>BPTQ01000001.1:54516091-54783522 GCA_019973895.1 Chrysanthemum seticuspe | reverse complement strand
AAGAAAGATGGTAGGACTGTGAGAAATGAAAGTAGGTTTGAAAAGAGATCATGTACTTTTTGTCATCAAGATGGTCATACTGAGGACCAGTGTTTTGAGAAAATTGGGTATCCAGATTGGTATAAGGGTAAAAAGAACAAAAAGAATGTTAGAATGGTTAATCAGGTGTATACTGATGTGGATTGTGGTAGTACTCCTTTTGATTTGAATTATGAGAATGGGGTTAATGCTGATGCAAGAGGTGATTTAGATCAGAAATTGGTGAATGCTGTTTGTCAAGAGATGATGAAGTTGTTCAAAGGGAAAGTAATTGATCAGTCTGCACATGTTAATAGTGCTAGTACTTCCAGGATTCATGCAGGTATCTCATTCTATCATAAGTTTCATGCTCTGTCATGTCATGTTAGAATAGATATTCAGTTGGATTGGATAGTAGATTCTGGTGCATCTGATCATATGTCCCCTCATATTGAACTATTTCAGTCCATTACTATCCTCATTAAACCAATCCCTGTACACCTTCCAGATGGTACTATCAAAATGGTCACTAAGATGGGCAACATTGTTATTAATCCTACATTGACTTTATATAATGTTTTCTATGTCCCTGATTTCAAAATCAATCTCCTTTCAGTTGGAAAATTGTTAAACAACCAACAACTTATTGGTATTTTCTATCCATCCTGGTTTGCATTTCAGGACCCTTCAACTAACAAGGTGGTTGCAGTTGGTCAAGGGTTCAGGAATTTGTATACCTGCAAGCCATCTTCTGATGTCCCTTCTATTGAGAGTCTACCCAACTCTTTAGCTTTTCCTTCTTTTGCTAATAATGCATCTGTAAATGCAATTGATGTAGATGTTTTTCATGCTAGACTTGGTCACACATCTATGTCTAAACTTTTTCATGTTTCTGATTGTAATACCAAAAATGCTTCTGATTTTTCATGTGATACCTGTATGATTGCTAAACATCATAGGTTATCTTTTCCTAGAAGCATCACCATGTCTAAAGTACCTTTTGATCTTTTACACATAGATCTCTGGGGTCCTTATAAAGTACCTGCTCTAAATGGGTCAAAATATTTCTTAACCATAGTTGATGACTGCACTAGAGCAACTTGGACTTATCTCTTACATACTAAGGATCAAGTTGTTTCTCTTTTGTCTTCTTTTGTATCTTATGTCAACAATCATTTCCATACCAAGCCAAAGTTTATTAGAACTGATAATGGGACAGAGATACTTAAGTCAGAATGTTTGAGGTTTATGCAAGATAATGGTATTTTGCATCAAAAGTCAATGGTGTATACACCACAACAGAATGGGGTGGTTGAAAGGAAGCACAGGCATTTATTGGATACTGCAAGAGCTATGAAGTTGCATGCAAATCTTCCTAATTGTTTTTGGGGAGAATGTATTTTAGCAGCTACTTATTTGATCAACAAAATGCCTATGAAGAAATTAGCTTGGAAGTCTCCTTTTGAAGCCCTTCATGGTTCAAAACCAGATTATTCAAATCTCAGGACTATAGGGTGTCTATGTTATGCAGCTGTTACTAAACCTCATCAAGATAAATTCAATCCTAGAGGCATCAAATGTATCTTCATAGGTTATCCTCCTGGTCAAAAAGGGTACAAGCTTTATGATCTCAATTCAAGACAAATCTTTCATAGCAGAGATGTCTTATTCCAAGAGCATATATTTCCTTACAAAACACCAAATGTTGATATCCCAAACAATATTTTATTGCCCATTGTCAGTTTTGAAGAAGATAACACACAAGTTTGTTCTCAAACACCCATTTCTACTGATTTACCCATGTCCAATGGAACTGAAGCTGCATCAAATCCAGTTGAAGCACAATCTACTCCAGGTCAAAATGATCCTGTTCCTACCCCTGCACCTGCACCTGCATCAGTTCCTTTATCTGCTCCATCAGGAGCTAGAAGATCTTCTAGAAGCACCACTCAACCTATTTGGCTAAAGGATTTTGTAACTCACAAAGCTAAGGCTAATTCAGTCACTTATCCTCTTTTTTCTTCAACAGAATTTGGTTGCTATCCTGCAGAATATGTTGCTTTTTTAGCTCATGTCTTGACATCTGCTGAACCTACTTCTTACATACAAGCTTCTAAAGATCCCAAGTGGGTTGGGGCTATGACTAAAGAACTGGATGCATTGGAAGACAATGAAACATGGGAACTCACTGAGTTACCAATAGGTCATAAAGCTATTTCTTCTAAATGGGTGTATAAAATCAAGTTCAATTCAGATGGTTCCATAGAAAGATACAAAGCAAGGCTTGTAATTAAAGGGTTTAGTCAGAAAGAAGGAACTGACTACAAACATACTTTTTCCCCTGTTGCAAAATTGGCTACTGTGAGAGTCTTGATAGCAATTGCAACTGCCAAAGGATGGCCCCTACATCAACTAGATGTTAATAATGCTTTTTTGCATGGGTTCATTGATGAGGAAATTTATATGAAACCACCAGAAGGATATACTAAAGCTGCTCCAAGTCAAGTGTGTAAACTTAACAAATCTCTATATGGGTTGAAACAGGCTTCAAGGCAATGGAATCAGGAACTTACCAAGTTTTTAACCTCTCTTGGCTTCATTCAGTCCAAACATGATTATTCTTTGTTCATCAAGCATACTACCACTTCTTTTACTATTGCTCTAGTATATGTGGATGATATTTTATTAACTGGTGATTCTTCCACTGAGATACAAGCCATCAAATCTGCTTTGGACAAGAAGTTCACCATTAAAGACTTGGGGTTGGCTACTTACTTTTTGGGCATAGAGTTGTGCAGGACTGAACATGGTACTCATTTAAATCAGAGGAAATACACACTTGACTTACTTCAAGATGCTGGTCTTACTGCTTCCAAACCCACTCTTACACCTTTACCTCAACGATTAAAGATGTCATTAAACAAAGGAGTTCTTCTAAAAGATCCTGAATCATACAGAAGGTTGGTAGGCAGATTACTTTATTTAACAATGACAAGACCAGACATATCTTATGCAGTGCAACACTTGAGTCAATTTGTCTCCACTCCCAGAGATACTCATATGCATGCAGCTATTCATTTACTTAGATACCTAAAGGGTACTATTTCTAAAGGTCTTTATTATCCAGTTCAGAGTCAACTGAAAGTCACAGGATTTTCAGATGCTGATTGGGCATCTTGTATCATGACAAGGAAATCTCTTACTGGTTATTGCATATTTCTGGGACATTCACTGGTTTCATGGAAAACCAAGAAACAAGCAACTGTGTCTAGATCCTCCACAGAAGCAGAGTACAGGAGTATGGCTGCTACTACTTGTGAGCTTCTTTGGCTCTCATACTTACTGCAAGATCTTCATATTCCAGTCAAAATCCCAGTTACCCTGTTTTGTGACAATAAAGCTGCACAGCAAATTGCAGCTAATCCCTGTTACCATGAAAGAACAAAACATCTGGACATTGACTGTCATTTCACAAGAGACAAGGTTCAAGAAGGTTTTCTACAAACTGCATACATTCCTACTGATTTGCAGCTTGCAGATCTCATGACTAAAGCACTGGACAGTACTCAACATACTTTTCTTTCTGACAAGTTGAATCTTTCAGAAGCTCCAACTTGAGGGGGGGCTATGGAACTAATAAGGACTGAAGCTGCAAATGTTTATAAGTAGAAGGGAGTCCTTTGTAAATATTTTATATTTTTCAGTTTGTTAGTTGGTTAGCCTTGTGGCGCCAAGTTTACTTTCCTTTCCTGTATATATTTTCATCTTCCTCATTTGTATCATTGATTCACTTGGATAATAAGAAGATAATGTTTCATCTTCTTTAATTCTTCCGCGTTCATAGTAACTTTTTTAATCTTATGATATGATACAAATTATTTTTGATGGCAGATACTCACATTCACACTTAATATTAGTCTCAACTAAGATATGAACCAACAACACTGAAAACTTCACGTAGCAGGCATCATATTTTCGAAGACAAGAATGTGGAGATTAAAAATAGCAAAAGGGGGCAATGATCCGTACCTGTATAGCACAAACAACTATGTTGGGAGGCAAACATGGGAATTTGACCCGAATTATGGAACTCCAGAAGAACGTGCCAAGGTGGAACAAGCTCGTGCTGATTTTTGGAATCATAGACACGAAGTTAAGGCTAGTAGCGATGTCCTTTGGCGCATGCAGGTCTATGTCTTTCTAACCAAAGTTGTATTATTATTCAGGAAAATTCACCAAAGTAACTCTCTTGATAAAGCATCATCCCAAAAAGCTTTTTGTCGCAAAAATTTTTGTGAAAAACACCTTAAAGAAATCAGTTTTGTTGCAAAAACTAGCATTTTTAACATTGAAAGTTCACTTAAAAAAGAACTAAAGGGTTAGCTTGGTAAGGTTTTAAGAACTAGTCAAATGATGATTCTCAAGAGGATTAGTTTCATAATTTTCTTCACTATTGTTTTACTTATAAATTTACCAAAATATATGTTTTGTGAATGTGGGCATGCAGTTTTTGAGAGAGAGGGGATTTAAACACACAATACCTCAAGTGAAAATAGGGTATGGTGAAGATATCTCGTATGAAAAAGCTACAACCACATTGAGTAGGTCGGTTAAATACTTTGCAGCCTTGCAGGCCGATGATGGTCACTGGCCAGCCGAAAACACCGGTCCACTGTATTTTATGCAGCCGTTGGTAGGTTTTATGTTTCTCCAAAAGATGTAAAATTGACAGATTTGACAAGGGGTCAAATGGGTACGTTCCAAAATGGGGCCGACTTAACCCAAAACACGAATAACCCATAACAAAAGCTTTGATAGTTAATTTGTGTGGCATACTGGCATATACAATAGTATCAGTTTATCGAATAAATCGATTTACCTGTTTTAATAAAACTAATCATATCAACAAATGGCAGGTCTTCAGCTTTTATATTACGGGGCACCTTGACATTGTTTTTCCAGCTGAATACCGGAAAGAAATCCTGCGTTATTTATATTGTCATCAGGTACTTATTGTTATAACTTGAGTATGCTTTTATAACTAAAAGTCTTAAAAATATTACCAACAACATATGCAATTAAACAGAATGAGGATGGTGGGTGGGGATTTCACATAGAGGGTCACAGCACAATGTTCTGCACCACCCTTAGTTACATTTGTTTGCGTCTTTTGGGGGAAGGACCCGATGGTGGTCTGAATGGTGCATGCACCAAAGCACGCAAATGGATTCTAGATCGTGGCAGTGTCACATCCATTCCATCATGGGGTAAAACATGGCTTTCGGTAAGACATCTTATTTGATACAGTACTTATTTATAAAAAACTCAAGAAAGTATTTTGACCAAAACATAATCCGCCCAACTTGCTTATTTTGTTATGTCTAAAAAGCCTGTAACTTATGTAAGGTTCTTTATTTTAGATACTTGGTGTATATGAGTGGTCCGGAACCAACCCAATTCCCCCTGAGTTCTGGATCCTCCCTGATTTCATTCCTATGTATCCAGGTTAGTTTTCTGGTCCAGTTGTATCAAAATAATATTAAGTATCACAATTTTTATTTCTTGTATGTTTACATAGCATTTTCCTAAAAGAATCTTTATCTGAATGCAGCCAAGATGTGGTGCTACACTCGGTTGGCATACATGCCAATGTCATACTTATATGGAAAAAGATTTGTCGGTCCTATTACTCCATTGATTCTGCAACTTAGAGATGAACTTTATGCACAGCCCTACAATGAAATCAACTGGAGGAGCATTAGACATTTGTGTGCAAAGGTAAAAAAATTACTTTTTATAATTTGCATAATACTTATCTCCCTCTAACTATTTCCTTACCCAACTTACAACTTCAGGAAGATTTATATTATCCTCATCCCTTCCTACAAAATTTGATTTGGGATAGTCTTTATGTTTTTACTGAGCCTGTATTAAGTCACTGGCCATTTAATAAATTACGTGAAAAAGCACTTCAAACAACAATGAAGCATATCCATTATGAAGACGAGAACAGTCGATATATCACAATTGGTGCTATAGAGAAGGTTAGCTACTTTCACATTTTTTCATTACTCCCGTTTAGTCATTGTACAATATTTTATACATCTACGGCTTTAAAAGATGGATTTTGGTCCCTTTTGGTAATTTTGTAACATGTATTTTAATTTTTCATGCCTTCTATATAAAACTTAATATCATAAAACTTTTCCAAACACTAATAAAAAACAACAACTATACCGAATCCGTCCAGGGCAAGGTGTTATTATATAAATATAATACTTTTAGCATCCAAATTTTAAGGTTTCTTGATTGCAAAATAACTCAAAGGGGACACAAAGACATAATTTCATGATTCAAATGTAGAATAAAAGATACAATTATAGAAACGGAACAAATAAATATAATATGTTGGTATTTATGCAGAATATTTTTTTTTTTTTGGTGAAATAGTAAAATATATTAAGAATCTTAACAATATACATAAACACAAGAAACTCCTTATTGTGTCATGACAAGCCATAACTACCAATAAGAGCTCTTATATAAAGGACACCATTCAAACAACAAAATTCGTACAGCAAACTAGATGACTAATTCATACATCAATACTCCAAATCAGTATTCATCCTGGACAAATATATTTCACCAATTCACCAAATGGACTACATTTCCTTAACTCATGGTGTTAGAAACTAGAACCAAGATGCAGTCTTCTTCTACACACCTTAGTCCTAGTCAACAACCAAAAGAAAGGCATCATCCACTCCATTACAAGCCAACCAACCTCCTGTATGATTGACATCATGATTGACTACATTTCCTTCATAAACTTGTATCATATCAATAGATACAAAGACTACATTTCCTTACCTATTTCCAATCCAGAACCCAACTGCGCAGCCACCTCATAGATGAGTTAGGACCAAGAATAGACAAGGCATCATCAAGACAGAGCATTCTGTTTCTGAGAATAAGACTGGATTATACAATTAAGCAGGAGCAAAGCTAGGACCAAGAAGTCCCATCTTTCATGACTCTCTATTCCTAGCTACTTGCTCCAACCTAAACCAGTAATCAATAACAATCAATATCTTACTAAGTGACTAATCAAATATAAGAACTCCAAATAGCTACCTCACCCATGGTACACTAAGGTTGCCCCAGTAAGGAGGCTCAATCCCTCCCATTTTCCCTGCCACGTCAGCTTTCTCTCTCCAGCGACCTTCAAGCGATTGGGTGCCCCAGTAAGGTTTGTATCTGTTTGTAGTGAGGAAAGTGAATTAAATTGTGTTTTGTTTGTTGTTTCACTCGATCGCATACTTGACCAAGTAGATCGCCTAAGTCGATCGAGTAACACTACTGGGGGCATCAACCCTAATTTCCTTAGAATCCCTAAACGAATCTTTCTCAATCCATTTCTGGCTCAAATTACCCAAAACATGACCACTTAATCTCGCCGGAACTTTCAATTGCCTTTTGGATGAACGTTTTTTATTCGACACTGAATCAACATTAAACGAACTAGAACCAATGCAAGAAAAATGGGGATTATATTATGCTCAAAATTGAAAATTTTAACAGATAGAACTATAAAGTCTAACCTATTGAATCGATTGATCGGTTTAGATATTGAAATAGGTGCAAACTGAAGTAGAAACGGAGCCTTTTTTTTTTTTTTTTTTTTTTTTCATGGTGGAATTTTAGAGGGAAATTGAGAAAGAAAGGAGAGAGAAATTATGAAAAATCTCCGTATTTAAGCAAAATATATAAATACATATAAATAAAATTGTTTAACTAAAACATAATTTGAATAATTTTAAAGTTACTATAAATGTTTGACCTTTGTTGTTCAGGCATTGTGTATGCTTGCGTGTTGGGTTGAGGATCCAAACGGTGTTTGCTTCAAAAAGCACCTTGCCCGAATCCCAGACTATCTGTGGGTTGCTGAAGATGGGATGAAAATGCAGGTCATACAAAAATACCTCTTATAAAAATATATACTTCTTAGGATAAATGAGAATATATATTGCCTGGATTATTTCAAATGTTTATTGTTCTAATTGCCGTAATAATAAATCTTTAAAACAGACTTTCGGCAGTCAAGAGTGGGACACTGGTTTTGCTATTCAAGCTTTGTTGGCTACTGAGCTTACCGAGGAAATTGGCTCTACTTTGATGAATGGACATAACTTTATAAAAGCATCACAGGTTTGTTAAACATTTATATTTTTTTGACTGGATTATTCTTGATTAATCATTCCAAACTTTTTGTGCAGGTTAAAGACAATCCTTCTGGCAACTTTAAAAGCATGCACCGGCATATTTCTAAAGGGTCATGGACCTTTTCAGATCAAGATCAAGGATGGCAAGCGTCAGACTGCACTGCTGAAGCACTAAAGGTATTTATACGATTCCTATATACGTTTATGCCATATGATCAATAATTTTAAAAAGTCATTGTCCTCATGATCTAGATAATTTCTATTAATCCAGTGTTGCCTTCTATTTGCAACCATGCCACCGCAAGTTGTAGGTGAGAAAATGAAACCCGAGCAACTGAATGATGCTGTCAACATAATACTTTCTTTACAGGTGTGCATATATATTTAGTTTCCACTTGAAAATTCTTGAAGAATGCCTTATTATGAGTATTTAATTTATAGTGCGTGCAAGGAACCCTCTGTGGTTCTGTCAAATACCAAATTTACATAAATTATTAATACACATTAGATGTGGCAAAAACGGTGGGTCAGATAGGTTGTATAACGACGGGACTGGATGGGTTGACACAAAACAATTCTGCCCAAAATTTTGAAAACTCTAATAAATATAATAAGTATGCCAAATGACAAATATGATCAGAAAAAATATATTACTCGTATAATGTAAGGAACTTACTTTTTTTGAATAACATTATTGAGGTTGTTTTATGCGTAAAAAAATACTTTGGGAGATTTCGACCCATGTCTTATTGACCTGTTAGAGATAAAGCATAACCAGAAAGGACCTATTCATAAGTAAACAGAACCAAATAGCCACCTACTAAACATTAATTTTAAATTTTTAAACATAGTCTTACCGAAGTTTATTTGACTGTGGTGATAATACAGAGCAAAAATGGCGGGCTATCCGCATGGGAACCAGCAGGATCATCAGAATGGCTGGAGGTACTTGAAGTCATGCCTGTTGTTCTTTTAAATGCAAAATGCCGAATATTTTAGAATTAACACACCAACAAATAATTTGTTCGTAAACCCCTAAACTTTTTTCACTATAATCTGTTCGTAAACTTTTTTCACCATAATTCGTTCGTAAACTTTTATCTATGTTAATTATAATTAACACACCAACAAATATCATGTTATGGATTAAGTCCCTTATCTTTTCTTTTTTTTACTTTTATTGTAGTGATAATCCTTCAACTTTTTTTAGTAATCACAGAAAATTAAGAAAAATGGCCCAAATAAAGTTAAGGAACAAAACCATGAGAAAAACATATTTAAGGGTTAAACAGCCAAAATATTTTAAGCTTATTGACTACCGTTATAATCCTTTTTTTCATTGCAGATTCTCAATCCTACAGAGTTCTTTGCTGATATCGTCATTGAGCATGAGTATGAAATAAGTTACCATTTTCAAATAGCATGTATACGATATAGGGTTAAGTGGTTAACCTCAAGAGACTCACAAACTGTTAACTAGGTATGTTGAGTGCACATCATCAGCAATGCAGGCTTTGGTTATGTTTAAAAAGTCATACCCCGATCATAAGAGAGAAGAGATAGAAAGTTTCCTTACGAGTTCAACTGAATACGTGGAGAGAGTACAAATGCGAGATGGTTCATGGTTTGCTTCACTCTTTTAATGTTCAACTAAAAGTTTTGAAACAGTTAAAACTAGAAGTGGCAAAATGGAAGGGTTAGACGGGTTGGGTAAAGGGTCAAAATGGTACTTATGGAGTGAAATCCAAAGTTGGGTTGACCCTAATCACTAGTGTTTCCAAATCTTTCAACTTATCTAAAGAAAATTAGAGTCAAAGATGATTCAGAAATCAAAGTTACTTCAATAAAAACATTAAAATGCACTTTGGGCGAATTCCAACCCGTTTAAGGTTAAGTTATCACCTTTACCATTTTCCCCGGGAAAGATAAAACATAATCCAAACCAAAATTGACACCTCTAATTGGAACCGGTATTACTTGTTTTATTTTGTTAACTTGTGCGTTTGAATAGGTACGGTAACTGGGGTGTGTGCTTTACATACGGTACATGGTTTGCTCTTGGAGGACTGGCAGCAGTTGGAAAAACGTTTGAAAATTGTCCAGCAATCCGTAAAGCTGTCAAATTTCTGCTGGAAACGCAGCTAGAGGACGGTGGTTGGGGAGAAAGCTTCAAATCCTGTCCAGAAAAGGTAACACTACAACATAACATAGAAAAACAATAACTATTAGGAAAAAATCTGATGTCAACTGAATTTTTCCTCGATAAACAGAAATATATACCCCTGGAGGGAGGGAGGTCCAACTTGGTACATACTGCATGGGCTATGATGGGACTGATGTATTCTCGACAGGTCAATATATTCTTCAATGCTATACGTGATTGTAGTTTTTTGATAGTTAATATGATTTGTATAAATGTACAGGAGGAGAGAGATGCGACACCCCTACACAGAGCAGCCAAGTTGCTGATCAACTCCCAGTTGGAAAATGGTGATTTCCCACAGCAGGTAATGCAGATGACAAAAGAAGTTTGCTTACGAAAATTTAAATAAAAGAAACGAATATAACAGTAAAATAACTATATTATAAAAAACATTTATTTTTGGATAATGAGTGATTCGGGTCAAAATCTAACCCAACCCGATTTCCCAAGATCCAACCAGTCCATTTTTCAACAGTTCACCCCTTTTTACATATTTCCAGCTTTTTCTACTCTATGCAGGATACAGCTGGAGTCTTTGGTAAGAATTGCATGCTACACTATGCACTCTACAGAAATATATACCCGATGTGGGCTCTAGCTAATTATCGCAAGCACGTGATACCAGAGCCCAAAGGTATCTAGTACGTACTAATGTCTACCATCAAGCCAGTGATCAACTAAAATTATACTGCAATATATAAAAATCAAAATGAAGGAAATGTACACGTCTCCAAAGATGTTCACGAAAGAGGAAGGATATATGGTGGTCAAGGGAAAACCGAAAACTGTAACACATCCACGTATTTTCTTTATATATTTCTTATTATATTTTGTTTCTGTGTGTCATCAACATGTAATCAACTTATGTAACTCGGCCTCAACAACTCACAATTCAAAAAATGAAAGATGAAACCAAGATCAATATTTGCGCTCACTAACCCAAAAGACGGATATACATCAATTTGCTTTGATAAGCAAAAAATCCAATACTTCTTTTGCAACTCCTTAAAAAATACAATATGCAGTCCGGGTAAAAAACGTCATTTTGAAAATAGATGTTTCTTTCATGTCATCAACCATACATGTCTCACCAAACAGACTATGTAGAGCCACAAAAGAATACAACACATCTTTAAACACCTGAAACTTTCAGAGCGCAGTGGAAGATTTTCATAAATAGAATCATAGCAAGAATCCATCTTTTTAAGGACTTTTTACGCTGGGATTTTCAATCTTATATACATAAACTAAACTGTTTATTAACAAATTCACCTTATTACCCTTCTACACAAGAGCACAAGTTGTAAAATATTGTGCAGGTCCCTTTTTTGTCTCTCCAACATCTGCAGCACAAACCACCGGATCTTAACAGCTGAAACCGGAATCGGGTTTGACAGTAAATTTGTAATTATGTACAGACTTCAAATCTCGAGAAGGGTTGGTTAGAAACAAAAGAATTATGCCATGAACAAGTAGTTATGTTGTCTTCTTCTTGCTTATGAGAGTAGGTGTAACAGATGCAAGCCCAATGAGAAACAATGTTCCTATTGAGTGGATGTCGTATAGGTCTTTAACTGATTGTAGTTCTCCAAGAGTTATTCCCGCCTGTGGAATTATGTACGAGTTACAAGTCAAGTTCTATAAAGTATCAACACCGAAAACCAAAAAAATAAGTACTCAATGAGCATCATAAACTTCAATTAAAGGAAGGAAAAAAGAGGCAAAATAGCTTAATAATAATACCTTGACGGTGACATAAGCAGCTGGAATGATCCCAATGGAAGTTCCCAATAGAAATGTATGATAAGGCACATTTACTATTGGTGAAGCAACATTGATAAACATGTTAGGAAATGTCGGGGTTAGCCTTAAGAAAAGCATGTAGTTCAACAACCCATCTTGCCTCTTAGCCACCTGAGTAAACAAAAAGCAATCCATCACTCAATCAGATAACGATAAAGACTTTCAAGGAACGGATAGATACGCCTACAAGTGACAACATAGGCAGATCAAGCAGGTTGAATAATGGGCCCAAACAAGTAATTACGGGTACTCATGCCGACCGGCCACAAACACTTTTTGTGTTTTTCGATTTAGATGACTTTAACCCCACTCAGCCCGTTTTCTAATTATAGGCATTTGGCCTGTTATTGCCACCAATAGATAAAACATTTGAGGCTCACCTGGTCTTGGAAGAAAACCAGTTTATCAGGCCACATAGACGATATAAGAGGCCTGCCTATCAATTTAGATAGAAAGTAGCAAGAAGACGCGCCAGCAGTAGCGGCAAAGACGACGAGAGCTACACCTCTTAAGACCCCAAAAAGTGACCCCGCAAGAAGCGACATAAAAACAGTTCCCGGGATCATAAAAGTTTGCATAAAGATATAAACTGTGCAGTACCCCACTAGTACTTGGACAGTGTAATCACTTGTATATACCTCGAGGTTATCTCTGAAAATTAATCAATACATAAAAGCTTTAGTAACATTTCAATTAGCTAGAGTTCACAGGATTAACAAATTATAAATGCAGGATTATCTCTCGGCTCTGAATGAATAGCACAAATCAAAACCTTAAGATTATGATCTGAATGAGCTTATGTCCGGGGATTAAGATTTGGATTTTTAAAATTACAATTGCAACTTTAGGTGTCAAATTATGGATGACCATGTAATCAGATGCTTAAACTTATGCCTAACTCAGTGATTCTATTTAGGGCTGAAAACAATCCGTGCTCAAGCTTTTATCGAGCTCAAGTAAGTCTTGCTGGAGCTCTTAAAGATGGTTTTCATATATGCTTGAAATACATTACGTAATTAATCGAATATAAAGGTCTATATACATTTGTATCAAGTTGGCTAAAAACTAATTATACATAAATATTCGAGTTTTTCAAGAGCTCGAGCCTGCATCATAAAAGCTTGTAACCCAAAATCAAGCTTAGGCTAAATTTTATACAAAGCTTGGCTCGGCTCGTTTGCAGCCCTACACATTTACCTTAAAACATAATCAATGTTTGCAAACATTACAAAAGCATTTAGTTTTTGTTATTTATCCAAGTTTATTAACCAATGTCAAGCCCCAAGGATCAACAAAAAGGCAAATGTTATAAACATATAATAATAAAACAAAGAGATTATAAATAAATAAATAGAATACCTGAGAACATGAAGATCCTGAAGAGTTCTTGGAAGCTTTAAAAAACTATAATCAGAATCCGGCAACGTTAAATAAACACCTGCGAGACCAACGACAAAACACAACAAAACACCACATCCTCCCAACATCTCCCTTCGACTTAACGGAAATTTATAAATTTCCTCATTACTATCATCATCTTTTGATCTTGTATCAACCTTTTGACGTTGTTGTTCCATTGATTTGAATATGATTGATAATACTAATAATGAGGAAATTTATTATTGTTAAGGGTTAGATGAAATGTTATGTTTTGTTGTTGTTTTAGTTATTGTGCATGATCATTATTTATATGGTGATGGTGATGAAGATGGTGATGATTATGAGTTTGATTATAAATTAAGAAATTAATAATTGTTTGGTGAGATTATGATTGGCGTTTAGGAATATTCGAAGTGAATGATTTGAGTTTAAGTTTGACATTTTTGAGAGATTTGTTTATCTTTTTTTATAAGCTTTGAATTATCATATTTTTTATACGCAAGTTATATGAATTGTGAGCTAGTTCCATGCATGGAATATGTCAATATGTAGAGTTTACGTTAGAGTCTTGGAGATATGCGTATCTTTTAGTTATGTGGCTCCAATCAAAGATATTCGAAATCATTTATTTATACACTAAAGTTTATAATGTTATTTTAGTTTACAAACGTTGAAACACTACCAACATTAACTGATTTGCATGTCACATTTGAAAAACAAGATTCGGAAGATAATGTGTTGAGATTGAATTAGCGGCTAACTTAGAAATGTGTTCAACTGATTTTTTTTTTTTTTTTTTTTTTTTTTTTTTTTTTTTTTTTTTTTGAAGGTTTAACACTAAATGCATGCTATTAGAAATTTTTTTAATCCGCCACTAACTGTGTGTAAGAGCAAGGGGTGTAGTGACGATGTCACCCGGCCTCGCCATTCCACATCTCTTATAAACACTAAAACAAAACTTGAAAAAAAGATTCGTCAAAAGTATTATATTGAAAGATAAAAAAATGATCGTCACGCTAGTGTATTTTTTTGTCAATTAACGATTTACCGTTTGCAAAATATTTTATTTTCATGTTGAACTACTGACGCTAGTGTATTTTTTTTGTCAATTAAACATTGGTTGATTGGGTCTTTAGAGAATATGAAGTCTATATTGAACTATTGAAACTCAACTCTCTCTTATACAACGTTTTGCACGTTAGCAAATTATCGTCTCAATTATTCATTTAGCTAGTTTCCAATTTTCCATCATTGATCTAATACGGTTTTAGGGCCAATCAAAAAACGCTTAACGGGCTGTATAACCAACCGTTAAAGGCCCATACAATGTTTAGTAGAGTCCTGATTTGTATTTAACTTCTTCTAATTAGGCTAGTTCTTTTATATACACCTTAGCGTGATTTCAAAAAAAAATATAAAAAATTGTTGGAGTATTGAAATGAACTAATAGATTGCATAATTTTGCCACATAGGATCAATGGAGTTATCTTACTGAGTAGTAGAAACTAGAAAGTCAAAAGTGAAACAATTTGATCAAACTTTAATTGTTAAATTTTAAATATATATAAAAATATATATGTCGAGTTTGTAAAATAGGACTTCATGTCCTTTGCAATACCTGTGAGGCTGTGAGCAAGGGATTGTGGCGATCTCATTGCACAAAATATGTCTAGTTGGAAGTCACAAGCCTTGCAAGCATAACTTATACGATTAGACCATGAGTCACATGCCTTATAATCAGGTTCGGGAGTCACATGCCTTATAATCAGGTTCGGGATCAATAAGCTGGATAAGAGTTTCGCATCTGTGTATACCAGTATGTCTTTTCCAAGTAAAGAGGATGATGTGGGTGAAGTTGATGATGTTGTAAAGTGAGGGGTAACCTGGGCACAATATTTGTGGAGAGTAAATGAACATCCATTTTTGCAACTATAGTATGAAAAGTGTTAGATGATAGACTACAACAATCAGATGGACGGGCGAGGAGACTTTCGCCGGGGACACCGTGTTCCCGACGAAAGTCACTAAACGACAAAATTAAATCTGACGTGGCACATGAATGCGCTGACCTGTTAAGGAAAATTCAACGCATACTTTCTGCGGGGACATGTCCCCGGCGAAAGTAAATTGGATTTTTAACAAATTTTGACCGGATAGTCAAATTTCATCGTTAACTTTCTTCGGGGACTTGTCCCCGCCGAAAGGGTATTTCACGATTCCCAAAATTTGACCAAAGTCAAAAGCATGCTAATTGTTCGCGGGAAAATTCCCGCCAAACCTTTCCCCGGGGACATGTCCTCGGCAAAACCTGCTATATATAAAAAAATACACTTTATTGCAACTATAACTAAAACCCCGATGCTTGGATAGTCTTTTCATTACGTAAAAACCCTAAACTATTTTAAAATTAAAACGGCATATCTTTAGTTCCATCGTCTGTCGTTACAAAATATCTGGTCAAAAGAAACGAAGACTTGAAATTTGAGCAGCTGGGTTGTATCTCCAGGTTATCCAACGCTTGGGATTTATCGATGAGACTTGACGAAACAGAGTAAATATATAGCTATGGGAAAAACAAAAATATTAAATTTATGATGAATTAATATGGTTCTTAATTCGTGTTTGTTAATTGTGATATTGTTTCTTCAGTTTCATTCTTTAAGCATATGTGATTTAGTATTGGAAAAGGGGTGTTTGGACACCATAATCTGGTTAACTAAGAACATGGTCAGCTTTACAAATCCAGCATGTGCTTTGATTTATAAAAATACTTTACAGATACATACTACAAGAACAACAACAACATCAACAACAACAACTACAAGAACAACTACTACTTTGATCAACAACAACAACAACAACAACATCATCAACAACAACAACAACAACTACAAGAACAACAACTACTACTACTACTACTACTACTACTACTACTACTACTACTACTACTACATACGAAGATTTTCCATGTCACCTAACAGCTCACGAAATAATGCATCCGACTGACATGCGTGGTCGTCAGGAATCCTTGCCATTTCAAGTCTGGCCTCCAGCAACCTTACTCTTGTCTCTAGCACATGTTTTTGTGATTCCAGCAAGCTTATCCTAAGATCTTTTTCATGGCAGCTCGAGCACTCTGTTGGTGCAGATCCAGAACCTTGAGAAGAGATTGTTCTTAAGTACTCGTCAAATGCATCCTTCCACATAAAATATCCGCACCCATTATCATCTTTTCTGGGTTGTTACATAATAAGAAAATTATAAGAGATTACAACCCAATTATTTATATATTTACATAAATAAGAAATGTATGATTGTTCACCTTTGACAGAGGACATGCATAATATTGTCGTCCAGCTGAATATTCTTTATGTGATGTTCTTAATCTTATATTTCCTGCTCCACAAGAACACATAAAAGGATTAAATGGCTCCATCTCAGGTTTTGAAATTTGTGTGAAGATAAGAGGTTGTGAGGTTGAGTGGTTTTGAGGATAAGATCTAGTAGCTTTTGGTGGGATAAGATCTCAAGTTTTATTTATGTGATATATAGAGCAGATCTGGTAGCTTTTGGTGGGAAGTTTTGGCGCCACTTTTTTGGTGGGAATTCTTGGCGCCATGTTTTTTGTGGGAATTCTTGGCCACATTTTTTTGGTGGGAAGTTGAGACCAGTAGACAACTGCAACAATTTTGACCTATGTAATAATAATAATAATAATAATAATAATAATAATAATAATAATAATAATAATAATAATAATAATAATAATAATAATAATAATAATAATAATAATAATAATAATAATAATAATAATAATAATAATAATACTTATACCAATGCACCTATACTTGATCGTTTAACATGATACGTATACCAATGCACCTATACTTGGTCGTTTAACATGATGCGTATACCATAGCACCTATAATTGGTCGTTTAACATGATACGTATACCAATGCACCTATACTCGATCGTTTAACATGATACGTATACCAATGCACCTATACTTGGTTGTTTAACATGATACGTATACCAATGCACCTATAATTGGTCGTTTAACATGATACGTATACCAATGCACCTATACTTGATCGTTTAACATGATACGTATACCAATGCACCTATACTTGATCGTTTAACATGATATGTATACCATAGCACCTATACTTGATCGTTTAACATGATACGTATACCAATGCACCTATACTTGGTCGTTTAACATGATACGTATACCATAGCACCTATAATTGGTCGTTTAACATGATACGTATACCATAGCACCTATAATTGGTCGTTTAACATGATACGATTACCAATGCACCTATACTTGATCGTTTAACATTATATGTATACCATAGCACCTATACTTGGTCGTTTAACATGATATGTATACCATAGCACCTATAATTGGTCGTTTAACATGATACGTATACCATAGCACCTATAATTGGTCGTTTAACATGATACGTATACCAATGCACCTATACTTGATCGTTTAACATGATACGTATACCATAGCACCTATACTTGGTCGTTTAACATGATACATATACCATAGCACCTATAACTGGTCGTTTAACATGATACGTATACCAATGCACCTATAATTGGTCGTTTAGCATGATACGTATACCATAGCACATATAATTGGTCGTTTAACATGATACCTATACCATAGCACCTATACTTGATCGTTTAACATGATACGTATACCAATGCACCTATACTTGGTCGTTTAACATGATATGTATACCATAGCACCTATAATTGGTCGTTTAACATGATACGTATACCATAGCACCTATAATTGGTCGTTTAACATGATACGTATACTATAGCACCTATAATTGGTCGTTTAACATGATACGTATACCAATGCACCTATACTTGGTCGTTTAACATGATACGTATACCAATGCACCTATACTTGATCGTTTAACATGATACATATACCATAACACCTATATTTGGTCGTTTAACATGATACGTATACCAATGCACCTATAATTGGTCGTTTAACATGATAAGTATACCATAGCACCTATACTTGATCGTTTAACATGATACGTATACCAATGCACCTATACTTGGTCGTTTAACATGATACGTATACCATAGCACCTATAATTGGTCGTTTAACATGATACGTATACCATAGCACCTATAATTTGTCGTTTAATAGTTTAACATGATACGTATACCATAACACCTATAATTGGTCGTTTAACATGATACGTATACCATAGCACCTATAATTGGTCGTTTAACATGATACGTATACCATAGCACCTGAGAAAGTTTTGGCGAAAATTTATAATTAATTTTAATTTATTTATTATTAATTTTATAATTTTTAGGTTAAATTTAAAGTGATTTATTATTAATTTTAATTATTTAAAGTGATAATAAATAGTTTTTTTAAAAAAGAATATTGAATAAGTTTTAGCGAAAATTTTCATTTTCCCTCATCTCTTTTACTTTATCCCGCTATTACTTTTCCCGGGGACTTGTCCTCGCCAAAACTATAGCTAAAAGATATAAGTATATTATGACATGATAAACTTATATAAGCTTACAAGTCTCCAAATAAGCCGCAAAATTGAGTCTTGTGATATATAAGCCGAAATTGACAATGCGAATATGTTAGTATTGTATGGTATTTGATTGTGTTGAACTGTTGTAAATGATTTTAGGACTTTAGTGATTAATTTCGGAAAGTCCCCGTCCGAAGTTAATCATCCCATAGAAAACCCGTCCGAAATTAATTTATTAGAAATTAATTTCGGAAAGTCCCATGTTTGGGACTGCTTTTTGAATGTTTTGTCTCATTTAGGATATGAATGCGTATAATTGATTTACTATTTGTGAAAATTTTGACAGTGTTTCCCCTTTACTACTACGAATATGTCTTTAATGCACATATTTGGGGAGTTGAGGGGAAATGCTGCCGAAATTTTCTCAAATAATAAATTCATTTAAACGCATTCATATATGAGACGAAACATTCAAAGAGTGGGTTAGGATTGCCTTCCATAGTTGGATTAGGTGAACAAAACGCACAACTGGTAATTCCACCTTTATGTGTTTACGTGTATATTTTTTGTGAACATTTTAAGTCTATATAATTATTTGTTGCTTCATTAAAACACAATTATGCCAATTGATAAAAGTTGGGTCTCACTAGCACGTACCAGTAGAGAATTTTTAGTTGGTCTTAAAGCTTTCTGCGAGTATTGCAAGCCCTTGGTGAATATTAATGGGAATATAAAATGTCCCTGTTCTCGTTGTTTAAACCTACCTTGGATAAAGCACGAATTTTTGTTTGACCACATACACGCAAATGGCTGACCATAGTTATACGAAATGGTATAATCATGGTGAGCCGGATGCCCGAACAGTCGTACACAACACAAGACACCATGGGATGAGTGACATGGCTGAGTTCCTTCATGATATTGGTCCGAATAACGAACTAGAGGATCCAACTCAAGAAAATATTGGCGAGACAAGTAACGATGTAATTCCTCAACGTAATGAGTATGAGGAGTTACTTGCCACTGCCAACGAAAAACTATACCCAGCCTGTGAGTGGATGTCTTCATTAGACTTTATGGCAAAGATTACGCACATCAAGGTCAAAGGTAAAGTGAGTGACACCACATTTAATGAGTTCCTAACTTTATTCAAGGAAGTTTTCCCGCCCGTTCTAGGATACAACATGCCATCGTCATACTATGAAATAAAGAAGACATTTAAAACCATCGGGTTAGGATATGAATCGATACATGCTTGTGTAAATGATTGCTTTTTATATCGGGGGGCGGGTAACGAAGATTTGCAGACTTGTCCGATATGCGGCGCTAGTAGATGGAAAGAAAAGAACAAACTGGGGAAGAAAGTTCCTAACAAGGTGTTGCGTTACTTTCCTATCATTCCTAGACTACAACGTTTGTACAAGTCTAAACACACTGCAAAACATATGACTTGGCATGCATCTGGGCAGTCTAGGGAGAACGGTAAGATGCAACACCCGGTTGATGGTCAAGCATGGAAGAAATTTGACATCAAGTATTCGAAGTAATTTGCTAAAGAAAAAAGAAAATTCCGGTTAGGGTTGGCTGCTGATGGTTTCAATCCGTACGGCAACCTTGGTCAGTCATACAGCATGTGGCCGGTCATATTAACCACATACAATATGCCTCCCTGGATATGTATGAGAGAGACTTCTCTTATGTTGAAATTGTTAATTCCGGCCCCCAAATCACCAGGGAATGATATTGATATTTACCTGAGGCCTTTGATTGATGACCTAAAGACTTTATGGAAAGATGGAGTCATGACTAAGGATGCTGTTACAGGCACCAAATTCTGTATGAAAGCAGCGCTTTTATGGACTATCAATGACTTTCCCGCTCGAAGTAGTTTGTCTGGGTGGAGTGGGCAAGGTTACAAGGCATGTCCGACATGTAATGTAGACACTCCAGCTATGCGCGTATTAAACAAAACCGCTTATGTTGGTCACAAAAGATTCTTAAGCATGACCAATAAATGGCGGAAGAACAGAAGGGCATTCTATATAGAGGTAGATGATACAGACCCTCCTAGAAAATTTACCAGTGGTGACATCTTGGATCAACTAAGAAGATTTCCTAAACGTATCCCGGGGAAACATCCAAGATATGGGGGTGTGAACAAAAAACGTGATCATGATCGCGAATTGAATTGGACAAAAAAATTTGTTTTCTACGAGCTAGAGTATTGGTCTTTTCTTACACTAAAACACAATTTAGATGTCATGCATATCGAAAAAAAATGTGTGTGAGAGTGTGTTGGGTACTTTGTTAATGAATGACAAATCAAAAGACACCAACAAGGCAAGACAAGACTTACAAAATTTGAATATTCTTACTGACTTGTGGCTCGTCAACAAAGGAAACGGGAAGTGCTCTAAGCCTCATCCTACGTACTCTTTCACAACCGAAGAAAGAAAACTTTTTTGTCAATTCATTAAAGGTACGCGTTTTATTTGAAAATTTCTTTGTTCGAATTAATTCCCGTATTCATTTCGACAATTTATTCTAACATCCTGATTTTTTTTTTCTAATTCATCAAAGGTGTTAAACTACCTGATGGGTTTGGATCTAACTTCAAGCATAAAGTGACCGACAACGATAGCAACATAACAGGCTTGAAGGCTCATGACTGTCACATAATGATGCAACGGTTGCTTCCTGCTGGACTTCAAAATTACTTGAAGGACCAAACCACCGCAGCACCAATAATCGAGCTTTTTTCATTCTTCAAACAAATATGCGCTCGAACTTTGATGGTGGATGACATGTTGAAAGCTAGAGAACAACTGATCAATATTTTGTGCAGTTTCGAGCAAATATATCCTCCATCTTTTTTTGACATTGTGATTCACTTGGTTATTCATCTACCGGAAGAGGCTATTGAAGGCGGTCCTGTTTACATGAGGTGGATGTATCCATTTGAAAGATACATGAAAAACTCAAAAAATATGTCAGAAATAAAGCCAATCCTGAAGGTTCAATAGCGGAGCGTTATATTGCTGATGAAGCATTAACTTTCTGTTCGCATTATTTTCGGGGTGTTGAGACGAGATTTAATCGTCCTGACAGGAATGAGGATGGTCCAAGGTCAACAAGTCGATTTGAGGTGTTTCGATCAGTCTGCAAAAAGAATCGTAAACTATCATTAGTTCGGTTTAATGCAGACACAATAAAGCAAGTAGTATGGTACGTACTACACAACAGTCATGAAATCGACCCGTACATGAACACGTACAAGAGGTACGCGTTTTATTTCAAAATTTGTTTCACGTAAGTTGTTATTCGACGACTTCTTCTAATATCATGAACATTTACAGGGCATTTCCTGGCAGAGACTTGCAAGAAGGGTTTCCTCGCTGGTTTGAGATGAAGGTAGACTTATTGTATGTATTACCCTGTAAAAATAACGACTATTACTCATATCTATCTATTCTTAACTTTTTCATAGATTCGTGAATTAAAAGTACAGAAGGACCCAAGTTGTACTGCCAAGTTATTCGCTTTGGCTTGTGGACCATCATGTACTGCAGTCTCAGTCAAATCTTGCGTAGTCAACGGTGTGAAGTTTACTGTATACGACCGTGATTTACGTCATTTAACTCAAAACAACGGAATTTCAACTCCTAACCCTGATGGAGGAATGCATTATGGCCAGCTTGAAGAAATTCTCGAGTTTTCATATATTGCATTCAATGTTGTGTTGTTCAAAGTCAAAGGGTTCGACACTAATAACAGTAATCGCCTAAAACGTTGTACCTATAGAAACAACATTACGCAAATTATGACCGATCGTGTATCGTTTCAAAATGAACCATTCATTCTTGCAACGCAAGCAACACAAGTCTTTTACCTTGATTTCCCTGGTAAACGTGGTAATTGGAAGGCCGTCCAAGATTCTTATCATCGAAAGATTTGGAACCTGGATATCATAGTGGTAGAAGACAATCAGGATGTTGTACATGACAACAACTCATCACATATCACACTCTCTGTTGAGTTGGATCAGTTGGATTATAACATTATAAATATAGATGTTCAACCAGCGGAAGTTAAGGCACCACCACCAATTATCACTATTGTGGAAGACGAAGATGATATTGATTATGATGATCACGTTCCTCATGATTTAGCATCTGATGATGATGATGATCACGAGAATGATGATGATGATCACGAGAATGAAGATGATGAAGATGACAGTACTAATAATGTTGAATTTTATGTTGCTGATGTGGGAGATTAATCTCAAATTGTAATTTGTAGAACAACACTTAATTATTTGAATGAAATTGTTATCGAGTGGTTAAATGTGTTTATTTGTTTATTTATTTATTTATTTATTTATTTAATTATTATAATTATCTTGTTGATTTATACTGTTAAATGTGTTTATTTGTTTGTTTATTTATTTATTTATTTATTTATTTAATTATTTAATTATTTATTTAATTATATATATGTTTCTTCACTAATTTCTATGTTCGTTTAACAGATGGCAGATGTTGTAGCTAGGTCTCACGGTGGCGATGGAGGTAATTCGCCACCTCGTGGTCCCTCAAGGAGGTTAGGCACCAATTGCCAGCGTAAGAATTTCTGAATTATTTTTCACTAAACTGTATTTGATTACATGTTATTTTAAATTGATAAAATGTTATTTTATGTCATCATCACTTGAATTTGATTACTTGTAGGCTCTAAATCCAAAGCTGCCAACCCAAATGCCAAAATTGGGAAAGGCGGGAAGGTGGTGCGTGGTCCCACTAAGAACACGGCACTCAAGGCGAAGAGGGCACTGGATGGTCGTCCTGTGTCGATCGATTTTCGGGTCAACCAGGAGGGGTTTTATACACACGTGGGCCCTCACTCTTCTTGGTTCTCCAACTATGTTGGGGAGGTGTTACGGGACTCGATTCCCATGTTTTGCGATTCATGGGCTAAGGTTCCCAAAACGGCCAAGGCCCACATCCATGAGCATCTACACGTAAGTCTTTTTAACCTTTATTTTTTTAATTATTGTGTTTATTTATTCAAACTTGTTTGTTTATTTAAATTTGTATATTTTTTTATTTATATTTTAATGCAGCACTACTTTGATCTCGACCCACACATTGCTGGCCCGAATGGAGACCAGATTGTTGACAGTATCGAGTATTATCTCCAAAAACGATACGATGACAACAAATATAGATACAAAAAAGATAACTTTACGGCAGCAGGTGGGGTGGAGAAAATTGAGGACATCAAAAGAAAGCGTCTAGCGAACAAGACGCAAGAGGATTGGGATGCGTTGGTAAATTATTATTATTATTATTATTATCATTATTATTATCATTGTTATTATTATTATTATTATTATTATCATTGTTATTATTATTAAATAATAATAATAATAATAATAATAATAATAATAATAATAATAATAATAATAATAATAATAATAATAATAATAATAATAATTCATTTATATAATAGTTTTTATAATTTAAAATACGCAGGTTAAGCTTTGGACAAACCCCAAGAAGCAGAAGATATCATAGGTCAACCGACAAAATCGCATGGCGAACACGAGTTCTAGCCTTCACGGATCTCAGTCGTATGCTGCTATTCGCCATAACTTTGTAAGAAACTATTTAATCATTTTATTTATATATATACATGGTGTTAGGTGTGTCGTTATTGATTTTATTTCTAAACAGTTGACCAGCGGGACTGAGGCGGCGCTTGGAGAAGACTTGATAGAGCTTTACCGTCGGAACCATACGAGGGGCGATATCTTTGAGTCCCCGTTATCTGAGGCTAGATATGTAAGTATAATTTATTTTCAAAGTCACCCATTTTGATGAAATATAATGCATCACGACTTATATATTACTTTTCTTGTTTTTTTGTAACTAAACAGAACGAGATGATACGGATGCGGGAAGAGAGCACCTCCAATGGGACCCGCATGACTGACCTCGAGATTCTGCGTACCGTGATTGGTGGTAAGCAGCGCGGTCATATTCCTGGTGTAGGTCAGGCTTTATCCGGCGGTGGAGTGAAGAAGACCTTTAGCGCCTCCCGACCTCGCAATGAAGCGGACGTGTCCTCACTACGGGAAACAGTGCAAAAACATACCGAGAAGCTCGCTACACAGAGGGGTCAGATGGAGCAGGTCATGGAGTTTGTGAGGTCATTCCCGGGTTGGCAGGAGCGACTACAGTCCGCCCCGAGATCAAGTGCTACTCCACCAGGTGTGTCGTGATCTGGTGCTACTCCAGAGGGTGGGTCGGGATCTGGTGCTACTTCATCCGGTGAGTCTAGAGATACCGGGGACGGTAGTGGGGGTAATGGGGTTTGAGATGCGGATTTATGTTACTTTAACACGTTTTGGATATGTTTGTAGATAATAACATGGATTAGTATGTCGTTTATGTGCATTATGTGCTAGGATTCCCGTAAATGGATTATACGTATAGTTTTGGACCATTTGCGGATAGTTAGCTTATGTATAGTTTTGTAGATGATCAAACGTTAACGGTTTAGGAACCGTTTTGGCGATTTTGGAAAAAGATAACTATGTTAGCGATTGATGGGTATATATGATATTATGTTTAGCGAATTTGTGTTGTTGTAGCATAAAACAGGTTCTGAAAAAACAGGTTGTGACATTGTATATTTTTTTTGGAAAATTTCTAAAAAAAATCTGTAAATTACTCATTTTGCAGCAATATTCTGCAAAATGGGTCAGACCCTTTCCCCGGGGACATCTCCCCGGCGAAAGTATAAAAGCTAATTTCATATTTTTACTTTCCCCGGGGACGTGGGAATCACAACAGTAGCGTACGGTTTTGTAGGGGACAGGTCCCCGGCGAAAGCGTTTAACTCAACAGTGGTATCCAGTTTCCTCGGGGACTTGTCCCTGGCAAAAATAGATGCCACGTCGGACATGTTTGACCGGCAACAATTGGCTGCGGGACCCACACGTCCTCGGTAAAGGTGGTAAATAGTCCCCGGGAAAAGTATCCCCGAGAGGGTATTGCCGGGGAACTTTCGCCGGAGACATGTCCCCGGCGAAAGCCATGAAATTTCGTCTGCGAAAGTCTCGATTTTTGTAGTGATAGGTTAAGGCCCAAGCCTAAAGGCTTAGGGTTATGTTAGCTTATTATCTATCACCCGAGTTAATGGTTGTCATACTGTTACTTTGGGGTTCAACATTAAAGATTAATTGATGATTCATGATCTTGATGGCTCCAATGGTTAATCTCATTTGTTTCATCATTGTCATGAATAATTACTTTTCCCGATTGTAGCGGCTTGAGTGGATCGGTAAATACGTATGGCATGGGAAAATACAACAAATCCTTTACGTGTTCTTCATCAACAGAAGTACTTGGATCATCTCTCAACATTCTTTATATAGTTGTATAAAGCTTGCAAAAAAGATGAAACGACGATACTCAACAAGTAGACTTTTACTGTTTGGAACTTGTTTATAAGTTGTCTCTCGAAATGCACTGCTTGGAAGTTAGAACATGTAGTTCTTTTATTTGAGAATTTAGTTCACAAGGAAAAGGTAGTTTCACACTTGAACAACACATCCTTGCCCTGACGGGATTGGGTATTGTTGTTGTTGTTGTACACTTAAACAATACATATAATTCATCTTGTAAAAAAAAAAAAAAAAAAAAAAAAAAAAAAAAAAAAAAAAAACTTTAAACATATATCGATAGATAGAAATAATCTGTAGAAGACATTTACATATCCTTCCTTGTTGATAGTATTACATGTTTAAGGATGAAAACAAAAAACAATAATAGCAAATATTAAAATTACAAACTCTAGCTCGACATTCAAGTACCAAAAAACCATTGATACCTTGATTACAATTAGAACACACATACTTTGCCGTTTTCTTTCTTCAAACAAATGTTAATGGATGTTTATCAATTGGTCGGTGGTATTATTGTGGGTCGGTGAGCATTCCATGCTTTAATTGGTCGGTGTGAATCATCTTATATTAATTGTTATAATTTGATTTTCATATATCTTGCAACGATGGCTGGTGGTTAGGTTTAAGGTGCGTTTGATTAAAACCCTAACTGTTCTAGTTAGGGTTTTCTTGTTCGATTATTGTGGGTTGCTACATGCTGTTTTTTGTTATTTGTGGTTTTCAATCATTGTTAGTGTCTTGTTTGTGGGTTAAGAGAGATGGAAAAGGGTTTTTTGAACAATGATAGTGCTCCTAAAGGGGTGCAATCTGTTAGCAAATCGATGAGCGGAATTGGTGATGTGAATATGAATGACGGTTTTTTCACATCATCTAGTGCGAATGTGAAACTTGTGGGTAATGCTGCTGGTAATGTATCGAACAAGGAATGTCAGTCGAAGAAAGCTGCTAGTCCAGCCACCAACTTGGCCGATCAAGTTGGGTCTATTAAGGAACCTATGCCGGTTACTGGTTTGGGTGACAATAATTTGGGTGTGGAGCAGATTGTGCCGTCTACTGGTACTATGGGTGGTATGGTTTCTGATTGTTTTGCTGCGTCCGACAAAGGTACACCTCTTGTTGGTACTGATGGACAAGTGGAGCCGGTTTCACTTGATTCAAGCCCTAGTCATGATATACCTGCTTCTGATTCGGCCTCTTCAAAACAACCTAATGTGGAGCAGTTGATTGCTAATGCGCATCAGAAATTTGATGCAGCAATGAATAAAATTGATAGTGATATTGCTAAGATGGCTTCATCTTCTGATGTGAACAACTCGAGTGGTATTAATGGTACTAAAGTTTATTTTGCAAATACTCCTCTGTCGAGTTTTGATGTGGCTATGCAATCCCAAATGTATGGTACTAATGCTTCGATGGATGGTAAGAATGCTTCTACTTCTGGTCTTAATGTGAGTGATAGTATACACAATGAAGTGAGGTCGTTTGCTAATGTGTTAAACTCGGAACGTGTATCTAGGAAAGTTAACTTCCGTTCATTGGTGAATGAGAATCGAATTGATAATCATGATACAGTTCTTCCTAAGGCTGCTATGGAGGGTGTGTTTAACCGCTATGATAATACTCTTGTTGGCTTCTTTGTCGGCAAGAATATTGCATTTCATTTGGTCAAGAATTATGTCACCAATACATGGGGTAAGTTTGGTTTAAAGAAACTTATGAAGAATGATGATGGTGTATTTCTCTTTAAATTTGATTCTAAAGAGGGTGTTGAGAATGTTCTTCAACGAGGACCTTGGATAATTCGTAATTCTCCTATCATTCTCACTAAATGGACTCCTGACGTGCTATTGTCCAAAAGTGAGGTTACCAAAGTGCCTGTGTGGATTAAATTGCATAATGTGCCATTACTTGCATATTCGGAAGACGGGTTGAGCCTTATTGCTACTCAGGTGGGCAAGCCGATCATGTTAGATGCATTCACTAGCTCCATGTGCGTTGACTCATGGGGTCGTATTAGTTTTGCTCGTGCTCTTGTTGAATTATCATCGGAAGCTGATCTTAAACATGTGGTAACTATGGCTATCCCTAAGAAGGATGATAGTGGTTTTACGACGGCTAGTATCAAGGTTGAATATGAATGGAAACCTCCACATTGCATGGAATGTAAAGTGTTTGGGCATGATAATGCTTGTTGTCCTAAGTCTCCAAAGGAGCATCATGCTGATGCTTACACCTCGACCTTGGATGTGAATGATGATGGTTTTATGGTGGTGCAGAATCGGAAAGCCAAACCCCAAGGTCCGAAGTTGTCTAGTGGTATTAATATGGGTAAGGGTCCTAAATTTGCTCCTAGGAAGCAGGTTTATATCCCAAAGAAGAAGACGCCGGACGTTGCTACTGTTAATGCTATAGGTACTCCTGTTACTACTTCTAACTCTTTTGGGACACTTGAGGTGCATGAGGATACGGGCAGTCAAAGTCCTGTGGTTGATTCTATTACAGAGGAGGCGATGATTGGGGATTCTACTGGTTGTTCTAAGGAAGCAGATGTGGATAAGGGTCGTACAATGGAGGTTAATGAAGATGTGTTAAATAAGACTGGTTCTACATCACATGTACCGCTTGTAAGTGATTCAATGGGAACAATGGATGTTGGTTCTACTCCCATAGTTGAGAAAATTGGTAAGCTTGAAAAACTACTTATTGCTGGGAAAGCTACTCTTGTGGATGATGATGGTCAACCTATTCCGTCTACCTCTTCTACTAAGAGAGCTAACCCTTTTTCTAAAGTGGGAGAGATTGAGGTGTCTGATTCTGAAGATGAGGTTGTTGCTAACCCATTTGATGAGTCTGCTAATATATTTGGTGGTGGCCAAGGGTATGAAGATGAGTATGATGAATATGATTTTGATGACTATGCGAAACAGGTTCGTGATCTTCCTGGGAATTTGGATGCCTTTAATGCCATGTATGGCACAACGTTTCAAGGTCCTAGGAAATAATTTCGTTGTGTCATATGTTATCATTTGAGTAGTGTTTTGTTTCTTGTTTAGATAATTGGAAGTATCTTGTTATGTAAGCTCTATGCCTATGTAACGGGCTGATATATGGGATCTCACTCATATACATTGTACTTAAACATTTATTTGGTTAATATATTTACCAGGGTGCAGGATTACTCCCCTTTACCCAAAAAACAAACTGTTATAGTGCCCTCCTTCCATACGTTTGCATAGTAATCAATACGACTAAGGCACTTAAGGTGATAAGATTTTTTGAGTTTTTGACAATGCTAGAGTGGTCATTTGTGTTGGAATTATATAACATGACTATCATATATAAAACACATAAAACATCAAAGATACATGCAGAAGCGTATAGGAACGAATAATGAATAATTAACTAACATAAACATAAACATATGCGTACCTTTTTTATTCTAGCCGAACAAGAATCAATTCCACAAAACTAGCAAGTGCTGAACCTGTTAGGATTTGGAAAATCCATATGGAAGAGTCGGTCACCCCAACTCTAGTCTAGCATATGTTAGCTCGTAGATTTTACGTTATTTACTAGTTATTTAGTTAGTTAGTTAGTTTAGAGCAACACCGTGGAGGACGGACGGGTCTTTACCCATTGTATGCCTGATCCACAGTCCACAGGAGGACTTTTAGCTTGTAACTATAAATACCTCTTCCATCCTTGGAAGAGGTGGTGCTTCTTAATCTAGCCTTTTCTTTTTGTTTTTACTTTCTCTCTCTAAGAACACCCTCTCTACTCTTTCTCTCTCTAAACATGGCATACTTGTATTATCATCATCCAAGGCCACCCGAATCATCAAACAACATAAAAGCATGATCCTACAATTGGTATCAGAGACCAAGTTTGGGTTGTTTTTTGGTGATTCGTAAGGTTTTTTATACAGTTTTTTATGCGGTTTGTGTGCGAGCTTTGGTGCGGTTTGATGTGGTATTGGTGATGTTTGAATGATCTTTGATTTGGTTATGTTGAAGTTTGTGGTTTGAATCCGGTTTTAAGAAGTTTATTACTGGTCTGAATATGTTTCAAAGCTGTTATTTGTATTCTGGTCTGCTGTTGTTAAGATCATGGATGCGGTTTGAAATGTTATTCAATGCGGTTTATGTCCTGTTTGATTGCGGTTTGAAGTCAAAAGGTGCGTTTTGAAGAAAAAACTGCAGTTTGTTATGAGATTCTAAAGTGCGGTTTGATACCAAAAACGGTCCAGCTTCATTGTTCCGAAAGAGGTTTGACTGGATGCGTTTTGGTCATGAAAGATGCGGTTTGGTCTCAAAAAGCATTTTGACGCTAAGCGTTTTGGTCGATGCGTTTTGGTCGAAGCGGTTTGGTTGAAGCGGCTTGGTCGAAGCGATTTGGTCGAAGCGGTTTGGTTGATGCGTTTTTATCGATGCGTTTTGGTCGATGTGTTTTGGTACTAATGAATTTTGGTCGATGCATTTTGGTACTAATGCGTTTTGGTACAAATGCGTTTTGAGAAAAGTGATGCGGTTTGGTACTAAAATCATGCGTTTTGACAAGAGCGTTTTGGTAAGATGTGTTTTGTAGGACTATGGCTGGTTGCGGTTTGAATTGAAGTTACGTTTTGATCTGTTTTGAGTCTTGTCAGTAATACTTGCGACTTGACTCTAAAATCATGGTGTTTCTGGAAAGTCAAATGCGGTTTGTTGACGAGATGAAGACCTAAAGAGTTTTGACTCAAAGTGATTCAGTAATCATATCGCACTAACATCAACTATTCACAACCAAAGTTTTACATTCGATTCATAAATCATATATCACAACCAAATTCATTCATACAAATCGACCGTCTCACTATTTACAAACATCACAATTAACATAAATTGTAGCATCAACAAATATCAACAAACATCATTCAACACAAGTTCCAATAATCACATATCAACCAATTCTACTAACATCTACATCCTTCTACAACAAATCACAAGACTCTAAACAACATCACACTCTAATCAAGTCTCAAATCAAATTTGAATAATTAAAGAAATGAAGGATCTCAGATTTGGGTCGAATATGTGTTTATCTTAATAAATCTTAAATTGTGTTCGACCCATATTCATCACAGAATCAAATCCCAGAATCGAAATAATAAGGAAACATAAAAAGGATCTCAAATTTCATCAAGGCATATTAGAAACTATGAATTTTGTTCGATGACATCGAAAGTTTCAAAATACATCACGTTGAAGATTAGCTTGACTAATATACGAGTGTTCAAGGAAGATTGATAACAAATAATTGGTTATAATCGTTCCTTGACTAAAACTCAAACGAATCAAATGATATAAGATAAATCGATTGAATCTCGAATTGATTCGTGTAACTTAATGAAACATCATGACTGCCAAGAGTCTAACACACGAATTCTTATCTTAAGGAAAAACTAAAATTCGTAAAAGTTTGAATGAGTTTTTACTCTCTTCTCCTCCTTTTTGTCGAAACAAAAAGAACGTCGAAAAGAAACTAACAACTTGTTTTAAGAAAAACATGTGAAAGAAAAATATGAAAGTGAGGAGAAGAATTCTCGACTTAGCTCCTCCATGACGAGTCCATCCCTTTGTAAGGGCATCAAGTAAGAAGAAATACTAAACTAATGCATTGCAACTATGTTTGCAAATGATTTCGTCTATGTGACGGATATGCTCCCCCTTGATGATTGCAACTTTTCAAAGGAACGTCGTGTAATGTAATCCTAATGTGAATTATATTGCAAATGATTTTGCAATGTATTTCTTTGACACGAAACTCCCCCTAGCTTAGGGTGTCAAATTCTTCATGTGTATATTAAAAATATACAAAACAGAGGTTAGAAAACAAGTATATAATGCATAATTTCCTGCAAATAAGACTCAAGTTAGTAGTAAACAGGTCTTCTGTTGCACGGATCCCACGGTTCCCTCCTTGGAGGGATCCGTCTAGGCATAATGAAGGGATCCGTCTGTTTGAAAACGGAATTCAACAATGGTGATGTAACAAATGATGTTAACATCAAAGTGAGATATGTATTCAAGCAACAAACATATACTCAGAGCAATATGGCATATAAAATTTCATTCAATAAAACATAAGAGATGATCTATAAATCTCTAAAACTAAGAGAATGATTTAGCCATGTAATACATTTTCTACTATTACTAATAAGTAACCAAGAACTTAAAAAGCATCAATGTGCTTGAGTCTAAGGATGAGTAGACTTGTTGATTTGGTCTAATATTTCAAGAAGATGATTAAACATGAAATGCAACTCATTTCGTATTTCTTGAACAAGTCCTTGGGTGATTAGACAATTAAAGCAATTATTGTCTTGATTAGGAACCGGAGGAGATTGGATGTTTTGAGAAGGCTCTACAAATGATGGTGGGGGTACATTGAGCAATGTAGGATGAGGTTCTACTAAGAACGAATGTGGTGGTAATGGAGATTCCTCCATATGATCAAGTCCTTGGTGGTTCCTTGTTTCCAACGGTGGACTAGTTGGTGATGTAGGTGGTTCCCTATTTAACGAGAAGGTTGTGAGTGGGAAGTTCTCGGTGATGAGTGCTCTAATGAATAGATATTTGGATGAGAGAGAGGCTCGGTGAAGGAGTGTAGTCTATGCTCTAGGAATGAAGCCTTAGGCGTTTTACTAGAACTAGGTATGTTTGGTTTAGAGCTTGATGAACCCTTTTCTAACCCAAAAGGTCTAATTCTAATTCTTGCGGTTCTCTAAGCAATTGTTGGTTGGGTTTGTTGAGGTGGGATTCTAGCACTATTATCTCTTACGGGTGATGATTCGGTGGATGAAATCTCATGAACCATATGACCATTCCTTTTGGATGAACCTTTGGTTGAAGAGTTGTTGCTAGGTGTTTTAGTCATAGTGATGGTGAGGATGCAATGGAAGTCTCTAACTACTGATTTTAGGAATGTGATAAGAGTGATGACTTAACCTCTCAAAAGTGTTTGATTTATAAGGGGTGAATTTGAATTAAGAAATTAAATTCATGACCACTAAGGGAATTAGGCATGCACCAAGGTCAACTATGATGTTGTTCAGCTCTAGGGAATCATTAAATGGTAACTTAAAAGTGTTTAGTTTACCAAAAATGGTTTAAATTTGAAAGAAAAGCTGATTAGAAGCTATATGTAGACACGGATCCCTCTGGTTATAAACTAGGGATCCGTTTGTCAGACAGAAATATGGTGAAGTAATTATGCTCTTGTAGGGTCTAAGGCCTATAAATCTTGAGGTTTTGACTTTCCTTAGATGTCTTAAGTGATAGGTGACTTAAGTGTCCACCCACAAAGAGTGAGGATACTTAATGATGGTTTTGGGTAAGAAAGTGGACTTATGAGAGTGTAAACAAGTGTTTGAGGAAGATACCATTTGATTTGAAAATGACAAATGGTGGCAATTGATCCTAGAGATCAGATGATGACTTAAGAGAAATTTGAAAAATTCTTAAAAAATAAAGAAAAATTAAAAACTAGTTTTAAGCCTATTTTAAGGTATGAGTGACTAAAATCAATTTGCTAAAATTGATAGAAATATCAAACTAAGTGTTTTGAGATGTGAGGAGCAATGTGTGAGCATTGGAGCGGAAATATGGAGAGTTTTGATGAGTTGGTAATTTAGAAACACTTTGAATTTGATCCTAAGTTAGCTACGAGCGAGTGTGATACCTACTGAGCTTAAGGAAGACTTAAGTAGTCTTAAAGAGTCATGTTTGGCTAGAGTGATGTGATCAAGAGGACAGGTTTGATGAAACATGATCAGTTAATAGGTATCTGTTTGCCCGGATCCCACGGTTCCCTCATTGGAGGGATCCGGCTAGTTATAGCTCTGGGATCCGGCTACTGCAGACTAGAAGCCTCTCAGCATTTGTGCAATATTTGCACTCTTAGCAAATGCTCCTCCTAGTCATTTCTACAATGATTAAATGCAAGCACACAACAAGTATAACTCATAGCAAGTGTGGGGGAACTAAAAGGTAACTAAAGATGAGTGACGACGACTCCTTGAGTGAATTCAAGATGTTGTAAAATCTCATCTTACTCGTTCCTAAGTTAAAGTGTTCAATGCCAAATCATGGCAATTCCTACACACTACTTCCTACTCTACATAAGTATTGTTAAGATGTTACAAACCATTGTTTTAAATTTTTTTCACAAATTAAGGTCCTATGACCTTACCTTCCATCCCAATCTCCTTCCATTACACTCTCGTCTTCATCCCCTTCACTCTTCATCCCACCATCTCTACTTCTTTTTCTTCAAGAAGTTAGAAAAACACTTGAAGATCCCTTTAGTTTGTTGCCACTCTTATGATGGGCTTGGAATATCTGGCAATTGATTAATGTAATCTAAAGGGTTGAGATCGATGTTGCTAAGGGGGTTGTTACTTCCTTCTCCTTCTCTTTGTCTTTCCCGCTCATCCGATGAATCCGTTGGTGGGTGAGGTCTCTTGCCATCCACCATGAACCTTGTAGTCTTTCCCTCGGATAATGGCACCATGACTTTGTTGCAAAAGCTATGGTCAAAGGAATACGGAGAAGGCTCTAAAGCAAAGATGAAGTTTGCTAGACAGGATAGGAGCATTGCATAAGGGAGTACCATCTTGTCCATGCTTTTCACACTCGCCATTCTCTTTATCATGTAATATGCAAGGTTGAAGCGAGTCTCGGTCACAAGGCAATAAATCATGAAGCTCAAGCACGCATTGGGATGATCCTTGTTCCCTCCCAAGCAAAGCACATTCTCCCTTACCACGACTTCCCATTTCTTGTACACTGGGAACATCTCGGAAAGCTCCATTTGAAATCGATCCCTATAGATCACTTTGGAATTTTTCGTGACCCTCGATGGAGATGCCCTTTCCATGAATACGGTATCCCTTACCGTGGTTGCTTCCGGGATTCTCATGTGGTAGACTTCATGATGATCTACCATGTCGTGTAGCTCCGCCAAAGACCATTCATTGGAATACATACAAACTCCTTGATATGGGACACGTAGTATTCTTCCAAATTCTAAATGAGAGGGTGTACTCATGGTCATTTATGATGAAGACAATTGAGATGGTCCCGTTATCATTCCTAACTATTCTCATTGTTTTGTAGAATTCAAGCACGAACATCGGGCAAATTTGCTCATTTATGTCCAAAAGGCAATCAAAGCCAATCGCTTCAAAAACTTGTCGGATGTTGGTGTTAGCAAGGAATGATGGTTCTACCACACGACCTTCATGAAAAGTCTCTTTTCAAGCAACTTGAAAGCTTTCCTATCCTCCGGGCTAAGACCATCCTTTCGATGATACATTGGGATGTAGTGGGCGGTATCATGATAATTTTGTTGGCGGTTACTAGACATGATTGTTCCTATACAACAAAACCACAATGTGGTGTTAATTGTGAATAGTAGCCTAAAGGATTTGATCACAATTTTGCTCAAAACATCTTCATTAAGTTCAAGGAATGAGTTTAATTTGTATTAACAATGTTAATTCTTTGATTTAGATTATCTTATAAAACAATGTGGTAACAAATTATGACAAACCCATTTGAACCCAACTTCATTGAGTTCAAGGCATGATTGTTCCTATACAACAAAACCACAATGTGGTGTTAATTGTGAATAGTAGCCTAAAGGGTTTGATCACAATTTTGCTCAAAACATCTTCATTGAGTTCAAGGAATGAGTTTAATTTGTATTAACAATGTTAATTCTTTGATTTAGATTATCTTAGAAAACAATGTGGTAACAAATTATGACAAACCCATTTGAACCCAACTTCTAAAGATGAAAATTGTAATCCTAGGAATCAAGGAATAGAAATAACAATGTAGTGAAGATTATACTTACACAAGAGATTGTTTTGCTTGAAGGAAATGATCAATTTGCTCCTGTGAATAGTAACTAGGTTTTTGTTCGTGAGTCTTTGATAGAGGAAAGTGATAGTGGAACTTCCACAGTGATCATTTCTAACTTATGTTGTCTTCTGTTGCACGGATCCCACGGATCCCTTGTATGAGGGATCTGGCTAGTTCAAACGCAAGGATCCGGCATAACAGCAAAAATTCAGCTTAAGTATTCCATGATAATTTTGGTTTGGGAGTTCTAAATTGCCTAGGATCGATGTTTAAGCTCTATAACTTGGGGTTTGGGGTTTTGACGGTTTATACTAATCCTATTTGACTAGGTTCCCTTTTTATGAGTGAATCATAATTCTTTGGGAAGTTTTTCAAAGGTTATGATAAAATCCCATTTTATCATAATGTAAGAAATTTCACATGGATACTCATTGACATAGATGAAATGTCAATAGTCCTTTTGTGAGGAGTAATGATCAAGGCTCTCGAATAGCCGAGATATCATTATTACTAGTTTGTAGTATTGTCTATATAAATCAACGAAGAATACTATTCTTGATGATGAGTTCAATATAGATAACTACTTTAGTAATTATTAAGAGAGTGTAAATATACTACTAAAACTTAATCAAAAAAATAATGACATAACAAAAAATATTTGTAATTCATTAAAGATCAAACCTTTGCTAAATATTCTTTTTAAGGAAAGAAGTATTTAGAGAAATTCTTTATGATCTTCTTAGGATGCCCAAATCCATGTATGAGGAATTCTTTGCTAAATATTCTTTTTAAGGAAAGAAGTATTTAGAGAATTTCTTCATGATCTTCTTAGTATGCCCAAATCCAAGTATGGAGAATTCTTAACAAGGAAAATATTAGAGCGTTCTATCATTGTCCAACATTATACAATATGATGATTTTTAAAACATGTCCTTTAGAAAAAATCCTTCTTTGTCGTTTTCAAACATACACGAATCGTATCAAGTTTTTAAAGTACAACATACTCTAAGAAATTTGGTAACGAAGCTCTGATACCAATTGTGGAAAAATAGAAGGGGGGTTGAATAGTTTTACCGATTAAAACTTCATTTTAAAATATTAGATCGACTTATGTCAATCTATTTGGATGTGTATGTTGGACATTGAGAGATAGATATATAAATGTATAATGAAAGATAACGAGTAAGAAGCACATAACCACGACACGAGTATTTATAGTGGTTCGGCTAAAAGGACACCTTCCTTACCCTACTCCACTCCCCGAGTCACCTACTCGAGAGTTCGAAATCACTACACGACACCAACTCCTTATGGCGGAGAAGCATTCACAACGTCGCCTACTCTTTTTCCGGTACTAGGCTAACCACCGGGTTCTTTCACAAGGTAGAACCACACCTACCACAAAGTTTCCTACCCTTTATCCGGTACTAGGCTAAGTACCGAGTTCCATTACGATGGAGGAACTACTACCCAACACTATACGACACCTAACCCCAAAGGAGACCGACTCCTTATTACAACACCATCAAGGATATCAATATCCTTGGATACAACCTATCTCTATTTGTATATCGATGCACCTCATCGAGTATACAACCTTGGCATCATTCACTAATGCCACTTGACTTGACTTCTAGGAATCTTTCACTAATGCCCTTGACACGGACGTTTAACACCTTTCACTAATGCCTTCGTCTTGACTCCTTTAGCATTCTTCACTAATGCTTTTGACACGGACGTTAAGCACCTTTCACTAATGTTCGTCTTGACTCCTTCGGCATCCTTCACTAATGCCTTGGACACAACACTTCTATGGAGGAAGAAAGAAGTATCAACAAGAGAGCCTCAGTAGTCTTGATGATGACGAAGCATGGCAACTCATGGACTTAAGCTTGCTCGACTTCAAGAGGTGGTGATCTCGCCTTTAAGAGGAACCTAAAGAATCACACAAAAACAAAAGACAAACTACATAGAAATATTCTTAGGATCTGAGGTTAGAAGGTTACAATACTTGTGGAAGTATGTGTAGGAGTGGCAACCCAAAATGAAGAAATGGCTCACTATTTATAGAAGAAAATAAACTACTGTTCCACGGATCCCTTACTTGAGGGATCCGTCCTGTGGAGTTTGATAGAATTCATGAGATTGTTTTGAGCCTTAGGGTTTGAAAATAACATAGATTAAGAACATGCACAGCGGAATTAAACAAACATCAATGCTATTGACACAAGGTTTCTTTCAACATCACCTCCAATTATATTAATAACGTGTTACCTAAATGTAACAGGGATCAAAGACTTCTTTGATCTTGGGGGTTAACTAAACTAACTCTAGTCTAGGTGTTTACAAGAACCCACACCCTAGACACACACACACCTTTACTAGACGTCTACATATTGGAAGACTTGTATCTATTAAAACCTACACCCCATGTCCTCTTTATATACTAGAGGACTAGGATTTACAAATATCTACGAAGGACTAAATAATAAATCTTCTTTTGCAAGCAAGTCCCTTCATCTTTTTGTAGATTTCCTTCTTGTCACTTTAAGTCCTTGATGTTTCATTCTTTATTGTTTTGTATCATCAAATCAATAAATCCAACAATCTTCCCCTATTTGATGATGACAAAACAAACATGGTTCTTGTACGAACTTCCCTAGACGAAGTAGAGAAATTGAGATAATTAAATCTCACCATGAATGAAACACTCTTGTCTTCCCCTTAATCCATTCCATGCCACTCCAACATCTCTTCCCCTTTCGTTATCAACAAATAGAGAATGTAAGCAGTAGAAACTTCCCCTTGAGTGGTGCATGAACATCAAATGATTTTTCAAATCTGTAAGCTCCTTGTAATGATCACTTGTGAAGAAATCTAAGTATAACGAATTTGATGAAGAAGTAAAATCACCCAAACTTGTATCTTATGTCTTGTTTATCCACGTGACTCTGAACGTATACTAACCAATGTATAGGGGGACCGCAATCTCTTGACAATAATCACTGAGCACAACAACATAACTCCTTTAAGTGTTATGTCAATTCTTCGTCACAGTCATTGAAGCACGAACAAGTTACTTTTAAACGATTCCGCCGTTTAAAAATATAATAAGAACACGCATCCAAGTAATTCCACTTCACCTTCAAATAAGTGAATATAAATAACCATCTACGTAATCAATTAATTAATAAAAACCAAAAACGAGCTTTTTAAAACTTTTACGAAACAAATTCCAATCTCCTTATGTGTGTGAACCAAATCCCATGTGTGTGTCGTCCATCATCTTCCATTCTCATCATGAATAAATCAGTAGTAAAAATCCTTTAATCTCGTCATACTAAGTAGTATCTCTTCTGTTCTCATACCATGTAAATATTTACATCCATCCATTCAAATAAAACATGATCCTTGACATTAGAATATACTAAGTTAAATATATTAGAAGGAAAGTCAACATTATCAAGCCATTAACTTCCACATACCAATAAAAAGGCTATCGACCAATAATGCCATACTATGAGAATTGTAGTAGTAGTACGAGGGATTATGACCAAATAACTTAAGAAGCACATCAACTATATTGAACCAATCATTACCCTTTATTGCTCCATCAAAAACCTTTGAATATATACTACTGATCCTTGACATCAAACGCAACCACCATTCTAACGACCAGTAACCATTCACGAATAAAAAAAATATCCAACCCACTTTCTTCTTATCCATTATCCATGTACAGTTGTACACTCAATTCATGTCGAAGGAATACCAAATTCAAAAGCATGACATATCTTTGGAACCCACGAGCAGTACAAACCTTTAACATGAGCAGTATAAACTTCTAAATACTAGTACTTGTTACAGCCATGAAACCGTCATAACTGATGCATTGCTACGCCTCCATTAACCTCTCACTTGACTCGTAATAATAAGTGCAAAGCCATGACAAAGTCGATCCTCTAACGTACACAACAGCAGCTCGAAACAAAGTACATGGCAGTAGTATCAAAATAACGAGCAATGGTAACTTACAAGCCTAGCAGTGGAAACGAGAAGCTTGGAAGTGGTTTCGATTAAAGCTAGCAGTGGAATACAAATCGAGTAGCCTAGCAGTGGTTTCAACAACGTAGCAGTAGTTAGTGACCTCGATGAACTAGCAGCACATGTTCATAACTAGCAGCAGATGGATAGTAACTAGCGCATATCTTTAATGAAACAACAGTAGATTTAGCCCAACAGATTGCGTAGCAGCAGCAGTATCATATTCAAATCAGCAGTAGTTACAACATAACTAACAGTAGCGGACTCAAGAAAAACCATGTTCACCTTTAGCCCCTAGTCGCCTTTATTGTTATGGATACGACCTCGTTCCAGTATCAAACCATCAATAATCTTGAGAGGTAATCTTCAGTATAAAAACGTTGATATTAAACCATAAGAATAAGAAAATCATGAAAACAATACCTCAAAAACCCTAAAATTCGACTTTTAAAAACTCCCTCTGCAGCAGACTTCGACAGTTAATATCTTTTGATTGAGAGCTCTGATCAACGATCCCTTTGGTGAAAAACTAGATGGGTATATAGAGAACGTCCACCAAAAATTTCGTCACGATTTAACGGTTAACGAAACAGTTATGATCGTTTCAAAACAGTGCTGCAGAAGCATTACGAAAATTGTTGAAACTCGAATTTTTCTTCTTTTTCGACACATAAAACCTTGCGAATCCCTAGGTAACGAGCTCCCCAAGCTCTGATACCAATTGTAGAGTTTGATAGACTCCATGAGATAGTTTTGAGCCTTAGGGTTCGACAATAACATAGATTAAGAACATGCACAACGGAATTAAACAAACATCAATGCTATTGACACAAGGTTTCTTTCAACATCACCTCCAATTATATTAATAACGTGTTACCTAAATGTAACAGGGATCAAAGACTTCTTTGATCTTGGGGGTTAACTAAACTAACTCTAGTCTAGGCGTTTACAAGAACCCACGCCCTAGACACACACACACACCTTTACTAGACGTCTACATATTGGAAGACTTGTATCTATTAAAACCTACACCCCATGTCCTATTTATATACTAGAGGATTAGGGTTTACAAATCTCTACGAAGGACTAAATAATAAATCTTCTTTTGCAAGCAAGTCCCTCCATCTTTTTGTAGATTTACTTCTTGTCACTTTAAGTCCTTGATGTTTCATTCTTTATTGTTTTGTATCATCAAATCAATAAACCCAACACGTCCAGTGTAAACTGGGGGAACCGTGGGACGCTCCTCTTTGCCCATGGGTTTTGGGTCATGGGTCATGGGTTATGGGTCCTAGACTTTGGACCATGGGTATCCAAGTAGATACAATGTATCTAGTAGGTGCAATGCATCTAGTCCATGGGTTATGGGTTAGCTCCATGGGTCATAGGTAATACCCATTTATGACTTATGCATGATGTCATGCAATGGGTTATGGGTTATGCTCCACGGGTCATGGACTTTAGGTTCTACCCAACTACATTCAATGTATTTGGTCAATGGGTCAAATACTTAAACTTTTACCCATTTATATTACCCATTATAATACATACTTAATATGTATATATCTACCCAATATGTAAAAACTAGTTGTTGTACATATGTATTACTAAATCATGAAAACACTATTACTTGTTTGGTGTTTTATGTGAAAACGTAAGAGTGTTAGTAAACTATTGGCTCAAACCATTTACGTATATTATTTGTTTCGTTAAAATGATTTTACGTTTGTTATCGACAAAACATTAGAAAATCGTAAAATATAAATAAACGTTTTTACGGCTTATTTGTATTAACAATCTTTATTCAAAGAGACTGGCTACATCAATTCAACTACTTGGGGGAAATGGTCTCTTAACACCTTTTGGTTTGCATCGCTTCAGTCTTCAGTGGGAAAGAAATTTGAGAAGATTCATTTAAGCGTGGGATGATGCATTGCTGTTCTATCTTGATGATATAACCCCAAACGAAGAATCACAAAGATCATTCTTAAAAGGAGCAGCAAGATCGATGATAATGGTGTGCTTCTTTGTGCACCTGGCTAAGGCAAGCTTGAAAGAGAGCTTAGAATCTGCTCAAGAAGGAGATTTTTGTTTTGGGGGGAAGCTACCAAAGTCTCAATTTCAGATGGTTCAAGTTCTAACGACGATTCAAGAACCTCGAAAGCTTAATTTGGTGGTGGAAGTTTAAGAGATGTTGATGTCTATCCTCTACAACGGTGCTGAACGATATCCTTATCTCGGTACTCGTATCATCATCTTCTTAAACTATATCATCTACTCTATCTGTAAATATTTATCAAAAAGCAAAATAGAAAAATATAAAAGCAACAAAACAAAATAGAAAAATATAAAACCAACAAAAATCCATAAAAATCAGAAAATATGAAAAATACCAAAAATATTGTTTTCTCAAGACATGTCTTCTGGTATCGATAACATCTATGGTCTTAGAAATGTCATTCAATAATGGCACGAGACCATAGATGAAGTTCGAGCAGAAGGTGTAAATATTCTTTTCAAAACATGTCTAAAACAGTGGCTTGCAGTTACTTCAGACTGTAACCCGTTTTTAAAGAAAGGAAAGTGTTGCGCTAAACCAATTTTCATAAATTTCGTGCACTTATCGTAAAACTAAAATGAGGAAAGCATGTCGCCAAAAAGACTGTTATTCCTACACAAATGTTTTTCCTTCTAAAATTCTTCAGAAAAATATTTGTTGTGTTCAAAAATGGTGGAAAGTGAGTTGCTTGAAAATCAATCAGAATCAGTGTTTTCATAAATTTGCAAAACCCAATTAATGACTTTAGCTTGTTTAAAACTTTTCATAGAAAGAGTCATTTATTGAGGGGGAGAATGTTTTCAAATCTATATCATCTAACGGGCTTATTTAATCATCCTATACGAGTATACACTTAACTGAAAAAGATATTTGCCTACGTTGAAGGACTAGGATTCTAGGATATGATTGTTAGGATTAGATGATTAGAGTTTGATGAATACATAATTCCCATGCCTTTATATGATCTGTCTAAATGATTTTATATGTTGGATTGACTTTTATTAGTCGATTCCTGTTTGGGTGTTGTCGACCACCATATATCTGCATGTATGTCCACTAACGTATGCAGATATCCTGGTATATAAGAACGTTCCCGATCCGGATCCCACAAAAGAAGATGATTGGATGCCGAAAGGAAAGGGCAACTATTTCTTGGGTCAACAAAAGAAGAAACAAAACTTAATTGGACGTCTATGGAGAGTTGGCATGACAAATGCAACGTCAGAGGTCTCACTGCATCAGCAGACGGTTTTCTTCCAGCCTTACAGCAACAACAGAAGCAGCTTAACCACCTAACGTATCTTTGTGCAGGATAAATAGTGATGATACCATGTTTGTATGGTAGAAAAATATTTGTTTGAAAATAAATTGGACTCAAAGTTTTGAAAATCAACCAGACTTTGTATTGTCAAATCTTAAGTGATTTCAAATTAAATATTTTCAAACAATATTTCTTCAAATAAGTCCATTTGTACGAAATAAAGTGGTGATCTAAAGATTAAATGTTATGTCATGGTATGATTTTCTTTAAAACTCAAAGATCTTTTAAAATGAAATTTTCATGTTCTTGTTTGATTGTGAAAAAAATTTCTTTTACCTAAAGATCTCTTAAAATTATCATACCTGACACTAACAATCTTTAAATGTCTAAATATGTTCCACTATCAGAATAAAATTAATCTGAACACATTTTCCTCGTATGTTTTCTAAACCTATTTAAATCACTTGGGATCCAAAATCTCAAAGGATTTGATATTTTTGATCGGGGAAGAAAATGTGATTTAAATATGAAATCTGATAACAAGTGATCATTTTGACTCAAAGTGCAGGATGCTCTCCCATATGTGCTAAACGCTTTCGAATCTCGAAGCACATATTGAGGGGGAGCATTTCAAAAGAAAATAAACTATCAAGGTACGAAATCTTTTATGTTTTAAAATAAGTACCTTGATTGATTTTCTAATGGTTTTCTTTATGGATAGTGTGATCGTGGAAGTACTTCAAAGAACTCATTGCTCTATGTGTTAAATGATTTCAAATAACCAACGCACATATTGAGGAGGAGCATTTACCCAAAAAAAATCAAATGGCTTTTTCTTAGGAAATTGTGATCAAGGAAAAACTTCTAAGTCCTCTTGCCTCCATGTGCTAAACAATTTCAAAATCATATGCACATGTTGAGGGGGAGCATTTCAAAATGATCAAAAACAATTAAGGTACTAAATGCTTTGATATTATATCACAAGTACCTTGATTGATTTTTCCAAATGATTTTTCAATTGGTTTCAAGAAGGAAAGAACTGTACCAAAAGACCGACAATTTTATTTTATGCATTGGAGTTATAAGGATGGTAAGGTTAGGTATTAGTTCCCACGATCCCGCCAAAACCGGAGGGATCTACCCAGGGACAATCCATTAGATAGTGTAGAAATCCTTAGGTATATTGAAAAAAAGGAGAAAAATGAGAATATGGGAAGAGTGCCGACTGAGATAGAGCTAGAACTGGAATAAACCCAACAAGGTTCTAGTGACGAAGTCTCGGTAAGCACTGAAGGGGTTGAAGAATGAAAAAGAAATGAATGTGAAAAGGGTGAAAATAAATAGCCCTCCAACAATTCAACCTTAGGGCAGAAACCGGGTTCAACACATATGCTACTGGTATGTTACTAAGGTAACACCGGTATTGAAGACAAGACGTCATGGACCCAGTGACTCACTGCACTAAACTTCCCAAGCTACTCAAGTTCTCTTAAAGGACTTGTTTCATTCTTACGGGGAACCTATATAATTTATCGACTTTCTCTTAGAGATAGTTGATATTGAAGAATGAGACCCTCTCCCTAGTCTCCGATATAGGAAACTGTTGGGATATGAAAGTGCTGAAGATATCAAAGTACTGAAGATATGAAAGTACTGTAAGCTGCAAAGTACTGGAAGAAGTCAAATAGTCAAAGTACTGCTAAAGACAAAGTCAAAGTACTGCTAGAACAGAAGATCTGTTATATTCGTTTATGGAAATTATTGTATTCCATGTTTAGATTACTTGTCGTACAAGGTTATCAATTGTAAACCGACTAGGATATCCTTGAGTCTATAAAAGGACTCCTAGATTGGCATTAGAGGTACGATTTCAGAAAAAGAGTTTTAGAGTTTACGAATTAAGAGTTTAGAGAAAAGTTCGAATATCTTAGAGTTGTATTAGAGTATCTGCATAATAAGCAGATTTAGAGTTTTATTAATAAAGTTTCTTTTTAGCTTTGTTAAGTAAATTCCGCGTACTTAATAAAGATTGTTCAGTGTTTCTTTGTTAATAACTTAGGATTTATCCGAGGTTATTAAACCTAAACAAGCTAGTTAAGTTAGTTTGATTAAAGTATATCGATCCAACAGAAACCAAAGTGCACTATTGAGTCTAGAGCCAAGAGATCATTCACAAAATCTCATTAGGATACAAAATTAATGAAGACTTGTTGTTTCACACAATGTGGAAAGTAAGAATATATTAAGAGTCCTACGCATTATCCTTGCGGTATTGCTAGAACATTCGAGTGATATGTCAAATATTCACGATGAAGATGGAAATCCTTCTAGATCCAACATCAAACAAGCTCTTGGTGGGTGACATGTGAGATTTTTCCAAAAGATTTTTCCTTGCGGTATTTCATCAATCAGTGAATCTCAATTCGCTGGTTCACTCACTCCATGTTGTCTACTTTGGGACGCTTCGGTTTGAGAACGGCTAGATCAAGCTGCGAAACCATGTCAAGGAGATTCTTAGGAATTCTACCTGATCACAGGCAGTATTTATACTGATCAACGGGGAACCGTGGTTCTTGCAACTATATTCAACGAAAGTGAACAAAGACACTTTTGTATATTTTATTGCTAACTGTTGTTTGCAGAAACATTGGACGGTTGCAGCTGATTGATATTGAGAAGTCAATTCACAACCGCATGCTCACAGCACACACTATTATAATTGAAGAAAATCATGATCATCAAAGACATACAACAATGCTTCCGCTACTCTGATGAAAAGATGTCATGATCCAGAAAGTGTGAGCATTTCGGTCCAAAAGTCACAACATCACATGAAGGCAACACAACAAAGGGTGATCCAGAGATTTATTGTGGCTGATGATCTCAAAGAAAGCTCGAAGATCATCAAGACGTGGATCAGTTAAAAACCTCCACTAAAAGTACATTGTATTCGAACTATGAAGAGTCACTACTAAAGCACAAAGATTATGGACGTGAAAAATTGAAGTCTACGAGCTCAGAATTGAAGACAAAGATAGAATGCTAGGATGCAAAATGTATTTCATGGGGTGACCTCCCTTAGGGGGATATTGTTAGGATTTGGAAAATCCATATGGAAGAGTCGGTCAGCCCAACTCTAGTCTAGAATATGTTAGCTCGTAGACTTTACGTTATTTACTAGTTATTTAGTTAGTTAGCTAGTTAGTTAGTTAGTTTAGAGCAATACCGTGGAGGACAGACAGGTCTTTACCCACTGTATGCATGATCCACAGTCCGACAGGAGGACGTTTAGCTTGTAACTAAAAATACCTCTTCCATCCTTGGAAGAGGTGGTGCTTCTTAATCTAACCTTTCCTTTTTGTTTTTACTTTCTCTCTCTAAGAACACCCTCTCTACTCTTTCTCTCTATAAATATGGCATACTTGTATTATCATCATCCAAGGCCACCCGAATCATCAAACAACATAAAAGCATGATCCTACAGAACCCTAATTAGGGTTTATAGGATTATATGAATTAACCCTTACCGATTTTGTAATTCAATCCAAGATAGCAACAAAAGTATGTTAGTACCACGTTCTTGTACACACGTACTAAATCAAATTAAAGTAATGCTAGTTTTAAGAACACGAAACAATTTTGTTTTGGAAAAACAAGTGATCGATCACCCTTGTGGAGGTGTATGATCAGATGGAGCAAAAACACACACAAAACAATTTTAGGGTTTAGGTTATGAGTACAAGAGATAAAATACTAAGACCCTAGGCCTTGTATTTATACCCAAAGTAACTTGGTGACCAAGTTAGACATGGATTGGGATTGAGGAACCCTTAGCCGATCGGTTGAGCTATCCCAAGGGGTTTCCGGAACCTTCCCAATCTCTATTTTCACATCTAGTCCTTCCATTTAACATTTAACGATCATTAGTCTATTACACTTAATTAACTTAACGTCCGTTATATATTTCGTGTAATTAATAAATAAATATAACATTTTATATTTAAATATTAACTTTAATTCTCATACGTAAAGCATGCAATCCCGTGGTCTCGAGTTCGATCCTAACTCACGACTACTAATTTATATCCATAAAACTAACAGCTCCCACTTGGATATATCTTAATAGCATGATCACATCGGTTAGCATCTAGCAACACTTCGATGCCTCTAGTACAACTCGAGCAAGGCTCCTGGAAAACCTTTTAATGCTTTCTCATTATTATTATCCTTTTGTTTCTAATACCACTATGGAAAACTAGAAGGGGGGGTTGAATAGTTTTGCCGATTTTAAGTTAGTTTCAAAAACTTTAGGTTCGTTAATATGTGAGATCTTATGGATGTAGAGAAAGTATAGATCTAATGATAAAGCAAGTAAATAAAGTAAAGTTAAGGGATAGAAATGACACAACTGATTTATAGTGGTTCGGCTACAAGGACACCTTCCTTACCCTACTCCACTCCCCGAGTTACCTACTCGAGAGTTCAAGCACTATGTCAACAAACTCCTTCACTTGGCGTAGAAGCCTTCACAACGTTGCTTACACCTTTTTCCGATACAAAGCTAAATACCGAGTCCGTAACACGGTGGACCAAACCAACACGACTATTACACAACAAATATGTGAAATATCAAATACAAGATCTTCGCTATAGAAATCTTGCGGAGGAACAAATCAATCAAGGACCCCTTGCTTGGATGACTTGTAGAATGCTCGTGATCTCGCCTTAGAGAAGGACCTATATGAGAATCACTAAAGAAAGAAAGAAGGAATTACTCTCTAGATCAAGTGATCTTTTGTTAGAAGAGAATGAGAGTATATGAGAGAATTAGTAAGAAGAGGGGTGAGTTAGAATGAAGAAATGGCTCTCTATTTATAGGTAATTTCTTCCACTGTTCCCCGGATCCCACGGATCCCTCCCACTTGGGATCCGTCTAGTGTAATCCTAGGGATCCGTGGGACGCTCCTCTTTGCCCATGGGTTTTTTGGTTATGGGTCATGGGTTATGGGTTGGTCCATGGGTTTTCCTTAGATTCAATGTATCTAATGAATACATTGTATCTAGTCAAATGGATATGGGTCAATGGGTAATGGATATGATCCATGGGTTGTGGTTTTTACCCATCCCAATAAACTATTTCAACAAATGATTAATTACAACATTTTTGTATTTAAATGGCTATATGTAAATGCTTTACAAAAATAACATGTATCCTTATAATTGTACTTAAGATAACATTATATTTGTTATCAACAAAACACAAAGAGATCGCAAAATATTAATAAACGTTTTTACGGTTTATTTGTATTAACAATCTCCCCCTTTTTGTTGATGACAAAACATAATGTTATGATGAGTAAAACTTAAGAATAGATGTATGTTTTGAAAGCCCCTAAGTTTTACTTCTTCTCCCCCTTTTGTCGAAACAAAAAGTTAACCATTCGAAGAAATAAAAGTGTGGAAAAATTAGTCCATGTATCGCTTACTCCCCCTTGATGGCAGCTCCCCCTAGTTTGGGGCGTCAAGTGAAGAAAAAAAATTAAAAAAAATCCTACAAAGAGAAAGGTCAGTAACATGCTTAAATAATCTTGTGATTGACGAGAATCAAGATTGGGAGCCAAGGTATGTAAACAAGGCCTTGTAATAAAACAACAAAGTGTAGTGGTATTTATGCCACCTACAAGCATGTAAAAATAAGAACAAGACTTGTTCTTGAAAATGACTTCAAAATAAAAAAGTACTAAAAATAAAAAATAGTAGTAATGATTCCTTCCATGCTTGCATAAGGTTATGGATGGAGGTTTGGATGAGTAATGGTATTGATGCGATCAAGGATGAGGTTGAGTATGAATCGCATTTCTTCCCTAACTTCTATTGCAATTTCCCTAGTGGATTGGCAATGTTCACAATGTAAGTGATGTGGGTAATGAGTACGGAAATCTTCCGGGTTGTTTTGATTTGTGAGTTGCGGAAGTTGTGGTGGAAAAATAGGAAAATACGGATCAATATCCGGAATAATTGGAAGTGGTGATGGAAGAGAACCTAGATATTCTTGTAGTTTAATGGGAGCTAAAGGTGGTGATGTTTCAAGATCATTGAATATTGTGTTTGGAGAAGTTGGAGGTGTCAAAAAGGCTAATTCTTTTTGCTTTGGTTGTTGAGATCTTGTTGGAGTCGTAAGGAGTTCCAAAAGAGTGATTTTAGGTGGTGAGTGATTTGGTGATGAAGTTGGTGTACTCGTTGGTGATCAAGGAGGTGCTATAATGGAAGCATATTGTGGTGAGTTATTTGATGGTGATGAGCCATATGATGATGGTTTTCGTAAGCAACAAGATTGGATGTTAATCCGTGCGGATATCCTAGAGTTTGATTGTGGTATTTTGGAAGGTGGAAGTACAAAGGTTTGGGTTTCATGAAGATGATTGTTTGTACTAGGTGATTCATCTAAGTTGTAAGAACTTGTGAATGACATGGTGTTGTTTGTTTGTGAAGATGAGATGGATTATGCAAGCATTTTGAGAGTTCTATATATATAGAAAAACAAAGCATTGTAATGAATGCTTGACCCAAAATGTGGATTAAAATCTAATTATTAGATATGAATTTAAGGCATGTGATCATGAGAACACAAGCATTAAAGAACATACTCCAAAAAATAAAACAAATGTGGATTTTTCATCCATAGTGAGAAAAATAGAAGGTAAAAACAGCTTCTGTCTCATGGATCCCACGGATCCTTCCCTTGAGGGATCCGTCCAGCATAAAGGCTGGGATCCGTGGGTCTGGTGATCCAGGCAGCACAAAATTTTCTTTTTGGAAATATTTTTGCCTAGTGTGTGCCTATATGCAAACTATTTGGAGTTGCGGTTATCTCGACTCCTAATAAAAAAAATAAGCTAGAAATGAAAAAGCATACTATTATGTGAGATAACTCGAAAACACATACTTAGTACTTTGAGTACATAATTTAGTGTTACCAATGCTCCTAATTCATTGTGGCTTAAATGAATGTACCCGAAAACACATATTAGTTATATGTCTCCTTTAGCATTCAAAAGACATGAGATGTAATGAAAACTGGTTTTTACGCTATTAATAATGAAAAAGCAATTTGTCCTAGACGTGAGAAATTGCTTTTGTTAAATTGATACGGGAAGGAGTATCATTTTAGAAAGCATCTTGAAATGCAAACGTTTTATCCTTTTGAAAGAAGGATGTGTATGTAACTCGTACTTATTTTGAAAGAAAATAAGAAGATTATAAGTGAAAAACTTATCTTGGGTTTTGAAAATTCCCCGTATTATTTGTGATTTATGAGTGAAATAGAGATCCTAGACTCAGAAAGAAGAAGGCTAGTGTTTACATACCTTGTAGAGTCAAAAAGTAAATTACGACGTTTGTTCCATGAGACCAAGACCAAGACGAAGTAGGTTAAATTGTTCCCGTTTCAACGGTTTGGTGAGGACGTCGGCTATGTTGTCTTCGGATGCTACCTTCTCAATAGAGATGTTCCCCTTTTGAACATTGTCTCTTAAGAAGTGATGACGAATCTCTATATGCTTTGTGCGAGAATGTAATACCGGATTCTTGCTTAGATCTATGGCACCCTTGTTGTCACATAGAATGGCTATGTCACTAAGATGAATGTCGTAGTCGACTAACGCTTGTTTCATCCATAGTGCTTGTTGGCATGCTTTTCCGGTGGAGACATATTCGGCTTCAGTTGTTGATATTGCTAATGCCGTATGTTTCTTTGAAAACCAAGATGTTAAACAATATCCCATAAAAGTACATACCCCACTTGTACTTTTTCGGTCAACATAATCACATGCATGGTCAGAATCTGCATATACAATTGTTTCTACTCCCGTGCCCTTAGGGTACCATAATCCTAATTGTGTTGTACCCTTAATATATCTAAATATTCTTTTTACGGCTTCTAGGTGTGATGTTTTACGGTCTTCTTGAAACCTAGCACATAAGCAAACACTAAACATGATATCCGGCCTACTTGCCGTGAGGTAGAGAAGACTACCTATCATGCCACGATATTTAGTATTATCGACGGATTCGCCGTCTTCATCTTTTGTGAGTTTGGTGTCGGATGACATTGGTGTCCTAATTGGTTTCGACTCTTCTAGACCGAATTTCTTTAACATCTCCTTTACGTATTTAGATTGATTAAAGAAGATACCATCTTCTACTTGTTTGATTTGTAGACCAAGAAAGAAACTAAGTTCTCCCATCATACTCATCTCGAACTCGTCATGCATGATTTTAGAGAAATCATCACACATGTCTTGACAAGTGGATCCGAATATAATATCATCTACATATATTTGCACTATGATTATATGTGACTCTCTTTTCTTAGTAAAAAGTGTGTTGTCAACTAACCCCATGGTATAGTTGTGTTTAATTAAAAACGACTTGAGTCTATCATACCAAGCTTTTGGAGATTGTTTAAGACCATAAAGGGCTTTCTTTAATTTATACACATGTTTAGGTTTTTCAAAATCGATGAAGCCCGGAGGTTGAGCTACATATACTTCTTCATTAATGAAACCATTTAGAAAAGCGCTTTTGACATCCATTTGATAAAGCTTTAGATCATTAGCACAAGCATACGCAAGAAGTATTCTTATAGACTCTAATCTAGCCACCGGGGCATAGGTCTCATCAAAGTCTATTCCTTCTTGTTGTTCATACCCTTGGGCAACGAGTCTAGCCTTGTTCCTAGACACTACTCCATTTGCATCTAATTTGTTTTTATAAACCCATTTGGTTCCTATTATGGTTAGATTACTAGGTGGAGGGACAAGTGTCCAAACATCATTAGAAACAAATTGATTTAATTCTTCTTGCATAGCCATTACCCAACTCTCATCTTTTATGGCTTCTTGTGTATTATTAGGTTCTATGGTTGAAATGAAACAAAACAAGCTACTTTGGTTTTGAACTTGAGACCTTAATGTTCTTTCGTTTAGCTTTCCTATGACCATATCTACGGGGTGATCTTTGGACTCTTTAATGTTTATGACTTCATCATTTAAAGGTTCTTCTTCTTCATTTACCCTTTTCTTAATTACTATAGCTTCGCTTTCTACAATCTCGTCATCGACAAGAGGTGGAGAGGGTTTGGGTGGACTTTCATCAAATTTTATATTTAATGACTCTTCTACCTTCATTGTTTCTTTGTTTAATATGACGTAAGCTTTGCTATTTGGAGAGTAACCTAGAAAGATACCTTTACCGATGATTTTACTTTTGCTATTTCCAAACACCACATTACCTCCATTGAAGGATTCATATGTGGAGAATAGATCCTTATTGCCGGTCATGTGCCTCGTGCACCCGCTATCCTTGACCCAATCATCCGGGTCTAGGTCGACCTTTAAGCACACCTAAGAAAACAATTAACTCAAAAGTTTGGTCCTCATTTGTTCATGGGTCCATTAGTGTTAAACATTCCATTCATGTTAGACATGTATGGATAAGATTAGTATGCATTCCATGGAGCAAAGTTTTGAAAAGGAAAACCATTTTGCATATTTGGGTTCCATCCCATTTGATGGTTACTTCTCGGGTAAACATTATTAGGTCTCCTAGATGGATTAGGTTTTGAAAAAGATGGAGCCTTGTTTCTTGCAAAAGTAGGATTATATTTTGGAGGTGGTTTTCTAGTGGTGAAATGAGTTGGTTTCTTCTTATAAATGATAACAAAATCTGTTCTAGATGAAGAAGCTACGTTATTACCACTATTTGCTACAGCAGACCCACGGATCCTTGGCTTAACACTAGCCGGTTCCCTTTTGATGGGATCCGTGGGATCCGCCACAACAGTGGCTGGTTTTTCTAGTGCCTTAACAAATTGTGTTTCTTTGTTTTCACTAGTTGATGGATCAAGTTGTTGAATACCTAAACCTTTTTGGTTGTTACCTGTTTAACACTGTCTAATATCATATCTAAAGTATTCGTACTCATTCTAGCAATTTTAGAATCTAGTTGATCAACTAGTGTTTGAAGTTGGACGCAAAGTTCACATTCACCACTTGCTATTTTACCATTTTCCAAACGTTTCAGTTGTGCTTTTAATTCTATGACTTCTTTATCTAAGCGTTGGTTTTGACTTTTTAAAAGCTTGTTTTTGTTAATTAGTTTTAAGCTAATATTGCATAGTTTGTCATATTCATTATGCAATGAGTCGTCATCAAGTGATGAGCTACTATAGTATTCGTGACATACCTCGTCATTTGCCATGAGACAAATTTCTTCGTCCTCCTCGTCGCTCATTCCCCACCTGCCGCTTACGAACACCTTTTGATCATCCCGTTTCGGACACTTACTAATAAAGTGGTTTGGGTCCCCACACTTAAAGCAAGTACGATCATCTTTTGGCTTCTCGTCCTCTTTGATTTTCCGAAAGCCTTTCTTATCGTCATACGGTTGTTTGACGTATCTTCCCTTCCTTCTAAAGAACTTTTTAAAGTCCCTTACCGCCATAGCGTACTCCTCGTCGTCACTACTCGAAGAGGAGTTCTCTTCATTACTTGAAGCCTTTTTGGCTTTAAGGGCAAGAGATTTGTGTTTCTCTTTCACCTTTGAGGCTTCGGAGTCTTTAGCAAGGACAAGCTCGTAGACTTTTAAGTTGCCTATGAGTTCATCAAGGGTGAGGATTGTCAAATCTTTTGACTCTTCGATCGCCGTCACCTTGGATCTCCACTTCGATGGAAGTGCCCTTAGATATCTCCTAACATGGTTACGGCTAGAAAAAGATTCATCAAGTGCTTGTAAAGATGTAATAATAGTATTAAAGTTAGCAAATGAATGATCTATAGTTTTCTCATCCGATATTGAAAATTGTTCATATTGTTGAACAAATAAATCAATTTTATTATTTTTAACTTGTTGATTACCTTGATGAGTTACAACTAAAGAATTCCAAATTTCTTTAGAGGTTTTAAGCATAGAAATTCTTTCAAATTCCTTTTTGGGTAAAGCATTATACAAAACCATTTTAGCTTCACTATTTTTAGAAAGCTTTTTCTTCATTTCATCATTTAGTTTATCATGAGGTATGTTAACTAAATTTCCTTTATCATCTTTTGAGGTAACCTCAAAATCGCCTTCAACAATAATCTACCAAAGATCAATATCTTTAGACTTCACATATGTTTCGAATCTATTTTTCCAATATATAAAACCATTAGTTTCAAGTAGTGGTGGTCGTTGCATAGATTGCCCTTCCTTGTAATTTTCAGAACCCATAGTGATCGAAAAGTTTTTAAAATACGGTTTACTTTAAAACTTTTATAAACTTAGCTCTTGATGCCAATTGTGGAAAACTAGAAGGGGGGTTGAATAGTTTTGCCGATTTTAAGTTAGTTTCAAAAACTTTAGATTCGTTAATATGTGAGATCTTATGGATGTAGAGAAAGTATAGATCTAATGATAAAGCAAGTAAATAAATTAAAGTTAAGGGATAGAAATGACACAACCGATTTATAGTGGTTTGGCTACAAGGACACCTTACTTGCCCTACTCCACTCCCCGAGTCACCTACTCGAGAGTTCAAGCACTATGTCAACAAACTCCTTCAATTGGCGGAGAAGCCTTCACAACGTTGCTTACACCTTTTTCCGATACAAAGCTAAATACCGAGTCCGTAACACGGTGGACCAAACCAACACGACTATTACATAACAAATATGTGAAATATCAAATACAAGATCTTCGCTACAGAAATCTTACGGAGGAACAAATCAATCAAGGACCCCTTGCTTGGATGACTTGTAAAAATGCTCGTGATCTCGCCTTAGAGAAGGAACTATATGAGAATCACTAAAGAAAGAAAGAAGGAATTACTCTCTAGATCAAGTGATCTTTTGTTAGAAGAGAATGAGAGTATATGAGAGAATTAGTAAGAAGAGGGGTGAGTTAGAATGAAGAAATGGCTCTCTATTTATAGGTAATTTCTTCCACTGTTCCCCGGATCCCACGGATCCCTCCCACTTGGGATCCGTCTAGTGTAATCCTAGGGATCCGTGGGACGCTCCTCTTTGCCCATGGGTTTTTTGGTAACGGGTCATGGGTTATGGGTTGGTCCATGGGTTTTCCTTAGATTCAATGTATCTAATGAATACATTGTATCTAGTCAAATGGATATGGGTCAATGGGTTATGGATATGATCCATGGGTTGTGGTTTTTACCCATCCTAATAAACTATTACAACAAATGATTAATTACAATATTTTTGTATTTAAATGGCTATATGTAAATGCTTTACAAAAATAACATGTATCCTTATAATTGTACTTAAGATAACATTATATTTGTTATCAACAAAACACAAAGAGATCGCAAAATATTAATAAACGTTTTTACGGTTTATTTGTATTAACAACCACGTTAAATAAAGATATAGAATTAAGTCATTCTTTATTCAACCATTCTGTTTCTCGTTTTAAGTGATTGACCAAGATTACCAAATCTTCTGAACATATTCAGGGGAGATTTTGGGTGCGGCCGCACAAACATCTTGTCAACCCTACGAGGGGCCCAGCAGTATTAAACTCCAAATAAATTTGAAGAATAAATTCTATCTTGACTACGGGACTAACCCACAAACTTTGTAACACTTCTGGAAACAACCCTTATGACTACCAGTTACGTATAGCGTTAAGTTGTTCCACAGAAATGCACTACATTTAAGACACTTATCTGGTATCTCAAGTCTGAGGATAACTATTCATAATTTACTTTACAACAATATCCATAAAGTAAATTATGTAGTTGGGATAAGTCCTATATTCAATTCATTGAATATCATCTGAAATTGTTATGCTTTCTCATCAATATACTTTCAAGTATATTCTACCACATCTCTCAGATTTGTCTTAATTTAATGATACTCCCATATCATTAATTGACAACGGACAATTTAGAATAACTTAGTTACTCATGGATTAAACATGCAAATATAGGACAACAATATTATAAATGAAAATAAACATAATCAAATTTTTATTTCATCAAAATAATAATAAATGTTTACAATAACCTTTATCCAAATACTAATCACAGTTATGCATGAAACTATTAGTTAAACGAAGTCCAATGCCATTGGCAAGTCCAATAAGCTTTTCTCTAGGTAAAGCCTTAGTGAAAGGATCAACTAAGTTTTCGTCTGTGTGAACTTTCAATAGATTAATTTCACCTTCGTGGACTTGTTCCCGAACATAGTGATACTTCCGTAGAAAATTTCTAGTGCCCTACATGACTCTAGGTTCATTGGCAAATATGATTGCAGCAGAATTGTCACAATACATATTAATAGGCGATTCAATTGAAGGCATAACACCAAGCCCTGAAATGAATTTCCTAATCCAAACAGCCTCCATTGCAGCTTCCGAAGCAGCTATATATTCGGCATTTGTCGCAGACATCGCAATCGTGCTCTGCTTCTTGCTCTTCCAGTATACTGCTCCTCCATTAATGACAAATACATAACCCGTCTGAGACTTCGTATCATCTTTATCACACTGCCAGGACGCATCACAGAAACCTGTAACACCAAGCTCTGTGTCTGGATTTCCACCATACACTAAAAACATATCTTTCGTATTTCTAAGATACTTTAGAATAAATTTAACAGCAGTCCAGTGAAGTTCATCTGGATTCTGTTGATATCGACTGGTCAATTTTGAGTGAACGCCACATCTGGCCTTGTGCATCTCACAGCATACATGATAGATCCTACTGCCGAAGCATAAGGAACTTTTTGCATGCGTGCCACCTCAGCAGATGTTGAAGCACAAATATCGCTACATAAGCCATGCTTTACTTCCATCGGCAAATATCCTTTCTTGAAATTTTGCATACTGAATCTCTTCAATATTTAATCAATGTAAGCACTTTGACTTAAACCAGTTAACCGCTTTGATCTATCTCGATAGATCTTGATTCCCAGAATGTATGCAGCTTCTCCTAAATCCTTCATGGAAAAACACTGTCCAAGATATGCCTTAACCTTTTGCAAACTTGGAATGTCTTTTCCCATAATTAATATGTCATCGACATAAAGGATAAGTAAAATTACATCACTCCCACTAACTTTGTGATATACACATGGCTCATCAAGATTTTGAATAAATCCAACCATTTTATTTCTTCATCAAATCTCTTATTCCATTGTCTCGATGCTTGCTTCAATCCATAAATGGACCTTTGAAGTTTGCATACACGGTTTGGAAATTGTGGATTCACGAACCCCTCAGGTTGCTTCATATAGATGTCTTCATCTAAGCAACCATTCAATATGGTGGTTTTGACATCCATTTGTCATATCTCATAGTCATAGTACGCTGTTATAGCTATGAGAATTCTAATAGCTCTAATGTCTGCTACAGGAGAAAAAGTCTCCTCGTAATCTATGCCAAAAGTTTGAGTAAAACCTTGCTCAACTAGACGAGCTTTATAGATGTGTACATTTCCATCCATGTCAGTCTTTATTTTATAGAGCCACTTACTTCCAACTACCTTAGCATTTGGAGGTAAGTCAACCTCTTCCCAGACTTCATTATCTTTCATGGATTGCATTTCCCCATTCATTGCAGCTTGCCATTTGCCCTTTTCAGGACTTGCCATGGCAGCTCTATAATTAGCAGGCTCTACAAGATCTCCTAATATAGTTTCCTCAACTTCTACGTTAAGACATAAACGTTCAGGTGCACGCGTAGTCCTTACAGATCTACGAATGGGAATCACTTCAACTTCTGGTGGAGGACCCAGACTATCAGGTTCTACTGGAAGTACGTTAGTGTTTTCAGAAGGTAATGTATCTTCATGATCATCTTCCAGATCATAAACTCTCCCACTGAATTCTTGAGATACGAGATCCCTTTCAAGAAAATCTCCATACCTAGCAACAATTACTTTATTTTCAGTTGGATATAAAAGTAGTAACCCATAGTTTTCTTAGGGTATCCTACAAAGATACACTTTACAAATCTTTGTTGGAGTTTATCTGCTGAGTCACGTCTAACATACGCCTCGCAACCCCAGACCTTTAAATAAGACAAGTTAGGAGCTTTACCATGCCATATTTCATATGGTGTCTTATCAACCTTCTTGGTGGAAACCATATTTAGAATGCGAACAACTGATTCTAAAGCATAATCCCAAAAGGATAAAGGCAGAGTAGTAAGATTAAACTTTGATCGCACCATGTCCAACAATGTACGATTTCTTTTCTCAGATACACCATTTTGTTGTGGCGTATATGGAGATGTGAGATTCTGGACAATTCCATTATCAGCTAAGTAATATTTAAACTCTTGGCTTAGATATTCATCGCCTCTATCGGATCGAAGAGCTTTAATCTTCTTTCCCAATTGCAGTTCTACTTCTGCTTTGAAAACCTTAAATGTTTCAAACACCTCATGTTTATGCTTAAGTAAATAAACATAACCATAACGGCTGAAATCATCAGTAAAGGTTAAGAAGTAGCTAGCACCTCTCTTTGACACATGTCTAAGTGGTCCACACACATCAGTATGAATAAGACCAAGTAGATCAGACGCCCTCTCCATATTACTATGAAAAGGTTTCTTCGTCATCTTCCCATATATGCATGACTCACATTTATCAAATGATTCATCATTGATATTTTGCAAAATCCCTTCACGTTGTAGCTTTTGCATGCGAGTCATGCCTATATGAGCAATCTACAATGCCAAGCATAAGAAGAATTCAAGTCCAACTTCATTTTCTTATTGATGCTAAACATCGAATTATTGTAGTTGTTAGATTCATTTCCAATCATATCAATTTCAAACACACCATTCACAGTAATTGTATTAAAATAAAATACACCATTTAAAGAAATAGAAATTCCATTATGTGTGATAGTATGAGTAAAACCAAGATCCAACAATACTCAAAAGGAAACAGCACCTCTAATTATATAAGGTGCATAATAACAATTCTTTAATAACAGTACTAAGCCCGAAGGCAATACTAAACTAAACACTCATATGGTTTCAACAGCTACAGGTGCCCCATTGCCCACATGCAGATATTGCTCTCCATAGGATAGCTTCCTCTCCACTCTAAACCCCTGCAGTGTTACAAATGTGAATACCACATCCAGTATCATATACCCAGGAATTTTTATGATTTAGAGTAAATAATTCAATCATAAATAAGTTACCTGAAGGACAGGCGCCCGAGGACCCGGCATACTTCAACTTATTTTTCCGCAATTCATCAAGATAGAGAGCACAGTTTCTCTTCCAATGCCCAACGACTTTGCAGTGGTGGCATGCTTGATCCTTTTTAGGATTTTCCTTCTTCTGAGGAGGGTAATTCTTCGGTTCTGGTTGATAGGCCATAACTTGTTTACCCTTGTCAAACTTCCCTTTCCCTTTACCCTTCTTGTTGTTCGCACGCTGCGGTTTTGGCTTATTAATCCTACCACCCTGAATAGCAAGTACCTGGGGAGTAGGAGCCTTCTGAGATAACCCTTTTTCATAATCAATTAGCAATGCGTGTAGGTCAGTAACTGTCTTCCCTACGCATTGCATATTGAAGTTCCGAACAAACCCATTGAAATCCTTGTTAAGAGATTTGTTGATCAAGTTTACAGAAATGTCATTTTCATAAACTTTGCCAAGTGTTGTAATTGGTCCAAGTATCCTTTCATCTCCAATACATGCGCACTTACGGTTTTACCCTCTCCCTGCTTGCAGCTGTGAAGTGCATCAATCAAATCATATATTTCTACAGCCGCATGTTTCTCAAACATAGTTCTGAGTTCATTGAACATGTTGTATGGGAAGTAATTTTCGAACTGCTTTTGGAGAGCAGATTCCATCATTCCCAACATCAAGCAAGCCACATCATTATGACGCTTATATTCAGTCTTCCACGCAGCCTTTACCTCGTCAGAGGCATCAGCTGCAGGTTCATCAGGGCAAGGCGTGTACAGATAATCCAACCGATCAGCAACTCTACAAAAAATTCTCAAAGAGTAATGCCAATCATTGAAATTCTTTGAGCCAGTCAACTTTTCTCGATCAAAAAAAGGTTTTGAATGCAGAACTTAGTGTAGTGTTATCGTTGTTTTGAGCTATTTCTACAGAAAAAGTTCAAGTATTAGTATTTTCGATAATACAATTTTCAAGAAAATAAAATACACCCAAGGTAATATAAACATATAACCATATAATTTTCTCGAAAACTAGGATCCAAATTATCATAGGTTCATTATATCAGTTGATCTGCTAGTAACGAAAGCATATAATAAGGTAATCTGTCGAACAATAATTGGCAAACATTTTCCAATTCCTAGATCATTATGGGATTTACATTTTCCAACGCTATTGCAAATGCAAACATGTTTTATCCCCATCTTGTGCCTTGAGTCCATTTCTCACTTACTACTCAATTTAAGTCGTCTAACTGAAAGAACTGCAAATATGTCCATGTAAGGTCTGACTTCACATGAAGATTTACCTTTCCATCACAATCTCGCCAAGTTCTCACATGACTTAAATTGCAACTTCAAGTGTTCCTTTAACTAAATGGCACTAACTTAATTTTTATAAATGGTACTAGTTTTGATTTATGGTGTCAAATCAAATATGTACAAAGATGTCATGCATTCATCTTGTAGCATAAATTTTAATAAAAAACTTTTTATTAACAAATTCGTAAAGATCAAATTATCAAAGTTTTGATTGAGGTATTGGTTTCGCCAATCAAGGAATTTACCTTTAATTATCGTCCATTATATCGTACTTTTTCATAAGTCTAAAGACTTAGTGTTTCGGATAATTACCACAAAAGTGGCGCATGGAATTAAAGTTAATTCGCCCTTAAGATGATTTTGTACATTTATAGCCTACTTGGTAACTCCAATTTGACTCGCAAAGGAGCGGAGAATTTGGTCAATGCGAAGCAATTAACCTCCTTCTTTCGGGTCACAATTTAATGCGCTCCCCTCCTTATACCCCTCTTTTAGTCTGTCAAAATTGGATGCGCCGTTCTCACTATTTGTACCAAAACTCATCAATCAATTAAACTTATTGAAAATTTAACTCTTCAAAAACAAATCAAATTTCACTATTGTTTAGTCCAATTTATTTTTCTATTCAAAATTACCCTTTGCTTAAAACTTGTCACACATATTAAACAAACAAGTAACAATAAAAAATAAATAACTAAAACAATGCGCACATAACTAACAGTTAATACGTGTAAACAAGTAGCCACATGCAACTTATTTTGATAAAGTCTATTAATAATCAATATCTAGGTTAATTAACGTATATATTAACTAGGGCTTTCACTCGCACAATTGAAAGTGAGCCACATGCAACGATGAATTAATTGCGTAAGCCATAATTAAAATATACCAAATTGCACATAATTGATTCATTAATATATATATTGGAGTCTTCCCCAATTCAAGATTTATCAAAACATACATGTGATAAAATAACTTAACAATTAAAAATTCAATTAACCATCCATGACGAACATGCATGTATCATCATGGATATAACATAACAATTATTCAATTAAGTTACAAGATCGCATACCATTCCATGTCACATAACAATTTATTCATGAATTTATCACGTAACAAATATATATAATTCTAGGTTTCGATTTCGATAACATAACAATTATAATAAACCCTAAAAAAATTTAAAAGAAATCGACTAAACAAAATTAGGGTTTTGACCCAAAAAAAATTTTGGTCGATCCATAAAAAAAAATTTAAAACAAATTAGGGCAAAAGCTCTAACTCAAAAATTAGGGTTTACATAATCATAACCAAAACCCTAGAACAATCATATCAAACAACATACAATATTCATTTTTTGCGTGTTTAGTAATTAATTACTCATTAAACAAGACTCGTGATGCCACTGTTGGAATTATATAACCTGACTATCATATATAAAACACATAAAATATCAAAGAAACATGCGGAAGCGTATAGGAACGAATAATGAATAATTAACTAACATAAACATAAACGTATGCGTACCTTTTTTATTCTAGCCGAACAAAAATCAATTCCACAAAACTAGCAAGTGCTGAACCCTAATTAGGGTTTATAGGATTATATGAATTACCTCTTACCGATTTTGTAATTCAATCTAAGATACCAACAAAAGTATGTTAGTACCACGTTCTTGTGCACACGTACTAAATCAAACTAAAGTAATGATAGTTTTAAGAACACGAAACAATTTTTTTTTGGAAAAACAAGTGATCGACCACCCTTGTGGAGGTGTACGATCAGATGGAGCAAAAACACACGCAAAACAATTTTAGGGTTTAGGTTATGAGTACAAGAGATAAAATACTAAGACCCTAGGCGTTGTATTTATACCCAAAGTAACTTGGTGACCAAGTTAGACTTGGATCGGGCTTGAGGAACCCTTGGCCGATCGGTTGAGCTATCCCAAGGGGTTTCCAGAACCTTCCCAATCTCTATTTTCACATCTAGTCCTTCCATTTAACATTTAACGATCGTTAGTCTATTACACTTAATTAACTTACGTCCGTTATATATTTCGTGTAATTAATAAATAAATATAACATTTTATATTTAATTATTAACTTTAATTATCATACGTAAAGCGTGCAATCCCGTGGTCTCGAGTTCGATCCTAACTCATGACTACTAATTTATATCCATAAAACTAACAGTTTGGGGTGCATTTCTTCCTCACAAATATCACAATAGAAATCTTCAGGATGATTCTCGACTGGGGCATACGTCAATAGGACTTCATGTCCTTTGCAATACCTGTGACCAAGGGATTGTGGCGACCTCATTGCACAAAATATGTCTAGTTGGAAGTCACAAGCCTTGCAAGCATAACTTATACTATCAGAACATGTGTCACATGCCTTGCAAACAGGTTCAGGATCAATAAGCTGGATAAGCGGATGGTTGTGGGATTTATGTTTGATGAAATTGGGTAGATATGCACAGTTCACACATAGGTGAAAACCGCAAGTTTCACATCTGTACATGAAAGTGTTACCATAGCTGTAGCAACCAGTGCCTTCATATAAGTACTCATGTCCTGATATGTCTACCAAATCAAGGGAATGATCTGGGTGAAGTTGATGTTTTAATGTGTGTGGTAACTAGGCACAATATTTGTGGAGATTGAATGAACATCCATCTTCACAGCATTACATACCATTATTAGATCACCAGAGTTAATGTTGGTCATACTCTTATCTTGGGGTTCAACATTAAGGATTAAGGGATGATCGTGGCTCCAATGGTTAACTTCTACCAAGTCCTTGTCATCATCAGAAGACACTTTTCCAGAATATAGTAGTTTGAGTGGATCAGTGATTGTGTAAGACATGGGAAAATGCAACAAATCATTTCCCTCGTCAACAGCAGATGTACCAGTGGGATCTCTGCAGAAAATCCTATATCGATTTAGTACTACTCACAATAAAACAAAAATAAACTATGGAAAGGTTTTACCTTGAAACGGATGGTTGCTCTGCTTTTAAGGCGCATTTAATGTGAGCAAAGTATCTACAATTTTCACAATGATACAACCAGTCATTTTGCAGGACGCGTTTGGTGCAAAATTCGCAAAAATATGAGTAATTATAATATCTTTCCAGAAGCTAATAGACCAGAACTAGAGGGTGATTAGGGTGGTGGGGTATATTGATGGTGGTGTCCAAGGAAGCACAACCCTTTTGGATCCAGAAGACACAAGTATCACATTGATAGAAAAAGTCTTTTTCTTCCGTTTTGCAAGCATCACAATAGAACGAAGCAGGTTTTAACTGCAGGGTTAAAAGTGTTGCGGATGACCTTCATGTTCACGTTTGATCAATGCTTCCTTTTTTAGTTCAGGCATCAAACTTACACCTCGAACAATGGTAGCTGAAACCCTTCAATAGGCATCGTCTGTTATCGCACACGTCACAGTACCAATTACTATAATCGTTGAAAGTGAGTGTAAGAGGATGAAAGGGATGGTAGTGATGATTAATAGTGTGTGGTAGTTCTGCACATGCCTTATGCAGAAAGTAACGACACGCGATGCACCCATATGCGGAGCCACCCAATACTGATATGGGTTCTCGACATCCTTCACAAAGAACCTCGTCTTTCTTCTCGCCATGATCATCAACAATCGTTTCCCAATTTTCTATTAGCTTCAATGACTGTTCTTCATGTCTAAAATGATTAATCTCACCCATACTTTTTTTGTTCTTTCTTTAATGTGATTTAAAAGAAACTTGAAGTTTAATAGCAATTAACACAATGCATCCTTTGCCTATAAATAGCCGAATAGAAGGCTAACTCACAAGAAATAGCTTTCAAATTGGACACCATGTTGATATTCTTTTTGGTAAAATAAAAATTACTTACTTAAGGAAGCTTCAAATACTTCTTTGAAATACAAAATACTGTATCATTTTTTCATATATTCCTTTTAACATTGTAATTATCGTTTTAAAACACTCAAATACCATATTTATCAGACATTGCATGTGTAATTCAATGATCTAGCTAGTTACTCTTAGTTTGAGAATTAACATTGAGTTAGATTTACAGTGTTCGTATTATACACATATACGTTTATCACGTGAAACCTTATTGTAATAAGTAACTGGTTTAATTTGTTGTTAAAATTTGGGGTATTAATCTGTGGCAAACATGTCACTCTATCAATTGCTAATGGCTTTCAAGCTATGTTCTTTGCAGGCATATTACAGGGGTTTAACATGGACAAATCATAAGTGGTTTATAGTTCCAAGATTATCATTTCTGCTGAAGCCTCTCTTGTTCCTGCTGAAATTCATTTTATTGTTTCTGCTGGAGTTCATTATTATAGCCGTTAGAGGGGTCTTAGTGTAACTTAATCCCCTATTTAATTAGTCCTTTATTCTAGGGTTAGAGACACTTGAGTGTGCAGTCTTTTGTATCACTCTCCTCTCTTCTCTTAGATCATTTCACTGATCTTGTCTTGTCTTTACATTCATATGATTATTGTCTCATTGACATTAATCTAATCTTGTAACATTTGGATACTATTAATCTAAGCTGACTATTGCAGCTTAGATCTGAATAAAGTTTCTGTTGTTTATCTAGTGTTGCCTATACCTTCGTACATGGTATCAGAGCCTCAGGCTCATTGATTCTCTTTAGCAACAAAGGTGTGGTTTGGGGTTACTGCTGTTGGCGTAATCACTGGTTATCTTCTGTTTCATATTTGCCCTAGACTAAGTGAATCTAGGGTGAGTGTGATTTGTTCTTCCGCTGCATATATCTCTGTAAGTCTAAGTCTTACCTCTTCTTTAAACATACAGTACTTAAGTCTTATGGGTACAAACGGGTAGACTAACATCTTGATCTGCCACCTTTGAGTGGTACGAATACCTGCTCTGGTTTATCCTAATCCACAGGCTTAGTGCTTGTTGTTTCTTATTATAAAGTCTTATCTTCTTGACTATTTATTCTTATTATCTCTGTCTGTTGTTGTCTGTTCATTATTTGTCTATCTTCTTATATCTGTCTATCTTATTGTTTGTATTATGGCTGTTGGTGATGATAATATTGGTCGTTCTTCCACTGAGAAAAGTCTTGTCTTTGGTGATGCTTTGTATTTGCATCCTAACAATACAAATGGCAATCCCATTATTACTATTAAACTCACTGGAACTGAAAATTACAAAATATGGAATATGGCCATGACTTTTGCTTTAAGGAACCATAATAAGTTAGGGTTTATTGATGGTACTTGCATAAGAGATGATTCGAACCCTAGTCTTGCTAATCAATGGGATACCTGTAACTCTGTTGTGGTTACTTGGATTCTTAATTCTCTTAGTCCTGAACTGTTTGCTGGTGCTATATATGCTAAAACTGCTTATGAAATGTGGAATGATCTTAAAGAAACCTATGACAAAGTTGATGGTTCAGCTATTTTTAATCTACATAAAAATATAAACTCTCTTAGTCAAAGTGGGTCCTCTCTAGCTGATTACTATAACAATCTTAATTCTTTATGGAAACAATTTGATTGTATGATTAGCTTGCCTCCCTGCACTTGTGAGGCTGCAAAACATTTTGAAAAACACAATCAACTAATCAAGTTAATGCAATTTCTTATGGGTCTTGATGACTCCTATGTTCCCATCAGAAGCAATATTTTAACCAGAGACCCTTTGCCTAATGTCAAAACTGCTTTCTCTGTTGTGTCTGGAGAAGAATCTCACAGGAATGTTTCATCTGGGAATAGCTCTGCTAAACCCAATGCTACAGCTTTTAATGCAAAAACCTCTGATGGAGGAAAATTTTTTGATAACAAAAGAGGTTTTAACAACAAAGTTTCTGGTTTTAACACTGGTAACAGCTCTAATAGCAGAGGACCAAATATGAACCTCAAATGTACTAATTGCAAAAAGCCTAGTCATACTGTTGATAGGTGTTATGAAATTGTTGGATATCCTACTGGATATGTTAAGAGAAATTTTAATGGTAAACCTTTCAGCAGTAACAATGTTTCTGCTGAAACTAATCATGTCACTGATAATAGTGCTAGCAATTCTCCTGTTTCTTTATCTAATGAACAGCTCTCAAGACTTATGAGTCTTCTCAATGACAACAATGTGTCATCTGCTAATGCCAACTTGGCAGGTAAAAATTTTTCAGGAACCTTCTTTAATGGCAGTGTCAAGTTTAATGTGAACTTCAACAAGTTTTTTAACAACAACACTAAATCCTTAACTGGAAACATCAGTCTTGGTTGGATTGTTGATTCTGGTGCAAATCAGCACATGACTGTGTCTGAAAATTTTTTAATCAATGTTGTTAACATTTCAAATCTTGGCCTAACTGTTGGACATCCCAATGGTACTCAGGCCCTAATTACTAAAATTGGTGATTTAAAGGTCAATAATGACCTAACTCTTTTTGATGTTCTTGTTGTTCCTGAATACAATGTCAGTTTATTATCTGTTCATAAGATTGCTAGAGACAACAAGATGTTTGTTGGATTTAATGAATCTAATTGCTATATACAGGATTTACATCAAAAAGGGATTGTGGGGATTGGTAAACAATACAATGGGTTATATATTTTTGATATTGACTCTACATGTAAGATTACCTCTAATAATTGCATATCTGTTTGTCATGTCTCTAGAAATCTCTGGCATCAAAGACTTGGTCATCCCTCTGACCAAGTCCTACACATACTTAGACCCACTCTTAAATTTGATAGTTCATCTGAAACTGATCATCTCTGTGATACTTGTAATAAAGCCAAACAAACCAGAGAACCATTTCCTCTAAGTGAACATAAATCCACTAAAATTGGTCAACTTGTTCACCTTGATGTTTGGGGACCATATAAAATTACTAGCAGAGATGGTTATAAATATTTTTTAACTATAGTTGATGACTATTCTAGGGCAGTGTGGGTTTATATGCTTAAGGGGAAGGATGATGTTTATGTTTCCATTGTTAACTTTACTCATATGCTATCAAATCAATTTGAACACAATGTCAAAGTTTTTAGAAGTGATAATGGGACAGAATTTGTCAATAATAAACTTCAACAATTCTGTCATGAAAAAGGAATCCTACATCAAACTTCTTGTGTTTATACACCTCAACAAAATGGCATTGCAGAAAGGAAACATAGGCATCTCCTTAATGTTGCTAGATCCCTTATGTTTCAGGGGGAATTACCTCTAAATCTTTGGCCTGAATGTGTTCTAACTGCTGCATATGTCATAAACAGGTTGCCCTCTTCAGTTCTGTCTAGCAAGTCCCCCTTCTTCTTTGTGTATGGGCATGACCCTTCACTCTCTCTCCTTAGAGTCTTTGGCTGCCTATGCTATGCTACCATTCTCAACGTTTCTGACAAATTTGGTAGTAGATCTGAAAAAAGTGTTCTTATTGGTTACTCAAATGAGAAAAAAGGCTATAAACTCTTGAGCCTAGAAACAAAAAATATTTTTTATTCCAGAGATGTCAAATTTTATGAAACTGTGTTCCCATTCAAAATGAAAAATTATGTGTCAAAACCTTTTGTTGAAACTTATGTGCCTAAAGATTTAAACCACAAAAATTTCTTTGACTCACAAACAAGTCCCAATGATGAAGGGAGAGTGACATCTTATGATGATAGCACAGTGGTAAGTCATCCCACCAGGATTGATGAACCAGTTGCAACATCTATAGATGATAATACACACCCTGAGGGCAACATAGCACATGAATCTTCTGATTCTACTGATACATCTTCGGATTCTGCTGAACAAGAAAGAGGCTTGCCAGCCACTACTGCTAGGAGGTCAACTAGAGTTTCTAAGTTTCCCAGTAATCTAAATGACTTTATTGTTGAAGGAAAAGTCAAATATGGTGTCGAAAAAGTTGTTAATTACTCAAATCTTAACAAAGACAATTACTGCTTTGCTTCTAGTCTTAATAAAAGTATTTAACCTACTTGTTATGAAGAATCTATCCTTGATAGTAATTGGGTAGATGCTATGAATTCTGAAATTGAAGCCTTAAATGAAAACCATGCTTGGGATATAACTGATCTACCTCCTAATAGAACTCCTATTGGCTACAAATGGATTTTTAAAATCAAATATAAAGCTAATGGTGAAGTTGATAGATACAAGGCTAGATTAGTTGTTAAAGGTTACAACCAAAGGGAAGGAATAGACTATGATGAAAATTTTTCCCCTGTTGTAAAAATGTCTACTGTTAGATGTCTTATTGCCTTAGCTGTAAAAAACAAATGGCCTCTTTTTCAACTTGATGTTAACAATGCTTTCTTGTATGGAGACCTTGATGAGGATATCTATATGACCATTCCCAAAGGGTTCTGTAATGAGAACAATAAAAATAAAGTTTGTAAACTTGTTAAGTCTCTATATGGTCTAAAACAAGCTCCCAGAAAATGGAATGAAAAACTTGTCAGTGTTTTAAAGGAAAACAACTTTGTCCAATCTGTCAATGATCATTCCTTGTTCACCAAAACAGAGAATGACAAGTTCATTGCTCTTCTTGTTTATGTGGATGATATAGTTCTTACTGGAAACTGTGTTGATGAGATAAACCTATTCAAAGAGTTTCTAAAATCAAAATTCCATATCAAATACTTGGGAAATCTAAAATATTTTCTTGGCATTGAGGTTTTAAAAACTGGGAATGACATCTGTCTCTCCCAAAGAAAATACTGTCTTGAACTCCTCAAAGAATTTGGTCTTCTTGGGTGCAAACCTGTGTCCACCCCTATGGAACCCAACTATGTGCTTCCATACATTCCCACTGATGATGACCCTTTACTTGTCAACATCACTGGTTATCAGAAGCTTCTTGGGAAACTTATCTACCTCACCCATACAAGACCTGACATTTCATACTCAGTCCATTGTCTGGCACAATATATGCATTCTCCCTTGAAATCTCATCTGGAATGTGCCCTCAATGTTCTGAGGTATCTAAAAGGAGCTCCAGGAAAAGGTCTAAGGTACAATTTCAGCAACTCTGAAAATCATCTTGAAGGATATAGTGATGCTGATTGGGCCAAATGTAAGAAAACCAGGAAATCTGTTACAGGTTATTGTGTTTTCTTTAATGATTGTTTAATCTCATGGAAAAGTAAAAAACAAAACACTCTTTCAAAATCTTCCACAGAAGCAGAGTATAGATCTATGTCTACTGCTGCCTGTGAAATCATTTGGATTCAGAAAATCCTAAAAGATCTAAAAGTTGATATCAACCTTCCTGTTAATCTTTTTTGTGATAACAAATCTGCTTTACAACTTGCTGTCAATCCTGTTTTCCATGAAAGATCAAAACATTTTGAAATTGATGTTCACTTCATCAGGGAAAAAATTGCTAGAGGTGTTATAAATGCTAAAAAGATTGGATCTTCAAACCAAACTGCTGACATTCTTACAAAGAACCTCCCTGTCTATCAGCATAAATTCTTGTGTGAAAAATTGATATTGTTTGATATGTTTGCCCATCAGATTAAGGGGGAATGTTAAAATTTGGGGTATTAATCTGTGGCAAACATGTCACTCTATCAATTGCTAATGGCTTTCAAGCTATGTTCTTTGCAGGCATATTACAGGGGTTTAACATGGACAAATCATAAGTGGTTTATAGTTCCAAGATTATCATTTCTGCTGAAGCCTCTCTTGTTCCTGCTGAAATTCATTTTATTGTTTCTGTTGGAGTTCATTATTATAGCCGTTAGAGGGGTCTTAGTGTAACTTAATCCCCTATTTAATTAGTCCTTTATTCTAGGGTTAGAGACACTTGAGTGTGCAGTCTTTTGTATCACTCTCCTCTCTTCTCTTAGATCATTTCACTAATCTTGTCTTGTCTTTACATTCATATGATTATTGTCTCATTGACATTAATCTAATCTTGTAACATTTGGATACTATTAATCTAAGCTGACTACTGCAGCTTAGATCTGAATAAAGTTTCTGTTGTTTATCTAGTGTTGCCTATACCTTCGTACATTTGTTCTAAATACTATGAGAACAATATCATGGAAATTTGAAAGGAATAAATGAAACTTTAGAATTTTATAAAGGTATATACAAAACAGATCATATGATACAATTAAGATGTATACTTTTATACTTTGTGAAGAGGAAGAAAATAACTTTCATAAACAAATATAAACAATAATCCCAATTACTTTTATACTTTTGTGATTAGTAGGCAAAAGAAAAGAATCAAAATGTTTTGTTCAGTTTTACGTGACAGCTAACCGAGCAAAATATTTTCTTGATTTGTATATTAAGAAAAATCCTATGATCAAGCTTTAAAAAAATTTATCCGCTGATCGAGTGCAGCATACTGCATTTTGTTATAAAATGCTATAATACAATTAACACGCATGAAACACTAATCTTTACTTGCAATTTGCTTAGAACTTGTAGTTCTTCTTTGATTTATGTACAGCTATTAAAATTTGTTAAAATATTAAGTAAATATAAAGAAGTAGCAGTATTTAAGACATTAAGCCACGAGGAGAATATTAGTGTCACGCTGTTACCCTCAAATAATATATACAAGTTGACGATGTGTAAAATCTGTTTGGTTTTACAAATCATAACAATTATAGAAAATACATAAACATCGTCAAAGCATGCAGCGAAAATAATAGGAATACTACTTGTAAATTAATTAACCGAAATAAAAGAATATGCGTATCTTTTATCAATCAATGCAATTAGGGTTTATGAAAACCCTAAATTAAGATCAAGAACCAAGAAACCCTAAACCCTAATAAATTAGGGTTTAACAAATTCGACTACACCAAAATTCGAATACCCAAGATACGCAAACACAAATGTATTTGCTCTTCGTTCTTGTACACACGTATTAGTAGCGAATCAATGAGAAAAGCTAGGTACTTGAATCACAAATAACCAAACACTTGTATTGAGCAATGAAAAATCGATCCCTAGGTGTTAGGGATATATGGTCGATCGTCCAAGGCACAAGGAGAGGAGAAGAAGTTAGGATTCTTTGGTGATCCAAGATTATATTTAATGAATACAAGGGATCTGTATTTATACACATCCAAACTTGGTAACCAACATAAGCCTCCCTTGGGCTTTTGGAGACCCACGACCGGCCACAAGAACCCAAAGGGGTTCTAGATCCTTCTCGTCCACTATTTCCATCTTTACTCCTTTAATGTTACATTTAACGACCGTTAGTCCAAACTCGTTAAATATTAACATTCGTTAAGTGTTTATTTCGTGACTAAATAATTAATAATAACATTTATATATTAATTATTCTAAACATTAATTCTCATACGTAATGTGTGCAATCCCGAAGTCTCGAGTTCGAATCCGGTCATACTAATATTAATTTATATCCATAACCTTTCAGCTCTCACTTGGATATATCTTAATATAGTAATGACATTGGTTTAGTCTGCTTAACACGCCAATGCCCTTAAATTTGAACCGAGTGTGGTTTTCCTGTAAAAACCATTTTTAATGATTCATCATTATACTTATCATTTTACTTCTAATACTTCATTAACTGTGAATATAGATCAAGTCATTTCACAAGTTAATATTTTTGTTTCTCGTTATATCTGATTGAACAAGATTACCAAATCATCTGAATGTATTCCAGATAGATCTTGGGTAAGGCCTTACAAACATTTTGTCAACCCTACGAGGGCCCCAAACAGTATTATGCTTTGAAACAAATTCAAATGAGCAAATTCTCTTGACTACAAGCAAAACTCATGAACTTTGCAACACTTCTGAAAATAGCCCTTATAACCACCTTTTACGGATAGCGTTAGACTATTTCACACAAGTGTACTACATTCATAACAGTTATCTGGTATCTCAAGTCTGAGGATAAATATACATGATTTACTTAATGACAAAGATCCATAAAGTACAATCATGTTAAGTTGAGATCTGTCCTATATTCAATTCATTGAATATCACGTGAATTTGACATGTCCCATGCATCAATATACTTAAAGTATATTCTACCAAAACTCAGATTTGTCTTAATTCAGTGACATTCCCACATCATTGATCGACAACGGACTTTTAGAATAACATAAGTTATTCACGGATTAAATATGCAAATATAGGATATAATATTAAGAAAAAGAAAAATAAACATAACCAATATTTTATTCTATTTAAATAATATTTGTTCATAACATCCCTTATCCAAATACCAAATAGATCAATGCATGATAATACTGGTTAATGAATTATGTCTCAAGTAATGACAATCATACTTGTTGACAAGGCATAATTTCAACTAACTTTGATCTATTGGAATTTTGAGAATACTCATTTCAAGAATTCAACTAGTGAAGTTCTTGTATGTGTGCATTCAAAATATCTTGATATTGCCACATAATATTTCATAAAGTGTGTGACATCCTCAACCACCAATTTATGATAATCAAACTTTCAAACACTTTAAAGATTAAAGTATTCTTATTCTTTAATGTATAATGCAACTATGCTCTTAGATGAGCACAACTAGTTCACATGGCCATTTACAAGGATAAAATCCTACCATGACTAGTATTTAGTGTCATCTCAATTAAACCGGCATCATTGTATTCAAACAATCAATATGCTCTTTAAAAATCTCCGTAAACTTCAATATCTACAGTGTAATGTAATGTTCAATGCCTTTCAAACTTTCAAGTTTGTTGGCTATGACAATTACGCAACAATTGATGTATTGCTCATCCATAGAATTTTGAGAGCAATTCCATGCTGAGGAATGTAATTCTAGATTCAAACATATTCTATTAGAATATTCATTACACCAGTTATCTAATAACTTAATGTCGTCAAATCATCTTGCCTTCAAGCATGATACAACAATAACATGATGTACATGAAAAATCCTTGTGTCAAACTAAGATTTCATTCATGTTCTACATATCCATTTTTCAAATGATATATCATGTTCTATTAGACTCATTTATTTAATACCGCACATGTTTATTAATAATAAACATATATTCCAAGGTTGTATGTCTTATTTTCTAAATCTTTCAAGTGAAGTTCCATTCCAAACTAAAACTTAACATTTAGCTTAGATGGAATGTTATATAAGATTTAAAGAAAATAAACATAATACTCCCACTAGCTTTCAGAAATACTTAGAGATTATCTTATTTTAATTTTAAACCAAAACTTGAATTTAATAGTTAAACATAAGAATCATCTGCCAGATGCATGCATATATCCATTCATGGATTCTTGCAGTTTGTACATTTCCAAATTATGTGAATTCATAAAACTCTTTTGTATTACTTATCGTCCTCGCAAAAGCAATCACACAAGAAATAGTTTAATATTCCATTGTCATTTTTCATATCAATGAAAATAAGTACGACAATTATAATCATTATATATTTAATGTGCCAAGGAAAGAATATTCAATCACACTTAATTTCTTAAGTGTGATTAATAATCTTGTCACAAGTCATACATTAAACACATGTACAATTTTGTCCATATGATTTCTACACAAAGATTTAAACCACTAGGGTTTTCCTTCTTTTTGAAGAAACTCATCTTCATTAAGATAAACCAAGTTTCCAAAGTTGATTTTCTTTATGGACAGCATCTTAACATTCATAGTATGAATAATTTACCACAATTCAATATTAGGTAATATATCATTATGATTAACAGGTTTACCATGATCCTGTAATTCATATTTATCATAATATCAAATATCTGAGATATCCTTGTGGATCTATGAATGAGAATTCCATCATCTTGAGGTCTATCATTTAGTTGTTTAGCCTCATCATGTTATTCACTAGTGTGTTTTAGAAGATTATGTGTTTTGTAATTTAATCTCTTCAAGATCTAAACAAAACTCCCACTTGCTATTTTAATTTAAAGACTATCTATAAATACTTTAGCAATTAGAACAACACTAAATTATTTTCTTTTGGGATATTACAAAACACATTGACAGTTCGTAAATCTTGTTCGTTAATAACCTACTCCATAAGTAGTTTTAACAAATCAGAACTTCAATATAAGACTCAATGTGATTCATCACATTTCATACTAAAATGGTGTCTTATTAATCTTCTAGGTTTGAGTTTTATTAAGTATATCCAATCAATACTCAATTTTCTAACCTTGATAACTTTTGAAAAAAAAGAAGATATAGTTATCTTGAATCAAACAATATAACAAATGTTTGATTCTTCTAACTGAACATTCCATATACATACAGTATTTCATTATAATTAATATTGTAAGACAATCTAACAATATGTAAGATAAATTTATTCCTTTTGGCCTACCTATTACCAACTAAGTCAACTTAATGGTATAATAGAATATTCAAGCCAATTGCATGCTTTATAACACAAGTACTTTTGATCAAGTCACTTCATGTCCATGTCTCAACAAGAAAACATAAACAGTTATAATCCCATTATACGTTATAAGTCATTTACCAATGACTTTATGTCTTAATAAGAAGACATAATGAGTTAACGTATTACTTTATATTATAAGTCTTGTAATAATGAAAAGACTCCATGTTTGTGACTTTTCAAATAAACACATAAACATTTATAATTTTAAAGTAATTATGAACACGACATCTTAGTTTCAATTAATTAATTTTCAAGTTAATATACTATTTATGTCATTCCAAGAATACACAAATATTTAAAGTAGCATTAGATTTATTATAATTATGTCATCTCTTGAAGTTTCCAACTTAAGAAACTGTAAAAGCATCCACACCCGATCCCACGACAAGTGGATATTTACCTTGAGATTACAATTTAGCCAAGATCTCACTTAACCTAAAATGTAACTTCAAGTGTTTCTATAATTTGAATGACATAAGACATAAAAGTAGTATATGCTATAATCTTGACGCATGTTCTTTAAACAAGACAATCTTATTAGAACGTTAATCTCTTACCTTACGATCAAGAGAATCCATTAATAATATTTGTATGTGTTGTTCCTTTGCACACAATAAATACTTCTCCCACTTGTGCATAGAACAACACCATATAGCAGATAAACACCATGACATTCGTTTGTTTATGTAAGCAATATGATAGTGTCATAGATATATAAGCATTACAAGTAGATGTAGGAGCACTTAATTATCAAGGAAACGTTCATGACTATCCTTAAGAATATGAATATCTACATTTTTGAACGTAATGTATTATTTCAAGAAAATCTAGAAATGATCTGAGTTACTACCAAGATAATAAATCGTGTAACTCCCACTGGCTTTAGACAACGTTACAATAATGTCTTATTCAGTAATACACCACAATACTCCCACTGGATTTGACAACATTGTAAGTGTTTCATTAACCAGTGAAAATAGCGTGCTATTACGTTGTTACCCCTTTGTAAGACCATTCATAACAATTACTTAGGTACTAAAAGAGTGTATTATACTTTGTAGATGATGGATCATCCATCAATGCTATTAACTTCAAAATTGAGCATGCAATTTCTTCCTTAATGGGTCTACCATCGCCATAATGATGTGTAGCACATTTAATTTGTCAAAACAAAACAACTAGATAAAATATACTAGTTTGTCTTTTATCAATTTTGCGGTAATTAGTCTAGCTTCTAATTTAATAACTCATAAAATATCAAACGTGTTTTCTGGTTGACCAAAATGTCATATAAGAATTCAATCACCAACAGAGGGTAATGAAATCTCTTATGGAGAACAAGGTGTGCAATTTTCTTAACTATAAAGTTTGCTATGAGTTATATTAGAATTTAGACAATTCTAATGTTCCTAATATACCTTTCTCAATCATGAAAAGGAATATGATTGAGTCTCACTCTTCTTTCAAGAAAAAGAGACTATGTTTGTCTTTTTAGTAATTTTTGCTTGATCAAACATTTGTTTGAAAACAGAACTAGATCAATTTACCAAAGCCCAAACCACGTTTACGGTTTAATGTTGCATTAATACAATCAAAAGAATTAACAAAATTCAATTTTTAGTATTTTCGATAATTAAATCTTTCAAGAAAATAAAATACCCTTAGGTCAATATTCATATTAACCATAGAATTTTCCATGAATCTAGGACACTCATTATCATAGTTTCACCACATCAGTTGATCTGCTAGTGATGAAAGTATTCAACATGGTAATTGTCGAACAATAATTGACAAACAATTTTCAATTCCTAAGTATGGGATTACAATTTGCCAAGCCTTTATGCAAATGTAAGCATGTTTTACCCCATCTTATGCCTTAAGTCATAGATCTCACTAACTAACTTAATTAAATTGTCTAATTTAGAAACTGCAAATTTATTTCAGTTGAGGTCTCACACAACATGAAGATTTACCTTGTTATTGTAATCTAGCTTAGTTCCCACATAACATAAATTACAACTTCAAGTGTTGTATATCTTTAGATGGCATAAACTTAAATTTAAGGGTACAATTTTTGATGTGTAATCAAAATATGTATGAAGAAGCATGCATACAACTTCGTATCAATAGTTTTAATAAAATCCTTTTTATTAACCAATTCACAAAGATTAAATTAACAAAGTTTTGATTGAGGTATTGGGTTCACCAATCAAAGAATTTACCTTTAATTATCGTCCATTATATCGTACTTTTGCATAAGTCCAAAGACTTGGTGTTTCGGATAATTACCACAAAGTGGCGCATGGAATTAAAGTTAATTCACCCTTAAGATCATTTTGTACATAAAATAGCCTACTTGGTAACTCCAATTTGACGCACAAAGAAGCGGAAAATTTGGTCAGCGCGAAGCAATTAACCTCCTTCTTTCGGGTCACAATTTAATGTGCTCCCCTCCTTATACCCCTCTTATAGTTTGTCAAAATTGGATGCGTCGTTCTCACTATTTGTACCAAAACTCATCACTCAATTAAACTTATGAAAATTTTAACTCTTCAAAAAAACAAATCAAATTTCACCATTATTTAGTCCGGTTAACTTTTCTTTTCTTAAAAAAAATACCCGTTTGCTTACAAATATGTCAAACAATTTTATAAACAAAAGTAACAATTAACCAACTCAAATAATGCACATATATCATAACAATTAACATATGTAAAACAAATAGCCACATGCATAATTTGTTCGATAAAACCAAATAAACAATTATAGGCGTAAAACCATGCATATATTAACTAGGGCTTTCACCTACCAGTGCAAGTGAGCCACACACATCGACAAGTCGATTGCGTAATTCAAAGTTAATGATATACCATATTGCACATAATGATTATTATTAGATATATTGAGGTCTTCCTCAATGTTATATTTATCAAACAAATTACCATGTGAATTTTACTTAACAATTAATCAAAACAAACAATAAACAATAATCCATGGCAAAACATGCATGTTTCACCATGGATTCCTCATAACAATTATAATCCCAAGATACGCATATACATGGCACATAACAATTATTCATTAAGACCACATAAAAAATATACATGCAATCCTAGGATTTCTACAAGTTTTACAAAAAATTAAACCTAATTAAAAATTAAAGGGTAATCGACCCAATTAATAAAAAAATTAGGGTTCCAATTTTCAAAACCCTAAAAACCATAAAAGCATGTAATAATCATAAAGATTCAATTTTTATGTGTTTCGTTAATTAATTACAACGTTTTATTAACGGCTTTTGATGCCACTGTTGGGTTTTACAAATCATAACAATTTTAGAAAACAAATAAACATCATCAAAGCATGCAGCGGAAGTAATAGGAATAATACTTGTAAATTAATTAACCGAAATAAAAGAATATGTGTACCTTTTATCAATCAATGCAATTAGGGTTTATGAAAACCCTAAATTAAGATCAAGAACCAAGAAACCCAAAACCCTAATAAATTAGGGTTTAAAAAATTCGACTACACCAAAAGTCGAATACCCAAGATATGCAAACACATGTGTATTTGCTCTTCGTTCTTGTACACACCTATTAGTAGCGAATCAATGAGAAAAGCTAGGTTCTTGAATCACAAATAACCAAACACTTGTATTGAGCAATGGAAAATCGATCCCTATGTGTTAGGGATATATGGTCGATCGTCCAAGGCACAAGGAGAGGAGAGGAGAAGAAGTTAGGGTTCTTTGGTGATCCAAGATTAGATTTAATGAATATAAGTGATTTGTATTTATACACATCCAAACTTGGTGACCAAGTTAAGCCTCCCTTGGGCTTTTGGAGACTCACGACCGGCCACAAGAACCCAAAGGGGTTCTAGATCCTTCTCGTCCACTATTTCCATCTTTACTCCTTTAATGTTACATTTAACGACCGTTAGTCCAAACCTCGTTAAATATTAACATTCGTTAAGTGTTTATTTCGTGACTAAATAATTAATAATAACATTTATATATTAATTATTCTAAACATTGATTCTCATACGTAATGTGTGCAATCCCGAAGTCTCGAGTTCGAATCCGGTCATACTAATATTAATTTATATCCATAACCTTTCAAAATCAGCTTTAAGAAATACCAATGTAAGTTAAAATAGCAATAATTAACCAATGAAAAAAAAAGGCATCCTCTCTTATTTCCTGATAGTATTACATGATCAAGGATAAATATCATCTTGTTCGTTGATGACATATATAGCAGATATTGAAGTTACAAACTCTAGCTCGACATTTAAGTACCAAAGAAGCGTTGTTATCTTTGTTACACTTAGAACACACGTACTTTGGCATTTTATTTCTTCGAACAAATGTTAATGGATGTTTGTGATAAGGAACTGTTATAGTGCCCTCCTTCGATATACTTTCATACCAATCACATCGACTAATTGGCAATAAAGGTGAAAAGAGTTTTTGTATTTGTGACAATGATAGAGTGGTTGTTTGGGGTGCATTTCTTATTAACAGGTTCTGAATTGGGAGTTTCCAGGATCGAATGATCAAAACAACATCATGACAACATCATTAGAGAATCAATAAAAACGAAACAAAGAAGATGGGTTTGAACCCTTTAAATAGGATCTGATATTAAATACAGGAAAGGGTTGCTTTTGATGTTACAGAAATCTACATATATATGCTTGATGAATCGATGTGTTATGAGGCGACACAACGTTTCATATAAAACTAAACGACCTAAACCTAAATAACTGTTATATTACTGCCATGTTTTGACCCAGCCCATACAAACTTTGGTTTACAGAACTTAGCCTAGATTGGCTTTGTTGAAACTAATCAGGTTAACAAAGATTAGTTGGATCATGATTTCCAACATACTCCCCCCTAATCTAATTAATCTTTGTTTCTTCTTCAATCTTCTTGTTCCTTGATGCTTTCTTGAATCTTGCTTTCTTCTTGATGTCTTCAAACATTTGGTGCGTCACTGATCTTCATGATCTTTCCTGTGAATTCAAGGCAAGTAAATCTCTTAGCCTTCTTCCTACACTGTTTCTGTGCTATAATAGCAATTTGAGTACATCTTCATGGCTTTTGGTTTGAGGCAAAGGAAAAACCAACAAGCCTTTTTGTAAAACCTGAAAATTTAAAATCCGAATAAAGACTAAAATACCCTTGGAATTAAAAATTATAAAATACGTAAAATATATTTCTAACACTTAAAGAAATAAAAAGATTTACTTGTGAATATTTAAAAACCTAATTAAAGTATATTGCGTAATTGATTTTGGTACGACGAAGAGTTAAAGTTTCGTAAATGATTTGAGTCGCGTTTGGTTTGTGTTCGTGAGCCAAGGCCGAAGCCCAAGGTGTGGCGTGAGGTGATGTGTGTTCGGTTGGACCAAAACCCAAAACCCAACCCAATTACTTTCCTAGTTTAACTCAAATACTACAACTATAAATACAACACATATTCATTAAATTGGAACCCTAGTTTATTTGTCTCTCTCTTTTTTCTTTTCTCCCTTGCTCGGCCGAAACTCAAACAAACAACCCTTGGTGTCGATTTTGCTCAACCAAGTGAAGGTATATCGTTTATTTGTTTTCCTTTAACGTACCTTATACGTATATGTTAAGTTATAATTGTTTCGTTGCGTTCTCCTTGTTTTTCTTTTTGGCTGAGAATGGTGAAACAAAAACAAGAGAAACCCTAATTTATTTAACTTGTAATTAATAAGAAACATGTAATATAAGATGTGATATTGAATCGAGTCATGTTTGTGTTGTTTTTAATGAGGGCCGAATCATGCTATTAGGACCGAACCATGTGTAACTTTCGAATAATGAATATAGCTTAATAACTTGAGTAAGTAAAGTAAGAAGATGAGCTAATACTAGTGTAAACCCTAATAACCGAAACCCTAATTTGAATTGAATTACATATGAGTGTTGAAGATGCATTAATTAAGTAAAGGTTATGTTAAACATAAACCCTAGTTTTGATATGCTAATTTAATAAGTTATGTTAAACCCTAATAGAGTAAATGCGTAATTAATACGAGTAATGAGTAACTTATATGTCACATAAAATCATAAACGTGAACGTTGAAACATAAAAAGGAAAGAGTATTATGTGACGAGTTAGGTTAAGTAATTAGTCATTAAAAGACGTAACAAGTAAGCTAATGAATATTAATGAGACATTAAAGAATGAAAACCCTAAACGTTAATAAAAGATATATAAACCCTAATTTACTATATTAGTATTAAAACCTTTAAGTCTTATTTAAGTATAGAAACCCTAAAATATTAAAGGATCATTATGACGATTATGGAATCATTAATAATATATACGACATTAATGTATATAGGTTCTGTGAAGAAGGAGTAATTCTTTGCTTCCCTGTTTCGACTTTTGATCTTTTGCTTTCGAATAAGGTACGGATATTCTGACCTTTTCAGTAAAGGTTTCGTATGAAGTTTTCTTTTCGTTTTCATATTAGGATTTCCTAAACCTTTGCTATGAACCCTAATGTGTTTATTTGAGCTGTTGCTTATCTGAACTTTGATTTTTGAATCATAAAACATTTGATTTTGAACTATATGATATGAAGGCTTTGATTTTGAAAATATGATTAAACGTTTGATAAAGTATGATCTATGTCAGTTATGACATTCTTATTTGATTTCTGATAGTTGACACCCGAGCCAAATATAACTAGTCATGGGGGTTCCATGTCCGTGTCAGCGAATGCACTTTCTGACATGACTCTAGGGCAGTAGAGTGATGTTCTGCCACGTCCCTTTCTGTTATCTGTATGAGCTCAATTTGAATTATGATATGAATATTTGTCTGTGGGGCGTATGGATGCATCCTAGATCTGTTATATGCCATATATTATCTGTTATATGTTATTTGTTATCTGATGATTGATGCTGCGTGCATGCACGTCCTTCATAACTCTGGTAGGTCTCCCCTACAAATATGTTGCCTTATGTGATTATGATATGTTTCTGATATAGCATATGTTCTGGGCTTCGAGGTAGTTAAGCTATAAAACTTATTCTGATATTCTGAATTATCTTTTGAAAAGACTATGATTTCACTATCTTTCTTTTATTTTGTTTCGTATTCGATTTTCGTTTCGTATTCTTTTTGCTTTGTATATCTGTTCACTGGGCTTCTGAAGCTCAGCCGCACTTTTCTTTTCTTCCGCGGCAGGTATCTAAGCATTGGAGCTGGGTATTGCTTTGGGATGAGTGCTGAGTGGACTTACCTTAGAGATTTAGCTTTGATATTATGATGCCATTTAGACTTATGTTTTAGACATTTCTTTTGGAGTTATTTTTCCGCTGGGACCTATGTATTGAAGTCTTTTGACTTGGATTATTTCCATATTTATGTTAAAGATTTCTTTTGGTTTATATGTTTGCTTTGATATGACACCATTACTTGTGATTCCTTTACCCTTGTGGGGTTGGGGCGTTACACTTTTTCTTTTTCTCTTTAAAACAGCATCCATTATTTCCATGGTATGCGTTTTTTTCTGTGATATGAAACGTAGATTTTTCTTCTTGATTGGTGATTAAAACATGACTTGGGTGTTGCTTGATCCTTTGAAGCTCTGATACCAATGTTAACAGGTTCTGAATTGGGAGTTTCCAGGATCGAAGGATCAAAACAACATCATTAGAGAATCAATAAAAATGAAACAAAGAAGATGGGTTTGAACCCTTTAAATAGGATCTGATATTAAATACAAGAAAGGGTTGCTTTTGATGTTACAGAAATCTACATATATATACTTGATGAATTGATGTGTTATGAGGCAATACAACGTTTCATATAAAACTAAACGACCTAAACCTAAATAACCGTTATATAACTGCCATGTTTTGACCCAGCCCATACAAACTTTGGTTTACAGAACTTAGCCTAGATGGGCTTTATTGAAACTAATCAGGTTAACAAGTATTAGTTGGATTATGATTTCCAACATTTCTGTCTCACAGATATCACAACAGAAATCTTCAGGATGATTCTCTACTGGGGGATACGTCAATATATTGGTTTCATAAACAAAATAGTATATTATAAAATTTATTATTAATTGTATGCTTTTGTGAAAGAGTAAGAAAAAGAAAGAAAAAAAGAATAAAAAAAATAGAAAAATAAAAAAAACAGTATGTGTTAAGTTGATCATGTTTCCGAATCGTTTCTTATAAACACCATAAAAAATGATGATTATATTTAGAAGCCAACTTTTTTCCATAATCAATATTGCTTCGCTCACAAGTAGTATTTTTTTTTTCGAAAGTGTTCTTAATTAAGAACATTTTCTTTGTGAATATGAAGTTAAGATCTATATTATATTTGGACTAAAATACTGTTAACTTTAATGCAGAATACAAGTTTTCTTCTGGTTTCCATTGGCTAAGTCCAAAAAAGTGTTGCACAATATAAATTTATTGGACCCTCGGTTGTTCTCCTGCCATATATCACCTCTGATGATCAAAAAAACACAAAGAATGACATAAACCACTGTATTGGCTTTGAATAAAAATAATTTACAATTTACACAATGATACAACCAGTCATTTTGCAGAACATGTTTGTTGCAACATTCGCAAAAATATGGGTAATTATAAAATCTTTCTGGAAGCAAATAGACTAGAACTAGAGGATGATTAGGGTGGTGGGGTAGATCGATGGTAGGAGCCAAAGAAGCACAAGTTTTGTGGATCCAAAAGTCACAGCTATCACACTGATAGAGTAAGTCTTTTTCTTCAGTATTACGTGCATCACAATTAAATGAAGCAGGTCTTAACTGGAGAGTTAACGTGTGTTCCGGGTGACCTTCATGCTCAAATTTTGTGGATGCTTCCTCTTTTATCACAACAGCAACAGCCTGTTGAGCAACAAAAATAACACCACATTTTGTGCATGCATCAAAGTCACACTCTGAACACCGGTATCTGAAACCCTTATATAGGTCTCGCGTACATATGTCACAGCTCCATTAAATACTACATACAATTAGTGGAAGAGGATGGAAGGGATGGGACTTAGGATTAATAGTGGGTGGTAGTCCTGCACATGCCTTATGCAGAAAGTAACGACACGAGATGCACCCGTATGCAGCGTCACCCACTGTTGATATGGGGTCTCGACATCCTTCACACTGGACCTCGCCTTTCCTCTCGTCATGATCATCAACAATCGTTTCCCAATTCTTGATTAGCTTCAGTGAATGTTCTACATGGCTAAAATGATTAATCTCACCCATATTTTTTTTTGTTCTTTCTTTAATGTGATATCAAAGAAATTTGAAGTTTAATGGAAATTAACACAATGCATCCTTTTACCTATAAGTAGCCGAATCGAAGACTAACTCACAAGAAATAGCTTTCAAATGCGACACTTAAGATTTCTACTATACAGAAACTTAAATAATCAAACCCAATTTAAAGACATGTCGATATTAAAAAATCAATTGTACCCGATCCAGTCTTCCATGAGGTATGGAAGAGGTGAGATGTAGATAGCGTTACCCTACCCGAAGATAGAGAGGCCGCTTCGAGAGGACCTATGGCCTTTTTGTTTTCGTGTACAAATACCTCTTTCTACTGGAAAGAAAACCAATAGACCCTTTCCCATTACATGTAACTGTGGATACTATTATTACATCCTCCTCGCTCCCTTGAAATCCATGTACTTATTGCCAATTTTTTTCCACTTGAGCCGTGTATGGTGATATGCAACCAACGCTTGCCCTTTGTTTTCTTGCAACAGCTTCTATATATTTACCAATAAAAAAGTTCAATGTCAATTTGGAAAAAGATAAAGAGTAAAAGAAAGGTACCTTTAAAGAGACTTGCAATTATCTCGACAGCAACAACCACTTCCATAAAAAAATTCGTGCTATGATCGACTTCTATCAAACTCCTTTGTCATCCTTTTTTTTCTTTTTTTTTTAATTGATAAGAAAAAAGTGGCCAAAAAATAAGTGACATGGATGGTAAGTTGGTAACTTGTTACATTTGACAAAACCTGTTGGGGTAAAATATCAAAGTGACGAAATTTGAAAGTTTGCTACCTGAACTTACCAAAAAAATTATTTGCTTAAACAGAACAGAAAAAAGTGACAAGTAAAATACATTTATTAATGATTATCCTTTTTTTAGCTATACACTTTCAACAACGACTCATGTTATTCCTCTTTATAAATTTAACATGCTCGTACACGAGTTTAAAAATTAAATATGACCAATTATTATTAACATGAATATAAATATCAAAATAAAGGCACGACCTCACGGGTTACTGTGAGATGAAAACATATGCACGATATTGTGTATGTAATTACTCTTTAAAGTTTAAATTAGAATATCTGAAAAATCTTTTTAAAGATCATTACGTGTTATTAAACAGGTATAATGTCTAAAACATGATATCAATATTTATATTTAAATAATATCAACCTCAACAACACGTTGGTTAACATAAAGTCAAATCATTCAACAAAAATATATACAAAATGTTAATCGATATTAATACATAATGAAAATTTTATGTAAAATTCCATGTGTGCATGAGTATTATTACTATATAAGTATATAAGATTTTACTATTATAGAACAAGCTTATCTAACAACTTCATATATGCACGGGACAGGTTTTACTATGTTAAAATAGAAATTTACATTATTACCCAATTCTATTATTAAACTCAGAAACTATACAATTTATATACACAAATAATTAAAATTTAAATGTATTACTAGTATGACTTATATCAAAACGTATTAAATAAAATTTATGCTTTAGCCCATCACGGGGTATATAACTAGTTATGTCCAATAGCAACCCAATTTTATTTCTTATCTAACATAGCATGCTCTATAATGACATGAGCAACTCAACTTGATTCGAGAACATCGTATGAGAACATATGCTCAAGCCTTAAAGTAATGATAGTTGGCCATTCTTGAATTGAACTTGCTCTTTCAAAGAGTTAATTAAGATTGACACTCAAAAATTTTATAACATGCAAGTGTATGCAAGTGCTAATATGAAACAAAACCGTGCCTAGTTTAACACTTTGCATACACCGAAAAAAAAATGTATGAATTCTCTGTTTTTAGTTCAAATAATAATAGCATCTCACTTAGAATCAATTCAAGACTTCTATTAGAAGTTGTGTTAATACTCTTTCCGTTTTAAATAAGTGTTCACTATTCATTCTTATATTTCTTAAACACTCAAAATAAGTGTTCATTTTTATTTCAATTCAAGATTTATGGTCGTAAACCATTGGGGTAGGGAAAGATCGCGTGTGGAAATCATTTCATTTTCATTCTCTTGTCAAACCATAGAAGAAACCACCAACTGTCATCATGTTAGATGTGATCTGACCTGAACCATCTCATGTCGGTTCAAACCAAAACGGCATGTGTTTTTCCGAACCGAAAGTGAAATCCATTGCCATACAATTCTCTATCAAATAGTTAATTGAAATCATTTGTAATTAATTTAAGTTTATTTAAACAAATAACTCAAACCTATAGCGATGACTTTTAGCTCATATATCGTCGTTATGGGCAGGTAAATTCCCCTTCGGTGAAAAATTAAATTTTGACCGTGACGAAAAGTTTGGTCGTCGCTAAACTTATAGCAACAACATTGTCGTCGCTGTAAGTTATAGTCAAAGTCAAAGTTTGATAATGAGTTCGGTTTTTCGTCTAGTGAACCTTTAGCAACGATGTGGCGGCGACATGCCGTTGCTAAAGGTTTTGGTCAAATACTGGGCCATGAAAGTTTTTCTTTTGTCGTTTGGCAGACCTATAACAACGAACATCCGACGTCGCTATTGTTGGAAAATTTAGTGCACTTGTGGGATTAGTTCACACCTTGTAATGGGTTAGGAGGTACGGAATGTACACCCATAAGGTCCATGAACACTCTGACTCTTATAGTGGTTTGTATTGGTAGTGCTAGTAGAAAGTACTGCTTGTGGAAAGTACTGTTTGTGGGTTTCCGCTGATAAGCAGTGTTTCCACTGATAAGTAGTGTTTCCACTGAAGCAGTAGTGTATCCACTGATAGCACTATGAATGTACTGATAAAAGTACTGCTTGTAACGGCTTTGACCTATTCAAGTGGCAGTTTCAACTGCTTAATGACCACGTTTAATTGGTCATGTAACCACTAACGGCTATAATGGGGATAATTATGAGGCTATTAATGGGCCGATTAATACTCATAATTCCATTTGATTAGCTAAGAGTAATTTCTTATAAATAGGAGATCTGTTTACGTATGATAAATACACAGAAAACTATTAACACTTAATAGCGCAAGGGTTATAGAATTGTGCCTAATTCCATAACTGCATTTGGTCTTATCCCAAGTAGATATTCGTGTAACCCAGGCATTAGGGTCGAATAGTTTACTTTGGAAAGTGATCACACGATTCCAAGTGATATCCGGTAACCACCTAGTGGTATTTGTTTTTGCTGACCTGTTATTTGTTTCTGCTGAATTGATTATCTAACCCTGTTCTGGGAGTTACCACGCCAACATTACAACCCTTTAAAGACCTCTTTGATAGTCTTTCCTAGGTGCTTACGCCAAAGCGATGGAGGTTTGATCTATTCTCAAGCCTATGGTAATCTATGTACTAGGACCGGTTAATGAGTGTTTATCTTCCATTTCCAATTTGTTATATTTCATATACACCCGAGAGAGATGTGAGTATCCAAACACCCCATGTGAGGTGCTAGTATGTAATTTCCGTGCTTGTTATGACTTTCGCGGGGCTTATATGTGTTGTGGACCATTTTAAACCAATGCTTCATGACCCCTAACTTATAAATTAATTGGCTAAAAGCACAAATGCTTGAGGACAAGCAAATACCAAGTGTAGGGATATTTGATAAGGTTTTAAAAGGTACCTTTTTGAGGGGTCGTTTAAGCCCTTATTTGATCACTTTTGTATCCGTTATTGCTTAATATCGTTCCTTTTCACTTTTTAGGTCTCTTGAAGGCAAAATGCTGGAATGACACTTATTTGGACGAAAAGGCGCGAATATACGAAGAAAATTGCCAAAGTCAGAATCGAGACACTCAAAGCTGCTGAAAACATAAGGTGACGGCATCACAGCTTATACACGACGCCGTCGGAGGATTTTGTGACGAGACAGAAGCCAAAACTCCTATTTTCAAGTGACGACGTCAAGTTATAAAAGAGTAGGCCGTCGCAACTCAGACGGCCTAGATGCAATCCAGACGGCGTCAGAAGCTGAAGAGGACGGCGTCACAAGCATAAGGTGACGCCGTCGCAAGTCTAACGTGGCCAAGACGAAACCCTAATGACGGCGACACAACGGCGTCACAAAACATAAGGTGACGCCGTCGCATGTGTAATCTTATATATAGAATCCGAATTTTTCAGTATTTGGTGTAGTCTTTTGGAAAAAAAACTTAAACCGAACCAATGCTGTCTTGTACAGTATTTTAGGGTTCCAAACCCTAACTTACACCAAGATAAGTGTTTTACTTCATTAATACAATTATGTCTTTGATTATTTGTGTGTATGCTTGCATGTTCTCCATGTCCGGCTAATTTACTTGTGTGTTTGCTTAGGGAGTATAAAACTTAATTATTGAATATTGATTGGTTGTCTCTTATCTTAGTTGATTAATGATCTAGTAATGCGATAGGTCATTCGTTGTGTACTTAATGCTTGATTAAATCTTTGTGAACCTTAGAATATAACTCCTTGAGTAGTTGTAAGCTAAACCATCCAAAGAGTGCCTTAGAGTAAGAGTTTATTATCCCTAGTGGGTTTTGTAGACGAGACCCTTTGGTAAGTTCAAAGAGTTAGGGAGAAACGCATACCCTACAACTTTAGACACACAACGCAACTAAGAATAAGGACGTGACAATTCAACCACCAATAGGAGATAATTAAGGAGTAGTAAAACCTAAGTAAACACATCTTTAAACTATCATACGAGCACACAATAATTAGACATAGACTACATATACCTTATATTAGATAATTAGATAAGTAGAGTAATCGGTAGCAATACCAACCCCCCAAATCCAAACCCCGAGATTCGTACCTTTCCTTTTCTTAAAAATATAAAAAGATAAAAAATAATCTTCCTCAACCCCAACCTTAGCGTAGTAACTTCTCACTAGCATTCCTATTCCCCTAGAGAACGATATCAATACCCGTGGCTTACCCTAATACTACACTACAACGATTAGGTTCACTGCCTAGGGTGTTGAAAAACTTGCTCGACGAAAAGGAAGTTCCTTTTACCCCCGAACGACGCGTGTAGCGTTATCAAGGTTATTCAAGTCTCTTGTGTTATTGATAAACTTCCTCCTTCTTGGAAAGATTTCAAGCATACCTTGAAACATAAGAAAGAGGAATTAACTCTGATTGAGTTGGGCAGTCATCTGCACATTGAGGAATCTCTCAAGGTGCAGGATAATGACAAGCCAAAGGGTAGCAATGCTGCTGGACCATCTGTTGTCAATATGGTAGAGCATAACAGCTCCACCAGGTACAATGACAACAAAGGCAAACGCAAATATCATGACAACACAAGGGCAGATCCTAACAAGAAGGCAACACCTACTTGTTGGAAATGTGGCAAAACTGGTCACATTAAAAGGGACTGCAAGGGTGTTAAAGTTGGTGGTTAAGCCAATGGATCAGGCACTAATGGTTCAGGGAGTGGTGGTTCTTCCAACTCACTGAAAGGTCAGAATATGGTTAATAAGTCTTTTCAGATTTATTATGTTACATATGTATCTGAATCTCATTATGTACAGGATGATGATGTTGCGTGGTGGGTTGACTCTGGTGCAACAATTCATGTGTGCAAAGATAGAAGTTGGTTCAAGACTTATGAGTCACTGAATGATGGTTCTATTCTTCACATGGGAAATGAGTCAACAACCTTGGTGCATGGTCGTGGTTGTGTAGATATTAGGTTTAGTTCTGGAAAGATTGTAACTTTGTTTAATGTTATTCATGTTCCTGATATAAGGAAAAACTTGGTTTCAAGTAGTGTTTTGAATAATCATGAATATAAACAAGTTATTGAGTCTGATAAATTTGTGCTTTCTAAGCATGGTGTTTTTATTGGTTTTGGTTATTTATGTAATCAAATGTTCAGGCTTAATATTTCTACTGACAGTGTTAATTCAGCTTTTGTGACCACCACTGACCTGACTGACTCTACCCTATGGCATGCAAGACTTGGCCATGTACACTATAAAAGAATGCAAGATATGTCTAGGGATGGTTTAATCCCAGCATTTGACAAGGACACTGAAAAGTGTAAAACTTGCATGTTGACCAAGATAACCAAGAAACCTTTTCAAGGTGTTAGTCGTGAGACTAAGGTCTTGGAGCTTATACACAGTGACCTGTGTGATTTGCATGCCACTCCTTCTTTGGGGAATAAGAAGTACTTTGTGACATTTATTGATGATGCTTCTAGATTTTGTTATGTCTATCTTTTACATACCAAGGATGAAGCATTAGATAAATTCAAAGTGTTTAAAACTGAAGTTGAATTACAACTTGGGTCTTTGATCAAAAGATTAAGGACTGATAGGGGAGGTGAGTACATGGATACTCTGTATTTCCAGTCTGTTGGTATAATCCATGAAACGACTGCCCTTTATACTCCTCAGCAAAATGGGATTTCTGAAAGGAAAAACAGGGTGCTGAAGGAGATGGTTAATTCCATGTTGTCCTATTCAGGACTGAGTCAAGGGTTCTGGGGTGAAGCTATGTTAACAGCTTGCTATTTATTAAATAGGGTTCCCAAAAAAAGGAACAAGATTACCCCTTATGAACTCTGTACTAAAAGGAAACCCAACCTGAATTATCTCAAGGTTTGGGGTTGTAGGGCTGTTGTAAGACTCCCTGATCCAAAGATGAAAACTTTGGGTGAAAGAGGCATTGACTGCATCTTTGTTGGATATGCTGAGCATTCCAAGGCTTTTAGGTTCTATGTTATTGAACCTAATGAATATATTTCAATTAACTCAATAATTGAATCAAGGGATGCAGACTTTGATGAGAATAGATTCTCATCAGTCCCTAGACCAAGTCAGAGGATTCCTAATGGAACTCATGACACTGGTGTGTATCAGAGGTCCCTGATGATGAACCATCAGTAGTCCCTGATGAGGTTGTGGTTCAACAACCTGAACCTGTGCTCAGGAAGAGCAAAAGGGTCAGGACTCCAAAGTCATTTGGACCTGAGTTTCAACTATACTTGGTTGAAGGAACAAGGGATGAGGTCTCTGACCAATACTCCTATTGCTTCATTGTTGAGGATGATCCCAAGACATTTGAAGAAGCAATGAAGTCCCAGGATATTGCTTTCTGGAAAGAAGCTATCAATGATGAGATGGATTCCATCCTGGGCAACAACACTTGGGTGTTGGTTGATCTACCTCCTGGTTGCAAACCTTTGGGTTTCAAATGGATTTTCAAAAGGAAAATGAAGGTAGATGGAACTAATGAAAAGTTCAAGGCTAGACTAGTCATTCAGGGCTTTAAACAAAAGTCAGGGATAGACTATTTTGATACTTATGCCCCTGTGGCTCGTATCAGTACCATAAGACTGCTGATTGCTTTGGCATCTATTCACAATCTGGTTATTCATCAGATGGATGTGAAGACAGCTTTCTTGAATGGTGAATTGGATGAGGAGGTTTACATGAACCAACCTCAGGGTTTCATCATGCCTGGCAATGAAAAAAAGGTGTGTAAACTGATTAAGTCTCTTTATGGACTTAAGCAGGCACCTAAGCAATGGCATCAAAAATTTAATGAAGTGGTTTTGTCTAGTGGTTATGTTCTTAACCAAGCTGACAAATGTGTATATAGCAAATTTGATGAATCTGGTAAAGGAGTCATCATTTGTCTATATGTTGATGACATGTTGATCTTTGGCAGTGACCAAAATCAGGTTGACCTGACAAAGGAATTTTTGTCATCAAGGTTCTCCATGAAGGACATGGGGGAGGCTGATGTTATCCTTGGTATAAGGATTAAACATGAAAGTAAAAGAATTTATATCTCTCAGTCTCATTATATTGAGAAGGTGTTGAGGAAATTCAATTACTTTGATTGTACTCCAGTGAGTACACCTATGGATACTTGTGAGAAGCTGATGCCTAATCATGGCAAGGCTGTATCTCAACTTGAGTATTCTAGGGTAATTGGTTGCCTGATGTATGCCATGACTTGTACAAGGCCTGATATTGGTTTTGCAGTGGGAAAATTGAGCAGGTATACTAGTAATCCTAGTGCTCATCACTGGCAAGCAGTTCAGAGGGTACTGAAGTATTTGAAGAGAACTATGGATTATAGTCTCTCATATACTGGTTACCCATAAGTGTTGGAAGGTTACACTGATGCAAGTTGGATTAGTAACACTGAAGACAATTCGTCTACCAGTGGCTGGGTATTCCTACTTGGTGGAGGTGCAATTTCTTGGGCATCAAAGAAGCAAACTTGCATCACCAGTTCAACAATGGAATCTGAATTTGTGGCTCTAGCAGCTGCTGGTAAAGAAGCTGAATGGTTGAAAAACTTGCTTCTTGAGATTCCATTGTGGCCTAAACCTATAGCATCTATTTCTATCCGGTGTGATAGTGCAGCTACATTGGCTAAGGCTTATAGCCAGATGTACAATGGTAAGTCTAGACACTTAGGTGTCAGACATAGCATGATTCGTGAGCTTATCATGAATGGGGTGGTATCTATAGAGTTTGTTAGATCTCAACAGAACTTAGCTGATCACTTAACGAAGGGTCTGGCTAGAGACTTGGTTATAAAGTCTGCTAAAGGGATGGGTTTAAGTCCAACTTAGTCACTGAATGCTAGGACACCCAACTCCCTCCTGAGGAAACTTAGGAGCTGAGTTCAATGTGGAAAGCTGAACATTCAGTGGACTGGAGCACATGTTTTATTTACATCCCAAGGTTGTGCTCAGAACCTGCTGAAAGGAGGATGAAGTCTTTACTTCTCAATGGTTAATTTTCTTTGAAAAAGTGCTTGGCAGGAGCATGAATAAAGAGGAACCACCTATGTAAATGTTGAAGTTTTGCCGCTTCAGGAAGCTTTGGACTTTTAGCTTTTACAACATTTATGAATTTGGATATGGACACATGGCTTGTATAGTGTCAGGAGCTTTTAAGTGTTTGAAAACTTGTGTGTATTTTATCTTCAGGTATTCAAATTGGTTGAAGGGTTCAATTCTTAGAACACCCTGATTCTCGAATATTTGAACGTGTAATTTACTAAGATGGAAATTCAATCCTCAGGACATTTTCGTTTATGCACATGTTTTGCTTGATGTTTATTTTTCATGCAAAGGAAGTGAACTAAATTTGGGGAGGATTTTTGGAAAATTTAGTGCACTTGTGGGATTAGTTCACACCTTGTAATGGGTTAGGAGGTACGGAGTGTACACCCATAAGGTCCATGAACACCCTGACTCTTATAGTGGTTTGTATTGGTAGTGCTAGTAGAAAGTACTGCTTGTGGAAAGTACTGCTTGTGGGTTTCCACTGATAAGCAGTGTTTCCACTGATAAGTAGTGTTTCTACTGAAGCAGTAGTGTATCCACTGATAGCACTATGAATGTACTGATAAAAGTACTGCTTGTAACGGCTTTGACCTATTCAAGTGGCAGTTTCAACTGCTTAATGACCACGTTTAATTGGTCATGTAACCACTAACGGCTATAATGGGGATAATTATGAGGCTATTAATGGGCCGATTAATACTCATAATTCCATTTGATTAGCTAAGAGTAATTTCCCCTATAAATAGGAGATCTGTTTACGCATGATAAATACACAGAAAACTATTAACACTTAATAGCGCAAGGGTTATAGAATTGTGCCTAATTCCATAACTGCATTTGGTCTTTTCCCAAGTAGATATTCGTGTAACCCAGGCATTAGGGTCGAATAGTTTACTTTGAAAAGTGATCACACGATTCCAAGTGATATCCGATAACCACCTAGTGGTATTTGTTTCTGCTGACCTGTTATTTGTTTCTGCTGAATTGATTATCTAACTCTGTTCTGGGAGTTACCACACCAACAACTATAAGTGCCTAACCCCGAAAAGTAAAAAATGGCGCAGTGCCGGTACACAAGTATAAGTTATGTTGCAAATTTGGTTCCGTGCCATGACAGGCCGATGATGCAATAGCATGTGAAGACATGGAAAAGTCGCTAATTAACATTCAGTGGATTCTTACTGACGTGATAACCTATGCTTTATGTCACATCTCTTATACAACGTTTTGCACGTTAGCAAATTGTTGTCTCAATTATTCATTTAGCTAGGTTCCAATTTTTATTCTAAAACGAGTGTGGAAACTCGCGCGATGCAGCGGGATTGCTTTTGTAGACGTGAATTTGGATAGGGACTATTTTTGCCAAATTGCTATAGATACCAATTAATTCTACAGGACTTACTTCGCAGCAACACTTAAACCTTAGGGACTATTTGTGCCAAATGGCTATAGATATCAATTAATGCTAAATGACGTATTTTGCAACGACACCTAAACCTCAGGGACTGTTTTTGCCAACTTACGAAAGTTTTCATTTAATGTTCCGCAAATGGGCTTTTGACACTTGGCGTGTGAGGAAATCATGTCTTGCTCTATAGTATCTATCTTAACTAATAAAATAGAGTTTTCTTAAGCATTCTAATTAATTTTTTCTTAATATAACTATTAACCTCCTGCTGCCACGTGGCATTTTGAAAAGTCAGCAGAAAGTTACCACTCATTTAGATTCATAAGCGTTATAATAATTGAGTTAAACACTACGTCATAATTTTGGAAGGAATCAATTTATATGTGTGTTAAATAGATAGACACTCATTATGTTTTAAAAGTGACTGACAACTCATTCCGACTTTAAAATATTAGTATTGCTTAATATTAAAATCAAATCAATTTTATTCAATAGCCACAAATCTTGGTTTAAATTTCGGGTTATGTCACACATGCTTTGTTTCACAATGATATACAATCAATCATTTCCTTAATTGTAATCAACTTGAAATTTCAAAATCATATATGAGATATATTATGCCTTATAATATACACGGATACACCATTGTTATATGTAACTCACTAATAGTTTTGATATCTCTTTAGTTATATGGTACAAGTTTATTTTCGCCTTGGTGTTTGTATGATTTGTAAGAAATTAAACAAAGAAAAAAATATTTATGTTTTCATTGGTTATGTTGCATCTATAATGGTTAAATCATTTGAAAAAGCATTCAAAGTAAATAAATGTAATAAAAAGATGTCGTTTGTTTCTCATATGATATTCAAAATTGATATGGTAAATCTTAATCTATTTGAGCTTTTTTATGTTGTGACAGGTGGTATTCATGTTCTCAAAGGAGTGCGAGATAAACAATGTGGTTCAATTCTTATCCTAAGGCGAGTGTTGCCAATAAAAGTGAATCCTTGAAGTATTGCTGATGATGAAGAAAGGAATGAACAAATGCACTTCATGAGTAGTTTTGTTGCCGATTTGATTTAAGAGTCTAAGGTAAGCAGATAACGAGTTTAATTTGAGTAAAATGTATATCTACTTACTTTAGTAAATAGCACATTAACATTTACATATTTCTACATGCTAATTTGACAGTTTGGTAAATAGATGAATAAAAGATGTTTAATGCTTTTCTTATATTCTGTTTTTTCAATGCATGAATCAATAGTTGTCGCAAATTGTGTTTTAGACAAAGACGTTGGTGAACCAAACGATGTTGACACGGGAGGTTCAGAAAATAAGTTTTGCGATGTCATTCTCATGCCTCCATATAGTAGAGATAACTTTCATGTATTTACATAGCTGGTGATTATACAAAGTTTCAATGTGTTTAACATTAAATTTGAAAATAAAGGCCAAAACAAATTTACTTAGAACATGCAAAACATTCAGGCCTTACATTTATTAACTTTATATATGTAGGTGGTAGGTCTCGGCATGTCCAAAAACCATAGCGTTCATATTATTTTTTGCTGCTCAAGGTTGGTATCAACGGGTACTTGGAGTCATATAAATGTAAAACTCGTAATGGGATCAACCAGCAAAGTAATGTTCCTAATTGGACGTTAATTAATGGGGTGGTAATGAGATTATAATTGCCATTCTTAAGGGTAAACGAAAAATTAAAATGATTGACAAATGATTTCAATCTCTTGCTACATTATGCTTCTCATTCACATGTACCGAAAAATCGACCTTATTGGTTTTAAAGCCAACTTGGATGTTATGTAATTTTAAATTGTTAACAAAAATTTCTAAAAAAACTTTTACTAAAGATGTTATGTATTTTAAAAGATATGCAATTTAAATAATTAGTCAACACATACCTTAAATTTAAAAGTAGGTTACTATGTGAAATGAAAACAATTCGTTCTCACTTAACCATTTTCTAGATATAATTCAAATTATATAGTTTTTTATATTACTTTCGTTTATGTCACTTCCATATTATCTTTATTTTGTTTTCGTTAATATATTTTTGTTCACATGCAGGTATTGATAAATGTTCACTTAATACTATTTCGTTCCTCAATTCAATTTCGTTCATCAATTCAGTTACATCCAAGTATGATTTCAATGTTATAATTCTGAAGTCATTTTTCTCTAAAAAAATTAAGAATTGTTCTATTTTTATTACTTTAATGTTGTTTTCAAACTTTTACGTGTCTTAATGAGTTGTTTTTCAATCTGGGTATTCTTTATGGTAGTCTTACCGCTTTAATGTTCTACTGGTAAAAAAACAACTCAAAAGCAAAAGCGTATTTTAAGTCTCAATGTTGTTCAACATTTACATACTCATGGCTAGATTAATCGTAAGAAACAAAATCTAATCTTTAATATGAACTATATCCTATGGGTAAATTAGTTAATTAAATAGATAAGTATTGCTCCATTAACAAAATGACTAAATAAGGGCCAAGAAAAACCAAATCAAAAAACCAAAACGAATTGGTCCAACCGATCCTTTGGCGGTTCAGTTTTATACATGTGTGTTTTTTGGTTTCGGTTCAAGCCAAAACCAAAATAAACAAGCATCTAAACCAAAACGATCCTAACCGACCTATACAAAACCAAAACCGACGAAGTGACGATGGTTCAGTTCTCGGTTTATGTCCTTACAAAAAATCGGTTTTCAAATTGTATTTGAATATGTTAATCTCTTAAAACCCTTCTATTTCCTACTGAAAATCATTTTTATTGGTAATTAAAATAAATGCTTTGTGTCTTAAAAATTAAAACTTCCGAAGTAGATCCACGTAGTTGCACGTTTAGTTTCGAATGAACTATTGAAAGAGTTGATATGGAATTATTTTAGACCGCTCACAGCGGGAGAGTAGCAAGGAGTGGCAAGAAGTGTAGCAAGTGGCATGTTGATTGAGATGGGGGGCTCACGACGACAACACAAAATGAAAGGTGGAACCTTCATCTTATATGATTTCGTGCCAAGTGGGTTCCCTCAAGTGTTTTATTATTTGTTTTTTAGTAGTTTGTGAATGTGTGTGAGTTATTTAATGAGGTATTTTAATAAATAAAAAATGTTTTGAAAGGTGAAGTGGTATGTATTGTTGAGAGTGAAAAATGAGAGGGTCTGCAAGGAGAGAGAAGCTGATGTGGCGCTGAGTTGGATGGTGAAGTGATGTTATAGATAAAAGTAGTCTAAAGAATTGATATGGAACAAGGATTTATGCTGTCCGTGCGTTGATATGTGATAGTTCTCCATAGCTTAAAAATGTATACATGTAAATTTCTCTATTTAAACATAACAATTCGTAATTTGAACTCGCGACTTTAGCTATAATGCTTTCAACTAACACACAAAAAATACAAAATAAAATTTTGAGGAAAAAATTTTAGAAAGTTAAATTTTTGGTAATAATATTAGGATAAAAAATGTATTTACATAAGGTTGAATACATAAGTAGAAGATTCTAAGAAGTTAAAGGGGGTTAAATTATTAATATCAAATGAATTGTTAAATTTTTCATAATTAACAATTCATTCATACATTTTTTTAAGGATGTCTCAATTTAATTGTTCACTACTAAAATAGATACAGAAGTTTGATTAAATTTACCATATTACTTTTATTGAAATTAATATTACAAACTTTAAAGAATAGATTAATTAAATAGTTAAAGATAAAACTGTTATTTTGCAAAAAAAGTAAAAGAGAAAAATCAGTAATAATTATGCGTCTGAATTTAAAAACATTTCTATTGCGATCAAATTGTGTGCAGGATATTTTCAAAACGAATAGTTTATGGTTTTTACTTTGTAAATCCCAAAGAGTAAAACAATATTAAAGTTTTTAAAAAATATCATAATTAAATATTATATTTTATGTTGAGTGTCTCGGAAATGATTTTACAAACTTTATTATATGGAGCATAAATTATTAATAATGGACATTACATATCTCATAGCGGCTACATCGTATAGTTACGTCAATTTTTGTATGTATATGCCAAGGGTTAAAAAAGAGAACACGATGTATTAAACTAAGGGTGGCAATTTCTGACCCGATATGAAACCCGATTTGAAACCGACATAAAAATTAACATGTTCGGGTTGTGGTAAATAGATTTCGGGTCAGGTTTGGGTCGACATATCTAACCCATCTAACCCGTTTATTAAACAGGTCAGGTTTGGTTTGAGAATAAAATAAGCGGTTAAGATTTTTTTCATAAACTCTAAATTATTTATATTTTATTATGCGGGTTAAATTTGTTAAACGGGTTGACCCGAAAACCTGGTTAACCTGTTTAACTCGTGTAATGTGTCAACTTTTTATATAAAAAAGGTTAAATGGGTCAACCCAAAACCAGCTGAACTGATTCAACCCATTTAACATATTCAACCCGCCAACCCAAGTATATATGGGTTAAATAGGTTAGGTTCGGGTTATGTCTAAACAAGTTAGAATTGACATAACTGACCTGATGATTTAAATGAGTCAGGTTTGGGTTGGGATTTTCTGACTCGCCAACCTGACAACTCAATCCCGCTAACCCAAATTGCCACCCCTATGTATATTAAACGCATTGCAACATTCTCGAGGATGTAGTAATCAAGTAGTTTTGTATGTTTAATTGAAAGTGAAATAGGAAACAATGGTTTAAGAATGTTTAAGTTGAGTCAATTACGGAGAAAGATACGATCAACATTTTCTACAAAAAAGTGCTACGCAATCTAAGATCATACACATTTATATGTGGCCGTATCTCATGTTACGAGAAAAAAATAATTGAAGATTGTTATGTTCTTTTTCGGTTATTTGACAACCATGTTTTATATATGATATGTTTCATTATTATCAACTTTGTATTTTGCTTATCAAAATATGGTTCTTTTTTACCTCTAACTTCGTAATACGCAATGTCAAGCTTATTTGAACGTTTTTTTTTAAATACCCGTGAATTTCACGGGTCTTTTAGCTAGTATATAATAATAAAAGGTTCCAATTTTCCATAATTGATCTTATGCGGTTTTAAGGCCAAGCAAAAGACGCTTAACGGGCTGTACCAACCGTGAAAAGGCCCATACACTGTTTAGTAGTGTCCTGATTGGTATTTAACTTCTTTTTCAGGCTAGTAGTATACCTTTTACATCTCTTAAGAGATTTCCAAACATTGAAAAAAAAAAAAAAATTGGACCAAGTCTCAATTTTACTACATAAGAATAGAAAGTCAAAACTGAATAATTTAGTTAAGCTCATTTAAAAATTATCCAACAAAAAAATATGTATAAAAACACATATGCCGATATGAGAGGATAATTGATAAAACTTTAGTTGTTAACTTTTAAATGAATTATACAAACGTAGGTAAACTTATCCCGTTTTCATGTTTTTAATAATTTTATAAATTTAATAAATATCTTTATATTTTAGAAACACCCCTCCCCCCATTAGACTTAAAAAAAATGTTATTATTTATAAACATTATCATCACTATATTATTACATTAATACATATGAACGTAATTATAAGTATCAAAACAAAAGTACGAGTTATTGCGATATGTAAATGAATTCACGAGAATATGTTATTCTTTTTTATGAGGTTAAGTAAGGATGTCCAAATAAGTATATCTTTATAACTATTCACGTTCAATAACGACTCTTGTTATTCATCTTTATAGTTTAACCCGCGCGTACACGAGTTTAAAAATTAAATACAGCTAAAATTGTTATTAAAATGAATATAAATATTTAAGAAGGCACGACCGCACGGATTAATGTGAGATGAAAACACATACACGATACTATGCATATAACGATGACATATGTAATTACTCTTTAAAGTTTAAATAAGGATATATGAAAAATAAAAATTTACAAGATAAAAATTTACATCTTTTAAGTAATTCTATTGATAAAATAAGATTATATACAATTTATATGCACAAATAATTAAAATTTAAATGTCTTGTGATTTATATTAAAACTCATTAAGTAAGATTTATGTCAAAGACTTGTGCGTACACGAAATATATGACTAGTATTTCCAATAGCAAACCCAATTTTATTTCTTATCTAACATAGCATGCTTTCTAATGACATGAGCAACTCAACTTGATTCGAGAACATCGCGTAAGAACATATGCTCAAGTCTTAAAGTAATGATAGTTGGTCATCCTTGTTGAACTTGCTCTTTCAAAGATTTAATTAAGAATGACACTCAAAATTCTTATAATATGCAAGTGCTAATATAAAACAAAACCATGCATAATTTAACACTTTGCATACACCGAAGAAACAAATGCATGAATTCTTTTTTTAGTTCAAATAATAATGTTCAACCAATCAATATAGACTATAGTAGGTAAATATATTACTTAAAATACGCCGTTGGTCGTTAAATTTGGCAAAAAACGTCGCCGTGCATTGTAACTTAGATTTTTCGTCACCAGTAATTCAAACTATGGGTTTTTTGAGGCCAAACTGGTCTCTTGACCCGTAATATCAAGGTCAACGTCCATTTTGTGTTATTTTGTCGAGGGCATAATAGACCATACACATTTATACCATACCTTAGTTAAATGTAACCCAACAGTCAACTTTAGGCACCAAATGTGATTATGACTATGCAACTAGACCGTTTCTTCCCTGATACGCTAGTATTTTTGCACGCGAACCAATAAACCCACCCAACAAACCCATTTACAAATCATAATAACACAAACCCTTATCCAGACCATTACTTGAAAATCAAAAACCAAATTCAAATCCTCATTTCGAGAACTCAAAAAACCAACCCAAATTCCAACAATACCATGTCGTTTGGAGCTAATGTTATCACCAATATAACAGATTATATTAGCAACATGCCAAATATCGTGATCACTAACATTTTAAATCATCTGCCAATAAAAGATGCGGTGAGAACCGATAGTTTGGCAACTGGAGGTTTAAGTGGACTTTGCTCACCGATGCCATAGTTGATGAGGAGTTCTTTTATTATTTAACAAATAAGTTTGATGGAAGGCATGTTACTAGACTCTTACTTCAGCTTAAAGATCCCATAAGAAGGTTTGTCTTCTCAATAGAGCCCAAAACGATGTGTGAACAACAAGGCTTGAATTATGAACAGATTCAGGATTGGCTTTTGATTTTGGCTCGGGGAGGAATTGAGGAGCTCACAATTAAAAACCGGTATGGTGAACCACTTACGTTGCCAACCCAACTTTACTCTCGTACGGAGTTGAAACATCTAGAACTTCATATTGTACTTTTCTGACTTTGGTACTTTTTAGTAGTTTTTCAAATCTATTGAGCTTAGAATTGTGTTCTGTCAATTTTCAAATAGGTACATTTTGGGAGTTTATTGCTCGTTGTCCCTTACTTGAGTTTCTTAAAATGAATGGGGCTACTACAAACGAGATTAGGCTATTGGATATTGTGAAACTTAGGAATATAAAGAAGTTATATTTGTCATTCGGTGTTTGGAACCATGTGACGACAATCACAACATCCAATATCTTTCACCCGACAAGTCTTCCAAAACTTGAGACCCTTACATTGGATTTTCAGGATTGCACGGTAAGACGAATTTGAGTTTTACACTTCAAATTATAGAATGTTAAAGTGATCTCCAACACTAATGAAATATAATCTTTAAAACTTAAAAAAAAAAGTCGACCTTTTGTAGTTGATGCAAGAAGCTAATTCCAGGATGAATGTCCATGTGCCATTTGTATCCCTCAAGACTCTTAAGTTATCCGGAGTGGATTTTAGGAATAGTGTTATGGTATCATTCATCATTGAAATGATTTGTGGATCTCCGAATTTGCAAATGCTAGAAACCAAAGTAAGTGTAATTTTGTAATGCATATGTATCAAATAAATATTCATATATTGTAACAATTCGCATTTTCAAGATTTCTATCCATTCTCAAAAAATTACTATTCACTTTTTACTATTCATTCCTGATTTTTTTTCTTTTTCATTCATCATGACAAGAAAGTTGATACTCGTCGAGTCGTTCTGACGACGTACGTTGAATCCATTTAGAAACAATTTCACAAAACCGTGTCTGAAATTTACGTTTAGGTTTAAATGTCATTCAAGTATCCTGATATGTCCATACTACATTAAAAACAATAGAAACATATGTTTTTCACATCTTACGACATTTTCATAAGTTTTGGATTTTTACATTTTCCGGTTTTGCCTTTTACACTTTTTACGCGTTTTAAGCCTACGGTTTTAGGTTTTTACGACTTTAAGCATCTCTATAAAACTTATGAATCATATAATATTCTAATATGTAATATATTGATAAGTTTTAACGTATTTATAAGTTTCATATTTTTAGGATACCCGGTTTTAAGTTTCGTGACTTTACAACTTACAGTTAGCGATTAACGGGACCAAAACTCACTCCGTAAACTAGATAGTACCAAGTTTATCCATCTAGTCACTCCTCCCATAATATGAACATGTATATGAAGGATCACCATGGCCTTGGTGGCTTGGTTAGAGCCATGGAACATTTAGAGCATCACGTGTTACATTAGGAGCCATAGAAAGTCTTAAGGCTAAAAATCAACCAAGTATGCATCATGTGGTTCATTATAGACCATACCTTAGTGTAACTAACCTCTTCAAGGCCCTAGAAATACCCCCTCCTCCTCTCTTGGTCGTTCATAACATCACAAATACCAAACACTCTTTATTTGATTTCCAAGTTCCAAGTTATACATAGAAGATGAAGGCCTAGTTATTCTCTACATAAATCTAGTGTTACTTTGATGATTCCATGATAGGATTAAGAGATATGCAAGGTGATTAGAGCTGATATTACAAGGCTTTTACAAGGGTTATATCAAGGCTAGCAAAGGTTTGCAAGAGTTGTGTTAAAGGATTGAAAGCTAGGGTTTTCGTTTGAAGGGTTTAGTTCTTGTCCTAGTTCATGTATCCTTTTTCATTAAGGCCAAAAGTTGTAAGAAAATCTAGCTCACTTTCATGATAAATGCCATTTACATGTTTAATTTATGCTATATATGTCTAGTTATATTGATCATATGATGTACAAATTCTTAAAAATCAAGTTTGAACTTATACGTTGTCTTATGAAAGTAAACAAGTGAAGTTAGTGATTTTATATAATGAAAAAAAAGACCAAACTAAATACCCTTGACATTGGGAAATTACTTCATGTTAAAGAGGATTTTACAAGGAAAATGTAACAATTTGAGTCACTCGAAACTGACACACGAGTCAAAATTCATGATAAAAAGAAGTTAACGAAACCTAAGAACTAAAACTGTCGAAACCATGTTGATAACGAATCTGAGTAAAATTTCGGGGCACTTCTGGTTCGATTCATCAAAAAGTTAAAATACGAAAGTTGTCCGGAATGATGTTTTACGTCTACCGCATTAGAACTCGGCCTGAAAACACCAAACAAGGGCATTTTTCTACCTCAAATGGTAAGGACAGTTTTCGACGTCAAATTTTGGTTTTCAGTTTTCACAATACAAGTAATTAGGAAACAAGTAACCACTTAATCTATATGTCACAAGCAAAACGAATATTTTTCCATACTAAGTACTACAACACTAGGGAGCTTCATGTGAGGGGTTTTATTTTGGTAAACGGATCGACGAGTTGCTGGATTTACGAATTAAAGTGTCCTATTTCCTCGAACATTTACTACATGACCTCTGAATTATGATGGCCCGAACGGTAGTACGAGATATATAAACTAAAAATGTTTCATAAACCGTTTCTATAAAACGATATACACAGCCTAACAAGTACTACATCATGATTAATATAAGGACATATATAGGGTCGTTTATACTTTCACATTGTTATTTCAAAACCTAAGACACGATATCATATTTCTAGGTTGTACGTAGAGACTTCCCGGCTTATCCATCGATTATGTTATACGATTTGATATCATTAGTTGACGGTGAGTCATAGCCCATCTTTTACTTATTTTAAACTATTTTAGGGAGATACATGATACAACTATTACTACCATCGCAATTATTTACAAATTGTACGTTTATCTGAAACATTTTACTCGATTAATGGAACACTCTATTTGTTTATTGAAACATATAACTCAGATACACGATTATTTTTACATACGAATACAGATGTACGAAACATTCTCAAATTGCCTAAGTTAGGAACTGAGTGTGAATGTTGCGAATAGATCTATTAGGATTGAACTCCCCCATCCGGGTGGCTACCCCGCTTTACTGGTATATCAAACGGATGCATAATCATTTGAGGAACTATGGATGTCCTAGGTGGATATCTACCAGAAACTATTCCGGGTGATTTCCCCACTTGACTGGTATGTCAAACGGATAGGAACTAGAAACTAGAAAAATAAGGCTTTGGTGTCAGGAACTTAGGGCAATGAAAACACTATCTCTATGTGTTATTGTATTTGTGTGCAATAATAACTGTTTTCAACATTTTGGGTATATAACAACGTAACCCACGACATATTAAACATGGAAATCTTATAATCAATTGTTTTACTTACAAACCTATGAACTCACTCAACCTTTGTGTTGACACTTTTAGCATGTTTATCTCAGGTCCATAATGAACGAGGCTGGCACGGAGGGGCACGGATACTTAAAAAGGCTATAAATTTTATTATCATTCGAAAACTTATTTAATGTGATTTGTAAACCGTGAAACTACTGGGACCTCATTTTGTAAACTTTGATATTTATATAAATTGAATGATAAATCTCTTAAAACGACTTAATTGGAGTTCGTTTTCTATTGTTATAACTGCTATGCCATGAAGTAACACCCAGTTTGAATTCCGTTGCGTTTACGAAATTGGGGGTGTTACATATATTGCCATGGTTGTGTATCTCAATACTATCTCATTTTGCAGGCTGCATACACGCTTAGTGCTCTACCTTTGAAAATTTTTTCTTAGATTTAGACAGAAACACAATGAGGCAGGGACAACTTGAGAGTGTGGTATTTCGATCTTTTCCTAGATCAAAGAATGAATTAACTATAATAAAGTTTATAATTGCGTGTTCCCCGTTGCTAAAGATAATTTATATCATTATCAGCGATTTGAGTTTTGATGGGTATGTGTCACACCCCCAAATTACCTGTTTTGCAGCGGAATGGAATTCCTGGGGGTTGACTGTCATAGCATCACAATCACAGTTATATTGAACGACCTAAAGTGTCGTTTGGAAAATACATCGTTTGATTTAATAAAATAATCAGAGTTTACAAAGTATAGGTCCCAAATGAAATTAGACATGTGCGGAAATAAGTTTGATACAATTCAAACGATGTTTTAAAAGTGTATAAATCCCATGTGAGACGCGTCGTCACCGTGACTCTATGATATGTCCACATGCATGCCATGAAGTGTATGCCTTAGATACCTGAGATAAAACATGCTAAAAAGTGTCAACACAAAGGTTGAGTGAGTTCATAGAGCTTGTGTTGAAATGTAAAGCCTTTCAAAATCGTTTATGCAGCAAAGGCATAGTAAATCCACTCAGTTCCAAGTTCCGCCCATACAAAACTTGCAACCTGTGTGTTTACAACCCATTGCCAAAATGTGTATAACTTATGTTCAAGCACCTGATGTCAAATGAATTCACAATAGTACCTAACTCGACGTAAAACCATAGCACATAATCAATAGTACATGACTCAATGTATCAGTAGTCAACTGACATAGTACTTTATACGACGTAGAACTATAACACATAATCAATAGTACATGACTCAATCTATCAGTAGTCAACTGACATAGTACTTTATACGACGTAGAACTATAACACATAATCAGGAACAATTGATATAGTACAACATTCGAATTTGAAATGATGGTGATCATGATAGAAGTTATCCATAAAAATCTAATGTACTTGTGAAAAACAGTTAAGCATGTATATCCCCCAAAATAGTCCAAAACAATTGAAAAATGGGGCTATGAAAACTCACTTGGACAATGATGCGATGGCAAAAGTGAGTACACCGAAATGTAGCGTGAATCTCTAAAGTTGACCTATTATGAATGATATGATACATAATAAGTTATGATGTAATGTTATGCATGCAATTCGTATGATATCTATACCACTTGTGAATTTTTGAAAATAACGTTTATCGTCGAAATATATGTTTATGACATCTCGTCATGTTATAAAATACTTTACAAGTATTTACGTTGAAATGATATCCTATGATAGTTATTTTGTGATTTATTATGCAATTATAACTTTTCGTCGTAAAATAATGTCATTTGACAATTTCATGAAAGTGACTAAACGGCCTTAAAAAGCTAGTCGTAAAATGGTGCACGTCGAGTGTTAGGAAACAAACTCAACGGTTTTGGGAAGCTTGTATCATTATCTCAAAGTTTTAGCATTTAAGTTTTCATCCTAGAGCTCTCGATCATGGAGAAAAATATAGGTAAAGTATGGTACTTGTCCAAAATATTGTTTAAGTGTGGTTTTCGGCAAAGTTTAAGTGACTGTATTTTATTCGTTACAACTCCGCTTGACGAATGGTTGGACATTTTGGAAAATATGCTAGGCGAACTTACTTTTATTAGAAGACATCATTTTATAAAAAGTACTCCGTCATTGTTAAAAACGACCCTCAACATGGTCCCTCGTTGCCGTAGTATGTGTTTAATAGAAAATATATTAATTTTGCTAATAGAATAAAGTTACGGGCAACTTTGTTTATCGCGTGTAATTTACTCGTTACAAGTCCGTTTTCTACATCCTTAGATTCGTATTTAAGTACACTAATATATTTTTAATAAGTCGACACATTTCATAACGCTTAAGCCTCATTTTTTACTCGTAAAAAGTGACATTTACATGCTGAAATTTATGAAATTATTAGTTTTCGTCGTCAAACTTCAAAAATTCATATATTCTTCGTTATAACTCCGTTTTAATCCATTCAAGCGACCACGTTTTCGTTTTAAAGTGTATTTTCCAAATGTCTAGCCCAAAAATTTTTATCCACTGTCGAAAATTCCAGATTTCACAATTTTGATCAGACCCTTAATTAGACTTGTCGAAATGAGTTTTTCACGCGCAACACCTATTCTAACCAATTCAAAACAACTCCGAAGCTATTCTAATCCTACCATACACCTTCTTAGGGTGTCATGGGTTCCTAGGCATCACCAAAAGTGATATATTTCAAGGAGTAATTATAGGATAACATATATAAACTTATAGTGCTTATAAACAATTTAAGTGGTATAGACATCACATAACTTGCATGTTTTACTTGAGCATGATAAAAATGAACATAAAAATGAATATGAAAGATGAACATGAATATGAGATGCTTACTAATTACTTGATGAGGTGAAGGGAACAAAGGTTAAACCTAAACACCATAGGTTTTTATTTCAAAACCTTACTTAAGAGTATAACTAGATTGTAAATAAACTTGACTTGGAAAATTTTTGGTCTGCTTGATCACCCTTTGGCCGGTTCTTATGGTAGAAAAGAAGAGAGTAGTAGTTTTTTTTTTCACTTGATATAATGAAAACTAGGTGTTGAATGATCTTATAATGTGTATATATATTTGTATACAAGATATTTGTGAAAAGTGTGCATGAGTCATCCAATTATGTCGACAACCTCAAATAAAAATAAAAGTATTGTATTTTTGTATGATTAAATGTATAAGTGTATTAGTAAATGTGTAATTGTTTAAGTATAGTTGGTAACTTGTATATATAATTAAGCAATTTAGGGTAGCGTTGGCTAAAAATAAATTTTAGCGGATCAAAATAAAATATATATTGAAGTCATACTAATTATAAAAATACATTTCTCGCAACAATTGAGTGAAATAATAATTATCGTGTAGTATTTACGAAAATTGTCGTAATTATATAAATATAACAATTTATATACAAAATAAATTGAAAACATCGGGTAAACTAATAATAATATTTTTATAATCTTAATATGAGTATAAAAATATATCAAGATCATTTTTGGAAGTGTCGGATCAATTGTTCAAAACAATTAATTACGCGATAGCGTTTATTTAATATGAAATTACATGTTTAATTTAAAATGCAAAACCATGCATGAACTAATATGATGATAATGATGCTAATGATATGTAGACTAAACCTAGTCTATATGAAATGCCCTTGATGATTGGTCATGAATTCGCAGCTAAACCATTAAGGTTACGCGAATTTGATACTCGTAAACCTAGTTTACGATAAATGATGAAATAGTGAAACTTGAAGAGTGATTTTCTCCGGAAATGAATAGTGTTTCGTGAATAGTAAATTTTGAAATACGTTCTCAGAATATTACTTCGACTCCGAAAACGGTGAATAGTAAAATTTTGAATAGTAACCGGTGAATAGTAAATTCCCGAGATGAATAGTAAATTTGAGAAATGACCTGAAATTGCGAGTTGTCACAGTATGAAAATATCAAGATGAATTGGGAGTTGGCTAGGAAGCTGTTGAAACTCCACCGAGCTTCCCTCACAGCCATAGTAGACTTCTTTTAGTGGTTGTAGTTTATGTATAAGTTGAATACCCTATGACAATTAATCTTGTATAAAGCATTTTCGTATTTTTGTATATGGTTTGCTTAAATTTAGCTTCTACATATGTTGTTGGTTGTGCATATGTTGGCGATGGAAGTTTAACATTAGAAAGTCAAACTTACATTTAGCATTTCAATTTGACGTTAGAAAGTAAAACTGCAATTCGTGCGTCAAAAAAATTTAGCATTTCCATTTTACTTTAGTTAGTGAACCTTCAAAATGGTAAATGACATTTTCTATTTTTATTTTGACTTTCTAAAGTCAAAATTGAGAAAGTCAAAATTGAAAAATCATTAGTCAAATGTACCAAAAAAAAATCTACATATAAATGACTTAAGATACACATACAAAAGAATTAGACGATATCTATTAGGGTGTTTTTGGATATGATTTGCAAATTTGACTTTAGAATGTCAAACTGAAAATGATTTTGTGTTGTTTAATCATCAAATAAATAGTAAATGTAAAGTTGTCAAATTCATGGACCAACTGTGAACAGTCAAGATATTAATGGGCAGGAGTTTTAAGTATGCCAACGACAACCTAGACAAATTCAGGGACCTAGTGTGAAAAAAAATTCATGACTAGACCCCTTGACCGTCGCTTCCATCAAACACTATTTAATGTTGCGTGCGAGCCAATAAAGCCATCCACAACCTTTTCCTCACACATTTTCCAATGGAAGATTTGCCTATATTGAATGCTTAATGGATGTCGCTGGTTCATCCTGCTTACATGATCGTATGGGATTGTGGTTTGGGCAAGAGCCTGCCGAAGAAGGGTTACTTGCAAAGATAATTCGTGCCTGCATTTATCATCTCAAGAGGATGATCATCAAGCGTAGAGAGTTGATTGTGGAAAACGAAGCTTTGGGACCGTATGGTGTGGCGCTTGACTCTTTGGATGCGCTGAGATATACCCATGCGAGGCAAACCAACCAACCTACTCGTTTGATAGAGCTACTAGGTGAAACTGATGCTATTATTCGTAAGCAGGAAGGTTACGTTGTGAAGATAATTGAAAATAATTATTGGCTTTTGGGTATTTGATGGGGGTAGCTAAATGGGGTCTTTTGTTTCCTTCTTTTGGATTATCAGGTTGTTGACAGGGGTATGTGAATGGATCTTTTGTTTGGTTGTTGTTTATGGTTTGATCTAGTTCTTGCTCTTCTTGTAATCTACTAGAATTACGATGAAGTATAAATCTAAGTTTTAGCATTTAATCTCTTCTTGTTTTATATCAGCAAAATCAAACACCCCTTTCTATCAGCAAAACCAAACACCCCTTTCTATCAGCAAAACCAAACACAATGGTTATAATATTATATGTGTTCAAAATGCAAATGCTTTAGCATTAAGATATCTTATTGTATTGGCAATGGTGTATTGTTTATGAAAAAAATGGTATGGTGTTAGTGTTGATAGTGGGACTAAACAACCCAAATGACACAAATTGTAACATCTTGATTTCTGACTTCCCTAAGTCAAATCAATTTAGCAAATGCCACAAATTGCAAGTTATTAATTTTTTGACTTCCTTAAGTCAAACCTATTTAGAAATGCACAACGAAATCTATCAGTTACAATGCACAACACAATTCTATATTCAGAGTATGCCATTGTAAAAAGCAAGAGTTGTTTTTTATCGATTTCACTTAATATATTTTTGACTTCCCTAAGTCAAACACTATCACTTAAAATATGTTTGACTTCTCTAAGTCAAACACTACCACTTAATATATTTTTGACCATTTACAAACTTTTCTATCATCTAAACATACACTTAGCTAGACCCACAACTTTCCCTTTCATCATTTTCCTTCATTTCCTTCCTTTCCTTAAGATATTTAAACAAAGCTTCCAGATTTTTAATCCTTTTTTCGAAATCATTAACCTTTGATAACCCGATCTCAACCTCTTCCTTCTCCTTCTTAATACCCAAACCATTTTCATTTGAGAAATATTCTTTCCTCAACGCACTAAACAAAGCCTTCCCCTTATCGTTTTGTGCCATTCTTGTTTATTGATTTGGGTTGAATGTGTGTTGCTTGTATTTAGGGTTCAATGTATGTTCCTGTTAATTAAGCCAAATGTGTGTTGCTGGTACTAATAGGGTATTGGGTTGGGTTACATTTAACTAAGGTATGGTATAAATGTTTATGGTCTATTATACCATTGACAAAATAACACAAAATGGACGTTGACCTTGGCATTACGGGTCAAGGGACCAGTTTGGCCTAAAAAACCCATAGTTTGGACTACTGGCGATGAAAAATCTTAGTTACGTTGCACGACGACGCTTTTTGCCAAGTTTAGGGACCAACGGTGTATTTTTGTCTTACTTTATAAACGGAAAATGTTAGTTATAATTTCTTAAATTTGTGCATTTTCAAAGTGTATTTGTGACGGAGGAAGTATATACTTTGATTGATCGATCTCACATGATTATCCTAAGTCCAAACCTGTTTTGACCGTTACTCAAACTCACCTTATCCACCCGTTCTAACTTCTATCTATGTCACACTGTCACCTAAGACCAAAGGAAATAAAAAGATGGTTCAACACTCTCTCAGCTCGCTTGTCCACGTCACATGATTTTTCTAAGTCTAAACCAAACCGTTTTGACCCGTTACCTAAACTCACTTTATTCACCCGTTTTAACTTTTATCTATGTCACCTAAGATCAAAGGAAACAAAAAAATGTTTTACCATTGTTCGGGTGCCGATTTAACACTCCTTCACTCACCGTCCAGCTTAAAACCCTATCACCTGAGCACAAACATGATTCTCTTTGACCATTTCACCATCTTTAAATAAAATTCTTAATAACTAGTACATCGACTCTAAACTTGTGGATAGAGACACAAAAGTGACATGTACCTTTTTCCTAAAATCGTCCAAAAAGTTCTAGCAAGTGGATTAATCCAACAAACCCTTCATCTAACAAAAAAAATAGTGCTTCATAGAATCCGTATATTTTTAAAAAGAATATGCCACGTGGACTCCCATACCACTTAACCATAGTTAACAAAATCTTTTAACCCAAACACCCCCCTTATCTCACCTTTACTAAACCCTATAAATACCCTCCACACTCACTCACCCAACCACACTCTCGTTAACTCCAAGAATCTTACGTCATCTTAACGGCGTTAACTTTTCCGTTACATTCTAAACCCTAGCTTTTTAACGGCGTTTGTTAACCGGTTGGTTTTACACACAGTTACACCTTCTAGTGTGTGTGACACGTCATCACAATCATAAAACCCTAGTTTTTTGTTAAATGGTTGAATCGCGCGTAGGTACACGCGCCTCTGTGTTTCAGAACCCTAATTTTCGATAACGGCGGTTGTTAATAAGCGGTTGGTTAGCGCGTAGGTACACGCGCCGCTGTGTCTCAAATAACCCTAGTTTTCGAGAATTTTAACGGCGTTTGTTTTTGAAACCCTAAGTTTTCGGGAATTTGTTAATCGCTTGATTAGCGCGTAGGTACACGCGCCGGTAAGTCTAAAAAACCCCTAGTTTTGGTATCAGGATCATTGTTATGAGTGTAACTGAATTGCGAAAATGGCGGAAATGACGAAAAAACGGTTTAGCATAGGTTACGCTTTGTTATCGAAAAAACAAAAGAGTTTCATCCAGGATTCGTTAGTGAATTTAGCGAAAAACCGAGGTATCGATTTGGTTAAAATCGACACGGATAAGCCGTTAGTGGAACAAGGACCATTTGATTGTGTTTTGCATAAGTTGTATGGTGAGGATTGGAGGAAACAGTTGAAAGAGTATTTGAGTTGTAATTCTAGTGCTATTGTGGTTGATTTCCCTGACGCGATTGATCGGTTGCATAATCGGATTTCGATGCTTGACGTTGTGGCGGAAATTGAGGATGAGGGTGAGGGGGTTATGAATTCGAATTCGTCGTTTGGGATACCAAAACAGATTGTGATATACGATGTTGAGAAATTGAGGGATAGGGATGTGAAAATGTGGGATGATGGATTGGATGGATTGAAGTTTCCGGTTATTGCGAAGCCGTTGGTGGCGGATGGGAGTGCGAAAAGTCATAAGATGTTGTTGATTTTCAGTAGTGAGGGTTTTGAGAAGCTGAAATCGCCGACTGTGTTGCAGGAGTTTGTGAACCACGGTGGGGTGATTTTTAAGGTTTACGTTGTTGGGAAGTATGTGAAGTGTGTGAAACGGAAGTCGTTGCCGGATATTGATGAGGCGAAACTGGATAGTTTGAATGGTTCTTTGTCGTTTTCGCAGGTGAGTAATATGACGTCGGATGAGAGGAATGATGATAAGTATTATAAGATGATGGATTTGGAAGATGCTGCTATGCCGCCGATGAGTTTGATAACGAATATTGCCAGAGGGTTGCGTAAGGCTATGAAGCTGCATTTGTTTAATTTTGATGTGATTAGGGATACGAAAGTTGGGAATAGGTATCTTGTTATTGATATTAACTATTTCCCGGGGTATGCTAAGATGCCTGGTTATGAATCGGTTTTGACTGATTTCTTTTGGGACGTGTTGAATAAGAAAGAGGCTAGGTGTTTCAGTAGCGAGAAAGAGTCAATGGTGTTGGTAGATAACAAATGTGGGTATGGCGGGGAAACAGGGTCGCTTGATGTTTCGCCTCCTTAGAGAAAAGGAGAAACCCGCAAAGGCTTTGGAATGCACGTGGAGATTGGGGTCGATCTTTGAGCAAGTTGATCAAAGGGAGCGCTTGCTGTGGGGATTTTCTTCTAGATAGTTGTTAGTACAGGGGTTATGAATAGGGTTCTTTACTTTTACTTTCGCCTCCTGACGGCAATTTACTTGGTGTTCCTTGTTGATCATGTACATCTCATCGTTTGCTTTGGAGATAGGTACTTTTAAAATTCTCTGGATGTTTGTAGGACGGTTAAGTTTCATCACAAGGCATATTATAATCCATGTTTTCGGAACTTTTACAATGTGTGCCTTGACAGCTTTGTTCGTTGAATTTTTAGCTTTTGAATGATTATACTAGATTGTTAAATTTTAGTTACTATAGTGTAGAGAGTCCATTTAACTTTTTATATCGCTACTACTTATAACTTATTTGCATATCACTCAAACTACCCAACTGTCCTTACTTTGCTTAATGTTGCTTAGTTTTAGTCATGCTCAATAGGGTGGTTCTGTAGTATGCATAACCGAGGTAATTTGCGTTGATACAACTACTATATAGGGGAGTTAACGATGTGTGCAATGCACACGCGTTAATGCCTAATGATAATGGTAGTTAGTCGTCCAATTAAATTATGTATATACTATGACTCCAAGCTTGCCCTTGTGATAACTAGGCTGTAGATATATTACATCAGGGATGTCTGATATCCAACCTACTATGGAGGATCTTGTGGCTTAGGCCGAATCAGTAGGTCTGAAAAAGCGGATTGTGCATATAAACAAATGTGGTAATCAAACTGTTTGAAATAAGTTTTTTGCGGCTTGGGGCGAATGGGGATCGCTAACAAATTGGTTAGTGTCTCTGTACCTTAGGATTATGAGGGGTGCACAAGTGATCAGTAAGAACTAGCTCTAACGTGGTCATCTTTTCTACTTCCTAGGTGGTTTTGGACTTTTTTGTCCGGACGGTAGTACATTTGTAAGATTCAATCCACTATGCTAGATGCTGGTGTTCTGACAGTTGCCAGGTGTGAGGTTCTATTCATTTATAGGGGGTGTTTGGACTTGCTTTTGTGGGCCTATGGGCTTGTTTGTAATTGGAAAAGCCAATTAGCTAACTTTTTCAGGTTTATGAGCTTACCTACTTTTAGCTAGTGACTTATTTAAGTTCATTAGCTCAAGTTGATAAGCTCATAAGCCTTAAAAAGTGAGCTTTATTAGTTTTTTAATGTCAAATAAGCCCATAAGCCTTTAAAATAAGCTAAACTAAATACCCCCTTACTAAACTGTTTTAAGCTGATATTATGTCCACTTGTATCTTAGTCTTTTGCAGAGGCGGAGACAGGAGGGGGGCAGGGTGGGCACGTGCCCCGCTAGCAAAAAAATTGTAGTGTCAATTTTTTAAAATATCTGGCTATTTTCGTGATTTTCCCCCTGAACCGAGTTGTAGTGTAGTTTCTGAAAATTATCAAAGTTTGCCCCCTCGATCATAACTTTCTGGCTCCGCCCCTGGTCCTTACACTCTGTTCTCGAGTATAAAACTGAAAGAAGAGAAATGAAGAGGGGAAAAAAGAGAGAAAAGAAGAGGATAGGAAATAAATTTTATTTTTTATCTTGTGTTCCTGAGTTGGAAAGAAAAGAAGAGGGATATAAGCATAAAAAGGCTTAAAAATCACTTTCTCTCCAAATCATCCCAATTTGGGAAGAAGATTTGGAGAGAAGTTTTGGCTTAATTTCCTCTCCTCTTCTCTTCTCTTCTCTCCAGAAAAAACTCGGGAACCCAACTTTTTTTTAGTTTCCTCTCCACTTCTCTTCTTTTCTCTCCAAATTAAAACTCGGGAACAGATTAGTATCTGATGCATATTATATGATGACCATATGCAAATTGTTCTCTTGCAAGCTTCCTGCTATTATAGTGAATTCTGATTTAATTGTGATCTTGGATTAGCAGAACATGTTATAGACAGTTCATCACCACAAGGGTACTTATTTTTTATTTTATTTTTTTTAATTATTATCTAAATCATGGATTTAAGAAATGTAGATGTGACCGTGTTAGAAGAATTGGGAGATTTAAGAATTAGCTTTGGTTTTAGGGGGTTCTGCACTCTAAAACTTATCTTTCATTGTGGTCTGCTTTAATAACAGATATTGCTTGCAGGAATTTGTCAAACAAATAGTTAGTGTAATATGTTTAAGTACCGGTGAAACATACAAAATCGTTATTTGATGTTGGGAGCCTATGTTAACGATCTGAGTAGCCATATACTCTGTGTGAGATCCTTTTTGGTGATGTTTCCGCCTTCCTTGTCTTCTGCATTTGAATATGTAGAATTGTAGATTGGTTTGTATAAACTATAAAGTGCCTGCGGTGACCATCTTTAATCGAATCCTCTTGTTCCCCGCGGGCCATGGCCCAGGTCACATGTCCCGCATCTAAATTCTTTTGTATGCTGAATGTTTTTGTTATAAGTTGAATATACTATCTTTGGAGGCACAATAACAGCAAAAAGGTTAGGATGTGAAAGATGAGAGTCACATTATTTACGTATCTGCTGAAAACAAAAAATGTGGTGAAACTGTGTTTTTTCTTTCATATGGGACTGGGTCCTCATAGAGAGAAATTATCAAAGCCACTGTATGCATATATAGGATAAGATAGTTTCATATTATCTTTTTTTGACTTGCATGGTTGACTTTCTGTATAGTTTCATATTATCTTCTTTTGACTTGCATGGTTGACTTTCTGTATGCAACATATCTCTCGCTGAATTGGAAAATGACACTCCGCATGGTATTGATAAGGTTCTATTATGATCGAGGATGCTGTACCCTAAAAGCATGCTTAATGTTCTAATCATCAATAAAACAATTTGTTGCTTGTTTCATATTAACAAATTAATAGGAATTACACAGTTCTAGGACCAGTTTACAGATTCTGGTGCTTGATGTTACCGCTAGGCCTTGAGGTTAGACCTGGTCATAGTTAAAGCCCTGAAGTGTTTAGCCACGTTCATATCTTAAGCAATGCTCATCCTTGGATGTATTTTGGGGCTGCATCAAGCGTGTTCTGTTCATATCTTAAGCAATGCTCATCCTTGGATGTTTATTACGGAGTACAATTTTATTTAAGCACTGCTGGCTGTTTGTATATTGGTATTCTAAGATTATTCTCTATTCTTATTACTGTGGTCATTTTGTTATTTTTTGGCATATGTGTATCGGTGGTTCAGCGGGTATATGTTAATTTTGTATAGCTAAATATTTGGTAACCAAACATCTTAACTACATAAAATAGAAAAATGGTCAAAGGTAAAAGTGGAATGTTGAAATTTGAATGTTGAAAGTCAATAAACAATTATCTTTGGTAACTTTAAAAAACGTATCTCTCTCTCACACACACATCATTTCATCTCACACTAAAAACACACACACAAATGGATTCCTTAACGCTTAAAATACTGATTCATGAAACAAACTTAATCGCCGTTAAAATTTTGTCGAAACTAGATACCGCTCCCGCTAGACGCGGGTACTTGTCTATAATGATTAAATTGCATGATAGATGTTTGAGAACCGGCTTCTGGAGTAGTATATATTAGTAACTGAGAACTCTGTTTCAATACCGTGATTACTTTTGAAACTAATTGAAAATATTACAAGTAAATGCATTAATAATGTAGGCAAACTCTTCTGTCCTTTTGATTGTGTTGTACTATACGAATATTGTAGCCAGGTTATGTTCATTATGAGTTCCTTTTCTACCTTGTCTTTGGTTGTCAGTCACCATCGATTTTGTCCTGCATGTTGGTGGTGCACATTCATATGTTCTCGTGGTCCTGCCCATGTTTTCCTCCCACAAAGTTTGGCAAGACTTTTGTCATAATTGTTGTTTATTGATCATATTCAGTGTCATACCACAAACCATATTACAAAGCATATGCCATGCGGTATCTAGTTTATGCAAAATTGCTTTTCTTGGCTGTTTATGATCACTTATATGGTTCTTCACTGGAAGAAGTGTATCTGCTGTCAAACTGCCATGGGTAAAGCATATGTTAGTTTAACATATGCTTTTCTCTTTCCAGATGACCATACTAAAGACTCGAACAGGGCTCGGACCTATGTTTGGGGCAGTACCAGTTTGCACCATCTTTGTGTTAAAAGCAAATTAACCTTGGCATGTTATCATATGGAATAAAAGAATATCAGTAGGGAGTAATTTTTTTTCACTCATGTTCACATTTACTATACTTGATATCCATCAAGTAACCAAATAATTATTATGCTGATTAATCAATTGATTTAAATTGATAATTTTATAGTCTTTGGTGGTTAAAAATTGTAAACAAGCAAACAAAAATTCAACGTATACAGTTAAACAACAAAAGGAATACAAAGACTTAGCGAAGAGCATCTGTATGTCAAGTATCATCTGAATGATTAGATACCAAAATTCTATCCGATAATGACTATTAAAAAACTCAATCATGGTAATGAAAACGAGCATACTTTGATCGACCCATCGTACGAATAAGGACCAAACCAAACCAGTATCTTTCAGTCTGAGTCTCAAACAGTCTGCTTTAAGTTTTTAGTCTTTATTCTGTCTAAAACTACATGGACCACATATAATTCCTACAAATCAATTCCTGATTTACTTACCAAGTTACCATCAACATGACTGTAACATTAAATCTACCAAAAAACAAAGAAATTTTTGGGACAATGCTTGTTCTTACAGGATGATCCAGTCTGTCTTGCTTTCCTTCTTTAGAACTCATACTTCATCGGTTGTCAAGAGTATCATATTAAAATCTTAGCAAAACATGCAGATGAACCGATAGTTGAACCAAGCAAGCACATGCTATCGTCGTTTCCTGCAATTGAAATCAATTGTGTGAGGTATTCTCGTTCCTAGTTGCTAAAGGGTTGAGCCTGTAAATGGCAAAAGACATCTAGACAAAAATCACAAAAAATATGAGAAAATCACCTCTAAAGACGTGAAGATCTATTGATTCTTCTTTAATTTAGAAGCCGTGAATGTGGTCTTACGATCTTGGCTGGACGCTCTTATAATAAAAAGAAGTGTTTCTACAAGCATCCCCAAAACCAATCCAAGGATACCACCAGCAGCATGCTAAAATCAAATCAAGATAAATCATTATTCATAATATGTCTTTGGTTTTAATGATGCGTGAAAAAGACAATAAAGTGGTAATGGTTGTGTAAGTAGTACCATTACTGGACTATGACCAAACAATGCTCTGAATGTATAATATCCAAGCAAATAGCCTGTAAACATTGTAAGAGCCACATGTAAACCTGATACAATGCAAGATCAATGTTAGATGCACTGAATATGTGAAAATATACTTCAACATTTGATCATTATCGTACCACTTTTGCCCACTCATTTAACTTTTTAATGTATAAAAAACTTGAACGTTTTTTAGACATTTGTCCTTGATGAGCGCTAGAATGAGCAAGCTCATCCAGACACCATCTTTTATGGCCAAAATCTAAGATTCATGGGCAAAAGACAGTTTACACAAATTCATGAAACGGGTGGCTTGGACAGTTTTGGTAATGGGTCATAATGGGTTCAGTTCTAAAGGGGTAGTTTCTTTGTAGTAGGTCTAAATGGGATGGCCCACAAACACGTTATTCACTTTTACAAATAATCAGTGTTAACAGCAAGAATTATATTATCACAACCAAATAACCCAAATCAATCCATTTAGCCATAATTCCATAAACGATTCCAAATTGCCACCTCTAATTAACATGAACTATGCGACTAACACCCAACCAAGTTTCTAACTTTTCCATAAATATAACTTGTAGGCATCAAAGAGTAAACATTAATAAACGTCAATTCTCTAAACTACCCAAGGCACATATTCATAACTTTATGATACAGAAACAGAAATGCAGAAAGAAAAAAAAAAAACTCACCAAATCCTATTTGATCTTTGTACGAAGAAAACGGCTCAGTTTCGTCAACTTTTGGTGTAATGTCCTTCACTAGCTCCTGATATGCCTTCCTCTCCGCCGCCTCCTCAAACTTTCTGAGCCTTGCTTTCAACTCCTCACTCTAAAACACATATGAAATCAACACGTTTGTAAGTCACAGATGGTAATCACATTTCACAGCTCCAATTTTGGTAGTTCTGTATATCTTTTGTACTTCAAACATTCACTACTATACACAACGCCATGCATTGTGAGTAGCAAGTAGTTTGCTCATTTTCGTGCTTTCGGGGTGTTTGTATGTGCATATTCCAAAGAAAGGATTGTAATTCGATATGATAATCAAAATCTGTTCCCAAGTTTTTTAAATGAAAGAAAAGAAGAGAAGAGTTAAAAATGGGCAGAAAAGAAGAGGAGATGAATGAAATTAAATTTTTTATATCATGTTCCCGAGTTAGGAGAGAAAAGAAGAGATATCAGATGATTTTACAATTATACCCTTGGTTATATATAAAAGTTATGTTTTATATTAGGTCATTTAAGTAATTTTATTTATTTAAAACTTCCTAATATAACTTCTCTCTAAATCATCCCACTTTTGGAGAGAGTTTTGGAGAGAAGTTTAGCCAAAATTACTCTCCTCTTCTTTTCTCTTCTCTCCTAAAAAAACTCATGAACACGAATTTATTTTGTTTTCTACCCACTTCTTTTCTCTTCTTTCAAAAATAAAACTCGGGAACGCATAAGGTCAAAAATAGTTACGTGATACTGTGGTAGCTAATCCTATACTGATTATCTTTTACTCTGGCTTAGCTATGTCCAAACACTAGAAATAGAAGCAGATCTGTAACCGGAACAAGTGTATTTTGCAACTACTCCTAAGCTAATCATTCAAAACTGATCATTTGACCTATAGTTAACCATATAATCCAAAACAGTTTCACTATATCCAAACGCTAGAAACTGATCATTGTTCTCAAGATGCAGTCACGCAACACCAAACACACCCATAATAAGCAGTTCCCTTACAACCTACCAATTACGCGTTAACAAAAAGCACCTATCAAGTATCAACTAACTTTTTCAAAGCTAATTTATACTCCTAGGATAAAACACCTCGCAATAATCAGATAACAGCCCTTAACAACAATCCCGAATTCCCAAACACCCTTTAAATCAACTTGCGAACTACATCACATTTTACTAAGGGGGTGTTTGTTTAAACGTATTTTAAGCCTTACGTGCTTTTGTGATTTCGGCTTATGGCTATTTTTTCCAGACTTATTTTATAAATTGTAGACTTTTATAAGCTTATTACGATACGATAAGCTTACGGGCTATAGTAATAAGCTTATATAAGCCCACAAGTTTTAAACTAAGCCGGAAAAAATGAGCTTATGGGTATGTTTAGCGAAATGGGCTAGAACTTATATTATAAGGTGGAAGGTGGAGGTTATATTTAGTTTGAGCTGAAGGTTTTTAATGTAAAATCACATAAAATTACATCAAATTAAATTCAGATAATTTAGTATTTAAGTAATTTGACTAACTATAAACTCCTATAAGCCCTTTCAATTGGCTTGGGCTTATGAAGGCTAATGGCTTATAAAAACTTCCATAAGCATGTGTGGCAAAGCTTATTTTATAAGCTAGCTTATTTTAAAAGCTCAAGCAAGCCCGGTAAGGGCCTATAAGCCCTGCGCCAAACACGACAAAATATAAGCCGAAATCAAATAAGCTCGTAAGTCCAAAAATAAGATTAAACCAACAAAAGTAACTACCTTTTCACGTGGTTTAGGACTAGTAAACACAAACCCAGACCCAGATAACAAAACGCCCAAATCGGGTCGGGTTAACGGGTCAGAAGCGACCCAAATGGATCTTAAACTCTTATATGGGACAGACCCATGTTGGTAATCAGACAGTGATGAAGCTGTGTCACGGAGGTCTTGTGAGAGATGAGTGCTGGTGGATGACGTGGCAAGGAATGATTGGATGGTTTTTGTTTTGGAGATGATTAGTCCTCCTGGGTTTGAAGGATCGGTCATTTTGATGTGGTGGCTTTGAATTGAATAGCCACAGGTTTATGGGTTTAGAAGGATCCTAATGAGGAGGAAGAAATGGTTTATGCTCACGCTTTTACGCTCAGTTCTCGAGTTTTTAGGGAAGGGAAATGGAAAAGAATAGGAAAGGGAAAAGGAAAGTAAGTGTTAGTTGTTATGTTCTTGAGATAGAGGAAATGAAAAGGAAAATAATCATAATCATGTTCTTGAGTGAGAGGAAAAGGAAAATAACTTGGTCAAATTACATATATGCCCTTTAATTGTTAATGTCAAATGTTTTAAAAAGGGTATATTAGTCTTTATACAACATACACTTCCGTTTCCTTTCATTTCCTCCCAAAAGTGGGAGGAAGATTTACATAACAAATCTTCCTCCCTATTTCCTTTCCATTTCTCTTTCCTCCTTTAAAAAAAGACTGAAGAACACAAAAAACTTTCCATTTCCTTTACTTTCCTCTTCCATTTCAACTCGAGAACTGAGCGTTAGAGAGGCTGTGATTGTGAGGAAAAAGTGTTAAATCAACAGTCAATCTGAACGCGGTCAGATATTTTGGTCATTCAGATAGTTTTTTTTTTTTTTTTTTTTTTTTTTTTTTTTTTTCGTTCAAACGTGGTTAGAGACAATAAGATCTTAATGGTCTAGACTTGAGAGGGGTGTTTTAATGCATCTTGTTGACACAAAAATAACAAAAAAAAATAAAAAATTAGTACGAGCAAGCAAATGTGCGATTCAAACATGAGTTTTTTTTTTTCTTGTTCAGATGCAGTCAGATTCAGACATTTATGCATCAGATTCAAATTCAGATGTACGGTTCAGATTCAGATTCAGAACCTCTTAAAAAACAAACACCACCTAAGATTCAATGGCTTAAGGAGGGGGATTATTTTAATAGTGCATATTTTCACAAAATTGTGAAAAGGGAGAATTAGTAAAAATAGGATTGAAGTGGTTTATAATAGATGTGGGGAAGGCATGTTATGGAGCTGATGTAACTAAACTGTTTGTGTCTCATTTTCAGATGTTTCTAGGTACTCAAGACCAAGTCTATGCTATTGATGATGCTGAAAGCTTACTTGTCAAAAGTTGGATATGGATTTAGCGGTGGATATGATCAAGCCAATTACCGATGAGGAAATCAAGGAAGCTATTTTCAGCATTGATGATAATAAAGCGTCTGGTCCGGATGGGTTTTCTTCCAAGGTCTTTAAGGCTGCTTGGAATATTGTTGGTGCTGATGTTTGTGCTGTCGTGAAAGAGTTTTTCACTAGTGAAAAATGCTTGGCGAGTTCAACACTACCCTGATATGTCTTGTTCCAAAAATTAAAACTCCTACTAGAGTCACTAACTATAGGCCAATATCTTGTTGTAATATTGGGTATAAAGGGATTAACAAGGTTATTACAAATAGACTTAAAGGTGTCCTTAATGAGCTTGTTGATTTAAACCAAAGTGCATTTATTCCTGGTAGGCTCATTAGTGATAACATTTTACTTGCTCAGGAGTTCATGATGGGGTTAATAGGAGTCATAGAATTAGAAATTGTGCGTTTAAGATTGATATCCAAAAGGCATATGATAGTGTGAATTGGAAGTTTCTTGAGGACTATCTTAGGGAATTTGGTATTCATCCTGTCATGGTGCATTGGATCATGGTTTGTGTTACTAGTGCTTCTTTCTCTGTGTGTGTTAGTGGTGAGACTTATGGGTTCTTTAGGTCTAAAAGAGGGTTAAGGTAGGGTGACCCTATGTCTCCCTACCTCTTTACTCTTGTTATAGAGGTGCTGAATTTGATGATTAAGAGACAAGTAAGACTTGATAAGAGATTTAAGTATCACACAGGCTGTAATAAATTAAAGATCACCAATCTTTGCTTTGCTGCTGATTTGCATATGTTATGTCATAGGGATTTGATATCTGCATCTATCTTAAGGAGAGGACTTGATGAGTTTAGTATGACTGCGGGTCTTTATCCTAGTATGAGTAAGAGTGAAGCCTTTTTTTTAATATTCCTAATGATGTTAAAGATGATATCAGATTGGTTATGCCATTTAGAGAAGGTGCTCTGCCCATTAGGTACTTAGGAGTACATTTGGTGTTTAAGAAAGTGAGTTATGGAGATTGTAGGGTCTTGATTGAGGTTGTTTAGAATGGAATAAATGACTGGAAAGATAAGTTTCTTTCATTTGCTGGTAGGCTTCAGTTGATAGCCTCTGTGCTATCGTCTCTTCAAGTTTATTAGTGCACCATCTTTTGGCTTCCTAAGCTTGTGTGTAATACTATTGACAATCTGTGTAATAGGTTCTTATGGGATAGTGGTAAGGTGAGTGTGAGCTGGATGGAGGTGTGTAAACCTAAATCTCATAGGGGGGGCTTACACCTTTACAGGATTGGAACATTGCTTTGATGGCCAAACACCTTTGGAGTATTGTGAGCAATAAGAACTCTGTATGGGTTAAGCTGCATAAGCTCAAGGGTAGAAATATTTGGGATATTGATATGAAAAGTGGGCAATCTTGGTGTTGGAAGCAAATTTTGAGGCTTAGGAGATATGATTAAAGATTATGTTAATGTGAAGGTTGGAAATGGCAAAAATTGTAGTATATGGTTTGATAAGTGTCACAGGAATGGCCCATTAAGTAAAATTATTGACCATGGCTTGATTGTACATGTTGGGCTTAGTCTTGATGCTAAGGTATGTGATATGATTGTAGATGGTAATTGGGCTTCGACTAAGCAATGGTGAGGTAGGTTTGATGAGGTCCTTGATGTGCCTGTGTAATGAGATTGAGGATAAGGCTGTTTAGGACAATAAGAAGGGTAAGGAGAGGAGATTTTGCGCTAGTGGAGTGTGAAAGGCTGTGAGAATTGCGTATCCTAAGGTTATGTGGTATAAACATATCTGGTTCTCCCAATGCATCCCTAGACATGCATTCATAACTTGGGTTACTGTTAAGGGAAGGCTTAAAACTAAGGATATATTAGCTAAATTGGGGTGTGTTGTAGGTATGACTTGTTTACTTTGTAATGTGGAGAATGAATCCCCTAGTCATCTATTTTTTACTTGTGATTACTCTAGACGACTGTGGGAAAGAGCTAAGCCTATGGCGTTGTTAAATAACCTTAGTAACAATTGGGCTAGCATCATCTCTGGTATCACTAATAGACCTGCTCTTAACAAGATTTGGAGTGTCATTTAAAGATTGGTTTTTGGGGCCACGTGTTTATTATGTATGGCAGGAGAGAAATATGAGGTGTCATTAGCAGAAGGAGAGAGAGGTTGATGTTTTGTTTGACTACATTGTTGAAACTATGAGAATGAAGATTAGAGGCCTTAATCTGAAGTGTACTAATGATGTTATTAAAGTTTCTTGTGTTTGGAACTTTCCAATTAGTAAGAATGTGAAGTATCAGAATATTGTTAAAGAGCTTGATGGTTTTAGTTTCTTTAATTATGAACAATATTAGGGGCTTAACCTGTTCCATGATGGTACTAGTTTTTGGAAATGTAATGAGACTTATGACTGTGATAGGGATGGGGCTTTAGGGTGTGCTAGCCATCTATTTTGGATTTTGCTATCAGTGAAGTTTCAGTGTAGTGATTACTCAAACTATGATATGCTTTATTGGTTTTACTGGTATCTTTGTGAGATCTGTATTATGCAGGTCAAGTGGTACTCAAGCCTTTATTTTCTCTACTCTTCTAACAGCTTTGATGATTTTCATGTGTACAAGTTGAGGTTTGGTTTTGACACCACTGTGGTGGGGAGGTTTAAGGGAAAGATGCACTCTTTTCCTACCTTAAGGTTTTTCCCTATAGGTTTTACTTTGAGTAGGTTTTTAAGGAGACATTTTCCCTTAAATTTGCTACTTTGGCACTTCCCAAATGTGCAATTACTGGATGGAATTATTATGACCTGGATTGTTGTATTGGGTTCTACAATGCTGTTCAAAGATGGTTTTCTAGTGATGCTTCTTATGGCCTTGGATGTTTGCAGTTATGAGTTTGGTATAGATGTTTTCTAAGCTCTAGTTATGTGTAGGACTGCTGCTGCATTGTTATCTCCATTATGTATAGTAACTCTCATTCCATTAGTCTTAGTAGTTTAGCTTGCTACGAGTTATTCTCATATGGTGATGTTTGGAGGTGCATTGGTCGGTCCCTTTGCATTTTTCCATGTAGTCAGAGTTTTGGAGGTGCATTGGTCGGTCCCTTTGCATTTTTCCATGTAGTCAGAGTATGATGATGACTTTAGTTAAAGCTTATCTTCCTGCTATGACTGTGTTTTGGGGTTACCTTGGTTGTTATCTCCTGCATTTGTTTTTTCCATGTTTTTGTATTTCCAAGTTTTGGTAGTATGTATTATTAGAGTTTTTGGTTATTTGTATTTGAACATGGTTTGTACTTGGCCATTTGTCTTTTAAAGCCAAAGTTAACTAGTTAGGGATGTGTCCTAATAGTTTATAAGCTTTGGGCTTTTTTGTTTGTTCTTGTTGCCTTTTTGGCCCCTTTCTTAATAAAATTTACCATTAAGGAAAAAAATCTATAAAACTGAGGTTGAGTTTCAACAAAATGATCTAATTAAAACTTTACGCACGGATAGAGGTGTGAATGTTATGATCCTAGTTATTTCCAATCCGTAGGAATTACACATGAGACTACGGCTCCTTATACACCACGACAAAATGGTGAGTCCGAAAGGAAAAATAGAGCTCTTAAAGAAGGAATCGATTATTTCGATACCTATGCTCATGTTGCTCGAATATCCACAATTAGATTATAGATTGCTTTAGCAGCTCTAGTGATCCATCAAATGGATGACAAAACATCAATCTTGAATGGTGATTTGGAAGAGGAGGTGTATATGAAGCAACCAGAAGGATTTGTTATGCCTGGAAATGAGCATAAGGTGTGTAAATTAATTAAATCATTATATGGACTTAAACAAGCTCCAAAACAATGGTATCGAAAATTTGATGAGGTTGTATTGTTTAATGGGTTTATAGTAAACCAATCTGACATGTGTGTGTATTGCCAATATGATAATTCCGGTAAAGGAGTCATCATTTGTTTATATGTTGATGACATGCTGATTTTTAGGACTGGTCGAGATCAAGTGGATTAAATGAAACAGTTTTTGTCATCGAATTTCTTCATGAAGGATATGGGGGAGGATGCCGTGATCCTTGGTATAAGGATTAAACGTAAGGAAAAGGGTATGGCAATTGCTCAATCACACTACATTGTGTGAAAATGATCACGAAGTTTAAATGTGATGATTGTTGTTCAGTAAGCACTCCTTTGGATCCGACTATCAAACTTATGCCTAATACAGGCAGGGCTATAAATCAACTTGAGTACTCTAGAGCTATTGGTTGCTTAATGTATGCAGTGACAAGCACACGACCGAATATTGCTTATGTTGTGGGTAAATTGAGTATGTACACTAGTAATCCTAGTACTCATCACTAGCATGTTGTAATGCGGGTATTCAAGTACTTAAAGAAAGCCATGAGATTCTATTGTGGCCAAAACTAGTTTCTCCTATTTCAATTCATTTTGATAGTGTTGCCACTTTGTCTAAGGCATATTATCAAATATACAATGGAAAGTCTAGACACTTAGGTGTTGGACACAATATGTTTCGTGAGCTCATTACAAATGGAATGATTTCCATGGATTTAATTCGATCTCAACAAAACTTGGCGGATCACTTGACAAAGGGATTAGCCCTAGACTTAGTGCATAAGTTGGCTATAAGGATGGGATTAAATTCCATAAAAAATCTCTAACGGTGAGACACCCAATTCCCTTCTAGCTAACACTAGGAGTTGAATTCAATGTGGAAAGCTTATTTTTAGTGATTGGAGCACATTCGATAGAATCATCCCAAGGTAAGTGCTCGGTTCTGCAGATGATGTTGGGTTGAAGTCCAAATTCTTAATACTTCTTTTTGAAAAATTGCATGTGCATGTGCAAGAATAAACGGACTACCTATGTGAGGATGAAGTTTTGCCGCTTCACGAAGCTTGGACTTGGATTTTATATGCTCATCAAAGGATATGGACACATGGCTCTATAATAGTGTCAAGTTTATAAACACTAGAGTATTGTAGTAACTTATGTGTACACTATCTTGGGGTATTCATACGAATTGAAGAGTTCAATCCTAGGTATTCATACTAAGTGAAAATTCAAGCCATAGTGACATTTACATTTATGCATGAGTTTGGTTTGTTTTGTATATTTTAGTAAATTAAGGATTACACTAAAATGGGAGAGAAATGTTGGTAATTTTAGTGTATCAACTATTTAAGGTGATTGTATATTACTTGAGACCAACGACCTTATACAAGTTTAGCTCAAGAAGAGTTAAGAGGTACGGAGTGCACACTCGTTATAGTTAGCTCGAAAGTCTTGGGAGTAGCCTTCTTTCAAAGTCTTGTTATAACTGGTTTCATATTTTTCTGACTTTTCTTCCTGCCATAAATTGTCCTTGTGCACTCTTTTTTTTTTCCATCCACTAATTTTAGTTATTATCATTTATTCTTTCTATTATCCACCACATCTTTTATTTGTTTATAAAATAATCCAAGTAAACTAAAATAAAATTTTGAAATCATACCGACATTTAATTTAGAGTAAACTACATCGTTCGTCCTTGTGGTTTGCGTTGACCGACGAGTTTCGTCTTTTGACTGAAAAAAATGCACCACCCATCCTTAAATGCGAAACGTTTTGCGTCGTTGGTCCTTCATTTTAACGGCCCTTGTTAACGGTCGTTAAGTTACTCCATTTGATACACAAATGAGGGTATATTGGTAAATTTACTATATTTTTTTCTTTCCTTTTTAAACACAAAGAAATAAAGAGACCTGTCACCACCAATCATTTATACTTGTTCATTTCCATCAATCACAACCATACCAACACCAACTGGCAACTACCCACCGGCCACCACCAATCCAAACATTTTTTCTCTTTCCATCTTCATCTTCTCCATCACTAACCACCACCTGCTACTTCTAGTTATCACATTCTTTAAACCAAAAACAACTCAAATCAAATCGTTACCACTACCGAAGAAAACAGCACCCACATCCGTGCCACCCATTGCCTTCGTTGCCACCCGACGTCGTCGTCTCCACCACCACCAAGGATTGGTGGGTTTGATTTTTTTTATTGGTGGGTTGAAGATTAAGGTTCTTGATTTTAAGGTTTTTGATTCTAGGGGAATTCAAGGTTTGTAAAGCTATTGATTTCATGGATTTGTGATTTTTGGATTTCGGATTTTAGGATAGCAAAGTCATAAAGTTTTTATTTATTTATTTATATATTTATTTAATTGATAATATCCAAGGATTGGTGGGTTTTTTTTAAGCTTTGGATTTTCTGATTTGGATTTAGAATTTTTCAGGATTTGGTATTTGTTAATTTTTAAAGAAGATAGTGGGTTAATGAAAAAATCAATATTTTGAAATCTTTGAATGAAATGATAATGGTGATTGGTGAATATGAGTAATAGAATGAGTAAAAAAAAGAAAAGAAAGATTCATATCTATGGGATTTCTGAGATTTATTTGAATTGCTTTTGAAGATGATGGTGGTGGTTAATTTTGTAGAAGATGGTAATGGGTGAAGCTTGGTAAAGATGGTGATGAATTGATGATTGGGGATGTAGATGATGAAGATACAACAACAACAACAACAACATACCCAATCCCGCCTAAGCGAGGTATGGGGGAGGTAAAATGTAGACAGATCCTACCCCAGCCCCAGGGAAAAACCCTGAAGTAGAGAAACTGCTTCCAACGAGACCTCCGGCAAGTGCAGATGTAGATGATGAAGATGTATAAACAAAGAAGATGAAGTGTGAAAGGACAAAAATACCCTCACTTGTATATCACGTGAGCATGCTTAACGAGAGTTAAATGGGCCCGTTAGTTGGAGGGACGAAAGGCAGATAACGTTTCGCACTTAGGGACCAACGGTGCATTTTTTTTTGTCAAAGGACAAAACTCGTCGGTCAATGCAAACCACAAGGACGAACTGTGTAGTTTACTCTTTAATTTACAAACCAAACGTTATTTTTGAAGCATCTATCCTCATTCCTATTCTACCTCTATATCAAACCTATATCGATTGTGATTCCGTATAACAAACCAAACGGGCCCTAAGTTGGATTGATATTATAAGTTGAGCTCAATTTCCTTTGATCCGACTTTTGTTACATATTGGGCTAAGTTACCTTTTGTGATATAACAATTGTTGGGGCAAAATTTTGTTGTTTAAGGAAATTTTGTAAGAAAAAAGAAATCAGGTCTAATCGTTTTGGAACTACGATTTTATTTGAGCTTTAATAATCCGAGATTGATTGTTACTTTGGGTTGAATTGTTTTATTTCGTGTTTACACAAGCTGCTTATTCATCGTACTGTTATAGTTTAATATATACTCAAAAAACGGACAATTAAAATCATTAAGACAATTATACAAAAACAAACAACATTAATTTATTCAGATTCAGACTTTATAATCATCTTTTAACAGTAAAATATGACACTTAAATTCAGAGCTAAAACATCTTAATGAAACAAACAAACCTTTAGTTTAGAAAAAGGGTGAGGTGAACCAATGTTTAAAGGGCCCTTGAAACCGATGCGAATGCATACACATCACGGATGCATGCGCTTGGTATATAAAGAACACACGCCTATTTCCACATATTACATATCACATATATTCACCAGAAAAAATCAAGAAAGAAAAAACATATTTAAAAAGCAACAATGTCGAAAACAAATAGGGAATTATGAGAGTAAACTCTGGACAAATAATCTAATTTTTTTAAGATATTCATTAGGAAGATGGATCAGTTGGACAACCAAGGAACCATCAAAGTGGGTTGTTAAGTAAAGCTTGACCAAGGAACCATCAAAGTGGGTTGTTAAGTAAAGCTTGATTAATGATTGGGACACTCTAATATTATTGTGTTTGAACATTTATACCCTCACATGGGTGAAAATGTAAGGGTAACTGTGAGGATATAAATGTCCAAACTTATTTTGTAGAGTGTGCAAATCCCCCCCCCCCCCTTAACATAATGGTTATGGCAGATCAGTCTACAACAACTGCTCACACATGTAAACCTCTACATACTGACGGATGCCCCTTGTGTGAGGATAATTTAGAGACAGACGAACATCTTTTTTGGAGGTGCAGAATCTCAAACAAAGTTGTGCAAGTATGTTGGGGCATAGAATTTAAAAAGCATCATGGGTTAACCGTTAAACACACTACAATTAAGACATCATCAAGACTGCTGCTGATACATGTCAAACTGCAGAGCAAAGGAACAAAGGCCTACCAAGACACCATCATCCAAACAGGTGTGAGGATCATCTAGAAACGCAGAAACGTTATCACTTTCTCCCTTCTGAAACTGAATGCAGAGATACTGGGAGACAATATCAAGCTTTTGGTGTGTTTATGGGCCTCATATAGGATTAGGAAAACCAATATTAAACAGTCTGATAAGCCATTCATAAATAGCGGGTATAGATATTTCAACATGTTCAAACTTAAAAACCTCGTAACGGAAGCCTGAATAAAGACCCTAAACCATGAAAAACAATGGAATGACGGGGAAAGCTTATGGCGTATAACTTCTGAAACTAGTCAACTTCTTAAATTCTGGATCAAAAATTGCAAAACCCATATTAATTTAAATCTAACACATGAAGGCAATGAAGGCTCAAAGTTGTAAAAATGAGAAGGTTACAATGGAAAGTCATTCCTAAAAGCTGCCTATGTGTCAATGCATTGCCTTTTAATTTCTTGATCAACTTTCTCATCCCCTTCAACTTCTTCCTGGGACACTGCTGCTTCAGTTTCACATCTTTTCCTTTGAGGAATCACATGGAAAAATGAAGCTTTCCAGTCTTTAGTTTCCAAGAACTTGAGAAGTATTTCTATTACTTGATTCACTGTCAATACCTACATTTTTTAAAACGCAAACAACTCTTAGATCATGTCGCCAATTCAAGGCTTATGCAGATAGATTAGAATACAGCAGATAGTATAATGTCATATGCAAAAATCAGTCATCCCTAATGGCAAAGGATGCAAAATAGTGAGCTGGTCAGGAGGGTTGAGTAACAGATCAAAATTGCTTCTTATAAAATAGTCGGGGTTTGATTCCGATTGAAGCGGGTCGGGTTGGTTTGAAACGCTTAAAGAGTTCAAGTCATAATTCTTTTTAGATAACTAGTATGCTTTTAAAATATATTCTGCATAACTTTCGACCCATTTGACCCGCTTTCTTTTAAGCTAGTTATTCTAGTTTAAACATTCGCACTGTCAGAAATCAAAGAGTAACTAGACCAGCCCATTCATATGTAGATGGGTCGTCGAAATTAGTGTACCAGAATGTCAAGTACTAAGATGATTTGTACCTGAGAACCAGACATCTTGAGGTAATCACCAATCGGAAGTCTTGCTGTTTGAATTCCTTGCTCTTGAGCTTTTTTCATGGTTATCCCTTTCCACCTATTTCTATCTACGAGCCCACCAATAATATAAGTTTTCTTTAAATCAAGTTCTGAGAGCATGGTTTGTGAGTCTGCTGTGAGGTACACCAGATTTTCTTTTTGAGTTTCAAATGTATTGATATATGGACCATTATCCTTGTCAATTATCCATTTATCAAACCCTGGAATGTTTTGCAACTGGTTTCCAATTTCTCCCTCATAGCCGGTCAACCAGAGATGACAAGGGACCACACTTCTTCCATTCACAGCATAACAATACATTATCTAAATTCAGATACAAATAAGTAATAAGCAACCTTATAAGTTCTAAATACAAGACATTGGTCAAAAACAAGGAATTAAACGAACATGCCAACTCATCATTGATACAAAGCATCTTCAAATTTTATAATCTATAACTTTTTTTTTGAACGGCAATTGTGGCTACATGGCTCCTAGCCCAGAAGGCGTAGCGAGCCCATACAACAAGGTTGGGTCCAGCCCAGAAGGCAATGGCACCCTTCCCTTTACACACGTGAGAGGAAACCCCTATCGCCCTAGACAAGACTCGAACTTGAGACCTTGCCTAGGAGGGTAAAACCTCCGTACCGCTAGACCAGAGGCCCTTTGGTTATAATCTATAACTATATATGAGACTACATATGACACGTCCTTACTAGGCATATTAATGATGACATGGAGCATCATATGATGAGGTGAAAATGTTTTGCAAGATAGAAAGATGAACCTGTTTAACAAGACTATGAATCTCATTAGGAGCCATGAGATTTGAAAACTGAAGATCAAGAACAATATTACATCCAAATTTCTTAGCTTGATTAAGCCTAAATAATTTAGTCTCTCTTTCCTCATTCCTTTGACTCATTCTCTCTTTTCTCATCTCTTTTCTTGATTCAATCAATTTCAATTTCTCTTCTTCTGATAAAACAGACAACTTTTCTTCCCATTCTTTTCTTTTCATCTCTCCCTTTACTTTCTTTTCTTCCTTAGCCAAGGCCTTTTTTTCCGCTTTTTTCGCCTCGAATCTTTCTTGTTTTAACAGCTTCTTTTGAGCGTTTTTTGATAAGGGTTGTTGTTGTTTTGGGTTGTTGTTAATGTCGTGCTTCACATGGGTTTGGTCGGTAGTGGTAATGGTGTTCATGTTTGTGTGTTTGAGTTTGTGGAGGCTTGGTATTCGGAAGACAAGTGAAGATGATGTTATTATTCTAAAATAACAATGTACTTTTTAAAATGTAACACTTACTTTTTTATTAACATATACATTCACGTATTTTTAAATTTTGTTCCGACTTCACCCATATGACTGATTTATATTAATATAATATCATATTAAATAATATTATTTTATTACAATATGGGTAAAGTCGGAACAAAATTTGAAAGTACGTGGGTGTATATGTTAATAAAAAAGTAATTGTTTCAAGTCGGTAAATTTTAGAAAGTACGTTGTTATTTTATGCTTTTTTTAGGTTGTTTAGACTCCACATTGTTTTGTTTTTATCTTTTATATCAAGTTTGTTAATCGCCCACGCGATGCGTCATAAAATTGAAGGAAATCTTTATCTTAATGGTGAATGTTAAAACGTTGTTAAGATCGGGATCTTACTTAGGATCGTTTTCGTCTTTGCAAGATCGTGATTGTAAGATCCGATCGAGATCCTAAGATCTTACTACAACGTCATTTTTTAATAGTCTTTGTAATATTATTCAAATCTCCAAATTACAATATATCACATATAAAAAATTATATGAATGATTTATGTAAACATTGTCCTAAATTATGAATATTGAATGTTTAGAAAGAATCACATGTTATTTTATTAATTCTATTAAAAGATAACCCATAAATTTGTGGTTATATAGTTTGCGGTTCGAGAAAAGTAAGATCGAATCGGATTAGATCTTAAGATCCTACGATCAAGATAGGGATCCTGTAAGATCTTAAGCTTTTTAAGATCCTACGTAGGATCTGGATCGTTTTTGCTTTGTAGAATCGTAAAATCGTAAGATACTAAGATCAGGATCGGGATCCTAACAACTATGGTTAAAACAGTAAACCCCAAAATACATTCCTGTAGTTTACCCTATTTCGCACTATACATCTTTTTCGTAAACGTTTCAACAGATACATCACTCCGTTAGTAAAAGTTAAACTATATACATCCACGAGGACGAACGTTGCAAATTTTGTGTCGTTATCTTGGACACGTGGCAGTTAAGTAAGGGTATTTATGTCATTTTATGTTTCCTAGCTACTTCACCACTCTTATAATTTTGTTAGTTGATTGGCACACACGATCAAATCTCTCACACACTCTCTTACATAAAATTATTAAATCTTTCACACACTTATTTAATCCTTTTTCACTCTTTTATCACAAACACACTTTCTTTCTCTTAATTCTTCTCTCTTTAGAAATTTTTAGGCCACCTCTCTCCCTAGTTAACATCACACGCCACCACATCAACACCGATCATCGGCTACCCACGGCCAACTACCACCCGTAACGACGCTCTATGACACCACCCATCACTAACTACCGCCGCACCAAGAACACAATATTCACCCTCCACTATCGTCGCCAACCACATATCCGGAGTGACTATCGCCAACACCAACCATCAGATCCACAGTACAAACACCACAAAATGATTTCTGGGTTTTATGAAAAAGAAAAAAAGATGAGTGTTTGAATGGTTTGTTTTTAGATATGTGATGCTGGGTTGGGGATTTATATCTCAGATGTTGTTCATTATTGATGAGTTTTGGACTAGTGAAAAAGAAAGTGTATGGATTGTTTATTATATCTCAGATCTTGTTAAATTTATTGATGAGTTTTATATTGAATTAGCAAAGTGTACAAATTGTTTGAAATAATTATAAATGATGATGATAAAGTGTCTATGAATTGTTTTTTTCATAATTGAGATCTTTGTGTTTTTTTTTTTCATAAATTGGAAGTGTGGGTTTTTGATTGGTGTCTTTGATTTGTGTTTTTGATTTGGGTTTTTGATTCGTCTGTTTGATTTGTGTTTGAGATTTTGATTTGTGTTTATGATTTGGGTTTGACTGAAAAAGGTATTAAAAAAGTGGTGAAGTAGTTGGGAAACATAAAGTGACAGAAATACTCTTACTTAACTGCCACGTGTCTAAGTTAATGACACAAAATTTGCACCGTTCGTCCTCGTGGATGTATATAGTTTAACTTTTACTAATGGAGTGATGTATATGTTGAAACTTTTGCGAGAGGGATGTATAGTGCGAAACAGGGTAAACCACAGGGATGTATTTTGGATTTTACCCATGTTAAAATGTTAAATTTGGTGAAATGTTGAAAAACGGTCAAGTCATGCATTTAAAAAGAAAATTATGACTTATCTTTTTTATCACGAAAACTATCTGCCGCTATAAAATCCCGTGGCTATGCACAAGTACTCATCTAGTTTATTTATATAATAAAACAAAATCTCAAGTGAGAACTTTTGCATTTAAAAAAACTCAACATTTTCTTATCAAGTAATATCTTTTTTCGTTATTATTTATTTATCTTTGTTTAATTAAAAAAACTAAATATTTTCTTATTTGGCCAAAGTTTATAGAAAAAACGCTTTTAAATAGTCTGATGTAAAAAAAACAAAAGATACACATGTACTTGTAGCTATATATTCATAATTTTGGATGAAAGTGTAAATTTAAAAAGAAAATAAGCGCACCCCATGATCTTCCTCATAATCATCTATTCAATCCACAAGGATACCTATCTCGATCCTTTAAAAACTGACCCTTCATTTTTTCTCATCGACACAACAAAAGTACCCTAATATCAATGTTTAGTTTTTGATTTAGTGGATTAATTGAGGTTCCAAAATTCTTCAATGTTTGATTATATTCGGATTTCTATGAAATCTTCCACGGGTTAAAACAACAATGGTTGCGCATGTGATAAGGTTTTAAAATGTACCTTTTTGAGGGGTCGTTTAAGCCCTTATTTGATCAATTTTGTATCCATTATTACTTAATATCGTTCCTTTTCACTTTTTAGGTATCTTGAAGGCAAAATGTTGGAATGACACTTATTCGGACAAAAAGGCGCGAATATATGAAGAAAATGGCCAAAGTCAAGAATCGAGACACTCAAGCTGCTGGAACTGATGGGGACGGCGTCAGGCACAAAACAATGACGCCGTCGGACAACTTTTGTGACGACTCAGTAGCCAAATTGCTTATTTACAAGTGACGGTGTCAGGCTTTAAAAGAGTAGGTCGTCGTAACTCAGACGGTCTAGATTTGATCGAGACGACGTCAGAGGCTGAAGAGGACGGCATCACAAGCATAAGGTGACGCCGTCGCAAGACTAACGTGGCCAAGACGAAACCCTAATGACGGCGACCCGACGGCGTCACAAACCAAAAGGTGACGCCGTCGCATGTGTAATCTTATATATAGAATCCGATTTTTTTAGTTTTCAGTGTGTAGTCTTTTGGAGTAAAAACCTAAACCGAACCAAGGCTGTCTTGTACAGTATTTTAGGGTTCCATACCCTATCTTACATCAAGATAAGTGTTTTACTTCAATAATTCAATTATGTCTTCAATTACTTGTGTGTATGCTTGCATGTTCTCCATATCCGGCTAATTTACTTGTGTGTTTGCTTAGGGAATATGAAACTTGATTATTGAATATTGATTGGTTGTCTCTTATCTTAATTGTTAATGATCTAGTATTGCGATAGGTCATCCGTTGTGTAGTTAATGCTTGATTAATCTTTGTGAACCTTAGTTTATAGTACCTAGAGTCATTGTAGGCTAAACCATCCGAAGAGTAACTTAGAGTTAAAGTTTATAAATCCTAGAGATTTTGTAGTCATTAACCTTTGGTAATTTCAAAGAGATAGGGATAAACGCATACCCTACGACCTTAGACACACAACGCGATTAAGAATAAGGACGTGACAATTCAACCATCAATAGGAGATAATTAAGGAGTAACAAAACCTAAGTAAACACATCTTTAAACCATCATACGAGCACACAATAATTAGACATAGACTACATACTCCTTAGATTAGATAATTAGACGAATAGAGTAATCGGTAGAAATACCAACCCCCAAATCCAAACCCCGAGATTCGTACCTTTCCATTTCCTAAAAATTATAAAAAGATAAAAAATAATCTTCCTCAACCTCAACCTTAGCATAGTAACTTCTCACTAGCATTCCTATTCCCCTAGAGAACGATATCAATTCCCGTGGCTTACCCTAATACTACACTACAACGATTAGGTTCACTGGCTAGGGTGTTGAAAAACTTGCTCCACGAAAAGGAAGTTCCTTTGACCCCGAACGACGCGTGTAGCGTTATCAAGTTTTTGGCGCCGCTGCCGGGGAATAGAATAGCTAGTTAGGAGTCCACCTCGTTTAGGTTTTTTTGCTTGATTCCTATCAAGTAAAAAATTTTCTCATTTTTTAGCTTCCTCGTAGTCTATCCCCCTTCTTCGTGACCTTTGTTCGTAACCCCATCACTTTTCATCATGGAAGGTGATAACCAACCACCACTCAACAACCCACCACCAAATAAATCACTTTCACTCAAAACCCAAACCAATGACCAACACAACCGCCGAAGCCGTTATGTGAGTAGAAACACCGACCTTCAAGATTTGCAGAAAGTATTCAATAGTACAATTAGGGAAGCTGTTGAGAAAGTGGTCAGCGCCTCTGTAGTTGGCTCCATGATTAACAGTAATTCGGAAGATGGCTTAGTAAACAAAAATGTGAATGAGGAGGATAGTGCTTATTTCAATCTTTACACCACTAAGGAAGAAGTTGCCTACCATCAATACATAATCGATAATCCCCGATCACCCATCATTAGGATATGTCCCAAGATTAGGAGAGGAAATCCTTGGAACCTCAAAATTCCTTGTATGATCGGATATAGGAATGTCGAACATGCTTACATAGATACAGAATCTCCTATTAATGTGATGTCATCTGCTGTTTACAATGACATTATGAATGAGCAACTTAAGATTAGGAGAGACCCTAAGTATCCTGGTGATGTTTGTAACTTTGTGGGAAGATTCAAGGATGTACATGTCTTTATAGGAAATTTCACCTACCTAGTTGATTTTGTGGTCCTAGAAGATGTGGGATACGTCATTGACTATAGCTTATCCCAAGTAGTGCTAGGAAAACCGTTTGTTGAAACATCTAAAATGAGCCACAACAAGTATGATGGAACGGTTAGGTTTAAGGAAGGAAATGATGAGATCACTTATAGGATGCCTTGGAAGACGAATGAATATGGCCATCTATCCCTTTTTGAACGAGACAACATTAGAGCTTTTGAGGACAAAAGCAAGGACGATGTTGAAAAAGGTTATAAATTCATGTGGGAAAGAAGGAGGCTTTATTATAAGGATTGTTTGACCCTAGGGCCTAGGTATAGAGTCGATGAAAATTTTGTCAACATGATAGAATTCTCATTGAAAATGCAAAACGAGACCACGTAGGGGCACGACTTCGAGTCTAGCTACAAGACTCAAAAATAAAGAAAAGCGCTTCGTGGGAGGCAACCCATGCTTAATTGTTTGCTTGTTTGTGTCATATATCTTTTATTGATTGTTTAGTCTCATGTTTAAATTTGTAAAAATGCTTTATTTTGTCTTTAACCTCGTCGTAATTACATATAAAAGTATTTTACATAAGGGATAAGTGTAGGGAGGATTACACACGTTTTCAAAAGAAACATAAACATGAGAATTTTAATTAATTAAAAGATATACATGTGTGTTTGTTCGAGTCAAATGCTTGTATTTGATCTGCGCAAAACCGTCAAGTTTTCTCACGCAAGCAAGAAACTTAAAACAGCTTAAGCACAGAGGCAATGAAGATCTGGGGAGTATAGTGTTTCCCCGGGTCGTTATGTCCCAGCGAGCTATGCAATGGATTATCAAACGTTTAGTGATCGCGAGATTTGAACGGAAAAGGGATTCTGAATATGATTACAACTAAGGAAAAAGCCAACAAATAAAAACGGCTTAAATGCAAATTAAAGAAATTTAAAAAGATAAAATCTATTAAATAAACGCTATCACTATAATTAAAATGATGTTTTTGTTCTTTTTGTTTTAATAAAACTTAATTAAAAACTACGTGACATACAAACAAAAACGTAAAACTTACACAATATTAACCCTAAAAATATGAAAATTATATTTTTACAAACCTAATGATAAAAGAAAATATTTAGAAAAAGAAAATTAATTTTATGACTATTATTCTAATTATTATTAATTAAAAACTAGCTTTAACTATTTAATAATTACCTAAAATACAAGAAATGAGGAAACAAAGCTAGAAAAATAAAATTATGAAATGAAAAAGTCTAAAATATCAAACTAGAATTTTCAAAACTATTTTTGCATTTTTCTGAATATTTTTCTATTTTTTATGGATTTTAAACTATTTAAAACTACTTAAATTATTAAAAATTACAAAATAAACTATAAAAAATCTGGAAAATTACTTTTTTTACTTTTTATATTTATCTAAACTTAAGAAAATTGAAAATTTATTTTTTTGACCCTTTTTCTAATTATTTGCATTTAAAGCTAATTAAAAATGCTTAAAAACTAATTTAAATTGAGAAAAATAGCAAAACAACTTGGAAAAATCTGAAAATTTCAGGAAAAGTCTAAAATGGTATTAGGAAGCTAGGAAAATTGGAAAAACAAGGTGCTATGTGGAAGAATTAAGAACTGATGAATCAAGTGCTTATAAATAAGCACTTGAATAAGCTAAATGAAGACCAAAAGCTACCCAATGATTACAGAAGCCAAAATATGCTACAATGACCAAAATGCAATGAAAATCAACAGGATTGAACCTCTGATTAGCACTCTAGAACAGAATTGATGAAATGAGATTTGAGCTAAAACAGCAGTCTGGGGGCTAACTTGCAGCTTATGCACAAGCCACTCAATAAGCTCAGACTCAAAATAGAAAATGGGAACTTGACATAGACCTGGCTAACTACTAATGATCCAAAATGCAGACTTGGGTGAGCCAAGATGGCCCTTGTGCAAGCCTTTCAAAACCTGCAAAAACCTGTGCAGGTAACAGTCCCCTGCACAGGGCATTTATACCCTTTTTGAACAACAAACTTGAAGCTTAAACAAAATTCACAAAAATGTAAGAAATTGGACATAAGAAAATAGACCAGGAGCACTTTCTAAAACTACAATTTTCATGGAAATTGGATCAGAAATGAGTGCAATAAAAATTCACTCCAGTTGGCCAAAAATCAGATTTTTCAATTTTGACTTTTAATGTGAAACTGAATTGTTTGACTTTCTTGAGTTTTAATCTAGATTTATCAACTGAAAATGATGTTACTAGATTAATGAAACCTACTGCAAGCTACACATATGTTATCCTAACACAAAATAAGCTTTTGATATGTAAAACTCTTGACAGATAAGCTGCTAGATCAATGGGAATGGAATTTTGACTTTAACTGAGAGCAGGTGCAAAATGAGGACAGAAGTGGACTTAAATGAACTAAACAATCATACATCAACAAAACTTAAGCTCTGAACTAACCTAAAAGACAGGTTTGGAAACAATTCCAAACACCCCTTAATACAACTGATTTGAATATTATAATGCTAAAACTAGTTTATAGATCAAGAAATCAGTTTAATATCTTAGAGTAACCATAATTAAGCAGATAGGAACTGAAATTAACTCTATATAAACACTGGAATTAGGAAATGCAAATTTGAATGAAATGACTTACAAAATCAGTTGAGACACAACACAGAGAACTGAGATCAACTAACCATTCCTATATGCTTACCATTAAGCTTTAAACCACAATCAATCCAAATGTCACCATGCTACAGTCCAGATCATCACTTCCCTAGCCTTTTTATTTTTAACTGAATTTTTTAGTATTTTTGGAAATTTTTGAGTATTGAAGCCAAACTCAATTCAAAGGTTTCTGATAACTTATGAGGGCTTCCTAAGAGCTTATAGAAGCTTCAGAAACAGTAATAACCACTAATAGCAATAATTGATTATTTTGAGAATTTGGACATAAAAATTGCAAGACTTGAATTCTTATTTAAAAACTGGAATTGAAAATGGAAATAGGTTTGTATTACACTCCAATAATATTACAAAGCACTTGAAAACTTACACATGAACTAGAAAGTTTAAAAACTTAAAAACGACATTAAGGAAAAATTACAAAACTACTAACTACTGCTTTCTTGCCTCTTTCTTCCTTCTTTTTATACACCATTTGACTTTTCTCTCTCTTCTCTGCAAATCCCACCATAAATCCTGACTCTTGGATCATTTTTGAGTAATCTTGGCCCTTCATGTGTTTTGGCGGGAAAGGCTTTATGACCTGTTGGGGAGAGATTGAGTGAGGGAAAGGTTGTAATCAAAGTCCTTTGGATTGTAGGAGGTGTGGGGGGACAGGGAAGAAGATAAGGTGAGGGGAGGTTGAGTGTAGCAGGAGTTGCAGGCTACAAGTGGGGGAGGAGAAGTGTTGGCGCCAAAAGGTTGGTCAAACCACTTTTTGACCGGGCAGTATTATATTGGGGGGGGGTCCAAAATGGTAAATGACAGGGGTCCAAAACAGGCTTAAGGTCCAAAAATGTGTAAAAGGGTTTAATATTAATAGGGACCTTTGTTGTCAATTCTGAAAATACAAGGACCATAACTGCCAATACTTCAAAGTTTCTTCCAAGGACTGAAATTGACAATCTCACAAAGTACAAGGACCAAACTTGCCATTTTCACATTTTCCAGGGACTAATTCTGCCAATTTTGAAACTTGAAGGACCATTCTTGTAATTTTCTCAAAACTTTTTATATTTTTCACCAAAGGACTAAATTTGACAAGTTATGATTTTAAAAGGACCTTTGGTGACTTTTCTTTTGAAATTTTGTGCTCAGGGACTGTTTTTGACAATTTTTGAAACTTGGGGGACTAAAACTGCAATTTTTGCAAATTTGATACGTTTTTCATCTGATTTTGATATTTTTGCATTTAAAACACATAAAACACTGATTTGTGATATTTTGATCATTTTGATGTGTTTCTGAGTGTTTTCAGATGATTTTGCAGTTTATATTGTACAAAAATGATGAGTATTTACACACTCATCACTTGTATCGAGTCATAATGGATGTTTTGCAGGAAATTTTTCCAGATTCTAAAGATGTAAATTTTCCAGAAAATCGCAGACCAGTTTTTGTCAGGATAACCTGACGGCGTCAGGAAGGAGCAAAAACAACTGATTACTTTTTCTCGTTTTCTGAGCTACTTACAAATTTTTGGAATTTTCCAGGTCTTAATTTTCCAGAATTTCTGTAAACATCCATTCCACAAGCATTATATCCTAGTTTAGTAGAGTCTTATATATATTATTACCGCCGATTTTACGCGAAGGTTTCGTTTGTTTTCTTCAAGTGTGCAGGTTTAATTTACCAAGAAGAAGATACATAAGATGAGAAGGAGCTTTTCACGCAAACGTTCTTCTTGAAGAAAGATGTAACCACCACTTTACACGGATCCTACCGAGCTGAACAGGGGAGTATTAGTTTCTTTCGTTTTTTTATTACCTTCCATTATCATAACTTTGATACTTTCGGGGAACATTGGGGAAAATGTTCAGTTTAAGTGTAGGGAGGGAAAATAAAACGGGAACTTTAAAACTATGCTTATCCTTGATTATTTGCTTTGTCCAATTGCATCTGTGTAATAAACCATGAGAAAATGTCGGTTAGGGTAATTTTGGCACCAAATTTAAAACTTTTCATGACATGTAGGAGTGGGCCATTAGTCTTAATAAAGCGTCTCATGGATAGGAAGTTATATGACTAGCACAAAAACCCTTTACCACTTAAATTCCACCCAAAATGTGAGGATCGCCCTTAGATTAGTAGGAATTAAAGCATTCATCTTTAATGCTTAGTGTGTGAACCGGTAGTATATTAGATTCTAAAACTTGTTTTGTGATGCATCCCGAGATCGCTAGTAAGACTACACTTGTGTAGTTAGGAATAACTAAATGACAAGAGGCATTATGATAACCCTTGTTTGATACACGTAATATAATTACTTCTTCCACATCGGTTGAGTAATTCCCCCACACCTTTACGTTGTACTCATCTTTAGTACACAATACCCCTAGTTAACCCCTCAAAACCTATCCTTTTCGCGGTTCTCGTGATGTTTCGGTTTTCCGGAATATCAATGAAGAGCATTGTTTACACCCCACCCCCAAATGTACACCCAAATCACCTTAGCCTACCTTGTATGCACTCACTTTTAGTGCATTATTGTTATCACCCCAAACCCTTAGTTCAATTATCTAGTTGCTTGCATAAGTTGCTAAGTCGAGTCATATCCTTTGTACACAGTTTTGGGACGATTGGGACTCATGGGAAAAGTTAAATTTTGTGAGATGACGGGAAGGGAACGTTAAATTCAAATTCCCTTTATTTGCATAATAATGTACTCCAAGTGTTTTGATCTTTTCAATTCGGGTCATATTAGTGTTAGAGTAATAAAAACTCAAGTGTAGGGATGTGCCTATAAATCCCTATCATTTTGATGTTATCGTAGAGGATGGTAGAGTAAAAGTTTATGTAAAAAAAAAAAAAAAAAAAAAAAAAAAAAAAAATCGAAAAAAATAGAAAAAGAGAAAAAGAAAAAAAATAGAGTGTGAAAAAAAATGAAAAATGAAAAAAACATGCGGGCTACCATCCTACATCTATCTTTTAAATTTATGTTTGTTTATTTCAGTTATCTAGAGTTTAGAGTGTCGAGTCTTGGCTTAGCAACGCCATTCTTCGCATGCTTGTAACATAAAGATTTTTGACTTGCCACCACTAAATAGCCTATCCCACCAAACCCTTTGTTTCCCTACCGTAAGCCTATCATTACAACCCTTTAAATGACCTTTTGGATAGTCTTTCCTAGGTGCTTACGCCAAAGCGATGGAGGTTTGATCTAGTCTCAAGCCTATGGTAATCTATGTACTAGGACCGGTTAATGAGTGTCTATCTTCCATTTCCAACTTGTTATATTTCATATACACCCGAGAGATGTGAGTATCCAAACACCCCATGTGAGGTGCTAGTATATAATTTCCGTGCTTGTTATGACTTTTGCGGGGCTTATATGTGTTGTGGATTGTTCTAAACCAATGCTTCATGACCCCTAACTTATAAATTAATTGGCTAAAAGCACATTTGCTTGAGGACAAGCAAATACCAAGTGTAGGGATATTTGATAAGGTTTTAAAATGTACCTTTTTGGGGGGTCGTTTAAGCCCTTATCTGATCACTTTTGTATCCGTTATTACTTAATATCGTTCTTTTTCACTTTTTAGGTATCTTGAAGGCAAAATGCTGGAATGACACTTATTCGGATAAAAAGGCGCGAATATATGAAGAAAATGGCCAAAGTCAAGAATCGAGACACTCAAGCTGCTGGAGCTGAAGGGGACGGCGTCAGGCACAAAACAGTGACGCCGTCGGACAACTTTTGTGACGACTCAGTAGCCAAATTGCTTATTTACAAGTGACGGTGTCAGGCTTTAAAAGAGTAGGTCGTCGCAACTCAGACGGCCTAGATTTGATCCAGACGACGTCAGAGGCTGAAGAGGACGGCGTCACAAGCATAAGGTGACGCCGTCGCAAGACTAACGTGGCCAAGACGAAACCCTAATGACGGCGACCCGACGGCGTCAAAAACCAAAAGGTGACGCCGTCGCATGTGTAATCTTATATATAGAATCCGAATTTTTTAGTTTTCAGTGTGTAGTCTTTTGGAATAAAAACCTAAACCGAACCAAGGCTGTCTTGTACAGTATTTTAGGGTTCCATACCCTATCTTACATCAAGATAAGTGTTTTACTTCAATAATTCAATTATGTCTTCAATTACTTGTGTGTATGCTTGCATGTTCTCCATGTCCGGCTAATTTACTTGTGTGTTTGCTTAGGGAATATGAAACTTGATTATTGAATATTGATTGGTTGTCTCTTATCTTAATTGTTAATGATCTAGTATTGCGATAGGTCATCCGTTGTGTAGTTAATGCTTGATTAATCTTTGTGAACCTTAGCTTATAGTACCTAGAGTCATTGTAGGCTAAACCATCCGAAGAGTACCTTAGAGTTAAAGTTTATAAATCCTAGAGATTTTGTAGTCATTAACCTTTGGTAGTTTCAAAGAGATAGGGATAAATGCATACCCTACGACCTTAGACACACAACGCGATTTAGAATAAGGACGTGACAATTCAACCATCAACAGGAGATAATTAAGGAGTAACAAAACCTAAGTAAACACATCTTTAAACCATCATACGAGCACACAATAATTAGACATAGACTACATACACCTTAGATTAGATAATTAGACGAATAGAGTAATCGGTAGAAATACCAACCCCCAAATCCAAACCCCGAGATTCGTACCTTTCCATTTCCTAAAAAATATAAAAAGATAAAAAATAATCTTCCTCAACCCCAACCTTAGCGTAGTAACTTCTCACTAGCATTCCTATTCCCCTAGATAACGATATCAATTCACGTGGCTTACCCTAATACTACACTACAACGATTAGGTTCACTGCCTAGGGTGTTGAAAAACTTGCTCGACGAAAAGGAAGTTCCTTTGACCCCGAACGACGCGTGTAGCGTTATTAGCATGTCCTTATGTTCTCAAAACCAGATTGATGATTGCATACAATTTATTACATCGAATTTTAAAATTTGTAAATTAGCTAAATTTATAACCCTTTGAACTTTTGATTAATAGTGGTTTGGGTATTGAACAACTTGAGTATATATATTATTATTATTATTTTGTTAATTTTTTTATTATGTGTTTGATTTACTATAGTGGGTTAAAGGGTTTGTGTAGGGTGCTTATGTTAGGAATTAGAAATTCCCGGTATTAAAGAGTCGGTCACCTCAAGTATATGTAATCGTTAGAAAGCTCGTAGTCGTAGTTCTTTTAAGTTAAGTAGTAATTTAGTTAAGTAACACCGTGGAGGACGGACGGGTCTTTACCCACTGTATGCCTGATCCACAGCCCAAAGTGTGGCGTGTTATGTAAGACTATAAATACTCTCTACCTTCCAAGGTAGAGAGTTGGAGCTCATAATAATATCTTTCACTTTCTCTCACTAAGTTCCCTAAACCTCTAACTTTCTCTCTCTAGAATTCCATCTATATGCTACTTTGTGTTATGGTTTGATGTGTATGTGAAAAGTAATATCTAACAATTGGTATCAAGAGCCATGGTTAGATCACATCTTGCACATCTTGGGATTTATAGTGGTTTTTAGGTGGTTTTTGAGTTTGAAAAAGTTTAGTGGTTTTTGCATCATTTGGTTGATCTCTTGTGTTAAAGTTTGAATTTTGTTGGTACTTTTATGTTTAGAATCATCAAAAGTGTTTAGGTTTTCATTTGGTAAGCTTGAATCATCTTGGTTGGGTTGTTTTTGGATTGAAAAGTGAAGTTTATTTGGTTTTTCAAGCTAGCGACTTAGCTCTCGGAATAGTTTCTTGGTAGCGACTTGCTTCACAGTTTTGTAGCGACTTACAGTGTTAAAGCTAGCGAGTTAGATCTAGCGAGTTAAAGGACAAGTAGTGGAATCTCCACTACAGGTAACGACTTGTGGTAGCGACTTGGTCAGTAGCGAGTTGCTCTTTAGCGACTTGCGTTTCTAGCGACTTGTGTAGCGAATTGCTGCCAAAATTTGGCTAGCGACTTGGTCTGTAGCGAGTTACTACTTAGCGACTTGCTTTGTGTCTAGCGACTTGGGACTCTAGCGACTTAGTGGTGTAGTGAATTAGTTTTTAGCGACTTGGTTCAAGAAGTCGTAGCGACTTGGTTCAAGAAGTCGTAGCGACTTGGTTGATTTTTCCCGTCAAAACTTCAAACGGCCATAACTTTTGAACCGTAACTCCGTTTTCAGCGTTCTACCCATCAAAACGACCGTGAGAACGAGGAGAATTGCACGCCAAAATAACTAAAGTTCATTCGGGTCAATCTTCGAGGTCTTAATCCACTCCGAACAGAAGTTATTGAGGTTTTTAAGTTTTTAGACCTAAATTTCTCAGGAAAAACGGGCATAAACCAATCCGAATCACAACCAAACAACATCTCTGCTAATCCTACGAACAATCTAAAGTCCTATCACACAATCTTCCTTCATTGTATCGATCCATCAGTCATCTTAACACATCATGTCTTACTCTACTGACCCAGTGATCTCAGAAGTGCTTAAATTGTATGATGCTGTGGATAATTATGATAATGGATGCTACACTGAACGATTAAAGATGTTTGAATTAAACAATGAGGATGTGAGATCTTCATGTTCTGAGTACAATGAGAATGCCACGCAAATGGAATGCAGCATTGAGCCATATCAGCTACTTCATCTGCACCTCATACAACTGTTATCCCTAGCTGGGGATCGAACATGTAGTGCTCTTTTCCGCCAGGACTTACCTACATTGACAAGAAGCTTGCTGTTGAACTTAGAACATTTAAAGCTGCAACTTACTAATGAAGAGGTTCAAAAAGATGGTTCCAGTGCAGCTCTTCAAGTAATCTACAAACAATTTCAGCCATTCATCAGTGGGGAATATTCAGCAGATTACAATCAACACTTGACTGGAATTTCCTTCAAAAAACATACTGGAATGGAAATTCAGGAATTCATTGAGACATTTATCCAACTCATGGATAATATGAAAAAGTTCATTGAAGAATCTGCACAAAAGAATGAAGACGTGAAGGAGTGTCAGGTGCAGTTGAAAGATTGTTGTGATAAGTTGGGTAATGTATCTGGTGAAGAATCGGGTGGTGCTGAATGCAGAATGTTAGAGAAAACAAATACTGATGAGTCGGACAATGCTAAAATAGAATCTTCATGCTCATGTCCACAAGAGAGAGAGGTGCACCAGTCACAACCCGTGCAAGCTAATGCAAAGGAACGCTACATGGAAGCTTCAAATGTACCCAAGATAGAGATGCACCGGCCACAACCTGTGCACGTTAATGCAGAGGAAACTTGCATGAAAGTTTCTGCAGTACCTAGGTATGCATCTTCTTCTCAAAATGATGATTATGGATTGCATGAGTACACTGCATTTGTGCCTGATGATTCCTTGACCACTGAACTCAATACCTATAAGGATCAAGTTGCCATATACGAACAACGTGCTAAGTTTGAACTTACCACTCGTGAGCAGGAGATGGATATCCAAATGCGTACAATTATTAGAAAAAGTAATTTTAGAGAAGAAGTATTAAAACAAGAGTTAAACTCCTTACAAGAAAAGCTTTCCAAAACTGCTAAGCAAAAACACGAACTTCAAGAAAATGTTAAAATGCTTAAGCAAGAATTCAAAGCTAAGGAATTAAAACTTTTGAATGATTTTTCCAATCTAAAAACTTTGAAAAACAAGCTTGAAAATAAGTTGTACGTACAAGGGAATACCATTCAAACTGCTCACATGATCACTAAGCATCGAGTCTTAAGCGATAAGCATAGCATTCCCCTTGTTGAGGAACCAAATCCAGAGGTAATTAAAAAGGCTAGAAATGCTCATAAGGTGCTTTATGATGGTAATGAAATCCTTAAGCCTAGGCAGAAACCTAGTTGCGTTGAGTGCACTGAGGAAGATAAGAAATCTGATGAAGTCACTAGGGAGAAAATGAATAAGAAGTTAGAAGATCCTGAGTGTAAAAAGAATAACATAACGATCAAACCCCATAATTACACTAGAGAAAATTGGATCTCCTTGAACAAGTTTAAGCCTCAGACTCTATTAACCCCTGAACAAGTGTTCTGGAAAAAGGATATGGAAATGCAAAAAGCTGAAAATCTTGTTGAAAAGAATCCCCCTTGTAGGAAACTGCCTAAATCAACTGTGTATCCTCCTAATACACCAATGCACTTAGTTCCTAGATCTCTAGCCACTAAAAGCAAGACCTTAATCAGTGAATATGTTATCTTTCAACTATTTGTTGATTTTGAGAAAACTTGTAAGAAAAGGATCACACCCACCGGTATAACTGAAGGGGAAAGGGGTTTTGAGCAAACTAAAGAATGCTATTTAACTGAGGTCATGCCTTTCTTTAAACAACTAAAAGATCAATTTGAGAGTCTTAAAAAGGGGACGCATTCTGATATTAAAGAAATGGAAAAGGTATTTGATGCAATGATTGTTGAGGTTAGTGACTATGAGAGAGAATTAAAATATAGTGAGATTGAAAGGAAGAACTTGCATACACTGAATGAGAATCTGATTTCTGAATGTATTGCTCAAGATGTGTTTTTCACTGCTACAAATTGTTCCATTAATGCTTCTCAATTTCATGAATTATCTGTTGCTCTGAAAGTCTCCCATGATCGTGTCATTGAGCTTGAAACAACAAATTCAAAATTGCATGAGAAAATAGAACAGGATGATCATGATAACTTGGTCAAACATTATTCTAAATTAGAAGTTGAACATCTTGCTTTGCAATTAAAACATCAACATCTCAAAGAAAATGTTAAAACCTCAAATATCAAGACATCCTCTGATGCTCCTGAGTTTGATGCAGTTTTTGAAATTAGCAAACGTGATGAACAAATTCGAGCTCATTATAACACGATCAAAAGATTGAAAGCCCAAATTTCACAACTGAAAGGTGAAAAGAAGGATGTGACTGGTTCCCATATGCCTCCACCTTTAGATTCTCAGAATTTCCAACTTCAAAACATAATTGATAACTTGCAAAAGGAAAATGATTGTTTTAAAGCTGAAATTTCAAAGGTTAATGATCAAAACAAAGAGTTATGTGATTCATTTAAAGTTAATCATGATAAACAAATTGAAAAGATAACTTCTTTACTTAACGATATTGAGAATCTGAAGCGTGAGGTGAAAGGAAAGTTGCCAATCCCAAATTGCAAATACTCTGTTCCTAAGGTTTCTGCTTGTGATAAATATGCTATCAATATGTTATATATTCCCCCGCCCATTAGGAATAATGAACTTGCACATAAAGCATATCTCTCATACCTTAAGGAAAGTTTGAAGGGTCTCCGTGATATTGTTGAAGATGAAAGATTAGAAAAACCTTTTGATAGTACTATAGCCTATGCCTGCATGGATGCCAAACGATCTCAGGAACTCTTAGAGTATGTAATTGTCACAAGTCCGAAATCTAGCAATAGGCGAGATAGAATAGTTGTGCCTTGTTCTATGCCTAAAGCCAAGCATGTGACCCTTGATATGCCTTGTTCCATGTCAAAATTCAAGCAAGCAACCTTTGATGTGCCTCCTAGAACTTCAGATCCCAGCACTTCTAGACCAGAAATGCAGAAAGTAGTGAAGCCATGTAATGTTCCCATCGTTACTTCTACAGATGTTAAGATTGACACTAAAGTTAGCGGGTCAAAACCTAGAAGCAATGCAAAGAAGGATAGGATTACGCAAACTAAAAGTGTTCATGATAAGGAAGTGAAAGAACACCATAGGGACAAGAAGTTTGATTTGAACAAAAAGAATCGTGTTAGTTCTAGTATTAGCTCTAAGCTTACTGAAATTAATTCGAGGCCTCATGCTGTCTGCAAAACATGTAAAAAATGTTTATTTTCTGGTAATCATGATAAATCTGATGTGTTATTTCTGAGGTCTAAGATTCATAACACAGTTAAGAAAGTTTGGAGAGCGAAACAGATTAAGCAATCTTGGAAACCTACAGGGAATGTGTTTACAAATGTAGGATTTCAGTGGACGCCCACAGGTCGAATATTAACAAATGGCAAACCTTACCCCTTAGCTAGATCCACTATGCCTAGAATAGTGCCTGTTAAGGTTTGGAAGCCAACTGGTAGAATAATCCCATTAAGCACAAAATGTCATTTGACTAAGTCTGATGCTTCTACTAGTTCAGCTCCTAGGGATAATGCCATTGCATCTAGGGTTTCTGCTGATTCAAAGACTGTTTGTGCTAACCAAAAGGAACCCATCAGCACGTGGGGATCCAATGTTTCCAATTCTCTATCTTCGTCTGTTGTCCAAAGCAGGTCGTACAAATCGTCCCTCGGTATTTGGATTCGGGCGGCTCTAAACATATGACAGGGCTCTTAACAATGACGTCTGTTCACATCAGTTCAGGCCTCGTTCTTCAACACAATGGTGTCTGCAGATAACACTTCAGGCCCCGTTCCTCATAGAAAATAAAAGTGTACGCTCTTCTGTGCGCTTTATCTTCAGCTAATGAGAAATTCTCTCGTGAATGGCCATACTCATCTACATTATTCATCAACAAGCTTCATGTTTTTCCACGCTCATTCAGTCATCAAATGGATCTACGTTCATTGGTGTATACTCTTATTCACTTGTTAAATCAAAAATGGCAACTTCAGAAGCAATTTTTGAGGGGGAGAAGAGTGAATATACTACATGATGATGGATGTTTGAATAATGGTTATACGACTTAATTTTTGATGATGATGAGTGTATATTCTTTTTGATGAAGAGTGAATATACTAAGGATAATTGGGAATCAATGTTTGGGATTCATGTTTTTCAAAGATATGTTTGATGAGTACTTTTAACCTCCGACGAATGTTGATCGTCCAGCTTCTGAAGCTCATGCTCTGGTTTGTATTGACTCAACTGGTTCACCATCTAAGAAGTACTTCTTGGAAGTCTCAAGAAACCTTATCTCCAGTTACTTCACAAGGCGTTGTTAATGACTATCATTGCAGTTGCACTCATGAATAGTGATCCGCTCTTTGGTACTCCTTTGCCAAATCTTCACGGATCATTGTTTCATTGTTCTTCTCCAAATGTGCACTCTGTAAATCAACCACATGAACATTAAGGAAAATGACTTCTTCATCTGCTCGAAGACATTTGTGGTGAATCTTCCAGATCAGTCTCTACATGTATACCTTTAGGAAGAATGCATTAATGTCGAGAAATCATTTGTTCTGGTTCATTCAGTGGATCGACATACATCCGGTTGTACGTTTATTCACGTGTTGGGCATTTGACACAAGCTGATTACTTCGGAGTTAATCAATTATCACTTATTTGAGATTGAAGTTAAAATTCACAAAGGCGAGCTTAAGATGCAAATGCATGGAATTCTTCTTCAGTTTCAAGTTTGGTATATCAGGTTTTCTTTATCAGTGGTCACTTCAAATTGTCTACATATGGGTTGATAAAAATAGTCAGAGAGAGTTTCTATCGCAGTGGTCCTATGGCTCCTGGACACTCCAGTTCAGGACCCGCACTTCAAGACAGTCGCATTAGTTCATCCCTTATACCAAATTCTTCTCCAGAAACTCCATATGTACCTCCATCTGAAGATGATTGAAAGAAATTGTTTGATCTCATGTTTGATGAACATTATGAGCCAAGTGCTAATGAACTGACAATTCCTACTTCAGAGGCTGCTCATATTCCTGTGAATGACGTCAATCCTTCAATCTCAATATCATTAAGTCAAGAAGCGCCTGCTGCTGATCACTCTGTCTCATCAACAAATCATCAAACTTCGAGGGTACATCATGGAACTATGTCTGGTATCAATGATGAAGTTAATCCCTTTGCTACTCCCGAAGATGCCCCCTTTGAGAACATATTTGCTCTTGAATCATCATCAGAACCATCTTCATCAGGAGAAATTGACTCTGCAACTTCAGTTCTTCAACCACAACCACATGAACACCTCAGAAAATGGACTCATGATCATCCATTGGACAACATCATTGGAAACCTCTCTCGTCCAGTATCCACACGGAAACAACCTGCAACCGATGCCTTGTGGTGCTTCTTTAACTCCGTACTCTCTAAGATCGAACCAAATGATGTTAAAACCGCCATGGATGAAGACAGCTGGTTCAATGCCATGCAAGAAGAAATTCATGAGTTTGATCGACTTGATGTATGGGAATTAGTACCTGCTCCAGATTGTGCTATGATCATTGCTCTAAAGTGGATCTTCAAAGTGAAACTTGATGAGCATGGTGATGTGTTAAAGAACAAGGCTCGATTGGTTGCTAAAGGATACCGTCAAGAGGAGGGTATTGACTTTGAGGAATCATTTGCTCCTGTTGCTCGAATCGAGGCAATCAGAATCTTTTTGGCTAATGCTGCTTGTAAGAACATGGTAGTCTATCAGATGGACGTAAAGACGGCATTTCTGAACGGAGATCTTAAAGAAGTCGTCTATGTCAGCCAACCCGAAGGCTTTGTGAATCTAGAGCATCCTACCCACGTTTATCGTTTGAAGAAGGCTCTTTACGGTTTAAAGCAAGCTCCAAGGGCATGGTATGATACGCTATCAAAGTTTCTTCTATCAACCGGATTCATCAAAGGAGCAGTTGATCCTACATTGTTCACCAGGAAGTCAGGCAAACATTTGATTCATGTTCAAATTTATGTTGATGATATTATTTTTGCCTCGACTGACCCAATGGAATGTGATCGTTTTTCAAATGAAATGAGTTCAAAGTTTCAAATGTCAATGATGGGACAAATGTCATTTTTCTTGGGATTACAGATTTCTCAAAATCCCGGAGGCATTTTCATAAATCAATCTAAATATGCAACAGAGATTTTAAAGAAATTTGGATTTGATTCAAGTGACCCTGTTGACACCCCCATGATTGACCGAACCAAACTAGATGAGGACCTCTCAGGGATCATGATTGACCAAACGAAATATCGGAGTATGATTGGATCCCTGATGTATCTCACAGCTAGTAGACCAGACATCTTGTTCGCTGTTTGCATGTGTGCTAGATACCAGGCTAAGCCTACTAAAAAGCACCTTGAAGCAGTTAAACGGGTCTTTCGGTATCTCCAAGGAACCATCAATATGGGAATATGGTACCCGAAGGACACCGGTATGTCACTAACGGCCTATGCAGATGCTGATCATGCAGGTTGTCAAGATACTCGTCGAAGTACGTCAGGAGGTGCTCAGTTTTTGGGTGATAAGCTCGTGAGCTGGTCTTCAAGGAAGCAAATGAGTACTTCTATTTCCTCTACAGAGGCTGAATACATAGCCATGTCATCTTGTTGTGCTCAAATCTTATGGATGAGATCTCAATTATCTGACTATGGCTTTGAATTCAACAAAATCCCTCTGTACTGTGATAATAAAAGTGCTATTGCTCTCTCATGCAACAATGTTCAACACTCAAGAGCAAAGCATATCGACATTCGACATCATTTCATCAGGGAACAAGTGGAAAAAGGTGTAGTGGAACTATATTTTGTGAGGTCTGAATATCAGTTAGCAGACATCTTCACCAAAGCTCTTCCAAGAGAACGTTTTGAGTTTATTCTTCCACGTCTTGGCTTGAAAAGCCTTCAACCAGAAACACTCAAACGTCTTCAGGAGGAAGAAGAGGAGTAAAGGTCTATCTTCATCTATCTCTTGTATATATCTATTCGAAAAACAAAATACAAAATTATAAAACCTTCAAAAATCAAATAGAAAAATATAAAACTTTCAAAATCCATAAAAATTTGAAAAATTCGAAAAATCTTCAAAAAAAAATATTGTCTGTTTGTCATGTTTCTCTCGATTCGATAATATCTACGGTCTTGATGTTGTCATTCAAAGAATGACACGGGACTTTAGATGTTGTTCGAATTTTTATATATATATATAAAAAAAAAAAAAAAAAAAAAATTCAAAAAATCAAAAAATATTTTTTGGGAGAAAGAGAAATGGTTTATTGTCATTTTCAGGCAATAACCCGGTTTTAAAGAAAGAACAGAGCCATGTTTTACCATATTTTCAAATCCTATGCTCTGATTCTATAAACTCCTATCTGCTGAAAACTAAATGCTTTGAAAAATAACTCAATCTCTATTTTTGATAATCATCAGGACTTATTTGTCAAAATCTCTATCTCTCAATCAACAACCTACGTCATTGATTGAGGGGGAGAATGATTTCAATTAAATAAAAAAGTTATTTGGCATTAAATTGTTTTCAAAAGATATACATGCATGTTTTATAAATGGAGTTTAAAGTCTTATAATCCGATCCTTATCAATTCAAACTCTTTCACAATCATGTCACAATTCTCCTTAAAAGCTTTCAAAATCAATTTAAATCTATACGAGATCACAAATCTCAAATGATTTGATAATTGTGATCGGGGGAGAATGTGTGATTTAAATTGGATTTAAACTGATAATTCGGCAAATGGTGTTATAAGAATGTACATGCTGTCCTTCCCACATGTGATAAACGATTTCAAATTTTCATGCACATGTTGAGGGGGAGCATCTATCTTAAACCTTTGATTTGAAACGTGATCATTCATCCCAATGTGCAGGTTCCCTCTAGTATGTGCAAAACTCTTTTCAAACCTCGAGGCACATATTGAGGGGGAGCAAATTCATGGAAACCTCATCCTTCCCGGAAATGCTATACCCACTTGATCTGTTGAGGGAAGTGATGTTGATATCTTTTAGAAAATGGTAATCAAAAAAGTTAATTCTTTCTCTTGTCTCCGTGTGCAAAAACATTTTCAAATACTTGATGCACATGTTGAGGGGGAGTTCTCGTTCTAAAAATATCAAAAATAATTCAGGTACAAAATACTTTGATAATATATCACAAGTATCTGAATTGATTTTCAAATGGTTTTTCAATTGGATCCAATGGCAGACGAACAATACCAAACTGACCGACCAACTTTACTTTATGTACGGTGATATAAGGATGATAAGGTTAGGTATTGGTTCCCAAGATCCTCCAGAACCGGAGGGATCTACCCAGGGACAATCCACTAGTTAGTGTAGAAGTCCTTAGGTATGATGATAAAAGGAGAAAAATGAGATAAGGGAAGAGTGCGGACTAAGACTGAGCTAGTACTGGAATAAACCCAACAAGGTTCTAGCTATGAAGTCTCGGCAAGCACTGAAGGGGTTGAAGAATTAAAAAGAATTGAATGAGAATAGGGTGAAAACAAATAGCCCTCCATTAATTCAACCTTAGGGCAGAAACCGGGTTCACTTCATATGCTACTGATGGTAACATCGGTATTGAAGACAAGACGTCATGGACCCAGTGACGCACTGCACTTCAACTTTCCAAACCACTCAAGTTCCTCTTAAAAGGACTTGTTTCATTCTCACGGGGAACCAACATTATCTATCGACTTTCTCTTAGAGATGGTTGATATTGAAGAAGGAGACCCTCTCCCTAGTCTCCGGCACAGGATCCAAATATGCACAAATTGAGTCTAGAGCCACGAGATCATCAATAAATCTCATTAGGACACTTTCAATGAAGACTCTCTGTTTCACACAATGTGGAAAGAGAGATTATATCTTGAGTCCTACGCATTACCCTTGTGGTATTGCCAGAACATCTGAGTGATGTGTTTACATATTCACAATGAAGATGGAAAGCCTTCTGGAGCCAACATCAAACAAGCTCCTGGTAGGTGGCATGTGAGATCTATTATATAGATCAACCATGTGACAACTGAACAGAAACAATGGGGCGATTCAATTTCTTGAATCAATCCTGGTTCAGGTTAGGGATTGACGGATACCTTTGAAAAACCGGTCTTTGTGCTTATAAACTCTTTTCTTTAGCACATCGACCGTGTACTCATTTTTCAAACCAAAAGGTATTTTTATGATTGATAATTGATTTTCAATAAAACCTTCGTTGTATTACAAAAACAATTTCTATTGAGCAATACACGATTGTTTTTCAAATCTCTTTTCATCAATCAGTGGACTTAAAATTCGCTGGTTCACTCACTCCGTGTTGTCTTCTTTGAGATGTTCCGGTTTGAGAACAGCTAGAACAGCTGCGAAACCCTGTCAAGGAGATTCTTAGGAATCCTACCTGATCACAGGCAGTATTTATACTGATCAACGGGGAACCGTGGGCCGTGTACCTCAATTCAACGAAAGTGATCAAAGACACTTTCGTGCAAGTTATTGCTAACTGTTGTATGCAGGTACACCCGACGTTTGCAGCTGATCAGAATGGAGCGGTCAATCCATAGCCGCATGCTCACTTAACACATTCATCTCAAAAGAAATCATGATTAGTGCATCAATGACTCTGATATTTTCACACCAAGCTTCTGCTACGCTGCTGCCAATATCATGAATCAACTAAAGCTTCCGCTACTCTGATGAGAAGATTTCATGATCCAGAATGTGAGCATGTCGGTCCTAAAGTCACTACATCACATAATACCAACAACACAAAGGATGTGTCAGAGATTGTTGATAGCTGATGATCTCCAAAGATGGCTCAAACTTATCATCACGTGGATCAGTAAAAGACCTCCACTTGGAATAACCAAACATGCATTGTGAAGAATCAATGACTACGAGTTTATGTGCAAAGAACTACATCAAGAATTCAAGATCAAGTGTTAATGTAATATCTATTTGTATTCTATGTAATTTTGTTACGTGATTGAGGTGACCTCCCTTAGGGGGAGATTGTTAGGAATTAGAAATTCCCGGTATTAAAGAGTCGGTCACCTCAAGTATATGTAATCGTTAGAAAGCTCGTAGTCGTAGTTCTTTTAAGTTAAGTAGTAATTTAGTTAAGTAACACCGTGGAGGACGGACGGGTCTTTACCCACTGTATGCCTGATCCACAGCCCAAAGTGTGGCGTGTTATGTAAGACTATAAATACTCTCTACCTTCCAAGGTAGAGAGTTGGAGCTCATAATAATATCTTTCACTTTCTCTCACTAAGTTCCCTAAACCTCTAACTTTCTCTCTCTAGAATTCCATCTATATGCTACTTTGTGTTATGGTTTGATGTGTATGTGAAAAGTAATATCTAACAGCTTATTTTTATGATCATGATGCTAATAGTTATAATTAATAAAGATGGTATGTTGTTATTATGGTGATAGATTTAAGTTAATAAAATCAAAGTATATGTTGTAATATATATGAGGATTTGTGCCCGCGCGTTGCCGCGGTGTGTTCTATGAAACATGGATGTAAACATACATAGATAGTTAAGGTGTTTCTACATTGACATGCCAAATGATGCAAGTAGCTTACACACTAACTGATGCAAGCAGTTTATGTATACAACTTGGCCTACACATACTTGCTGCTTGCATTAACCGATGCTAGCAAGTCACATATTTTGTCGAAGATAGCAATGGTGAAAGTCATAAGATTGCAAGGATGCCTGTTGCAAGAATTTGCAGCATAAAAATCTCGCTAAACTTTGTAAAGCATACATTAGATCCATATGTACTCATTGGTATAAGAGTAGCAGTTTTTTATGGTATTGCATACCACAAAATAGGAGTATCTTGGTATGCAAACATGCCATAGCTTTTTTCTGAGTTTGACACAAAAGAATACAATGTTTCAGCAGATATTTATGTAGCTACAGGGCAGAATGGTTGGTAATGAGCCTTGGATATCCTAACAATTGAAGAAGAAGGATGTATCCACCATGGCTGCAACCATAATGGGTTACCTTGCCAAGGTGTGGATAATCTCATCTTCTTCAAAGCTATCTTCACCCACGACAGCCAATACCACCAACGCCTGATCAGGTCCACAATAAGCAAATTATAACCACGATAGTTATTGTACTAAACACATAGTTTTATTCAAAGGCATTTAAGCCACTGAGAAACGACTAATACACATCATATTTGAGTAAGGGCTAATTTTTTTCCCTTTCCCTTTTGACCCATCTTTGGCAAATGGTTTCATACCTATCTCTTTACAAAAATGAGGATTGGGAAGGCCAAGGACCTTGAGCCTGGATTTAAAAGCTTCTTTCGCAATCTGCTTTGCAGTTTCGGCCATGGCATCATCATTTATTTTGGCAACCTGCTTTGGAGGTTTAACCCTCCTAACATCTTCTTTTTTGGATCCTGAGCCGCAATAACAAGGCGGAAAGTAGCTGCTCCATGGCATAGGAAGGTCAGTGGCTTCTGAGCTTGATTCAATGCTTGAATTATACATGGTCCCTGCACATAAAAAAATTGAAAAAGTGAGTACATCTGGTAATGCAGTGTCTTTTTGATATCAAGATTCAGATGAAAAATAGAAACCTTTTTTCTTGCCACAATCCATGTTGTGGTTTCTTGTAGATTATTGTTTGGTGAATCAATGTTTGGTGGAGATGTTTTTTATAGCTGGAATTTTAAATGAACATGTGGTTTATGAGTGGAATATGTGCAGGCAATGTGCAAGTTTCAAAACCTGAATAGTTGATTAAAGGAGTCAATGTATATATTGTTGATGTCATTCAAGGAGAGAACATACACCTTTTATTTCAGCTTTTTGTATTAGCAGATTTAAACATTGGAATATGCACAGATGTGCAGCCCATGCCTGAAGAAAAAAACAGTGAAGTATAGATTCTTATTTCACTAAAAAAATAGCTGCCACATATTAATGGTGGTGGTGATTACCTGAATTGCAGTCTCAGCGATGTTGGCCTTTCCTAGATGATTTCCGTTTGTTGTATGAAGCTGCGCCGAAAACAGACCAAAATCTGAAGACAAATTTAGAATTGTAAATTAGATTTTCCAACCATAACGGTGTTACGTACAGGCCAAAAATATAAGTGTAATACCAGTATTAAGATGGCTGCATAAACTTGTAATTACCGTGTGTATTTGTTACTGCTGCAAACTGCAACACCGGCCACTTTCACATATATGTGGCCTCCCTTCTTTTGTTCATTTTAACTTTTAAGTTCATGCCACTGAGCCGTCAAGCGATGGTGACAAACTGGGATAGAGTCATGTCTGTGCTGTCACATAAACACCGCTATTCTTAGAAACTGATTTTATCTAAATGGCCTATAAAAATGAAACATCAAGTAGCATGCAACAAAGAACATACCTTATTCTTGATGCAGTAGAACATACGTTGTTCGTCATGGCATGCAAAAGATTATAAGTATAATTAGCAAAACATCTATTGAAATCCATAAGTAAGTATGACAAAATTTTATGAATTTTGGTCATAGCCATATACCAAAAGGAAGTCTAAAAATGTATTTATCGATTAACGGCAGCAGTGTGAACAGATTTTAGATAACAGTCACTCACCGTAGTAGCCAACTGGAAATGCAAGAAGTTTGAGCCTCCTAGCGTCTTCTTTTTTAGAATCTGACCCAGAGTTATTAACTGGAAAGTAGGCTTCCCATTGCATAGGAAGGTCAGGGCCTTTTGAGCTTGATTGGCTGGTTGAAATGTAGATGATTTCTGCACATAAAATGAAAAAACAAAAGTTAAGATGGGCTCTTTGGATATAAAGATTGAAATGAAAGAGAGCAACCTTTTCCCTTGCTGGAATTCATGTTGCAATTTGTTTTAGATTATTGTCTAGTCAGCCAATGTTTGGTAGAAAAGCCCTTTGTAAATGAAATTTTAGATTAGTGGGTGGTTCATGAAGGGAATCTGTAGAGATAAAGTGATTAAAGTAGACAACACACAAGTTGCAGTTTAGTGTGGAGTGCTGAAATCTTAGATTAGTGGCTAGTTAATGAAGTGCTTAAAGATGCTTTTAGCTCAGCCTAGGTTATGTGTTGGCTTGTTTGGGAATCTGTCATTGGAATGATAAGTAATGATATACTGTATCAGTTAGGTTACACTAACTTAGTGCTACAGTTTTTTCCCCCTATATAAGGTGGGTTTTTTGTGGCTTCACATAGCTGCCTTTGTACCTTGTAAGTTTTTTTTAAATATGTTAAGAAAATGGCGCACACCCTAAACTTTAATCAACTCAAAGAAGCATGTGGCTCCAATGAACTCCACAATGCCTTTAAGTTCCTGTTTCTACTGGAGCAAGGTGAAAATGAGGGGTTCATCATGCTGCTTAGAGAGAAATGTGATGATGTTCGCCGTCGACTTGGGAGGAGGACTAAATTGTTGGAGGAGGGACGCAGGTTGAGTGCTGATGATGATGTTGCGGGTGACGGTGTTGAATGCTTGGAGGAGGCACAGGACAGGGACCATCAGATTCTTGCTGCACTGATTCAGGTCCTTGATTTGGCTAGGGAAGCACATATCGAGAAAAGGCGCCATGTGTTTACAATGGAGTTGTATGATTAGGGTAGTATCCTGTGTGTGTGTGATGGCTTGTCTGATGGTGTTTATGTTTAATGGTATGGTGTTATGTGTTAGATTAACAGGGTGTTGTTAATCTGTGTTGGTATGGGTGTAACTTATGTCGAATATGAATAAAAGTTACGTTTGTTTGTGCTTCAATAATTTTGTAGATATCTGTTTTGTTATGTGGTGGAGAAAAGCAATGATATGATTGAGTCAGTTGTGTTTTATTTGGATAATGTGTAGAGGCAAGTGCAAGTTCCTTTTATGGGACACTGAATATTTTTTTACTATAAATTCTTTATGTTTTTTTATCATTGCAAGACTTATATGTGCTGTAAATTATATATGTAGAAGGTTAGTGAGAATAAGGTGAGGATAAACATTTATTAGCAAAGACGGTTTTGCTAATCAGATTTAATATCAGCATGTATTATCAATTAACAAAAGAATTTTGAAAGTGTGGATGTGTATCATAGTTTATCGCTTAAAGTATTGTACATTTTTTAAAATTCAGAAACTGCTCAATCCTTTAAATAAAGGTTGGGTGAAAAAACAAAGCATGTCAAAATCTGGTGGCTGTTGGTTATAAGTAGACACTGAAAAGAATCATGACAATGCACTTATCGACCATGGTCAGTAGTATGATCAAAATTTTAAGATAGATCACTCACCACAGTAGTAAAAGATCTTGCTATGTGATAAGGCAGCCTATGTGCAATAGCCATCCAGAAAAATCTGAGCAGCCTCAGCTTCAGAACCAATGTGAGTGCCGTTGGTTGATGAGCATTCATTCACATTCATAGTACGACGGAAAGTGTGTTTATGAATCTAAAAAAAAGGAGGACACAATCAGTAAAAAAATAACCAAAGAAATTTAACATGTGATGATAAAACAATTGCACCCTTATGAACAGGTAAACATTGTTACTTTTTTAAATTACAGGGTCATGGTATGTATGAGGTCGACCTTTGTATTCATTGTTAGAACATACCTGTTTTCAGGGTTTCCATACATGCAAGTACAAGCAGCTTGTTGCATATTGTTTCTTCAGTTGCAATTCAGGTTTGTCGATTCGATGACATGTCAGATCTAGGATGATCTATAAATCACACAAACGATCCTATGTTTGACATGTCATCCAATCAACAAAGCTGGATTGTAAGTAAAGAAATGATTTGTGTTGGTTCTGTTGACACGCATTTAAGATATATTAGTTTTCATTATGTATCTACAATGGTTAAATTCTGTAACTATCATGTTTCTAGTTTCTAGCACCTACCCCTCCCCCAATTTTTTTTTTGTTTTTTTTTAATTTTTTTTTGGTTTCAGATATATAAATCTAATTTTTTTTAATCTTATTTGATGGTCTCCTCTTTTTTTTTAAATAAAAGTACATTTGTTTTTTATGGAAGCTCATTTGAAAACAGGAATGACCATGTGAAAGGCTGCCTAATGCAGTCAAATCAAAGACCTTTATAATTGATGCACTTTCACACTATAGCAATGATACTTCAAACCAAATTTGTCTTTTAAAACACACACGTAGCAAAGAGAATCTATTTGAGAACATAAAAAAGGGAAAAAACCAAGAAAAAAAATGATGAATACACCAATGCCTTTTTGTGATGAGCTTGCTGCAGTTGCTGGATCTACACTTGTAAGGGATATGATGGTTGTTTAATTCCAGAGAGAGGTGGCTGCGACTACGGCAGATGAAGGAGAATAGATGAAAAAAGTCCAAGACATTAGGGCTCGTGTGGCTGAGAGGGACTATGTGATTGGATAGTTGGAGATTTTGAATCCATTTGATTCTTGTGTGCAGAGTATTTCGGAGCTGACTAAGCTGCAAACTGAGGATTTGAATGAAGCTGAAGCGATTCTGGTGAATGTCACGAAGAAGCAGAACCGAGCATAGGAGCTTTTGTCATTCATTGAGAAGCTTAAGGGGATGGTGTATTGATGTGTTTGTTTTCGCTATTTTTGAAATCTATTTTGGGTGTAAACAATATTCCAGATGGGTGCGGGTGTTTGGATATGCTGACCAACACTTGCTAATATTTCTGCTTTTCAATCTTTGAACACCTTTTTTTTCAAAGTTTTTATTGGTTGATTAATTTAAGTTTTATGGTAGCATATTAATGTTGGTGAAACATAACTGTTTTTGATATTCGTTGTAGGTTGCTGTCTTGGCATGTTGATGTTGTAGCCATGCAGTGTTAGATTGATCTTGGGAGCTTATGATCTGTTTCATAAGTAGTTGGCTCTACTGGTAGTGCAATTTGCGACCTGTCACAATAAGCCTATTGATTAGGTATACATGGTGAAATAGAAATCATTGTATCAGTAACCAATGGTAAACAAAAAATAAAGTATAATACACAGTTGTATAAGTATTTGAAATTTCAAATCTTTTTTTTGAGGACTCTTCGCACATGCTATAAACTTGGTATAAAAGACAGAGAAAAGTGACACCATTTCAAAAAGAATGCGCTGCACATCTTTTCCATTGTCTTCAACCAACAAAATATGAAAACCCTGTAATCACACACGCATTCTTATTTTAGTAACTGCAACTGCAGCAAGAAGTAAAAAAAGAGCATATGTAATAAGCTAACACATGGAAAGAAGACGCTGGTACCACTATAAGCAGATTTTGTAAGGGGAGTATTCAATTGCATACAATTTCTTTTTTTTTTCCGCACATGCAAGTACTTAAGTTTAACATTGAAGAGGCCACAATCAGTTTCAAGACAAAAGTGGACATGTTGTTGGGCAGGTGGCTCAGATGGGCAAATCTTCAAGCAAAGAGGATACACTCGGCATGGCTGCGACAGTTGAATGCCACCCTGCCAAGATACGGGCCATCTCATGTTTGCCAAAGAAATCCCAATTCATCATAGCCTTAGAAAAAAGAATACAAACATGGATGTAAACATACATAGATAGTTAAGGTGTTTCTACATTTACATGCCAAATGATGCAAGGAGCCTACACACTAACTGATGAAAGCAGATTACGTATACAACTTGGTCTACACATACTTGCTGCTTGCATTAACCGATGCTAGCAAGTCACATATTTTGTTGAAGATAGCAACAGTGAAAGTCATAAGATTGGAAGGATGCCTATTGCAAGAATTTGCAGCATAAAAATCTCGGCAAACTTTCTAAAGCATACATTAGAATCATATGTATTGACCAGTATAAGAGCAACAGCTTTTTATGTTATTGCATACCAAAAATAGGAGTATCTTGCTATGCAAACATGCCATAGCTTTTGTCCAAGTTTGACACAAAAGAATACAATGTTTCTGCAGACATTTCTGCAGCTACAAAGTCATAAGATTGCAAGGATACCTGCTGCAATTATGTGCAGCCTAAAAAGCTGACCAAACCTTCTGAAAAGTACATAATGATTGGTAATGAGCCTTAGATACCCTAACAATTGAAGAAGAAGGATGTATCCACGATGGCTGCAGCCATAATGGGTTACCCTGCCAAGGTGTGGATAATCTCATCTTCTTCAAAGAGCACTTAATTTTATGATCGTCAAACTGACTTATAAACTTGAAATCAGAAAGCAGGAAAAAAAAGTTTGGAGACCCAAAAAGGTGAAATGAAAACTGCTTTACACCAGTTTTATTAGAGACCATTCAACGCACAGAGAAACCACCAACATATATGATTGATGGCCAAGACCTCGTTTTACCCCCGGTATCTTTTGACCCGTGTTTGCCAAATAGTTTCATAGCTATCTCTCCTAGAAAATTAGCACCAAGAACGGCAAGAACATTCTCATCTAGTCCAGCCAAAGTGGCCGTTTTTTTTAAAAAAAAACCCACCGAGACTTTTCATAAGAAGGCCCAATGAATACATGCATTTGATGTGATCATATGTTTGACCAAATATTTGTGATCGTAAGATTTTCACATTTAAAACGTGAAACAAAATACCAGCCATGACTGCAGTTCCAAACTGCCCTGCCAAGATACCAGTATCGACAGATGATGCAAACAAAAGATTGACCCAAAGTGGTCGTTCTGTTAAAAAAAAACCTCTCCGAGACTATTCATAAGAAGGCCCAATGAATACATGTATTTGATGTGAGCGTATGTTTGACCAAATATCTGTAATGCTCAGATTTTCACATTTAAAACCTGAAACAAAGTACCAGCCATGGCTGCAGTACCAAACTGCCCTGCTAAGATACCAGCATCGACATATGATGCAAACGAAAGATTCACACGATACCCATATTTACCGTATTTGTTCACACCACCAGATAGCCACATTTGTTTAGAATACCAGACCCATCCCATTCATCTTGCCCTCTTATGAATAGCACCGTGGTTTTTTTTAATTTTTTCCCGGGCCCCTTGAGTTTTTTGCTTTAGCCTACCCGAACCGTTGGCTATTAATCTTCACTGGTAACATACGTTTACCTTTTAGATCCAATCAGGTGCGCCTCCAGAAAATTATCCGGCCATATTTTTATCCGAAAATAGTTGCAACAAGAGCGTGAAAAAACAGGTTAGAATCACACCAGCTGCAACCTGAAACAGATAGCAAAGTAACATGTCAAAAAAAAATACGCCCAACATGGCTGCAACGATTATGGGCTGGCCTGTCAACATGCAAATAATCTCACCTTAAGGCTCAGACTTGCACACGTAAAATCTGAAACAAAATACCTGCCATGGTTGCAATCCAAAACTGCCTTGCCAAGATACCAGCATTATCAGATTATGTAAGGCAAATATTCAATTGCATACAGGTATCATCATTGCCCAAAGCGGCGAAGAACAAATAGAATTATCCTTAACCAAATATTTTATTGTTGGCAAGTGCAACTAATGAAGCACAACGGTCAAGAGGCCACGATGGGCTTCACCACAAAAGCAGGGATGTCGCTGGAATGGTGGCTCAGATGGGTGAATATTCAGGGAAAAAGGATAGACCCGCCATGGCTGCAACAGTTCTATGTTACCCTGCCAAGCTACGGGACATCTGATATTCACCGAACAAACCCCAATTCATCACAGCCTCAAAAAACAAACACAAAGGGCAACCATCAATCAGGATAAAGTAACATTCATTGGGCCTTCTTTGTATCTGTAGCCCACAATGATGAAATGCATGTTTCCGGAAACCGCATTTCACCAGGATGAACGCAAAAAAAAAAAAACAAGCGAGTAGCTGCAGCGGCATTTTTCAGCAAAACAGGCATTACAGGCCACCAAGATACTGGTAATTACTATGGCTGCCAGCTCAACAACCCTACCCCACCACAACATCACCTGAAAGCATGGCAAACGCACAAACATTTGCAGATGTTATAACATTTCAGTAAAATCTGATTCACCAAAAATGTTTAAACCTGTCACAAATTAAACATAAACAGCAAGAATAACGAACCTACCCAACAACAATTTTATCCTTGGCAAGTGCAGCTAATGAACCTCAACGGTCAAGAGGCGATGATGGGTTTCACCACAAAAGCGGGGATGTCGCTAGACAGGTGGCTCAGATGGGCAAATATTCAGGCAAAAAGGATAGACCCGCCATGGCTGCAACAGTCCGATGTTACCCTGCCAAGATACGGGACATCTCATATTTACCGAAGAAACCTCAATTCATCACAGCCTCAAAAAAGGGACACAAACGGCAACCATTTATCAGGATAAAGTAACATTCATTGAGCCTTCTTTGTATTTGTAACTCACAATAATGAAATGCATGTTTCCGACAATCGCACTTCACCAGGATGAACACAAAAAAACATACGACTGCCTGCAACAACATTATTCAGCAGAAGCGGCCATTAGAGGCCGCCAAGATACAAGCCGCTGCTATGGCTACCAGCTCAGCAAGCCTACCCCGCCACAGCATGACCTAAAAACATGGGAAACCCACAAATATTTGCAGATGTTATAATATTTCAGTAAAATCTAATTCACAAAAACTATTTAAACATGACACATAAGAACTGATTCCACCGACATAAGCAGATGGGCTAGTTTTTTTTAACATAGAGTAAATCGACAATAATTATCAAAAGAGGAGTTAATATTACAATCATTAAATTAATACAGAAAGTTAAAAAAGCAAAACAGCCAAACTAATCTCACAAAATTAAAAACCCTAAAGCAAATCTAAACCCTAGTTAGTATAAACCATTTTACCTCAGCAATCAAACATAAACACCACAAAGTGCAAAACACCCAAACTAATTTGGCAAAACAAAGAAACCTAAAGTAAACCCAAACCCTAATTAACACAAACCATTTAACCTGAGAAACTAAACATAAACACCAAGAATAACGAACGTAGGCAACAACAAAAGGGAAAAAAACATGCAACCTAGTATCTAATCTTTCAAAGAACAAAGCTGTCGAATCTTATTTGGATCACAAATAATTGATCCACCTAACTTCAATCAAGAAACTTACACAATATATGAAGCCAGAAAAAAATATGTGGAGCAAACAAAGGGCTCACCTGTAGCACAGAACAAATGGCAAAAGGGCATCCACAAAATCCATATAAAAAAAAGATTGATGGTACGACATACTGTAGCCCCCTCACAATCGGTTGTACCAACCACGAAATTCATTCCTTTCGGAGCAAAAAATCGCCGGATAATTTTCTAGAGGCACACCCGATCGGATCTAAAAGGTAAGCGTATGTTGTGAGTGAGGATGAATAGCCAGCGGTTCGGGTAGGCTAAAAGCAAAAAAACCACGGGACCCGGTAAAAAATAAAAAAAAACCCACGTTACTATTCATAAGAAGTCCCAATAAATGTAATATAGTAGGAATTTCAATTGATTCAACCCAATAATATTAGTGACATCAGTGAGTTATTGCCTTGCATTTGTGTTTAATCCATTGCAGCATTCCAATTGGGTATGGCATAGAACTCATGTTTATTGCAGTATATTGCATTTGTGTTAATTATCGTTCCTACGTATTCAGTTGCACTATATTCTTCTCTACTTCGAGTATGGGCATAACACACATGTTTGTTTTTTTATTATTTAAAGTCAAATATTTAGTTTAGGGGAAAAAATGGATACTGTTAAGCATGGTGGAAAAAGATATTATTCCAACAACAAAGTCAACAATCAATCAAATGTAGCTACCATTGATATGATCCTATGAACAAGTTTTTAAATTTTGACTGAAATACACCGTTGGTCCCTAAACTTGGCACGGTGCATCGCGATGAGACGAAACTCGCCCTTTTCATCGTCGGGGGTCCCTATTTCATGGTTTTCACTCGCTACAAGTCCTTTGACCAAGTCAACATCTGATTTTTGTTTTGTAGTCGAGGGTATTTTAGTCCATACATATTTATACTTTTATAACACATTTATATTTTACCCCTTCATCTTTCATCCTCTTCATCATCTACCCAAATCATTCATCTCCCCAACATCATCATCTCCCCAACAATCATCCTGGAAAAAATCTGTTGATGAACATTACAGCATTGTGTAACTACATTTTAAATGATGTTAGTAATTTGGTTTGTCAAAAACACCATGGAGCTCGCTAGCACGGGCTTGTTTGTGGTAGTGAAACGAGCTACCAGTCACATCCATTCAATGTCAAAACAGTTAATCATGACTTGAACTGGTTACCTGGTGCTGGCTAGCAGGGTTTTGTTTCCAGTAGTGAAACGAGCTACCAGCCGCATAAAGAATAATTCAAAGCTTTTTGACCATGTGAAGTAAACCATCTCGTAAACCCGACTTGTGAATCTGATGATGAGCTGATCGTCGTAGATATTAGCCTCAAAAACTATGTTAGGAAAAGAGAAATCTATCTATAATTTATCAAAACGGTTAAAAAAGTTGCAAGCATTTTGTCTGGCTTGTTCATTCATTTGACGCTTTTTAGCGAAATTACTTGCACCATTTACCTTGATCAAGATGAACTATACTGTAACAAAAAGTCAACCCTTTTTAAGAAAAATCTATCTAAAATTCATCAAAACAATTGAAAAAATTGCCGATCTGTAACATATTGGATTTCAAATACACATCATAACACAAACACACATAGGCGCATAGATGATTTCTAGAGAGAGAAAGTGGGATGTTTTAGAAAGAGAAACTTGTGGAATATTAGATTCTAAATGAACATCCAACCCTCTACCTTGTAAGGTAGAGGGTATTTATAGGTTACAAACTAAACGACCTCCTGACGGCCTGTGGATCAGGTATACAATGGGTAAAGACACGTCCTTCCTCCACGGTGTTGCACTAAACTAACTAATAAACTACTTAATAACATACATAACGACAAGTCTACGAGCTAACTTAGGCTAGATAACATTTGGGGTGACCGACTCTTTACTTATGGAATTTCCAATTCCTAACAATCTCCCCCTAAGGGAGGTCACCCCGTAAAATACATTGTGAATCCTAGCATTCTTATACATCTTCAGTTTTTTGAGCTCGTAGACTTCTCTTCATCAAAGTATTCAAACTATGTGCATCTGTGGAGATTTCATCATTGAACAACTGTAATGAATATTTCGTGGAGGTTGAAAGGCTGATCCACTATGATAACCTTTGAACATTATAAGAGATCATCAGCCACATTAAAGCTCAGCATCATACATTGGAGTGTTGCCAGCATATGAAATAGTGACACATTGGACCGACATGCTCACATTCTGGATCATGATATCTTCTTATCAGAGTAGCGGAAGATTTCGTTGATTCATGATATTGGCAGCAGCGTAGCAGAAGCATGGAGTGAAAATATCAGAGTCATTGATGCACTAATCATGATTCCTTTTGAGATGAATGTGTTGAGTGAGCATGCGGCTATGGATTGACCGCATCATTCTGATCAGCTGCAAACGTAGGGCGTACCTGCATAAAACATTTAGCAATAAAGCGCACGAAAGTGTCTTTGGTCACTTTCGTTGAATTGAGGTACACGGCCCACGGTTCCCCGTTGATCAGTACAAGTACTGCCTGTGATCAGGTATAATTCCGAAGAATTTCCTTGACAGGGTTTCGCAGCTGCTCTAGCTGTTCTCAAACCGAAACGTCTCAAAGAAGACAACACGGAGTGAGTGAACCAACGAATAGAGATTCACTGATTGATGAAAAGAGATTTGAAAAACAATCGTGTATTGCTCAATAGAAATTGTTTTTGCAATACAACGAAGGTTTTAATGAAAATCAATTATCAATCATAAACACATTTTGATTTGAAATATTCGAACACAGTCGAAGTGCTAAGGAAAAGAGTTTTTTTTTTTCTTTTTTTAAGCACAAATACCGGTTTTTCAAAGGTATACGTCAATCCATAACCTGAACCAGGATTGATTCAAAAGATTGAATCGCCCCATTGTTTCTGTTCAGTTGTCACATGGTTGATCTATAGAATATATCTCACATGCCACCTACCAGGAGCTTGTTTGAAGTTGGCTCCAGAAGGCTTTCCATCTTCATTGTGAATATGTTAGCATATCACTCGGATGTTCTGGCAATACCACAAGGATAATGCGTAGGACTCAAGATATAATATCTCTTTCCACATTGTGTGAAACTGAGAGTCTTCATTGAAAGTGTCCTAATGAGATTTATTGATGATCTCGTGGCTCTAGACTTAATTTGTGCATATTTGGTTCCTGTGCCGGAGACTAGGGAGAGGGTCTCCTTCTTCAATATCAATAATCTCTAAGAGAAAGTCGATAGATTATGTAGGTTCCCCGTGAGAATGAAACAAGCCCTTTTAAGAGGAACTTGAGTGGTTTGGGAAGTTGAAGTGCAGTGCGTCACTGGGTCCATGACGTCTTGTCTTCAATACCGATGTTACCTTGGTAACCACCAGTAGCATATGAATTGAACCCGGTATCTGCCCTAAGGTTGAATAATTGGAGGGCTATTTGTTTTCACCCTTTTCTCATTCAATTCTTTTTCATTCTTCAACCCCTTCAGTGCTTACCGAGACTTCATAGCTAGAACCTTGTTGGGTTTATTCCAGTACTAGCTCAGTCTTAGTCCACAATCTTCCCATATATCATTTTTCTCCTTTTTTCAATATACCTAAGGACTTCTACACTATCTAGTGGATTGTCCCTGGGTAGATCCCTCCGGTTCTGGCGGATCATGGGAACAAATACCTAACCTTATCATCCTTATATCACCATACATAAAGTAAAGTTGGTCGGTCTATTTGGTATTGTTCATCTGCCATTGGAACCAATTGAAAACCATTTGAAAATCAATCCAGATACTTGTGATATATTATCAAAGCATTTTATACCTGAATTGTTTTTTTGATATTTTTAGAAGAAGAGCTCCCCCTCAACATGTGCATCAAGTATTTGAAGTCATTTTGCACACGGAGGCCAGAGAATGAATTAACTTCTTTGAATTCCATTTTCTAAAAGATATCAACATCACTTCCCTAATCAAATCAAGTAGATAAAGCATTTTGGGTAAGGATGAGGTTTTCATAAGCTTGCTCCCCCTCAATATGTGCCTTGAGGTTTGAAAGAGTTATGCACATACTGGAGGGAAAAAGGTTCTTAGAAGCACATTAACAATCACACCCGCCATACAGAAACCAAGTGAAAAACAATCAAGGTACTTTATGATGAAACATGTAAAACTTTGTACCTTGAAGATTTATTTTTGTTTTGAAATGCTCCCCCTTAATATATGCTTTGAGATTTGAAAGATAATTTAGCATATATGAGAGAGCAGTATGCACTTTGAAAAGGTCATCTTTTATCATCTTTCATATTTATATCACATTTTCTCCCCCGATCAAAAATTTCAAATCCTTTGAGATTTTGGATCTCAAGTGATTTAAATATGTATGAAACAAAGCATTTGTTGGAGAAAAATGTGTCTGGTTTTATAAGATTGAAGTGGACAAGACTGAAGTTCCCTTTTTATACATAAGGGAAACCACAACACACAACCTAGCACTATTACATACATTATAGTTGTTTAATTGTCGTTACACCACATTTTACACATCAAAATACAGATCATACACTACTTCTGGGAGATATCATCATTCAGTTCTTTGAAGCAGTTTGTAATGACCTTCACGGAGTCTGCCACCAACAAAGCTTTCAAGGCTGCGGAAGATTCTTCGAGTCTTAAGTCTTCGCCTGATCGCAACAATGAAATCTTCACACCTCTTTAAGTCATCATCAGTCCAGAATTTAGTCTTCTCCCACGGCTTCAGATCAACTCTAATTCATTCACTCTAGAGTTTAATTATTCTTCGACCATTTTGAGTGTACCATCACTGAATTTGTAGATCTCACAAAGTCTCATAAGCATGTGAGTCCCGTATCTGTCGGTGAAGATGACGGCTCTAGGGGTGTCAATAACTCTGTATTCGCGACAAAATTCATGCCCTGTAACATTCCATTGTGGACTTGTAAGGTTGACCCGGGTCTGGTAGCTTTCCATTCCAAGCTGGAAGTCCTCAACCCTTTTTCGAATGACTAAGCCCCTGATCCAAAGATTGATTGAAACATAGAGAGCCTTTTTCTCACGAATGGGCAGATGTTCAAGGTTTCCTTGGAGATTCAACAGATAGAGATCTTCGAAGTCATTTGGCAGCAGGTGTTTGAAGTCGTTTTCTTCAATAACATACTCCTTAAAATCTGCTCTTTTAAGAACGATCTTCTTCAAATACTCATATCCATAGATTGGGAAGACCTCTACTCGTACAACACTTAAGATTCGCAGCTTGGATCGAACATCTTTGCGTCTTTTATCAGCACCATGTCTCTCGATGTAGAAATTCTTCTTTTTGAACCACCAGTGAGAAATACCATATAAAGCAGCAATGTCATACTTTTGTTCTTCGACAACCCATAATTGATCAGGAACCATCTGTTCAAGTCCCTGATCAGAGTATGTTGCAGCTTTCATTTTTGAGATCGAAAGAGCTGGTCTTCTTTCTGTAGAACGAGCACACAGATAATCCAAGTCATGATTGAAGAAGAATTCAGCCTGAATGGTCATCTGTCCAGGTTCACCATCTAGAGGAAGAGGCTTGTTCATATTGAAACGACTGATCTGCTCACTGACATGATCATTCAGCATCTTATGGCATTCTTCTATCTGGTATTGGAGCTGGTTGACATCTGAGTGAAAAACCTTAACAATTTCAAAAGCTTGTCCTTCAAGATCCCTTGGAGTGATGGATGAGATATTCTTCTGTTTACAAAACCACTTAATGAAGCTTCCCATGTCACCAGTGAAGTGCAGAAGAGAGTCTTCAGCTGGAACTTCATAATTATTGGTGATAGTTGACACCCAATTATTGTCAAGAATCATCGTGTCAGACTCTAGGATGGACCACGAAGGTTCTGGAGTATGAGGTCTCTCCTCAATGATCCAGCTTTGAATTGTATCTCTTGAAGGTGCAACTCTGGATGTGTTAGTGCATTTACCCGCCACGTATGAATCAAACTAATCATCTTCAGACGGCTTGGGAATATGCTTGGTGGATGCATCATCGTCATCTGATTCAGAATCTATCATGACATGCGACTCTTCATGAACCATTTGATCTTCAGGAGTTGAAGAGACTGTGGGTGTGAACCTTGAATCAACCGTTGTCCAAGCAGCAGATTTCTTCTGAGTTCCCTGTTTTTCGGTAGGACTAGATTGATTGGAAGGTTTTGGTGGTGATGATGGTGGTTGTGAGGGAGGTTTTGGTGGTGATGATGGTGGTGGTGGAGGTGTAGAGGTTGACTTAGAAGATCCACCTGCTCCAGAAGTTCCAGCACCCCCAGTTGGAGGTGGAGGAGGATCTTTAGGACCTTTGCGCAATGTTTCCAACACTATGGTTCTCCTTTTCTTCTTTGCTTCTTTTTCTCCAATGTCTATCAAGAACTGTACATGATTGTCGTACTTAATAGATTCTTCGAGAGCCTCATATAGCTTCTTATGGACCTCATGCTTATGCTCGTCAGCTTTATACATCTTATCTGAAAGAACAGCTCTCATATCTGCAATAGGTAGATCTTTGAACCGTCTAAGCAGTGGAGCTTCCATTGCCCATTCCACAGCATCCTTAACTTCGCCTTCAATGGCGTCTACAACCCCTTCATCAAAGTTGAGGTGCTCCAACCTATAGACACGATCCACAAGGGCATCAACAGATTTTGGTAGTTGTCTTTCAAGAGCTTCAATTCTTTTCACTGCTTTGTCGAGCAGTTGATCTGATGTAAGTATTTGAGGTGGTGAAGCTGGTGGAGTTTCCATATCAGCAACTGTAACCACCGGTTCAAGGGATAGATTCTTTGTAGATTCAGGTGGTTGAAGTGAGGTTGCTTGAGCAGGTTTGGGAGGTGGAAGTGCCGTTGTAAGTGAAGATGCTGACATAGGTGGAATGGTAGATGTGTCTTGCTAAATATTGACAGTAAACATGGATTGTGCATCCTCTTTATCATTATCTTGCTTAGAAGACTCAGTATCTATGGGTTTGTCATTTAAGAATTGATCTCCGAAAGTGAAGTCTGTATCTAGGTTCTTCAGTGAAGATAGAGAACCGGTAGACAGATTTGGTTCTTCCTTGTGCATGGTCTCATCAGATCTTGACTCAAGATTCTCCTGCGAGACTTTATGTACCAAGTCATCAACATTCTGATCAGACTGAGTATCACTTGATGCAGGAGGTTCTTTTAAAGTTTCAGGCACTTTTTCCAACCCAGATTGTTCTTTAGCTGAAGAGGATTCAGTTCTTCTCTTCAGTTCATATCGATTGGTGGTTCTTAAAGGAGAAGATGAGATTGTTAGAAGCATTTGTGCGGCTTGTTCAGTATCAACGCTAACAATCCCTTTTCCTTTGTCTTGTGTGATTGGTGTTGTTTGTCGAGGCAATTGATCAGGTTCTCTTAACACTACTCCTCCTACTGGTGCACTCACATTATGACTTTCTAGGCTTTGCTGGATTCCAAGTTGCAGAGCAGCATCATCTTCATCAGTCAACCTCATATTACCCCTGGAAACCTCAGTTTCCTCAACGTTTACTTTTTCCCCTTCCTTCTTCTTTCTTTTCTGCTTCTGGGTGGTACTGTCAGAAGTTTGTGACTTTTCACGTCTTTTTTTAGGAAGAGCAGCATATGCAGTCTTTGAAGTCTTTGAGCCAGAACCAGACTTAGCAGCTTTGGGTTGTGGTTGAGTGGGAGAGACATCAACTTCATCACTGGATCTGAAAGCCCTTTTCTTGAACAGTTTGAAATGATCCATCTTCTTAATATCTTCAGTGAGAAGAGAGTCAGGAATCAGTAGACCAAAGATTTCTTTATTCGCTCCACTGGGAATATATTTGAGATTACCCAGAACAAATTCATCCTCAGCATTATGTAGTTCTGATTCAATCCTAGGGTTGAAGTTGTGAGTCTGTTGCAGGTACTGAATAACAAGCTTTGAAAATCTGATGCTAGGAATCACAAGTTTGTTCAGTTTCTTTCGTCCCTGAGCTTTATTCTGAAAATTTGTTCTATCAGAAATGAATGTGTTCATTGACAGTGAAAATTCTTCCCAGATACGTTCTGAGACATTCACATTCACACCATTGACGATACCCCATAGGATTTTCAAGATGGGAATTCTCACTTTATCAAACCCTGAAGTTTTGCCAGATAAGCACAAGTTGAGAACTGTTGTCATTGCTCTCCAGGGTTGATACATGTGTCCGGTGATGATGTCAGAAGCCCTTGTAATACTAGTCTGGTACCCCAAACCAATTAGAAAGACTATAAGATCGTCAGCACTAGGTGGAGGTTCAGATCGTATGTTGGGGTTGCAGGGAGTGATTCCTAGAGCCTTGCTAAGAAGGTCAGAATTTATCTCAAATTCCCTATTATCCAGTTTGCAGGAATATTTAGCTGTGATTTTGTTCCATTCAAGGGTGTTCCAGAATTGTTGTATGTAAATGGAGGGAATTGTGCATTGCTTTGTTAGTGCACCGAAGAAGTTTGTGTTCTTGAGGATATCAATAGACACTTTGAGGATAGGATTTTGTTGCAACTTTTGTAGGTCCACATAACTGTTACTTTTTCCAATTTCTGCCCATTGACTTTGTGATAACCCGTAATTTCAGGTCATTTCTCGACACAGTTTATGTCTCATTATTTCAACATTTATAGTAAACTTGGTTTACTTGTTTCAAATTCGCGTAACCTTAAAGGTTTAGCGGCGAATTCATGATCATAACATCACGTACATTTCATATGGACTAAGATTAGTCTACATTTCATTGACATCATTTACATCTCAATTAATTCATTCATAACATTTCATTTCACATTCAACGCGTAATCTTTTTTATATTTAATAATCGTTATCGCGTGAGTTTTATTTTGAATATTTAATTCATTATTTTCAAAAATGATCCCGAGGTATTTTTATATTCACATTTAGTTTATAAAAATTATATTTTTAATTTATCTAGTGTTTTAAATTTATTTGGTACATAAATCGTTAAAGTTAAATTATTACGACGTTTTCTTAAAAAATTATACGATAATTATTTTTATCACTCAAATTTCACAAGGAATGTATTTTTACAATTTTTATCACTTCATTACATTCTATTTTGACCTAATAAAAACTTACTTGTACCAAAATTCTTCCAATTACCTTTTTACTTATACATTTTCTACATCTTCAATTATTACACAAATTATATACAAGTTTATACAAGTTTAAAAAAAAAAAAAAACAACAAATATCTAGTCCCTCCCCCCCCTTGGCCGACTTTGGGGGAGGGGACAATTAAAGAGGTTGGTTTGTGTTTTTAACTTAATAGGCTACTTAATTTACTCTTATCTTATACTTTCACTTTACACAATCTCACTTAGTAGCAAAAATATCATCTCCTTTGTTCTCTCCTCTCCTAACCGGCCATATAGAAGATCACCAAGGGATCCAAATATTTTCTTCAAGCAAGTGTTTTTAACAATCTAGTGTATACTCTTTCTTAGATTTTGAAATAAAAATCTAGAGTATTTAAGTATAACCTTGTTACTAGCACCTCTTCATTTTTCACTAGTAAGCTTTTTCTTTCATTTTCATGTTTTCTTTTTCATTTCATAAGTTTCTTATCATTTTTGGAGGTAGTATGCATGTTATGTTGTTTATACCATTTTTTCTTGATTTATTGAGTTATAAATATATTTATGGTCATCCTATAATTATTCCTATGGTATTCTTTGGTCTTGATGGTGATTAGGAACCCATGGCACCCTAAGAAGGTGTATGGTAGGATTAGATTAGCTTTGGAGTTGATTTGAAGGGATTAGAATAGGTTTTGTCCGAGAAAAACTATTTTCGTAAACTATATTTTACGTTCTGTCCTTAAAACGAATTTCTGGAAAAACCAACAGTTGGTACGACATTTTGGCCTTGATTTTTAGAAAATATACTTTAAAACGAATCCGTGGCCTTTTGAACGGATAAAAACGGAGTTATAACGAAGCCGTGGTGAATTTTTAAAGTTTTACGACGAAAAGTATTATTTTCTGAAAAACAGCATACAGTTTTTAGTATTTTCGGGTCAAAAACGAGCCTTAAGCTTCACAAATTATTTCGACTTCTCAAAAATATATTAGTTTACTTCGATACGAAGCTAAGGACATATTTTACGTAGAAAACGGATTTAAAACGACAAATATATGGCCATTTTCATAAAGTTGCCGTAAATATTAATTTCTGAAAATTATATTATTTTTGACGTAACAAGTATTTCACTAGCTGAAACGTCCATGTTTGCGGCAGTTTTTAACCATGATGTGAAACTTTTTATAACGAAGTGTCTTCTAGTAAAATCAAGTTCACCGGCCATATTTTTCAAATCAAAAAGCTGTTTGTCAAGCGGAGTTTTTGTAAATTATTTACGGATGTTCAAAGTTGGCCGAAACTCATTTTCTGCACGCCATTAGCAAAAACCACCAACTTTAGCCTTTAATATCTTTATGATCGAGACCTTTTGGACGAAAACTCCTGAACTGAAACTTCTAGATATCGATACAAACTTTCCAAAACCGTCGAGTTCGTTCTCTAACGATCAACGTACACCGTTTTACGGCTAGTTTTCCGAAGCCATTTTTGTTGATTTCATGATTTTTCCGACGACATTGTTTTGCGACGAAAAGTGTTAATTTCACCAAAAATCATTATAAAACCATTGTAGGATGACATTTTGACGTAAAAACATGTAAAGTCATTTTTGAAGGGTCGAGACGTCAAAAGAGTATTTTTCGTCGACGAGTAATATTTTCAAAACCCGTAAATGGTATAAATAACATACGTAGTGCATGCATATCATAACATTACATTGCAACTCATGACATATCATATCATTCGTAATAGGTCCCGGTTGAAGCATCATTATAAACCTCAGTGTACTCACTTTTGCCGTTATTCCAGTTTATCCAAGTGAGTTTTCATAGCCCCGTTGTACACATTTAATTATTTTCAAACCTACGGGGGAGAATACATTGCACAACATTTTTATTACGATACCAAGTACATTAAATTCATTACATTGCTTAAGTTACCGTATTTGCCAATTGAAAGTCCCCATTCCCATTACCTGAACATGAACCGTTAATCTTTGAAGCGAGGATGAGTGGATAGATCTATCGAGGGTGACTCCTCCATCCGGGTTGGTGAATCCCAACTAGTCATACGGATGCATTTCATTTTATAACATTACGGAGTTGTCTGGCAAACACTCTGCAGGGGCATACATTATGATTTGTCTAGTTTCGGTGTCATGGACTTAGAGCAATTGTAACATTTTTACGTGACTCGATTGTCATGCATGATCTATACTTGTGTAGTCGTATAAAACATTTACATAAACCTATGATTTCTCACCAACATTATTGTTGACCTTTTTAGCAATGTATTTTCAGGTAACTGAGGCATTCGCATCATGACATGGTTAGGGACCTATATTTTGAGTCGCGGCGTCGACTTACATTATGTACATTATGGCACATTATTTCAAAATCATCGTTTGGACTTGTATTATATTTGTATTTCCGCAAACTTTGTAACTTTTGGGACCGGTGTTGTACTTTGAATGTTTTTATGAAATATCCAACGATGTGTTTTTAAAACGACACTTTAGGTCGTTCAATATAACTGTGATGTGGTGCTATGACAGTCAATGCCCCCAGGAATTCCATTCCGCTGCAAAACAGGTAAATTGGGGGTGTGACAGACTTTTAGGAAGGATTTCGTCATCTGAAAGGACTTTGGGTGGAGCAAAAGATGCAATGTTCTCAGCTGAGGTTATGTTTACCATTGAAGATCTAAGGATACACACAAACAACAACAATGATTGAGAGCATGTTAGATTATAACTGCTTAGTTTAAGCAACCATGAATCCACCCTTGTGACAAGCACCGTGAGTAAGAGCTTGGATATAGTTCCCATAAGCAAATTGAAATAGATTGAGTGGGATAAAAGAGTATTCAGGTTAACGGCTCCATTTGACACAGATTTCGAGAGACAAGTTGTTTATGAATCAAATTATTTAAAAACATAATTACTAAAAATTAATATCACGAGACAAGATACTATTAAGAAGATGTTATAGCAGGATGTTTGGACCAGGTTGTGATACCAAGTTGCCACAAGAGAAACCAAGTACAACATGATCAAACAATAGCTGATATAGCAATTCACTAACAGAATGATTGTCAATACAAGTCGCTACAGGAAAACCTGAGACAAGTCGCTAACATGAAATTAAACTAGTAAATCGCTTTAAAAATAGTTTAATAAACCAAATCGCCACTAGAAATTTGTGCCATCAAGTCGTTAATTTTGCAGAGATAAGTAGCTATCAATAGTGATATGACCAAGTCGCTACAGGATTAACATTACTAAGTCGCTAGCTTGTAATGACAAGTCGCCATCAACTGTAATTCTGCTAAGTCGCTACAAGTAAGTCCACTAAGTCGCTAACTTTATTAAGTCGCTAACTTGTAAAGACAAGTCGCCATCAACAGCAATACTGCTAAGTCGCTATAGGTCAGTTCACTAAGTCGCTAACTTGAATGTATTCAGGAGTAGCAACTCGCCACGAAGAATTAATACACTAACTCGCTACCAAGAACGTTATCATAGCAGATACAGAACACAAGAATATTATTCTTATAATCAACTCAATCCATTCAACACAATCCAACCACTATCAGAAGCATGTTCAGTTAATCCATACACACAACCAGTTACAAAAACACAACCCAACTCGAATAATAAAAAAAACGCTCACATATTCATTAATACATATAATCATGAGTATTTACAACAACCCCATTGCATTCAAACTACTCTTAATCCAATAACATATATATCTCAATTGTTCCATTAAACAAATCCCACAACAAACCTTTACGAGGGAAGCAAGAGATGATTTTCAAGATCCGTGGAAACTGTTAAGGAATAAAAGTTAGGAAATGCATATATGTTCATATTTGGAGACAAGAACAGGTCAATATTGCCTTACCACACACAAGTTGCTACGAAGATTCGAGAGAGGAAGAGAAAACGAGAAGAAGATGATTATTTTTAAGCTTATAAAAAATAAAAAAGGAAAGTCGCTAAGGTATAGAGAGGGGTTTAAGCAAGATTATCAAGTTGTCACATTTAGTCCCTGTAGTTTTGTGAGTGGTTAGCAACTCGCTATCCTAGAATCACAATAAGTTGCTAAGACTTTACAAAGCAAGTTGCTATCTTGTCACATTATGTGTTACAGACTCATTAGTTTTATGAACTTATCAGATTGCAAGCTAGCACATATAGCATAGAGAGGTAACATAATAAGATAAGCAAACAACATAATGGATAAGTAAACTAACAACCTGCATTTGAGCACAAAACATCACAAACATCACAAAACATAACCAACACTGGCGCAGATATAAGCAAGATAACATGAAAAATTATCCCCCTCAATCAATGTTACAAGAGAACATTGATTGAATTCAACCCACCATTTTTAAAATAAGAATATATCAGTTGTTCAAACTTCATCTATGATCCCGTATCATTATTGAATGACATTTCTAGGACCGTAGATGTTATCGATAACAAAGAACATATCCTTTATTAGATTGAGGTAAATGACTAAAATGATGAATTTAAAAGAATGAAATATTTAAAAGAATGAAAGATTTAAAAGATTTAAAAAAAAAAAAAAAAAAAAAAAAAAAAAAAAAAAAAAAAAAAAACTTGATTTGTACACAGATTTATAAGAGTGAGTCCTGATTCAAGAAGAATAGGAGTCAAAGTATGAGGTATATCAATTCTGGCATGCTATAGCTCCTGAGTGAGCTATATTCATTTCTGATGGAAACCAAGTCATGAAGTTTCTGATTGAATTGAGCATTGTACCTGAAAAAGACTGAGAGCACATTGTACTAGAAGCACATGTAGAATTGCAAATGGATGGGTCAGTGACATGAGTAATCTCACTATTGGATGTATCATAGTTTAATATAGACGCATCATTATTAGAGATCCCTTTAGGCTCAATATACTTGAAGAGTTTTCCTGTAGGCATCCACTTAAGGCAAGATCTAGGTATGTAAGTCCGTTTGGATCCTGTAAACTTAAATAATCTGCTAGTGGGAATCCATTTGAAGCAGCTACTAGTAGATTTGTATGTGTGAACTTCCTTGTTTTGACTATCGGTCCTTTTGTGATTAGTATGTTTCTTAGGGGATTGATCAGCCAATTGATGTTTCTTATGAGAACTAGTCATACTTTCTAGTATTTTTGAACTTTGAGCTTTGAACATTAACCTGGGGTTTGAGATTCATCATATCGGAACGAAGCAATGAAGTGACTGGTTTTGTCAAAACCACATTCTCATCAACTTGGGAGGCAAGCCTAGATTTCGATGGTTTAACTCTTTCAGTTCTAAAGGCATTAGGCTGCTTAACTATTGTATGTTTAGAGTGGTTCTGAACAGTTGACTTTCCTAAAGTTGATGGTTTTGCAAACTTAGTGTTCACCCTATTTCCAATAGATTTCCTAAGCTCATTTTTTAAGGCAACAATATTGAAGCTCTTATCCTGAATTTGGGCTTTGAGGTCATCAATGTCTTTCAACAAGATGTTAGATTGATTGATCAACTTGGAATTGGTCTCCTCTAAGTTTTTCCTTAATGACTCATTTTCTCTTAATAGGTTGGACACACATAGAGCTAGTTCAGCATTTCTAGATTCAAGTGTATCACTCATCTCATGACAGTCATGCTTCTTCACATCTGAGAGAAGTAATTTCAGATTGCATATGGTTGAGTCTTTGTCCTGAATCTGGGTTTTTAATTGATTAATTTCAAAAAATTCTCGAAATTCTGGAAATTCCTGATTAATGCAAGATTTTTTTGCATAAAAGCTTTCATCCTTTTGTTGTATTTCAATTTCCAATGAAATACAATGTTTTTCAAGAATTGAGTATTTGTTTGAAAGTTCATCATATACCCTTTTTTCAATCATGTCATTAGCTTTAATAGTTTTGGATTCAGGCTTAACAAAGATCGATTTCATAGTATTAAGTTCAGAATTAGAATCAGGTACATTAACATATGAATTACTCAGATTAGTTAAGTGTACCTCATCACATGAAACCTTTTCTGACTCTGAGTCTTTGAGATCAGTAAAGTTGTCTTCATCCTTTTTTATTGCAACTGAACTTCTGCATTCGGTATCATTCATTGGTTCAACTGATCTATTGCATAACCTATCACAATCTTCCCATAGCATCACTTGACACCCATTCAATTCATTCAGCTTGTCATTCTCTTTAGCAGCTTCCTTAATGTATATTTCCACATTACCCATAAGTTGAATAAAGGTGTTTCTGAACTCATGAATTTTCATTCCAGTGTGTTTCTTGAATGAGATTCCAGTCATGTCATTATCAAAATCTGAGGAATATTCCCCCCTGATAAGTGGCTGAAATTGATTGAAGATTACTTGAAGAGCTGCATTAGATTTATCAGTTGAGAACTTTTCTTTGGTAATTTGAAACCTCAGTTGTTCTAAGTTAAGTAACACAGTTCTTGTCAAGGTGGGAAAGTCCTGACGAAGGAGAGCACTGCTTGTTCGATCCATGGTTGAAGATAACAGTAGTTTGAGATGCTGATGAAGTAGTTGAAAGGGCTCAATGTTGCATTCCATTTGCTTTGCATCATTTGACAATGTTATGAGTGACTCATCAGAATTGTTTTGACTATAAGTTGCTGAATCATTCACTGTAGAGCATTCTGGGAAGCAGCCTGTTTCATTATTCTGCGAGGTATCGTAGAGTGCAAGTACTTTGGTGATTAGAGGATCAGTGATGTATGACATTGTGTTGATGAATGTGTTTAAGTGATATTAGATATAAGTAACTTGCTTCACTTCACCAAGGTATTCAAAATCCAAGTCGCTAAGTACCAAATTGCTAAGAATTTTAACAGCTAGTCGCTAAGCACCAAGTTGCTACGAATTTTGACAGCAAGTCGCTACGCACCAAGTCGCTAAGTAGGCAAGTCGCTAAATAGCAACTCGCTAGGCATCAAATCGCTAGCAAAATTTTGACAGCAAGTCGCTAAGCACCAAGTCGCTAAGTTATCAAGTCGCTAAAGAGCAACTCGCTAAGCACTAAATCGCTAACACCAAGTCGCTAACAAACTTAAGTACAACTCGCTAACTTTCACCAAGTCGCTACCCGTAGTGGAGATTCCACTAAGTGTACTGTTTGTCGGCTTGTCTCAATAGACAAGTCGCTAGCTCAACTCGCTAAGACCTTCAACTACAACTCGCTACCAATTTGCAAAGCAAGTCGCTACCAAGATAACTTATCCGTGGCTTAAGTCGCTAGCAAGAGAAACACATAAACACCACTTTTCAATCCAAAAATAACCCAACCACGATGATTCAAGCTTAACAAATCAAAACCCAAGCACATACAATGATTCTAAACATAAAACTACACCCAAGATTCAAACTTTAACACTAGAAATGATCCAAATGATGCAAAAACCACTAAACTTTTTCAAACTCTAAAAACACCTAAAAGTCACTAGAAATCCAAAGATATGTAAGAGATGATCAAACCATGGCTCTTGATACCATTTGTAACATATTGGATTTCAAATACACATCATAACACAAACACATATAGGCGCATAGATGATTTCTAGAGAGAGAAAGTGGGATGTTTAGAAAGAGAAACTTGTGGAATATTAGATTCCAAATGAACATCCAACCCTCTACCTTGTAAGGTAGAGGGTATTTATAGGTTACAAACTAAACGACCTCCTGACGGCATGTGGATCAGGTATACAATGGGTAAAGACCCGTCCTTCCTCCACGGTGTTGCACTAAACTAACTAATAAACTACTTAATAACATAAATAACGTCAAGTCTACGAGCTAACTTAGGCTAGATAACATTTGGGGTGACCGACTCTTTACTTATGGAATTTCCAATTCCTAACACGATCTTTATACGAATTACCATGTCAAATAGACATTCATTTTAACTTGATCTCCAAAACACATGTACTCAGGAAGACGAAGCCTAAAAACCCAGAAAAAGGATGATACTTAAGAAATTGGTAAAGAGGAGATAGGTCATGCTACTTTTTGTAGATTTCAAATTAATGATAGTGATACTGTTAGATATGAAAATGCAACCAATAGTGATGTCGATTTGTGGTGGTGTATCTTGTGAATTTATGATTATAAGTGTAAAAGTCCGACTTTGACTTCTGAAATGCGTGAAATATGAAACCTTATGTATTTAAGATTGGCCCGGTGCAGTATTTTTCAGGAAAGGTACTGTAAACTGAAACCCAATGAATATACATTTAACATTATTATAAATGTTTATTTGGAGGTTACAGAATTGGCGTTAAAGTTTTTAGATGCATGTTAGTATTTAGTAAATGGTCCACTTTATGTTTCTAATATTCCATCAAGACAAGCTTCTTGGTTGCATCTGTGAGGAAAATAGACTTTTATTTATTGTGGCGGTAGCCTATACGGACTAGTATATGTAAATTGCAGTGACTTCTAGCTGGGTATAAGTGTTACTTTTGGAACGTCATGATTAAAGTAAGGCAATAAACTTATCGAATTTTGAAACAATATAAGACATGGTTTTATGAAGTGGGACCTAGAATGCATTATGGAAGTTGATTGTGGTTTGATCGAAACAGAGGAACACATGGTAACACAGATGATCATCAACAGATTTTTTCCAGGATGATTGTTGGGGAGATGATGATGTTGGGGAGATGAATGATTTGGGTAGATGATGAAGAGGATGAAAGATGAAGGGGTAAAATATAAATGTGTTATAAAAGTATAAATGTGTATGGACTAAAATACCCTCGACTACAAAACAAAAATCAGATGTTGACTTGGTCAAAGGACTTGTAGCGAGTGAAAACCTTGAAATAGGGACCCCTGACGATGAAAAGGGCGAGTTTCGTCTCATCGCGTTGCACCGTGCCAAGTTTAGAGACCAACGGTGTATTTTAGTCTTAAATTTTTTTTAGCCGTTTGTAGTTCTTTTTTTTCCTTCATATTATATAGTTATAGATTTGTAATGGTATTTTTTTTGAATCTTAAGGCACCAAGATTCATGCTACAATTAAAAGTTTTGTTGTATGTGATTTTGATACTCTTTTAAAAGAGAATGAGTACCAAATAATATCAAATTTTAATGTACGCTACAATAATTAGTTGTTGTTTGTGTGCTAGTTGGTTGTTTGTTTGTGTGTTTGTGAGTATCTTAATGGTACAATTACATATAAAAGCGGGTCAATTATGGTTGACGATTATTGATAATTGCCTGAACGGGTCGAAAATAGCATATAGCTACCTGTTTTGGCCTGTTGATATTTACACCCCACGGTTAGTATATAAAGTTCATGTTTACATCCTTCATTGGTACTATATTTGCTGGCATAGAGAAATCAGAAATCAGAAACACGAGAATGGTAATGTGCGCTACAATAATTAGTTTTTGTTTGTGTGCTAATTAGCTTTTTTTTATGTTCGTGAGTATTTTAATGGTATTAAGAATAGCTGAATGGGGAAGATATGTCACAATTGTTTATCAGACAAAGAACTTGAATGAAGTTAACTATGACCAGTTGTACAATTTCTTGAAGTAGAACCAAGCTGAGGCAAATGACGTCAGAGCATAATTACTTGCCAGGAATCATGGTCCACTAGCACTCTTTGCAAACACACCAACTCCTTATTCATTGTACACACAACAACTACCATCATCATCTTCCACTCACAACTACTTGCAACAACCATTCATTCCACAACAACAACAGATAATTCTACAACAACATGTCATTCCAGAACAAGAATTCTTTCCACAACAACAATACCACTATTCCAAAAACCCGAGAGTAGTGATAATGATGAATCTACTACAGCCTTGACACAAGTATTTGCTTATTTTACAAAGGCATTCCAAGTGCGCTATTCTACACTAACTAACAACAACCAAAAGATTTAATCAAACACTCGCAACAATCAAATTGCACAATCGGGTATGAATATGGGTCAAAGAGGACAAATGGTTGGACTTATTAGGAATCAGTAGGGATATGCAGAATGCAAGGCACTATGTAGGAAATCAGAGGGGGTCAGTTTGCTGGAAATCAGATGGGCCAGTTTGTTGAACATCAGAGGGGTCAAGAATGTTAGGAATCAGACAGTGGGTAATCCGAATGGGAATGTTGCTGCTCCAGCTGTTGGGAATTATGGAAATATGAATCAGGGTAATCAGATAATATGTTACAAATGTTGGGGAGTCGGTCACATGGCAAGAAACTTCACTGCTAAGTCCAGAAAGAGATAATTAAATGGTCACTAAGTGTGTGTTATTCATTCTTTCGTTTAATTATTCGCGAAATTTAGTGACGACCTTATTGTTTGTCTCTATTATGACTATTTAAGGGGCGTTTGGTTCGTTGTAATCAGGCGTAATTGGATGTAATTGTAACTTATTTACATTACATAGGCATGTTTGGTTCGCAAATTGGAGGGAATTGTAATTTAGATTACATTACGTAGGCTGTTTGATTTGCGTTGTAATTATAATTAAGTCATTACAATTACATCAATGGAGGGAATTCAGAATACAAAGGAAGTTGGATGGAAACTTTTAAATTACGTTGTAATTTAGAATTTATAATAATAATAATAACAATAACAATAATAATAATAATAATAATAATAATAATAATAATAATAATAATTTTATTATTATTATTATTATTATTATTATTATTATTATAAAAACATCGTTTCATTAGAAAATCAAAAGAAATTACAAGAAATTAGTGGGGAGCCGTGAGACTAACTGGGCCCCCACTCCTCTAGCAATAGCAAAACAAACCTTACTAAAAATTATTATTATTATTACTATTATTATTATTATTATTATTATTATTATTATTATTATTGGTATTTACATTACGTCGAGATCCAACCAAATACACTGACAGAATACATCAATTAGAATTACAACACATTCCAACTCTATAAAATTACAGTTCATTCAAACTACAATTTATTTGACAAATTACAATTTCGTTCAAAATATAATGCGAACCAAACGCCCCCTAACAAGACTATCGGTCGATTTTACAGTTTAATGATGAAGTTGTTCGTCACTGAGCTGAGTATACACCTGTTTGTTACTTTTTGTTATCTAATACTCACAGTACAACTTTTTGAAACACACACTCATTACTTTCACTAAAGATAAATTTTCTTGTAGTACTTGAGTAGCTGCTGTGCTCATCCAGATGATTTCAAGTACTATTATTACTTTAGCCAAAACTCGTATAGCTCAAGATATATATATAACTGGGCTTGGAAATTATAGAAAATAAAATAAAGATGATGATAAAAGTTGCTATGTCTAGTAGCTATCTAAAGTTCTAAACTACGTATAAATAGAGATATATATAAGGGTTTTAGTCGTAGAATAGCAACGTACTTTCATTTTTGTACCGTTTTGGTACGTGTACTTTTTTTTGTTCCACTTAATGCAACGTACTTTCAGGTTTTGTGCTACCTTGGTACGTCAAAGTACGGGCTACCGGATAAAATGTCATTTTACCGGATAAAAATCTAAGTGGAATATTTTTAGCACATAAATGGTCCACTTAATGCAACGTACTTACAGGTTTTGTGCTACCTTGGTACCTCAAAGTACGGGCTACGGGATAAAAAGTCATTTTTCGTCCGTTTTTTTTACGATTTCCTCCGATTTTTTACGTTTTAGTCCGTTTTTTACGTTTTCTTCTGTTTTTTTTTATGTTTTCCTCCGTTTATTTACGTTTTCGTCCGACTTTTTACATTTTCGTCTGATTTTTTTACGTTTTCGTCCATTTTTTACGTTTTCGCACGTTTTATACGTTTTTGTCCATTTCCGTCCGTTTTTCTAAGTTTTCGTATGAAAACGTAAAAAATCAAAGGAAAACATAAAAAATGGAGGAAAACGTAAAAAAAAGGTAAAAAAATCGGAGGAAACCGTAAAAAGCAGATGAAAACGTAAAAAAAAAATGGACGAAAACGTAAAAAGCTAGACAAAAACGTAAAAATACGGAGGAAAACATAAATAACGGACGAAAACGTAAAAAAAATAGACGAAAACGTAAAAAATGTAAAAAAACAGACGAAAACGTAAAAAACGGACGAAAACGTAATATATCGGAGGAAACCGTAAAAAAACAGAAGAAAACGTAAAAAATCGGAGGGAAACGTAAAAAACGTATAAAAACGTAAGAAAACAGACAAAAATGTATAAAAACGAAAAAAAACATATAAAACGTAAGAAAATTGACGAAAATATTTAAAAACGGAAGAAACAGTATAAAAACAGACGAAAACGTATAAAAACGGACGAAAACGTATAAAAAATTTAACAAAAATTGTTAAGGACTAAATTTGTGATACTTCACAAATCATAGGGACCATTAATGTAATTAACTAAAACCACGTAGGATGCTTTATATTCATTATCCGGTAAAACAAACTTGCACGTACCAAAGTAGCACAAAACCTGAAAGTACGTTATATTAAGTGGAACAAAAAAAGTACACGTACCAAAACGGTACAAAGCTGAAAGTACGTTGCTATTGTAGACTAAAACCCTATATATAATAGGTACTCTTGCGGCTTGCCTATATAAACAATGACCTCTCTAATGTTTTCTTCATACGAAAATTGCTTCTAAAATATTCATTGTTAACTGCAGCAGCTAGATGGCTTCTTCATTAGTTCTAAAGCAGCTCTTTGCCTCTCGTTCCAACCTTGTCACCAGATGGTACCGTCCTGTTGTGGCAACATCTTCTCGTTCTCTTAGTACCAGCAATAGTATTCGTGATTGTTATGACTTTTCAAATGGCTCTCCTTATTACTCGGCTAATATAGACCTATTTTATAAGGTATGCTTGGTTCAACTTTTGATTATCTTCCAATGCTAATTCATTAGTTGTAATGATATTGATAATATAGGTTAAATTTGCTTTTCTGTGAATTTTAGACCGTGAAGTGTGATTCTAATGACGAGACTTCTAAAGATCTTAAGAAGGGGGACAAAAAGGCGTATATCGCATTGTCTATATTAGGCACTATGCATACGGAGAATGAAATGTCTGTAATCAAAAGGGGCTCGTGTGATTTATTTAGATACATGAAGGGCTGTAAATTCGATTACAAGTGCGGGGACTTCAGCCTGCGCATGAAAGATGCAGTGTTTAATCTATGTTTACCCCAGTGGAAAAAAGAAGTTTTCAATAAACTCGAGATCAGGATCATGCCTGCCGTGGGAACACCTTGGTTCATTCGTAATTCTGATGGCTCTTTGGATAATGGCGGTACTTATTACGCTGGGGATGTGTCTATCGAGGTAAGCAATAATGGTTCAACTTTTGATCGCGGGCAAATGCTAATAACTTTTTTTTTTTTTTTTTTTTTTTTTTTTTTTTTTCTCTGATAAAAACAAGTTAATCGTACACCTAACCAACTAGCTACTATCTCAACATAATATCTCATACATGCATCGAATTGAACTCGCGACCTTTTAGCTGTTGAGCCACACACATACTATTAGTCTCTTATGGCAAAGGCTATTTAGTAATGCTGATAACTTTTTGGGCAAATGTTTTTAAAATGTATCATACTTGCCACCATTTGCTTGTAGGTAGCGGACAAAATTTTTTGCTTTTGTGGATACTTTTCTTTCAAATTCCATCAATTTTTTTTTTTTTTTTTTTTGGTATTTTGCGGAATTTTTGGACATTTTTGCCCCTTTTAGCTAATAGATTTTTTTTTTCGAATGACAAAAATGTCACATAGTACCTAAAAGGATGAATTTGAAAGAAAAGTACCCACAAAAGCAAAAAAAATTGTTCGCTACCCACAAAAGCAAATGATAACAAGTATGATACATTTTAAAAACATTTGCCCTAACTTTAATGAAATTAAAAACATCGGTTATATTTTTTTTTTCATGTGTTTTAGGCGTGTGATACTGACGATGAGACTTCTGAAGGCCTTGAGGAGGGAGATAAAAAGATGTGTGATACTGACGATGAGACTTCTGAAGGCCTTGAGAAGGGAGATAAAAAGATGTATATGACTTTGTCATTAAAATCTTTAAAGCATCGGGAGGAGGCAAAAGATGTTATAATAACGAAGACGCGTGATTTATTACAGAAACTCAAGGACGACGACCGCTACAAAATAGACAACGACTGGAGCATGCGCTTGAGAGATGGAGTCATGAATTTAAGTTTCCCCAAGAACAAAGCTGGAGTGCCTAATGAATGGGAGATCAAGTTTGTTTAATGGTATCACATGACCATATTAGTTATCTAGCTACTTTAGTTTTCTTTTCATAAAAAATGCTCTATATATATCTTTCTCTATCTGATATTCTGATCAAGAAGCATATGATCAAAACCGGTACTAACATGCATGTTACGAGTCTAAACAATATTTTTGGTCGCGTGGAAACGGGAATGAATCCCATTTAGGTCGTGTTTGAATTTTTTATTTTGTTTCACTTATAATTCTTATGCAATTGGGTATATATTCAATTCCCCTTTAGTGATATTCAATAACGACGGATAAGCAGTATACAGTTTTGAGCTACATTCCCGGCCAATATGTTTCGTATCCTCTTTTTTCCTATGAACAACCACGATTTACATATTTGTAGCATGGGAGTTGGGAGTCACGCGGTAGGACATTTGAGGTGCATCAATAAAAGCTGCCTTTTAGTTCTTCTTTATTAATCGATGAAGAACAATAGAACTTTTATGCATCATGCATGGGCTTACAAGTTAGAACTTTGATTTTTAAGTTTTGTGAATGTATGGTAAAATTAGTTTCTAAGTGGTAAATAATAATAAGAGGAAGGTGAGTGTGTGACTACTGAGTATCCAAACGTAAGTGTGAATATGTGATGCATATAAAATCATAAGAGAATTGAAGCTAAACAAATTATTCATCGATTTGGGCACTGAAGACATATAAGAGGTGATTTTAAGCGTGCATTGATGAAATTAGATTATCAGTTCTTTAGAGGCTTCAAATAAGATATCTAGTATTGAGGGTTCACACTCAAATTTAGAGCAACCGATGCATAAAGTTCTCTAAGCTTTCTCTTAGATAAAATAGTATTGTTTCATTTACTTAGTCTATAAAAAGGTTAGGGTAAACTGCAAAAAAGTCCCTAAAGAAGCCCAAATGTGCAAGGATCACACCAAGACAAATTTTGTTGCAAAAACGACATTATTGTTTTCTTTTTTTGCAAAATAGCCACTGAGAGCTAACTTTCGTTATTTCCCTCGTTAAGTGCCTCGTCACTGAGGGTACTATTGTCATTTCATTGTTCATACTTATTAAATTGCCGCCAAACAACTTGTGATATAATGCGACATGACCTCAATAGCTAAATTTGCAAAGTAAATTCTCATGTTTGCACCCATAACCCCCCCCCCCCCCCCCCCACCCTCAATACAACCCAACTTCTAAACCACGACTCAACAACAAAAAAAACACGATATTTCAAAATGCAATCATCACCACCACATTCACCAAACACCGCAATAATCACTACCACCATAACCACAACTACCACCACCAAGAAACATCAACTTTGATCACCACCACGAAAAAACAACTGCCACAACAACGTCCATGTCCACGTTGTCAATCACAAGACACAAAATTCTGTTACTACAACAACTACACCGCTTCACAGCCTCGTCACTTTTGCAAAAGTTGTCGTAGAAACTGGACTCATGGTGGCGTTCTCCGTAACATCCCTGTTGGGGGTGGTAATCGTAAAAACACTAAAAGACAAAAACTCATCAACCCCATCACTTCGAGTTATATTACCACTTCTGCTCCGGTGGAGTACCAGAGCCTAATGCCGCCTCCACATGTGGATGCTGCCGGAAATGTGGTGGGTCCGTTTGAAGGAAATGGGGTTATGTCGCTCTTGGAGGTTGTTGCGTTTGAGGATGGTGTTTGGCCTTTTTGTGGCAGTTAACGTAATGTCTTAGCTTAATGTATGTCTTTTGATTGTAGTGGTTTATGTACCCAATCTTTTGGTGAATTGTTAACTGTATGGTTGTAAATTTAACTGATCTTTTGGTTACTTGTTATCATTTCGTAGTAATTACCCAAAATTGCCCAAATTAACAATCCTATTTGACTTTTGCAAATGAATGTACATGCACAAAATTACCCAAATTGACAATCATATTTGACTTTTGCACATGAATGTACATGCACAAAATTACCCAAAATTTCCCAAATTAAGAATCCTGTTTGACTTTTGCAAATGAATGTACATGCACAAAATTACCCAGAATTGCCCAAATTGACAATCTTGTTTGACTTTTGCAAATGAATGTACATGCATAAAATTGCCTAATTTGTTGGCTTCTATTAGATTAGAGAAAAGGTTATGCAAGCATTTACCCTAGTAAATTATTACACAACCAGTAGATAAACTTTAGAACAACTAGACATTGTTATAATCTTCCACTACAACACTATAGCAAAAGTATAACATTTTATTGAATTAAACATAAAAGCATAAGCATTATTCAGCATGATCCTTAGTTTTCTTGTCAGCCATCAGTCTTCTCCTCTTGATTGATCTTCCTTGGTCTTCAAACTTTTCGTCTGCAACCACACCATCTTGCCCAACTCCATTTTTTGCAAGCATTTCATCTGGCTCATCTCCCTATTTAGCAACCACTTTATCTGTAATCACATCTCCATCAACAGCTGAGATAAATCCCTCATGTCCAACTACTTTAGCACACAGATCATCTGGAATCACAGCCCCATCACAAGCTAATTGTTCACCATCATCACCTTCAACATCCTCTGTTGCAAACCTTTCTTCATCAACGACTTCAAGTGGAACCCCACTGAAACTAATTGGTTCTGCAAAAATAGCATACATCTCTGTTACTTCTTCAGCTGCAACTACGTCATCAAGTTCATCCAATGCTTGATCAATTTCAGCAAACATGTCACTAATCTCTTCAGGCTCTTCAGGTACATCAACTAAATGGTATGGATCATCTTGCCATTCAACATCTATTCCTTGATCCACCTCTTCATCACTAATCCAAGTCTCTAGATCCCCTTCCTTTCCACTAATGGTAACATCATCTGTGTCATAATCCGCATCATCAAAATCGAGCACATCTGTATACTCTAGAGAATCCTCACTTGAATTCTCCACCCCAAACTCTTGGTTAATCTCTTCTAATAACCTCCTGAATCGAAACTCATCACTCAGCCTTTTTGTATGATTTGCAACCATTGTTTCTACACAAAATGTTGGTGGGAACTCATTGTCAGAATCAGTATCATAAACAGGTCCAGCCTTCCCATGTTGGCTTGTCTTATGCCACTCTAACAATGGTAATTTCCCACTGTTTCCAGTCTTACCATCAAGATCCTTTCCAACAACATCATTGACATCATGATCCACAATTTCTTCTATCACCACACCTTTGCCCTTACTCATCATTCGCTCTATCAATGAAACACCAGTTTCAATATAGAACTCCAATTCTCTAAATCTAGGAACATACTCCACAAGTCTGCTCGCATCTTTGTCAGACATTAGTGGTAGCAAACCATCATCCAATGACTCCCCAGGTATCCTAAAGTGAGTAAACACAAGGGTACGATTCATGTAACATAAATCCTGTAACATTTCGCCCAATAAGTCCATGGAGAAAATGTCACAGTGAACTCCGTCAAACCAATATGTGTCTCCAAAAATATATCTTCTTCCTGGTGGTGAGGTAAATTCACCATTGTGATGGATTTGCAAAGTAAACATGGTTTCATTCAGATCTGTGCAACACATAAAACATCAATAACTTCCAAAACAGTAACAAGTTTAAATGGAAACACGAAAATGGAATAGAGTATGCTTACCATAAATGATTCCTAAATGAGGGATCGGGGTACTGTGTGCGCGATTTTGCCAAAACTTAACCATTCACAAGATCTTTACTTGCGAAATTAATGTTCATGAAAGAAATTGAAAGACAAATATAAACTATTGCTTTAAAGGACTAAATTTGTAAAACAAAACACTGGAAACTGAGCTGATTGGCGGGAAAGGGAGTGAAATGACAATACTACCCTAAATGACGAGGCACTTAATGAGAAAACTAACAGCATTTAGCTCTCAGTGGCTGTTTTACAAAAAGGGGAAACATTAATGTCTTTTTTGCAACAAAATTTATCTCGGTGTGATCCTTGCATATTTGGGCTACTTTAGGGACCATTTTTGCAATTTACCCAAAAGGTAATCTTTATAATATTCTCCAACTCTAAAAGTCATCCGTTAGCTTTTTTGACTTTTTGTAATCAAACATGTTTTAACAAGCTTTTTGCAAATATTTGCAATGCAAGACGTAGTACCAACAAGTTATTTGCTTAAACTAGTTTTAGAACTCACACACGCATTAGGCTTGAGCATATATAGTATAATGAATAATAATATTTCAATAACTTTGTTTTGAAGTTAAAATTTGTTATAGTTCATAGATCCATGATTTTATAAGGTATAAGATTTCTCTACAAAATTATATTATATTTTTTATACTTATATAGTTATAATACTTGTGCACGCGCGAGTTTTTACATCAAATTTTCATTAGGTTGATCTTTTTGAAATCTAACTATTGATATCATTTTCTAGACATTATGCGTTTTTAAATAACCACATGTGTCGTTGCTATATGTACAATCTCGTCTACTTATTTTCATCTCAAAGTAACCCGTGAGGTCGTGCCTTCATTTTGATATTTATATTCATGTTAATAATAAATCTGGCTGTTTTTTTTTTAAACCCGTAACATGAGTCGTTATTGAATGCGGATATTCAAAAAAAATCCGGATATCCTTAGTTAATCTCATAAAAAGGAATAACATGATTCGTTCGTACATGTTAATCACGTGTATTCATTTACATATCACAATAACTCGTGTTTTTATTTTGCTATTCATATTTCCGTATAGATACAAAAATTTAATAGATACCGATAATAATATTTATATATAACAACAACATATATATTGTATTTTGTTATAAAATAATGTATAGGAGGTATTTATTATATTTATAAAGTTATTAAAAAACATGAAAACTGATAAGTATATTTGTCCTTATAATTTATTTAAAATTTAGCAACTAAAGTTTTATTAATTACTCTATCAATTTTTAAGGTTTTATTATTATTATTTTTTTATATTTTTTGCAAAAACGACACATGTGTATTTATACATATTTGAGTTTGACTAAATTGAAACCAATTTTGATTTCTAATTGACCAATAGAAATGTTCAATATTGTCACGTAGACAGAATGATGTAATCTCATTCGTCCAATTGAGCTTTTGAACATTATTTTTCCAATATTTTGAAATCATTTATTATATAATGATGTGAAAAGTCTTTTCTACAAAGATTTTCAAATATTATGAAGTTACTAATAAAAACTTGCATATGATTCATTATCCCCATGATATAACATATACTTACTTCGGGTTTAACGCTTAAAGTGTTAGAACCACTTAGGGATGACCTAGTGGCAAGGAGCTTGAGTAACTATTGAGAGATCTCAAGTTTAATTCTTGTTATGTGTAGACATTTCTAAGTGGTCACTGTAGAATCAAGGGAATACTAAAACACTATATTATCATATTCATTGGATAATGTACATTACACAAGATTAAATAGAAACTAAACACGGTAAACCCTAAATGCCAAATGGGCCTAGACTACTATGGGCCAAATGGGCCTTATTAAACGAACACCCCCTCTCAAACTCGCAATGTTGCAGCGGTAAACATTGAGAGTTTATCAAACAAAAAATAAATTAAAACTAAAAAACAAACGAAGTGGAGAGTGTCCCAGAGTGCAACTCGGTGCTAGACGGAGTCTCAATCTGATGCAATCCAAAAGAATCAGGTAGAGGTGCAGAGTACAGAGCAACATGAATACGGGGTTGAACGAGAGTAGAATAGGCATGCAGACAGATGCAGATTCAGACAGATGCTGGCAAACCAGGCGGAACCAGATGAAGAACCACATGTAAAACCAGATGCAGAACCACATGTAAAACCAGATGCAGAACCATGTACAATCCAAACAGGTTGATGCAAACAGACAGATTCATTCAGACAGGTGCAGACAAACAGACCCAGACATATGCAGATAAAACCAGGCGGAGCCAGATGTAGAACCACATGTCAAATCAGTCAGATCCAGATTCAAACGAGCAGATTCAGACAAACAGATACAGACAAAACCAGGTGAAACCAAAACATGTTAATTCCGAGTTGCTACAAATAACTACTCAAGATATAGTCGGATTAGATAAGACTATAACATCACCATCACCAACACCGATGCAAAACCAAACTAGCCAACAATCCATTATAAACGATACAAATACCGATATCAATACCAATACTAAACATATCAGTCAATCAATATCAAACAAACCAAACCGATTGTCGAACCGAATGCGAAACCAAATAAATACATATCAAAACCAAAACGGATCATCAAACAAAATCGAACTAAACAGTAGCCATCATACGGAGTCCAAAAAAATCCACAAATCCAACGAGCCAAGCAGTAATTACAATACCGTAATCACCAAAATCAAATAGGCCTTATCAAAATTTGAACAGTTAAACCCAATCATCAACGTACAAAAGGAATCTATTAGGGTGGTGGCAATGGTACACGGCATGCTGCGGTTTGAAACCATGCCGAGCGGCAACACCGCCGCCACTGCTTCGGCATGGCTGCGGCATGATGGGTTTCGGCAATCTTTGTCGTTGAGGCATTAAATATTCGAACATTGAGAGCATTAATATTCGAACTTTGGGAGCAAAAAAGAGACGTTGGGGAGTAAAAAAAAATCCTTTATAAATACTATTTCCAATTCACATTTGTAACCACTTCCAATTCAAATTACCACATCCTTCTAACTCTCATAATTTTAAAAAAATTGTAGCATGGATCCATAGAAATCAAAATGTGTTTCAACCTCATCAAGAGGTCGTGGACGGGTCTCTCGATCACAACCCGTTCGTCCGCAAGTTCGATCACAACCCGTTCGTCCGCAAGTTCAATCACAACCCGATGCCTACTATCCCCAAATGAGTCCTCAACCCTACTATCCCCAACCTCCACCGGTGAATCCATAATTGCATCAACGCCAATTTTATCCCCAACCTCCACCGATGAATCCAAGTCAATACAAGATGTCGATGACAAGTGACTTCAACCCGTTCAATGATTATCGTGAAGGTCCTTCGCGGCGTGAACCAAGTGTCAAAAGAGAGCTACTGCTATATGATGACAACGATGATGATGTTGATTTTGTTCCCGAAACGCAACCACAAACTCAAATCGGTATAATTTATTTTTTATAATTTTATTTGTTATAATTTATTCGTTATACTATTATTTCATATACGATGTAGATGATGAAGATGTTCAAGAAGTTTAAGAAAACTACGATGTCCAAAAAAGAAAACAATCGAATAAAACGGAGAAAAAAAATTAGACGTCGGCCGAAGAGGTGGCTTTGGCAAAAGCGTGGGGTCATATCTCGACATGTCCAAAAGTCGGGAATGAACAAAGTAGAGATAGTTTTTGGACAAGAATTCTAAATCATTTCAAGGAAAACGTGAAAGATAATACTCGAAGTCATCATAGCTTGAACACAAAGTGGCAAAATATGAATGCCGCCATGAGTGTCTTTAACGGGCTATTCATCCAACAAGTAGTTTTTAAAATGTATATACTTGTATTAATTTATATGATTGTATTAATTTATATACTTGTATTAATTTATATACTCTTACTTTTATAATTGTAGAAACGTCTTCGTGAGAGTGGGTGTAGCGATGTTAACATCATGAAAAATGCCTTGGCCGATTATGATAAGAAAACAAAGGGCAAGTCTTTTAGTCATATTGAAGCATGGAAGGTTGTTAGGCTAGAAGACAAATGGTTGGAACAACCATGTGTGGGTCAAGCATCTTCGTCTAATTCCGACAAACGAAGAAAGTCGTCGGAATCTAGCTACTACGAGACGGGAAGGAATGACAATGTTGAGACTGCTATTCCGGATCTGAATGACGACACAACTCCTACACGAAAAAGAAAAGGCAAGAAGACCGATAGCGAGTCGTCGACAAAGGAAGGTGTTGTGAGGCATGAGAGAGGCATGTGATCATGGTTGCCACTAAAAAGTATGGTAAGGCATGAGAGAGACATGAATAAAGTATGGAATGGTATTATTCATGTCTTTATGACTAAAAAGTTAAGGAGGTCGTCACATTAATTTGGAGAGGAACTAATTTTAAGGTATGGCTTAAAGAAAAAGAATTCAATTGGATTCCTAGTTGCTCAATCAGTAATAACATTGGAGGTAACTCGACGGGGTCCGGATGGAAAGTGTTCGGAGATCAAGCAGAGGAGAAGTGTAATTCATCGTCGGAAATGGAAGAAGGAGAGTTGAGTGCCCCGGGGAAGGAAGATGGAAAGACTTTGCATGGGGATGAGAAGAAAAAGGAAGATGATTATGTGCATGGGGAAGGGGAGAGCCAACGTCATGTTGGTAATGGGACATTTAATGAAGGAGTGGGGATTCATAAAAGTCGGGTGGACCAAGAAAGCTCTTTCGAATTCTCATCATCCAATATTAACAATAAGAACGTTAAAACTGAAGGCATTATTAATTTTGAGGAGGAGTGGACAAACAAGTTTAGTGGGCTTCCCATCAGGCCCAGAAAAAGGCCAAGGGATTCAAACCCTTTTTCTCTGGATGGGCTTTTGGGCTTAAACAATAACCCCAATATTATTGATAAGTCTAAGGATAGTGTGAGGCCCAACAATTTGGATAAGTCTATGGAAGAATCGAATGATAAATTTTCCTTTGACCTTAATAATAGCTATCAGTTCTCAGAAGATTAAAAAGGAGAACATAAAAATGTTGACTGTGGGGGGACGGATAACACAAAGAATGAGGACTTTCGAGATGAAGAGTTAAAAGAAGAGGTGCTCAAGACAAAGGAGATAGGCGTATCTATTGGAATTGATTTGTCAAAGGCGACCTCTGAGATTATGAGGTCGATCGAAGAAGAAGGAATGAATCGAGTTTCCCGATGAATTGTCTCTCTATCAACATAAGAGGGTTGGGGGGGGGACTTCAAGCCCAACTGGATCAAAGGTATTATTCATAAAGAAAAAGTTTCTTTTTTAGCTATTCAAGAATCGCAAGTGGGGAATGTTTCTATCGAGAGAATAAGCAAATATTGGGGAAGAAAAGGTATGGAATGTGAGATTATGGAGCCATCGGGTCTATCGGGGGGTATTATTAGCGTTTGGGACCCTTCGATGTTCAAAAGGGTAGAGGTGATAAAAAAGGAGAACTTCCTAATTTGTAAAGGGGCTATCAAGGGGTGTAATAGTACAGTCTTTATGGCCAATATTTACGCTCCTCAAAATAACAGAGATAAAGTCAATGTTTGGAATGATCTCTTGGATATCAAAGCCAGGTGTGGGGGATGGTGGATTCTTATGGGGGACTTCAATTCGGTCAGAATTAAAGAGGAAAAAAAAGGGTCTAAATTCAAATCTAATAACGCCAAGGAATTCAACTTGTTTATTGAAAGGGCAGATCTTTTTGAATATGAGATGAAACGTAGTAGATTCACTTATTTAAAAGAAGATGAGAAAGGTAAGAAACTTAGTAAAATCGATAAATTGTTGGTTTGTAGAGAGGTGTTGGATTTATGGCCAAAGGCGATCTTCAGGGCTCTTCCTAGACTTTATTCGGATCATAACCCGATCCTTTGGTCTATTATGGATAGCAACTTTGGCCCTATTCCGTTCCGTTTCTATAACTCCTGGCTTGACCACCCAGATTGTAATGGTGTGGTTAAGGATACTCTCAATAAGTTCTCTTTCTCGGGACCCCCCGAATATCAAGCTCTTGGAGAAATTCAAAAGTTTAAGAAGTAACTTTAAGAGGTGGAGAGACGAGAAGAATATTAAGGAGGGTGAGGAACTTGATTTATGTAAAAAAGAGCTTGGGGAAGTTGAGGCAAATATGGAGGAGTATGAGCTGAATGAGCTGGAGTCATGGACTCTGCTGGAATGCAAAAAAAGGATCCTTGAAATTGAAGAGAGAAAAGCTAAAGATTTGAAACAAAAGGCGAGGTGTAAATGGAATGTGGATGGTGACGAGAATACTCGATTTTTTCATGGCCTTATCAATAACAGAAAAGTCTCCAACTCCATTCCAGGGCTGACGGTGAAGGACGAATGGGTTAATAACCCAAAGAAGATTAAAAATATCGTGTTCGAGTTCTTCAGATCCAAATTTAAAGAAAGTGCGATAAGAAGGCCTGAGATAGTGCGTGATCTGAACTCGAGATTGACAGAGGTGGAAGCTAACGATCTAGAATCAAAGTTCACGAATGAGGAGATTAAAGATGTTGTCTTTGATTGCGGAAATGAGAAAGCCCCAGGCCCCGACGGCTTTACGTTCAAATTCATAAAAAGGTATTAGAATTTATTGGAAAAAGATTTTTTCGATATTTTGTTGAGGTTTCATGAGGAAGGTAAAATTAGTAGAGGCTGCAGCTCGGCTTTTATATCTTTGATTCCCAAGGTTAAGGACCCTGGAAACTTAAACGAATATCGTCCGATCACCCTTGTCGGAATTATCAGTAAAGTAATTTCTAAGGTGATCGCCAATAGACTTAAAAGGGTCCTGGATAAAGTGATTTATGTTAATCAGTCGGCATTCTTGAAAGACAGACTGATTTTAGACGGGCCGTTAATTATTAATGAAATGATCTCATAGGTGAAGAAATGTAAGAGTAAGGCGTTTGTCTTTAAAGTCGATTTCAACAAGGCTTACGATAATGTAAATTGGGATTTCCTGGTGTCCATTATGTTGCAAATGGGGTTCAAGGATTGGTGGTGCAATTAGATCATGGGTATTTTGTCCTCAGCTAGGTCGGCTGTGTTGGTGAATGGGTCCCCTACCTTCAAGTTCCAATGCATGAAAGGTATGCGTCAAGGTGATCACCTATCCCCCTTTTTATTCTTGATAGTGATGGAAGGGCTTTCCCGCATCATGAGGAAAGCCCAGTCGATGGATGTTATGAAAGGCTTCGAATTTCCGAATAATGGGCCGATTATTTCTCATTTACTATACACGGATGACTGCTCTTTCATGGGAGAATGGTCGGAAGGTAACTTGGTGAATGTGATTAGGATCCTAAGGTGTTTTCAACTGAGTTCGGGATTAAGAATCAACATAGGTAAGTCGCACATAATGGGCATTGGGGTAGATGATATAGAAGTTAAAAGGGTTGCGGACCTGATGAAGTGTAAAGTTGGGGTCTTTCCATGTGATTATTTGGGTCTAAGGATTGGGGGTAATATGAACCGAATCAATAGCTGGAATTTTTTGATTAACATTTTTAAGAAAAGGCTCTCTAATTGGAAGGCATCTAGTCTTTCTATCGGAGGGAGGACTACTCTCATCAAGTCGGTGATGGAAAGTCTTCCAACATACTATTTTTCTCTTTTCATTGCTCCGGCTAAAGTGATCAACACTTTGGAAGGTATTATTAGACACTTTTTATGGGGTGGGGATAGCGAGAAGTCTAAGATGCATTGGGTGGCATGGGACAAAGTTTCGTCTCCTATTAGAGATGGAGGCCTTGGACTGTCGAAATTGAAAGAGACCAACAAAGCCCTTATTGCGAAGTGGCTTTGGAGATACAGGAATGAAACAAGTAATCTTTAGAGAAGGGTAATTGATTCAGTGCACGACACTAAGAGGTGTTGGTCTCACATCCCTGTTGATAAGGTTTTAAAAGGTACCATTTTGAGGGGTCGTTTAAGCCCTTATTTGATCACTTTTGTATCCGTTATTGCTTAATATCGTTCCTTTTCACTTTTTAGGTCTCTTGAAGGCAAAATGCTGGAATGGCACTTATTTGGACGAAAAGGCGCGAATATACGAAGAAAATGGCCAAAGTCAGAATCGAGACACTCAAAGCTGCTGAAAACAGAAGGCGATGGCGTCAGGTGTTAATTGCGACGCCGTCGGAGGATTTTTGTGACGATACAGTAGCCAAATACCCTATTTTCAAGTGACGACGTCGGGCTTTAAAAGAGTAGGCCGTTGCTACTCAGACGGCCTAGATTCAATCCAGACGACGTCAGAAGCTGAAGAGGACGGCGTCACAGACATAAGGTGAAGCCGTCGCAAGGTTAACGTGGCCAAGAAGAAACCCTAATGACGGCGACACGACGGCGTCACAAAACATAAGGTGACGCCGTCGCATATGTAATATTATATATAGAATCCGAATTTTTCAGTTTTAGGAGAGTCTTTGTGTGGAGTAAAAACCTAAAACCGAACCAAGGGTGTCTTGTACAGTATTTTAGGGTTTCAAACCCTATCTTACATCAAGATAAGTATTTACTTCATCAATTCAATTATGTCTTTGATTATTTGTGTGTATGCTTGCATGTTCTCCATGTCCGGCTAATTTATTTGTGTGTTTGCTTAGGGAATATGAAACTTAATTATTAAATATTGATTGGTTGTTTCTTATCTTAGTTGATTAATTATCTAGTAATGCGATATGTCATTCGTTGTGTACTTAATGCTTGATTCATCTTTGTGAACCTAAGAATATAATTACCTGAGTAGTTGTAAGCTAAACCATCCAAAGAGTGCCTTAGAGTAAGAGTTTATTATCCCTAGTGGGTTTTGTAGACGAGACCCTTTGGTAAGTTCAAAGAGTTAGGGAGAAACGCATACCCTACAACCTTAGACACACAACGCAACTAAGAATAAGACGTGACAATTCAACCATCAATAGGAGATAATTAAGGAGTAGTAAAACCTAAGTAAACACATCTTTAAACTATCATACGAGCACACATTAATTAGACATAGACTACCACCACCTTAGTTTAGATAATTAGATAATAGTAGAGTGATCGGTAGAAATACCAACCCCCCCCCCCAAATCCAATACCCGAGATTCGTACCTTTCAATTTCCTAAAAACATAAAAAAGATAAAAAAATAATCTTTCTCAACCTTAACCTTAGCGTAGTAACTTCTCACTAGCATTCCTATTCCCCTAGAGAACGATATCAATACCCGTGGCTTACCCTAATACTACACTACAACGATTAGGTTCACTGCCTAGGGTGTTGAAAAACTTGCTCGACGAAAAGGAAGTTCTTTTGACCCCAACGCGCTGCGTAAGCGTATCAAGTTTTTGGCACCGTTGCCGGGGAATAGAATAGCTAGTTAGTAGTCCACATCGTTTAGGTTTCTTTGCTTGATTCCTATCAAGTAAATTTTTTCTCATTTTTAGCTTCCTCTTAGTCTATCCCCCTTCTTCGTGACCTTCATTCGTAAAAACCATCACTCACCATGATCCGTATCTTCCACCGAAGATTCTTCACTCTACCCGTTCCCAATCTCGAGATTGAGAACGCAATCCCACAAAACCCTTCACCCAATCACCATTTTGGTAATCACCTAGGGCATAATGAGATAAATTGACAACAACAAAGTCCTTTCTATTACTCAGATTCTGATGAGGAATTTGATTATGGTGAGGCACTTGATAGCGGGGAGGTCATTAATGAAGTTAGTTTTGAAATTGAGGAAGACCCCTCCCAATGTTTTGACCCTAGGTGTAGGATTGAGAAAGATGGCCCCTTTAACATGCAATTCCCTTGCAAAATAGGACTAGAAGGGTTCGATGCTTATTTGAATTCATTCTTACCTTTAAACTTAATATCAAGGGATCTATACAACAAAATCAAGGTCAATGAGTTAACCTATCAAGGGAACAATGTTGTTGAAGCAGTAATTCATTTGCACGTGTTTGTCGGAAGTTTTGCTTATTTGGTAGAGTTCATGGTCTTAGAAGACTTAGGAGAATTTATAGATAAGGACCTCACTCAAGTAATTTTTGGAAAACCTTTCAAAAAATTGACTAGGTTGAATGAACGAGTGATTGATGGTCTAATTACATTCTCTGATGAAGTTGAAGATTTCATCTACCAAATGCCACGCGCTCATCCTAGGTTTAAACATAAGGACATTGAGGCTTGTAATAGAATGACCCCTATTCCATTACTTAGTGAAAGAGATAGGCAAAGTGGGCTTAGGTACCCATATGAGAAAACTAAGCGGTATTACAAAAAATGCCTTGAATTAGGAGATGATTACAAAAAGAATGAAAGAGCATTGGAATGGCTTAAATATGAGCACGAGAGCGTGCGTGAAGCAACGTAGGGGCACGACTACGATTCTAGCTACAAGACTCTTAAATAAAGAAAAGCGCTTCGTGGGAGGCAACCCATGCTTAATTGTTTGCTTGTTAGTGTCATATATTTTTATTAATTGTTTATCCTCATGTTTAAATTTGTAAAAATGCTTTATTTTGTTTTTAACCTTGTCTTAAAAGATATATAAATTTTCCAGAATTTTTTTCAGAAAATCGCAGAACAGTTTTTGTCAGGATAACCTGACGGCGTCAGGATTGCAACCTGACGGCGTCAGGAAGGAGTAAAAACATCAGATCACTTTTTCTCGTTTTCTGAGCTACTTATAAATTTTTGGAATTTTCCAGGTCTTAATTTTCTTAGAAATTCTGTAAACATCCATTCCACAAGCATTATATCCTAGTTTAAATCAAGTCTTTTATATATTATTACCGCCGATTTTACGCGAAGGTTTCGTTTGTTTTCTTCAAGTGTGTAGGTTTAGAAGAAGTTACATAAGATTGAGGAGATTTTCACGCATAAATTCTTCTTGGAAAGGATTTAACCACCACTTTACACGGATCCTACCAAGCTAATCAGGGGAGTATTAGTTTCTTTCGTTTTTGATTACCTTCTTTTATCATAACTTTGATACTTTCGGGGAACATTGGGGACAATGTTCAGTTTAAGTGTAGGGAGGGAAAATAAAATGGGAACTTTGAAACTATGCTTATCCTTGATTATTTGCTTTGTCTAATTGCATTTGCGTAATTGATGAGTGTGTAAATACTCATCATTTTTAGTCAAATCTGAACTGCAAAACGTTTAAAAATGCTCAGAAATGCATCAAAATACTGAAAATATTCTAAAATTGCATTTTATATGTTTCAGATGCAAAATATTCAAAATCAGATGAAAAATGAGCTAAGTTTGCATAATTGGCAGTTTCAGTCCCCCAAGTTTCAAAAATTGTCAGAAATAGTCCCTGAGCACATAATTTCAAAAGAAAAATCACCAAAGGTCCTTTTAAAATCATAAGTTGTCAAAATTAGTCCTTTGGTGAAAAATATCAAAAGTTTTGAGAAATTACAAGTTTGGTCCTCCAAGTTTAAAAATTGGCAAAATTAGTCCTTGGAAAATTGGAAAATGTCAAGATTGGTCCTTGTACTTTTAGAACTTGTCATTTTCAGCCCTTGGAACAACTTTGCAGATTTGGCAGTTTTGGTCCTTACATTTTCAGAATTTACAAAAGAGGCCCTTGATAATTATTAAACCCTTTTGCACCCTTGGCCTTGTCAAAATGCATTTGACCCCTGCCATTCTAGCCTTTTGGACCCTTACCTTTGGACCTCCCCTTTATATTAAATCCCAGTCAAATCCCCTTTGACTTCCACTTTCCCTCCCAGTCACGAGAACCACCTCCATCATCACTTCCTGCACACGCCTGCCTGCAACCTTCCCCCTCCTCCATCATCATACCCCTAATCCTACCCTCCACCTCACACTCAAAGCCAAGGTGCATTTAATGCACCTTTAAACCTAAACACTCAACCCAGCTGTTAAAAACAGCTTTTGGCGCCAAAAGCCATCCAATGGCCAAAATCAGCCTAAGGCATCCAATGGTCAATATTTTTGCTGGGATCCACTCAGAGGAGAGAGATAAGACAGCTTGGGTATAAAAAGAAGGAAGAGGAAGGCAAATAAGATAGTACTTAGTTTTATTTTCACAATGTATGTCGTTTTGTATCTCTTAAGCTTAATATAGATCCTTAGTTATTATTTTCAGTTTCAGTGTATCAAATTACTTTGTTTAAGTGTATTGCAACTTATTTCAAGTGTCAATTCAAGTTAATGTTCCAATTTCATATTTTTGTGCACTGTTGCAATTCTCAGTTTTAAACTCTTGTGAACAAGCTTCTATTAATTTATTTCTTAGCTCAAACAAGCTTCTACAAGCTTATTAAAGCTTTCTGTAAGCTTACATTTCAGTTTTAAGCTACTTTGAATACTGGTCAACAAAAGTCAACATGGAGCATAAATGGGTTTGAAATTGGTAATGGGGGGTGCAGACATGTTCTTGGGGTTGAATTAGAAGCAATGGGTTGGTTTATATAGGTTAGTGGTTACTGTGGTTCTGGTTTGATTGATGGCAAGCCATTGTGGCTAGGGACTATATGTAAGTTCAAGCTCACTTTTTAGCATAATCTGTTTTTGTAGCTATAGCTAGTTCTAATCTGTTCATTAAGTAGTGTTTATGTTATTTAGACTTAGTTTGATCATTAAAATAAGCTGGTTCATTGTCTGAATCAGTTTTGAGTACAACTCAGTCAAGAAAAGGGTGTTTGGATTTATAGCCTAAAATGTGTTTGAGGTGTATCCAGTGATAACTTCTTATTGTTTCATGCTTGTTAAGCTCAGTTGAGCTCATATCAGTCATAAAAACTGCATCTGCTACTTCAAAAGTCAAAAGTTACATCTAACTGTCTTAACTTGCTCACTGTTGAGATTTTTGATAACCAATCTCTTGATTTGTGTTTAGAATTATTAAACATTGCTTGCAGTAAGTTCATTACATCATATTACATCATTATCAGCCTAAAAATTGGATTCAAATTTCATTTTGGTCAAAGTTCATAACTGTTGTCAAAAGTCAAAATTTGGAAAATCTGTTTTGAGCCCAACTGCAAGGAATTTTCATGAGCTCATTTTTGAGCCACATAAAGTGAAACTTGGCATTTTAAAAACTTCAGCTGGTCTTTTTACTTATCAACATTTTTGTGGATTTTTGTTATTTTTTTTAGAAGCTCCAAACAAGCTTCTCTTTTAGGTCCTAACTCCCCTGTTCACCATTTTCAGCATAAGCTGAGTTTTTCTCAGTTCTTTGCAAGGTTGCACAAGGCTTAGTTTGGCTTATCAAGGTCTGATTTTTGGTTTAAACATAGTTAGCCAGGTCTAGTTTAGGTTGCCATTCTTGCTTTTCAGTTTCTTACTTGTTTGGTGGCTTATTTTCTAGCTCAAAGTTGGCCTCAGAATCTGTTTTTGTGCTTAGTTCAATTCATCCAAATCTTTGTAACTTGCAAATCAGAGGTTTTGGCTTGTTGTTTTTTGTTGCATTTTAGCTCTTTTAGCAGTTTATACCTTCTGTTTCAGTTTGGTACTTGTTGTGTCACTTTGGCTTATTCAAGTGCTTATTTCAATAAGCACTTGTATAGCAGTCTCAAATTCCTACACACAACCCCTGTTTTTTATATTTTTCCTAGATTCCTTGCATTGTTTTAAGCTTAACTTGAATTTTTCAGATTTTTCCAGTACTGTTTAGTATTTTTCTTGATTTAATTCAGTTTTTAAGCATTTTTAATTAGCATTTAATACAAAAAATTAAGAAAAGTTTAAAAAAAATAATTTTTCATTTTTCTCAAGTTTAGATAAATATAAAAAGACAAAAAAATATTTTTCTAGATTTTTCTTAGTTAAATCTGTATTTTTAAGCAATTTAATTAGTTTTTAATAGTTTTTAATTCCTAGAAAATAGAAAAATAATCAGAAAAATATAAAAATAGTTTTGAAAATTCTATTTTGATATTTTAGATTTTTCTAAGTCTTAATTTTATTTTTCTAGCTTTATTTCACATTTTCTTGTATTTTAGGTAATTATTTAATAGTTAAAAATAGTTTTTAATTAATAATAATTAATTTAATAGTTATAAAAATAATTTTCTTTTTCTAATAATTTTCTTTTATCATTAGGTTTGTAAAAATATCATTTTCATATTTTTAGGGTTAATATTGATTTAGTTTCACATTTTCATTTGTATGTCGCGTAGTTTTTTTTAATTCAGTTTTATAAAAACATAAAAACAAAAACATCATTTTAAAAATAGTGATAGTGTTTATTTAATATTTTTTTATCTTTTTAACTTTCTTTAATTTGCATTTAAGCCCTTGTAGTTTATGTACTTTTCCTTAAAACCATGAGAAAATGTCGGTCAGGGTAATTTTGGCACCAAATTTAAAATTTTTCATAATATATAGGAGTGGGCCATTAGTATTAACAAAAGCGTCTCACGGATAGGAAGTTGCATGACTAGCACAAAAACCCTTTACCACCCAAATTCCACCCAAAATGTGAGGATCGCCCTTAGATTAGTAGGAATAAAAGCATTCATCTTTAATGCTTAAAGTGTGAACCGGTAGTATATTAGATTCTAGAACTTGTTTTGTGATGCATTCCGAGATCGCAAGTGAGACTACACTTGTGTAGTTAGGAATAACTAAATGATAAGAGGCATTAGGATAACCCTTGTTTGATACCCGTAATATAATTACTTCTTCCACATCGGTTGAGTAATTCCCCCACACCCTTTGCGTTGTACTCATCTTTAGTACACGATACCCCTAGTTAACCCCTCAGAGCCTATCCTTTTCGCGATTCTCGTGATGTTTCGGTTTTTCCGAAATATCAATGAAGAGCATTGTTTACACCCCACCCCCAAATATACACCCAAATCGCCTTAGCCTACCCCTTATGCACTCACTTTTAGTGCAAATTTTTGTTATCACCCTAAACCCTTAGTTCAATTATCTGGTTGCTTGCATGAGTTGCTAAGTCGAGTCATATCCTTTGTATACAGTTTTGGGACGATTGGGATTAATGGGAAAAGTTAATGTTTATGAAATGACGGGAAGGGAACGTTAAATTCAAATTCCCTTTGTTTGCATAATAATGTACCCCAAGTGTTTTGATCTTTTCAATTTGGGTCAAATTAGTGTTAGAGTAATAAAAACTCAAGTGTAGGGATGTGCCTATAAATCCCTATCATTTTGATGTTACCGTAGAGGATGCTAGAGTAAAAGTGTATGAAAAAAAAAAAAAAAAAAAAAAAAAATCGAAAAAAAAATAGAAAAAGAGAAAAAGAAAAAAATAGAGTGAAAAAAAAAACATACGGGCTACCATCCTACATCTATCTTTAAATTTATGTTTGTTTATTTCAGTTATCTAGAGTTTAGAGTGTCGAGTCTTGGCTTAGCAACGCCATTCTTCGTATGCATTTAACATAGAGATTTTTGACTTGCCACCACTAAATAGCCTATCCCACCAAACCCTTGTTTCCCTACCGTAAGCCTAACGTTACAACCCTTTAAAATACCTCTTTGATAGTCTTTCCTAGGTGCTTACGCCAAAGCGATGGAGGTTTGATCTATTCTCAAGCCTATGGTAATCTATGTACTAGGACCGGTTAATGAGTGTTTATCTTCCATTTCCTATTTGTTATATTTCATATATACACCCGAGAGAGATGTGAGTATCCAAACACCCCATGTGAGGTGCTAGTATGTAATTTCCGTGCTTGTTATGACTTTTGCGGGGCTTATATGTGTTGTGGACCGTTTTAAATCAATGCTTCATGACCCCTAACTTATAAATTAATTGGCTAAAAGCACATTTGCTTGAGGACAAGCAAATAACAAGTGTAGGGATATTTGATAAGGTTTTAAAAGGTACAATTTTGAGGGGTCGTTTAAGCCCTTATTTGATCACTTTTGTATCCGTTATTGCTTAATATCGTTCCTTTTCACTTTTTAGGTCTCTTGAAGGCAAAATGCTGGAATGGCACTTATTTGGACGAAAAGGCGCGAATATACGAAGAAAATGGCCAAATTCAGAATCGAGACACTCAAAGCTGCTAAAAACAGAAGGCAACGGCGTCAGGTGTTAATTGCGACGCCGTCGGAGGATTTTTGTGACGATACAGTAGCCAAATACCCTATTTTCAAGTGACGACGTCGGGCTTTAAAAGAGTAGGCCGTTGCTACTCAGACGGCCTAGATTCAATCCAGACGACGTCAGAAGCTGAAGAGGACGGCGTCACAGACATAAGGTGACGCCGTCGCAAGGTTAACGTGGCCAAGACGAAACCCTAATGACGGTGACACGACGGCGTCACAAAACATAAGGTGACGCCGTCGCATATGTAATATTATATATAGAATCCGAATTTTTCAGTTTTAGGAGAGTCTTTGTGTGGAGTAAAAACCTAAAACCGAACCAAGGGTGTCTTGTATAGTATTTTAGGGTTTCAAACCCTATCTTACATCAAGATAAGTATTTACTTCATCAATTCAATTATGTCTTTGATTATTTGTGTGTATGCTTGCATGTTCTCCATGTCCGGCTAATTTATTTGTGTGTTTGCTTAGGGAATATGAAACTTAATTATTAAATATTGATTGGTTGTTTCTTATCTTAGTTGATTAATGATCTAGTAATGCGATAGGTCATTCGTTGTGTACTTAATGCTTGATTCATCTTTGTGAACCTTAGAATATAATTACCTGAGTAGTTGTAAGCTAAACCATCTAAAGAGTGCCTTAGAGTAAGAGTTTATTATCCCTAGTGGGTTTTGTAGACGAGACCCTTTGGTAAGTTCAAAGAGTTAGGGAGAAACGCATACCCTACAACCTTAGACACACAACGCAGCTAAGAATAAGACGTGACAACTCAACCATCAATAGGAGATAATTAAGGAGTAGTAAAATCTAAGTAAACACATCTTTAAACTATCATACGAGCACACATTAATTAGACATAGACTACCACCACCTTAGTTTAGATAATTAGATAATAGTAGAGTGATCGGTAGAAATACCAACCCCCCCCCCCAAATCCAATACCCGAGATTCGTACCTTTCAATTTCCTAAAAACATAAAAAAGATAAAAAAATAATCTTCCTCAACCTTAACCTTAGCGTAGTAACTTCTCACTAGCATTCCTATTCCCCTAGAGAACGATATCAATACCCGTGGCTTACCCTAATACTACACTACAACGATTAGGTTCACTGCTTAGGGTGTTGAAAAACTTGCTCGACGAAAAGGAAGTTCATTTGACCCCGAACGCGTTGCGTAAGCGTATCACCTTTTCGCCAAGCATACGCTAGTGTTTGGGGTAATATCGCTAAGGCGATTAATAGGATGAAGGTGGGGGATTTGAGTCTGAACCAGATGCTCAAAGGTAACTGTGGTAACGGTAGGGATATTCAATTTTGGTTGGATCCTTGGGTTAACAACGTGGCTCTCAAGGATAGGTTCCCGGGTTTGTTCAAAAAGGATATAGACAAGAAGTGCAAGGTTCACGATAGATTCTGCAGTATTAATGAGCGTTTTGTTCTCAACAACGTTGGCCAATTAACTGTTGATGAAGACGCTGAGCTGGAGTCTTTAATTCGAGAGCTGGAAGGGAATCGGTTAAAGGAATGTGATGATAAGTGGGAGTGGAAAGGAAGGAACCAAAGACCCTTTAGTGTTAAAGGGGTGAAAAAGTTTCTTCTAAGCCACTATGACTACAGTAACAGTTTTGTGTTCAAATGGTCGAAATGGATCCCGAAAAAATGTAATATTTTCATGTGGAGATTAGGGATGGATCGTATTCTCACAGGTATGGCTCTAAGAGTTAGGAATTTCTTCTTTGGATCCACGTTGTGCGTCCTGTGTGGTCAGGAGGAGGAATGCGCAGAGCATCTGTTTTGTTCGTGTGAAGTGGCCACGGAAATTTGGTATAAAATTGGTCGATGGATCAAGTCTCCTCCCTTGTACATGTTCTCTGTTCTAGATATTTTTGACATACACAGATGGGGTGTCCAAGAAAAGAAGAGAAGGAAAGTCATTAAAGGGATTATTTTCATTACTTGTTGGTCCATTTGGAAAGCTAGGAACTTGAAGAAGTTTGATAACGGCTCCATTGTTGTAAATCTTATTATCCTTAACATTATGGGGTTTGGTTTCTTGTGTTATAAGAACCGAGGGGGGAATTCTAGTCTAAGTTGGGATAAGTGGTGTAAGTTCGAGTTGTTGTAATTGTGTTGTGCCTTTGTTTCCCCTTCGCTAGTTGGCGTTGGTTTGGGCTTGTGTGAATAATAGTTAACTTTAAAAAAAAATGACTACCACCACCCTTAGACCCCACCATTCAAACAAAACCAAACTTCGTATAAAACAAATTCCCCGGCATGAGATACCATATACAAAGAATTAAAGAAGCCAATAGAAAAATAATTTTCTTGTTGACCATCCAATGAGCTTCGATCAAAACCTGACTAATGTTAGTTAGTTCTAAGGCTGCTCATCGGTCGAAAACCGGACCGGACCGAGACCGAATCCGGAAAAAACTCTAGACCGAGACCGAGACCGAATGTGGTCGGTCCGGTCCAACAAGGCTAAATTTCGGGTTTGTGGTCCGGACCGAGACCGAATCCGGCAAAAACCCTAGACCGAGACCGGATCGCCGGTCCATCGGTCCGGTCGGTTTCGGTTCGGTCCTGTCGGTTTTGTCGGTCGGTCCGGTCCATCCGGTCCGTTTTCTCACCCCTAGTTAGTTACATTGATTCCAACAAACAATTAATTAATCACAATTCAATCATGCATCAGACTTTTCTTTTCTTTTACTCAAACGATAAGATTAATTAATACGAACACTTACAGTGATTTAATACCACACTTCCGCTGACAAGAACCAATAAACAAACAAACTTTTTTTTTCTTCTTCATATTCGATTCGGCTCTTGATACCATGTAAAAATCAAGAAAATAATAAAAACATTGTATTATCAGATTTATTGAATAATGTATATTACACAAGATTAAATAGAAACTAAACACAGTAAACCCTAAATGCCAAATGGTTCTAGACTACTACGGGTCAAATGGGCCTTATTAAACTAACAGTCACGACAACCTTTCTGTAAAGGGAAGGGTTTAACATGGGTTAAGTATGTGTGTCGGTGGGCTTAAGCCCAACTCAGATAGCTTATTGACTAGTATGAGTTCGATTGAGAAGATGTTCGTAGTAGCTTGTTATAGAGATTATAAGTTTATGCTAAACAAAAATCATAAAAACTTATTTTGTAATTTACAAGTCTTTTAATGTAATCGTGGCTATGGTAATGTAATATTGGAGATATAAGACCTTCTCAAAATAACTTATAAGTATTGTGTAACCCTAACTTGGATAGCTTATTGATATTATTATTATTATTATTATTTATTTTAATAAAACTTTAATGTAATGCGTTATTGAGTTTTAGACCAAAAGAAAATAAAGTTAAAAAGAAGAAAAGAAAGATAATAAATATTTGTGTTCTTGAGTTGAAGAAAAAGATAGAAAAGTAAATAAGATTTTGTGTCCTTGAGTTCTAAATAAAGGAAAAAAATATGATTTATTTACAATTATACTCATATTTGAAGGGTTTAAAGTTCGAAAAGTAATACGAGTAACAATTTTGTCTTTTGACATGCATAATGTTACTTTCCTTCCATTTACTCTCATTTTTAGGAGGAAAGTTTTACTCCAAATTTTCTTTTTCTTTTCTCCCCATCCTTTCTTTTTCTTTAAAAAAAAAAAAAAAAAAAAAAAAAAAAAAAAAAAAAAAACTCCTTTTTTTTAAGTTTCCTTTGCTTTCTTTTCTTTTTTCTTTTCTCTCCAACGGTGAACTCGAGAACACACTAGAGAATAGAGCGGATACGGAATCATCTCAAAATGACGCTTTTTTTTTTTATCAACGAAGTTATAAAAACGTTTATGCTAGCATTTTCTATCATTAATTTTCCTAATTTTTTGTTAAATAGTATGAAAGATCAAATATAAAAGAAAGTGAACACCAACCAACAATAAGAGTTACAGATAAAATGCAAACTTCATAGTAAAAATAAGAGTGAAGTCTAAAGATGCGCAACATACTTTCTGAAAAGGAACGAAATATGTAACCAACTAAATCTATTACAAGTATCGCTAAAATACTTTCAAATTTTGCACAATATACGTAATGTCACCGGTTGCTAGCAGGTTATTTCATACGTGATTTTTTATTTTCAAATTTATATACATGTCATTAGTTAACCGGTTTGTATAGTACCCAAATGTTAATCGGTCTATATTTGACCCGGTTGGCTTTATATTGACCAATTTGTACCAAAAAAAAAACCCTAACTCTTTTTTATTGTCCCAAAATCACTCAAACAAAGTAATGTAACCCTAACCCTAACCCTAATTACATTGCAATGGCTTCTTCTTCCTACAGTGGCTATCGAGCTCGTAATCATGTTCCCCCAACTCATTGCAAATGCATCCTTCGTTTGGCTAAGCGTATATCGTGGACTGAGAGAAATCCAAGGCGTCGTTTTCTTGTTTGCCCAAGACCATCGAAATTTTCTTGTTTCCTTTGTTGTATAAAGTAGGTTTTTTGGCCTAATATTTTTTTACCTTTTTCCTTTTTTTGTTAGTCTTCTCGTCATAGGTGTGATGCCTTTTATTGGATTGATGGAGAGCTGTATGGTGATTGGTATAAAAGTGCACTATACGAGATGTATGTGAGTATGAATCCCCAACAAAGAGATGCGTTTGAACATAATCTAAAGGAGGTCATCACATCAACAACATAGCTCAGCAGAATCAAAATGCAGTTCAGCAGAATCAAAATCAAGCTCAGCAGAATAAGAATGCAGTTCAGCAGAATCAGAAGCCAGCAAAGCTAAAGCTTCATCAGAAGGCTCAAGTGAAATGTGGAGTCATGTAATTAGCCAATGTATATATGTAGTAGTAATAGTGTTTAAGCCTTAGTTTTAGTAGTAGTACAATACAAGTAAGCAGTAGTTCTATAAATAGAGTGTTGTAAACTTCATTTCATACTAATGAGAACTAACAACTTTTCCCGCCTTATGGCATAAGTTCTCTCATTCTTCAAACTTCAATATGGTATCAGAGCAAATGATCATGCTCAACCGTAACAACCGTCAACCACCATCCAACTCTGCCACTTCTAACTAACTCCACCATTTCTAACAAACTCCGACCACCATAACAACCCAAAACCATCACAACAACCACCATTCATCTTCTTTCACTTCACCAAATTCAACCAAATCACCATCTTTCTACTCTACTCAACACCAGGAACATTCTTACAATCACCAATCATCACAATATCATCATTTAATCAACAAATCAGTCAAATTTTACAAAACTCATAATGGCGGGAACCACAACAAACACCACCACAACTGCAACCACTACCACAACTACTTATACTGAAATCACACCAAATCACCCACTGTTTTTACATCAAACAGATCATCCAGGACTCATTCTCATCTCCAAGAAACTCACTGGATCAGATAACTACAGTTCCTGGAGAAGATCAATCACCATAGCACTCAATGCCAAGAATAAAATGAAAATCATCACAGGAGAGTATCCAGAACCATCAGTGGAATCAGATGTCCGAGCAATCTGGGAAATAAACAATGATATGTTGATTTCTTGGATCTTGAATACAGTTAGTGAACAGATAAGCAACAACTTGAATTTCATCAATTCTGTGTCAAAATTATGGAATGAATTGCAAGAACATTATGCTCAAATTGATGGTCATAGAATCTTCCAACTGACAAATGACATGGTTCAGTTGAAACAAGGCAATTCCAGTGTTGAAGTGTATTATCACAAATTAAAGGGGTTATGGGATGAATATGATGCACTGGAGGCACCTTACATGTGTATTTGCAGTTGTACTTGTGAAAATGGAAGGATTAATGGTGAAAGGGATCAAAGAAAGAGACTAATTCAGTTTTTGATGGGGTTGGATGAAGGTTACTCTAATGTCAGAGGTCAAATTCTTCTGATGCAACCTCTTCCATCAGCTGCAAAAGCTTACACCATGGTGAGACAAGAAGAGAAGGAACTGCTCCTAAGTCAATGACCTCTACCATCCTCAATTCCTACACCACCAATGCAAGACCACAAACCAACTCTACTCCAAGATACAACACCTATGCTAATCCAAGAAACTCATATCAAAACTCCCAACTCAGGAACAATTACCAATCAGAAAGAAACAATTTTCATCCAAACACTACCAATGGTTCAACCCTAAGCTCAAGCTCAGAAAGGAAAAGCACCTTTAAGAAAGGTGTCTACTGTGGAAATTGTGGTAAAGAAGGTCATGTACAATAGGAATGCTACAAAATTGTGGGATACCCAGCAGGTCATCCTCTTCATGGGAAATACCAACCATCACAGACACCAAAATTTACCAATCCAAGGACCACAAGGGCCGTAAACATGGTGACTGGACAGAAGGACACAAAGACACAACTTTCTACTCCACACACTCAAGAGGCACCACAGAATCATGTATCAGCAAGAATGGATCAATTGCAAAACCAGCTCAATCAGGTGCTACTCATGCTTCAAAACAACCAAGGAAATCCCTTCCAAGGTATCTTTTCCTCCACTAGTCTCAAAATTCCTAAATTTATTGCAACTCTCATTACTGATTTTAAAGATGCTTGGATAATTGATAGTGGTGCAACTGACCATATCTCAATCACACTCACTCTAATGCACAATGTTCACACACTCACTACACCAGTCCTTGTATCCCTTCCTGATGGCAAAACAATCAAAGTCACAACCTATGGATCAGTCACCCTCAATGCAAACATAACATTACATAATGTCTTTTACATTCCCACATTCACATACAATATCATCTCAGTGAGCAAACTACTACATGGAACATCTATTTCACTCACCTTAACTGCTTCATACTGTATTTTTCAAGACTAGAACAAGAGGATTGCACATGGCACCCTCTGTGATGGTCTGTACTTCATCTCACCAGCACCTTCTACTCATACCAGCTCATCAACCATCCTTCACACCAACATCAATCCAACTTTATGGCATTCCAGACTTGGTCACTCTTCAACCACTGTACTTAAGAAAATAAAATCACTTTCATCATTGTTCAAATGTAATTCAAATTCAGTTTGTGATATATGTCCTTTGGCAAAACAACATGCTTTACCTTTTCACACAAGTACTTCATATGCAAACCATTTGTTTGATCTTATTCACATTGATGTTTGGGGTCCATATAAACATCCCACAGTTAACAAATGCAAATATTTTCTCACCATAGTTGATGATCATTCAAGAGCAATTTGGACTTATTTAATGCCAAACAAAACTCACACCACTTCCAATATCAAAACATTCTGTGCTTATGTTCAAAATCATTTTCACACAACCATCAAAACAATCAGAAGTGATAATGGTACAGAATTTACCAATACCTCTCTCTCAGATTACTTTGAAATTAATGGTATTCTACACCAAACATCATGTCCCAACACCCCTCAACAGAATGCTAGAGTAGAGAGAAAACACAGACAATTACTTGAAATTGCAAGAGCAATAAAACACCAAGCTCATTTTCCAAACCACTTCTGGGGATATTGCATCCTTGCAGCCACCTATCTCATCAACAGACTACCTTCCAAACCAATTCATCACAAATCACCATATGAACTCTTACATAACCAACCACCATCACTTGATCACCTCAGAATTATTGGATGCAGAGCCTTTGTACATCATCATAGTCCAGACAAACTTGATCCAAGATCCATTCCCACCATTCTAGTTGGCTATTCATTCACACAAAAAGGATATGTCTTATATGATCCCAACACAAATAAACTTATCACTAGCAGACATGTGCTCTTTGATGAAACTGAATTTCCCTTTGCTCATTCACCATCAAATATCACACACTCACCACCACCCATTTCATCTGATCCAACCAATCTCCCTGTTTTTCCTTCCTCACCCACAATCACCAATGATACTGATCCATCTCCACTTACATCCACAATCAACTCACCAGCTCACACTCACACCCACACCAAAAATTCACCAACCATTGATCCAGCTCCATCAAATTCTACACACACATATATCCCATCTACCACATTACCTAATCCATTACCCACACCTAATACTACCACCTCTTCTACTTCCACTGAAACTCCTCCTATCGCTACTCCTCCATTACCACACAGAGTATCCACCAGAACCAAACAACCATCCATCAAACTAACAAACTATCAATGCACTCTTCCAAAGTCACTTATTCATAACATAACAAAACATCACTACACTCACTACATTAATTATATCAACATTCATACACCATCCACTAGACATCTAATTCACAACATAAACACCACCACTGAACCACACAATTATTCACAAGCATCTAAAGATCCAAAGTGGGTAGAAGCAATGAAAAAGGAATTAGAGGCTTTAGAAACAAACTCAACATGGGAAGTCACCACTCTACCACCAGGAAAGATACCAATTGGTAGTAAATGGGTCTATAGAATCAAGTTCAAATCAGATGGTACCATAGACAAGCACAAGGCCAGGCTTGTTGCAAAAGGCTATACCCAGAAGGAAGGCATAGATTACAAAGAGACTTTTGCTCCAGTTGCCAAAATGGTTTCAGTCAGAGCTCTTCTTGCAGTGGTTGTACATAAGAACTGGTTTATTGAACAACTAGACATCAACAATGCTTTTCTCCATGGAGATCTACATGAGGAAGTCTACATGTCTCTTCCCCAAGGATACATCACTCCTACCTCAGCAAACATGGTCTGCAAACTCAAGAAATCCTTATATGGCCTCAAGCAGGCAAACAGACAATGGTTCACCAAGCTAACTACTTTTCTTTTATCCTTGGGCTTTCATCAAAGTTATGCAGATACTTCCCTCTTTACTCTCACCAAAGATAACTCCTTCACTGCTTTACTCATCTATGTAGATGATATCATTCTCACTGGAAGTGATCATTCCTTGATACAATCCATCAAACAACATCTCCACAACCAGTTCAGCATAAAAGATTTAGGTCCTCTTCATTATTATCTGGGCATAGAGATTCTTCATAATTCAACAGGTCTTGTTATGTCCCAGAGGAAATATGCCTTGGATCTCCTACAATGTGCAGATGTTCTTCATCATAAACCTTCTACTATTCCATTGGACCCACTCAAGAACCTTAATCTCACAGATGGAGAACCTCTTCCTGATCCATCTCTTTACAGGAAACTGGTTGGCAAGCTTATTTATCTCACCATTACTAGACCTAATCTATCATTTGCAGCTCAAGCCCTCAGCCAATTCTCTCATGCTCCAAGGACTGCTCACATGGATGCTTTATACAAAGTTTTAAGATATATCAAACTTTGTCCTGGTCAAGGTCTACATTTTCCAAGAACCAACAATCTTCAATTATCAGCTTATTATGACAGTGGCTGGGCATCTTGTCCCATCACTAGAAGATCAGTTACAAGATATGCTACATTTCTTGGTCCTTGCTTAATATCCTGGTCATCCAAGAAACAACTGGTGGTTTCTAGGTCATCTACAGAAGCTGAATACAGGGCCCTTGCAGATTGTACTTGTGAACTTACCTGGCTTCAATGTCTCTTCAGTGATCTGCAAGTCAATACTCCTACTCCTATTCCTATCTTTTGTGACAATGAATCCACCATAGGATTGGCTTCCAATCCTGTACATCATGCCAGAACCAAACACATTGAAATTGACTGTCACTTTGTCAGAGATAAAATCAAGAATCACCAAGTTCTTCCTATGTTCATCCCCTCTAAACTCCAAGCTGCAGATGTTCTCACCAAAGGTTTACCAAAGGCTCTCCACTATACATGTTTATCCAAGTTTGTCATATGTGATCCATACACATTGCCAACTTGTGGGGGGGGGGTAAAGGAGGTCATCACATCAACAACATAGCTCAGCAGAATCAAAATGCAGTTCAGCAGAATCAGAATCAAGCTCAGCAGAATCAAGCTCAGCAGAATAAGAATGCAGTTTAGCAGAATCAGAAGCCAGCAAAGCTAAAGCTTCATCAGAAGGCTCAAGTGAAATGTGGAGTCATGTAATTAGCCAATGTATATATGTAGTAGTAATAGTGTTTAAGCCTTAGTTTTAGTAGTAGTACAGTACAAGTAAGCAGTAGTTCTATAAATAGAGTGTTGTAAACTTCATTTCATACTAACGAGAACTAACAACTTTTCCCGCCTTATGGCATAAATTCTCTCATTCTTCAAACTTCAATATAATCAACAAAGAATTGTAACTTTGGAAGAAGAATTAAGATCAAAATCAAATATTGTTGATGAATTGAAAAGAGCAAAATAAAATGTTTCTCGTTGGAGGAAGATTTCTAGTTTCTTAATGTTTCTCATGTATGTAATGTTTATGTTGTTGTTAGTTGTTCTTTGAACTTTCCATGTTAGTGTAATGTCGTGTTTTGGTACTTCTGAATGTATGAAACAATGTATTAACACTTTTGTATCAGCCCAAGGAAGTTTGTAATGAAATCTATCATCCTTTGAATGTATTTTGTGTTTTTGGAATAAATTTTGTAATGAAATGTATCATCAAATAGTATCTTAGGTTATTGTAGTAATGAAATTAGGGTTATGTTATTGCAGGAACTGAGTTGGTTATGTTATTGGAGTATCTTGGGTTATCTTATTGCAACACTGAGTTGGTTATGTTATTGCAGTATCTTGGTTTATGTTATTGCACAACATCCAAACAAACTGCATTTTGGGAAAACATACTTTCACATCACCCAAGCCTATTATTGTACATGACCAAAGCATAACGCACATGCTAAAAGACCATTTTACATGCTCAATAATCCTACTACACATGCTCCAATCAAATAGAAAAATGGACAACACACATAATTGTTAAAACTGCATAGATAGATAGGCAAAAGGTTCAAGTGTTTACAGGCATTAAGGCGGTTATGAAAGTTATGCCATGTTTTGCACCTTATCTAACAGTTATAAGGTTGTTTACAAGCTCTAAGGTGGTTACAACAAAAGTTGTGCATTTCCAGCTCACATATCTAACAGTTATAAGACCTATTTAGGCAACAAATTTTGATACAAAAGCATTGAAACATATTGACAGATACATTTAGAGACAATGGTCTGTCTAGAGTTCTCCCAGTGCCATCTGTAGGATAGTTAAACTTCCTCTTTTGGCAATCCTTTTTGATTTAGCCCTTGGGTTGATATGAGGTCTTGGTCTTGGTGGCCTTTGTGTTTGACTTTCTTTAGTAGGAGCTTGCATTAGATGTGGAGGAGTTGGTTCAGGTTGTGAAATTGGTGTTCAGATTGTGATATATCCACGCTAACAGCTTCTACACCTTCTGAGATTGATGGGAGAGCATCACTGTGTTCTTGAATTGCTTCATCAAGTGCTTCATCAAATGTAGCTCTTCTCCAGCTCGTTTTTTGAGAAATGATCCCATTGCATATCCTCCCAATATTGGTAAATTCTTCCATTTTGTTCTCACTCCACTTTTCTCTTTTCCTCTTCTTGCCTAACTTCTTCCAGTACTTCTCTTTCTGCTTCTACATGTTTCCTGTATTGAAGCTCCTAGCAGTTCAACCTTATCAAAGATGGTATAGTTAGTAGTTGTTCTACTCAGTTTAAATGGAACTATCATTATCAATCATTTAAAAAAATAATAGTAATAAGAAAGTATGTTACATCTGTATTAATGCTATCATCACATCATTTACTTGCACACCCAACACCTTTCCTTGCAGATCCACCCCTCTTGCTTCCAAACCCACCCCTCTTGCTTGCAGAACCCCTACCCATGCTTGTAGACCCTTTACCCATACTTGCAAACCCCTTACCCATGCTTGCAGACCCTCTACCTCTGCTTCAGAACCCCTACCTCGGCTTGTAGACCCTTCACATCTCTTGCTTATTTCCTCAACTTATTTTTTTGACTTACAAAAATCATTGATACTAATGCTATATTTTTGTGTTCTTACCTATGGTGTATACATAGCTTTTTGGTGGCCTGGGTGTATTAGGTTCTTTTGGTTTGTCTGTTTTAGGATTAGTACAACTAGCCTTGTTATGACCTGTACTCCAATAGTTTTGACAAGTCATGACCTTTCCAACTCTACTAACATGATGCTCATTATCTTTCTTACTAAGGTGTTTGATTTTATTCTTCCTAGGCCTTTCGGTCATTGTCTTGAAAATTGGTGGACGTGGTGGTGTGTTTATGGTTGACCTCCATATCTTAGACCCATAAACTGGTTTATGGAAAACTGATAAGTATCAAACCATTTCGACTGAATATACCAACTATTGACTCCATCATCTGGATTTAACTTAAAATGCAGGAATCTTGCAACAACATGTATTAAAGGTACCCCACTTAACTCCCATAACCTACAGTCACATTTTCTAGCTATCAGATTAACACCAAATGCCTCATCCCTCCTTCCAACTTCAACTACTTGGTACCCACTAAGAACAACCTGCCACTTCCTTTGTTCATTTTTCAGTTCTTCTAAATGTTTTCTAATTGATGGAGTTATTAAGTCATCACAATCAGAAGCTTTCTTACTCATATGCCATATTCTTTGCATAATATATACTCTAATGTCCTCAAGCATAGTGATAATTGGCTTATAGTGTAGACTATATGGCTGAGCAAACCAACCGAATGGACCGGACCGACCGAGACCGACCGAACTGAAGGACATGTTGTCCGGTCTCGGTCTAGGTTTTCGGGCAAATTCGGTCTCGGTCCGGTCCGGGTACAAACCGACCAATAATGCCTTCTCGGACCTGACCGAGCGAGACCGTACCAACCCGGACCGGACCGAACATATTCGGTCTGGTCTTCGGTCCATGGTTTTGGTCTTGGTCGGTCTCGGTCCGGTCAAGTCTTGGTCGGGCCGGTCCGGTTTTCAGCCCGTGATCACCCTAGTAGACCACTTAATTTCCTTTTAAAATTTGCATAGATATGTCTTGTGCAGTGCCTGTGTTCTGCTTGTGGCAACCATGTCCTCACTGCCTCATTTAAACCCTACAATAAACAAAAACAATAAACCATATGAACCTACATCTATATGACAGAATGTATGAGATGGGTGATAGCACCTGAAATTATTGTCAATCCAAGCCCATTATCTAGTTGCAGATCATCAGCCAATAGTGATAAAAACCAACACCAATTATTCGTGTTTTCAACATCAACTACTGCTCATGCTATCAAATACATTTGATTGTTCACGACCCTTTTAATGGCAGTCAACAACTCATCTTTACACATGTGTTTTATAAAGCAACTATCAATTCCAATCACCTTTCTACACCCAGATAACCATCCATCCTTTACACCCTTAAAACACAGATAAAACCTATGGAAGTAATTATGTCCATTATCATGCACATCTACATCTATGTGACAGGTGGAACTAGGATTTGAATCAAGTACTGCTTGTCTGTATTCCCAAAGTTTTCCGTAATGTTCAATAAGGCCTCCATCATATTCATACAAAGCACATTGCTTTGCTCTCTTATATTGGCCTAAACTGACATCAACCAAAAACTTCTCTCTTATATCTTCCTTCATAAACTTGTATGAGAGTGCATAATTAAATATAATATCCCTTGCAAAATGTTTTGATATCCCCCTAAATGTAACAAGTGAGCCCAAGTTGTAGTTTCTAGTACACCTATGATCATAGTACAATGTCTTAATTTGAAAAGACCTTTCACTACTCATCCAACTAGCCCAAAGCCTAAATGGACAATGTTGATCCTTATGTTCATGCACTCTCATCCTTGTCCATCTAACCTTAGGTTTCTTAGCACTATCTTCTGCCACTCTCTTTCCCTTCACATTATCACTCTCTTCTGCCACTCTCTTTCCCTTCACTTTATCACTCTCTTTTGCTACTTTCTTACCCTTCATATTATCACTCTCTTCTGCCACTTTCTTACCCTTCACCTTATCACCCTCCATTGCACCTTTTTTTTGTTCTTTTTTAGTCCTCTCCTACTAGCACATCTACCCAATTCTACATCTCTACCACAATATACAAGTAAAGACTTACAGTCACTCCTATAATACCACAACTAGTATACATGCTTAACACCATAATCAGCTAGTGCATTTTTTTTAACTGCAGTGAGCTTTCAAATTTCATGCCAAGTATTGGTTTTAACTCATCCCAAGGTATTTCAGGGTTGTGAGAAGGATTCTTAACACCCTTTTTTATTTTATACTTAGCATCTATAACATCATTATTTAGATCATTTTCTTCAAGTATGCTTATGATCACGTGTTTGATGAGATGTCCAAAATTTAAGGATCTGAAAGATTAAACAACAAATATTTACAATGTACTATACCTTATAACATTCGTACAACCACAACTGTCTTCCTTGAGATTATTAGGGTTTCAAAGTGTATGTATATTGTTGGTGGGAAAGTGATAATGAAATGGGAGGATTTAGGGGTTAAGTGGAAGTCAACTGGTATTATATAGGGTCAAAGATTTTTATTATTTAATAAGTTATATATTCCACGTAGATAAATAATTTAAATCCACGTAGATAAAGAAGTATAAGGTGTAACCGGTTAACCTGCTACCAACCGGTGACATTACGTATATTGTGTAAAGGTGAAAGTACTTAGCGATACTAGTAATAAATTTAGTTGGTTACGTATTTCGTTCCTTTTCAGAAAGTATATTGCGTATCTTTAGACTTCACTTTAAAAATAATTAGTTTTATTCTGCAAACAAAAGTCTTATAAACTTAATTTAACATCCTTTTAATCAATATGATATAGTTTGCATTTAAAACAATACAACAAGTTATCATGCTTAGGGTAATACCCAACTAAAAGGGTGTTTGTGTAAACATAATATGTACTTCTTCGGTTGTGCATACACAAAGTGACAACTAGCGAGTATCTACATTTTTTGGCAATTAATCCTTTTAAAATTACAAATTCATACTATTGACTTCTTTTTCTTCCGATGAGTATGTGAATATGAATAATTTGATGTTCATTTGTAAAGTGAGAAATGAAAAATATTTTGTTTAGGTTACCCCCAGTAAGGAGGGTCAATCCCTCTCATTTTCCCTGCCGCGTCAGCTTTCTCTCTCCAGCGACCTTCAGGCGATTGGGTGCCCCAGTAAGGGTGACCACGATCATTTTTTTTTAACATTTTAACACAAACTCAAATTTCATTAATAATTAAAACGTTACATAATAATTCAAATAAAATTAAAATATTACGATAATAAAACGACTAAACTAGTTTTGATTATGACGATGCCAAATGTCTTCTACCAAATCGGCTTTGAGGCTAAGATGAGTTGTTTTGTTGCATATCTCTCTGGTAATTTCCAACGATTCCACATGCGTTCTTATGGGATCATAAGAACGGTGCTGCTCCGCTGGAAAGAATACTGGAGATATCGTCGGCTCTTCATCCTGAATTATCATATTATGTAATATGATGCATGTGTACATTATATGTGATAGACGCTCTTTGTCAAACCCTTTAGCCGGATGTTTAATCATTAGCCACTTCCTCTTTAGTACACCAAAAGCACGTTCCACATCTTTTCTTGCTGCTTCGTGCATCGTCTTATACAATATTCGTTTGTGATCATTCGTCCCTGGATTTTTAATGGACTTCATAATAACTGAGTATTCCGGATATATCCCATCAGCAAGATAATATCCCGGTTTATAAGGCACGCCGTTAGCAACAAATTCCACATCCGGTGCTCTCCACGTTTTGAGATCATTGAAAAGAGGTGATTTACGTAAAACATTTACGTCGTTATTCATCCCGGCGACACCAAAGAACGCATGCCAAATCCATAAATCTTGGGAGGCGATCGCTTCCAATAAAATGAAAGGAGTTTGCCCGTGATCACCCCTACAAAATTGAGCTTTTAAAGCATGTGGGCAATTCTCCCACGACCAATCTGTACAATCAATGCTTCCTATCATCCCAGGAAACCCATGGCGTGCGTAGTGATGAACATAGAGTTTGTCAATGTCTGTAACCGTCGGATTTCGCAAATACTCTGCACCATATAACTCCATTATGGCCTCACAAATTTTTTGGAGACACTCACGAATTGTTGACGCACCCATTTGCACATATTCGTCTAGAGCATCAGCATTGACTCCGTATGCCAATTGACGAATTGACGAAGTACACTTCATCAATGGAGAAATACCAAGTACGCCTGCACAACTAGGAGTTTGTTGGAAATAAGGTGAATGATCGGTTACCTCTCGAACAATTCGTGTGAATAGTTTTCGGCTCATTCGGAAACGATCATGGAATGCTTGATCGCCGTATCTTGGGGTCTCGCAAAAGTAAGCAGCCACTAAATGGTTATGAGCACCCAAACGATCCCTACTAATTTGGTTTCGTGAGACTTTAGTTTGTGACGCTTGAAAAGCCTCCCAACACTCTTCCGCAAACATCGTAAACTCGCTACTAACTTCATTTTCATCATCCGATGACGAATCGACAATGAATAGCTCGTAAGAATTCATAGTGTGAAAAAATATAGAGAATTTGTGAAATGAGATTTGTAGATTGAAGTGTGTTAATATGTTGTGTATTTATAAGGTAGTTTAATAGATTTTATTATTATTTTTTTATTTTTTTTTCAAATCGTTACACAACGGTTGTATATTAAATGCATGTTCTTTCTCAGTCGATTGTTTGGACGACCAACAATTGTAAAAAATGACCCACGATCGATTCCCCACAAAAGGGCGGTCGAGTGGGAATCGATCGACTCAGTCGATTGTGGTTCTTTACTGCGATCAGCCTTAAGTTGTGTATATCGGGAAAAATGATGTGTGAAGTTATGAATAAAAATGATGGGTTACGATGATATTTATAAGTAACTAAAGTGATAAATTTTAATTTATTTTTTTTAAATGTCAAATAACCGTTGGAGGGCCTCACTTTTTGACTGTTTGATGACTTTTTGGCTTGGAACCGGTTTGGTGGTTGAGGCCACCAAAAATGAGAAAAGAAAACACCATTATCGCGCACGGTGATGGTCAAATGCTAATGCTTCATCATTATAGTGATCAGTTTTATAAAAATGTTATAAGAGCATGTACATCAGTAACGGCATAACGCCGTTAGTGGCGTTAACCCGTTGGACCTCCGGCGTTATTTCAGCGTTAGTCCCCAAGCGTTATGATACTAACGGGCGTTAAAGTTTAACTTTAATAGGATGTTATTGATGTGGGTGTTTTTTGGGGATGTTAAGGTGAAATGTTATGAAATGTTAAAATTTAACTTTGGATGTTATTGATGTGGGTGTTTTTTTGGGAATATTAAGGTGAAATGTTAAAGTTAATGTGGCGCTGACGTGGCTGGTGTTAAACTATAACTCAAGTTACTTATGTAGATGCTCTAAAGTAAAAACTGACGCGACAAGTCCTCTTATTTCATGACACAATCTTGAAACCTTTTCACTCTTGTTGTCCGACATGAATTCCATCCAACACCATTTTCCTTTTCAACTTCCTTCACCTTATCATCATCACAATTCAAACCCCAAAAAAAGACCAACCCACTTTATCATCTCTGCAACAACAACACAATCATTAAAACATAACCCAGTTCAAGGTTTAGCACACAGGCTTAAAGCTGGAAAAAACATCAAGACCTTAACACAGTTTAACCATGTACTTATGGGTTTGGTTCTAAATGATGAGTTAGACTATGCATATAAACTATACTCTAGTTTATCAAACTTTGACTTTTGTGCTAATGGGTTGACTTTTTCTATACTTGTAAACTATTTCTGCAAAAAAGATGACCCAATGGAAGCTAAAAAGGTTTTGGAACATATGATTAGTAATGGGTTTGTGTTTGATAACAATAAAGTTAAAACCTTTACACAGGTTATTAATTCTTTTTGCAAGAAAGGTAAGGTAAAGGAAGCTTTTCAAGTGTTTGAGATGATGGGTATGGTACAATGTGATGCTAATATTAATACTTATAATTGTTTGTTAAAAGGGTTGTGTTATGTTGGTAGAGTAGAAGAAGCTTATGAAATGTTGTTGGAAGTTAAGAAATGGTTGAGGTTGGATGTTTATAGCTATACCGCTGTTATGGATGGTTTTTGCAAAGTGGGTAGGTCGGAAGAGGCGTTAGAGTTGCTAAATGAAGCGATTGAAGTAGGGTTGAGTCCGAGTGTAGCGAGTTATAATACTGTTTTTAACGGATACTTTAAGGAGGGGAGGCCGATGGAGGGGTTTGGTTTGTTGGAGAGGATGAAAGAGAGGGATTGTGTTCCGGATTATGTTAGTTATAGTACTTTGTTACATGGGTTGTTGCAATGGGGTGAGTTTAGGGCGGGGGTTGTGGTTTTTAATGAGATGTTGGATGTTGGATTTGAGGTTGATGAGCGAATGATGAATACTTTGTTAAGAGGCGTATGTAGGAGATCTAGAGATGAGAAGGAGTTTTTGGAAAATGCTTATCGGGTGTTCGATGAGATGTGCAAGAGAGGCTGCGATATTGACCCTTGTGCTTATGAGTTAATGATTGAAGCCTTTTGTAACGGGAATGAGATGGACAAGGCTTATGTTAATTTGTGTGAAATGATAAGGATGGGGCTGTCTCCACGATCGTTCACATTCAACATCATCATCGGAGGGCTTTGTATTGAGGGAAAGGTTGAGAAAGCCATGTCACTTTTGGTTTTGGTATGCAAAGGAAGATGTGAAATGCTTGACAGAGTCGCCTTTGATGTCTTGATTAAGGCGATGAATCGACAAGGCATGGTAAAAAGTGCGATGTGTGTATATTGTGTTGCACTAAAAAATGGAGTAATCCCGTTAAAGAAGCCTAGACGATGAATTGTCCTACAATGACGATGCAGATGAGATAAGTTTTCACTTTTCAGTGATTCAGTTGTCATATTACATGTAGCTTTCTGGTAGGCTATCTTAAGAGACTGTAAATACAAATTTTAGCAGTAATCCAGTAACGGCTGAATGCGTTTTGATAATAACGAGATATATTATGACCGCGCATTGCGGCGGGAGAAAAAAAAAAAAACTGTTTTGTAGTTATTATCTACATTTACGTTTAAAGACAATGTATGGGCAGTTTTGAGAGTGTTTGGGATTGCATACTAAAACTGCTTATTTGGTTAGATGCAATCCCAAACACTCACTTAGCGGAACATATGCACCAATTGGGGAAAAAATGCAGTGTTTGGTAGTGTTTTTGTTATATTGTGTTCATGTCTGTGTGACTTGTCTATAGTTAGCACCGGAAATAAAAATGCAGTTGTCCACTTTGTCTCTTGTTTTAGATGCATGAAATGATCATAACACTTGGCGTATATGGGATTGCTCATGAAACTGTACAATGTTCGTATGATTCAGTCGACCCTTTTTGGAGGGTTTGGTTCTGGACCCTTTGTGTAGTTTTTGAGTGTAGTTATGTAGAGCTTATATAAAGCCCTTAACATGATGATACAGTCGAAACAGTGATTTGGAACTTCACAGCATACTTTGTGCATCGAGGGTTGATGTTGGGATGGGGATTTCGGGTATCCTGTTAGAAAGGAATGAGAGTGCGTGCTGTATTATTTTTTCTCCCAAGCTTCACTAAGTTGCTTATCCAACATTTCGAGTGGCAATATGATATAATTATTGGGTTCATTTCAACTTGAACACCCCTGATTAATTTGTGAACCGTGTTTGAGATCTTGTCCTCATTCCAAATGTGTTGGTGGAAGGGATTGAAGTAGGGATGAGCATTTCGAACCGGATCCCGGAACCGTACCGAAACGGTACCGATTCTTGAAATACGGTACGGTACCGGGACTACGAAATAAGGTGAAAAAAAAATCGGGACCACTAATTCGGTACGGGACCGGTACCAAATCGGGGAATTCCCGAAAAAAAGCGGGGAAAACCCGATTTCCTGGTACCGGTACCGGTACCGGTATCCGAATCCCGTTCGGTACGGTACCGGTACCACTAATTTATGCTCGGGAAAAAATCGGTACCACTAATTCGGTACAGGACCGGTACCGTGCTCATCCCTAGATTGAAGCAATGTAGGTCACTTTAGGGTTTTGATCTTTGTGTGTTTGGAAGGAGAATGTTCTGATATAGTTGGCTTGTTTTGGGGTTGGTGGAACTCAGTTATTGGCCTTGATTGTGGTCATAGAGCTTAGCTTTCATGATAACCTACACGTTACACCTTTTCTTTTTCTACCAATTAATACGTTTTGAATTTCGAGGTATTGGATTTGAGCTAGTTTAGTTTGTCATTGACTAGTTTGAGAGTCAGAATAAATACTCGAGGGTAAGCTGCTGCAAAATGCTCTTTCATGATTTAGCTTATCGAGTAAGGGTCCTAATGTGCTTGTTACCTTTGGTTCCCCTGTCTTTAAGTGAAGGGACTAGTTTCGTTTTTTGCAATCCGAATGGAGCTTTGACATAAAACAAGTATATACTTTTTCGGGATCAAAGCAAACAGAATCAATTCTTCGTGGGCTCAACTGGTAATAATCGTACAATTATCATATAATCCTATATGGTTTATTTATCACAGGGCCTGATCGTTCTCAGTTTTTCCATGTAAATCGGCAGTATGCTGACAGAACCCCCTTGATGCAAGTGATATTTGCTCCAAAATCTGAACTTTTGCCTTATTTCTACCTATAGTACACTCAATAACAACTGGTTTTATTGATTAGTTTTCCGTTTGTCACAGTCATGACTGCTCTTAGTCTTATAATCCAGTTGCAACGCATTAGCTCTAACATACTCATTAGATGATAAATAACCTTAGTCCTGTAAAATCCTGTGGCATTTTCATGAATATGCTATCTATATCTTTTCCATTGACAAAAAATGTAATATAAGATTCATTTTCTTTATCTGCTTGTATGCTGGATTTGGTTGTTGTGATGGTAATTATATTGGATCTTTGTTGTGCTACCTCTGTTGTTTAGAATTTGATTATTAAATGTTAAGATGTCATGGCTTTCTATTTGTGCTTTTTGTAACTCTATGGAATTTTGAGTTTTTCTGTTTGCATTAGAATGCAAGTGATACTTGGATGTTCGGGATTTCTATATGCATTTATCTAATCGTATAGTTTGTAGCAATGGTTCATTGAACAACATTTAAGCCTATATTTGTGCTGTCTCGGATCTTAGCTGTTTTAATTAATGGCAAGAAACAATAAATCTAGTGCCCGACGTCGTTTTTGGAGGTTTTACTACCTATTTAAACCCCTGTTTAGCCTAGGGTTTGCCTACTTCGTTTAGTATAAACTTTTGTTAAAAATATCCGCCGCACCCAAAATGGACAGTTTCCGAGATGATGGAAATGTCATTCACATAATTGGTGGAGATGATAAGCCGGTTTCAGCGACAGGAAATGAGTATGATAAGGCGTCTGCTAATAAATCAATCGCCATCCAGAAATTGTTGTTCAAGACAAAATGGTGTGTTGAATCCAGATCAGGAACTTGCCAGAATGCCACCAACTGCAATTTTGCACATAGAAGTTCAGAACTCAGAAGTCTTCAGCAGAATTATGATGACTTTGGGCTTGCCAATGAGCATAAATATCTTTTGAATACGCTAAGGGAATCGTTTCCGCAATTTGGGACGTATATTGATAGATCCTTGAAACACTGCAAGAAGTTCTATAGTGAAGAGGGCTGCCCTTTGGGTGACGGCTGTCCTTATGTTCACGACTTAGAATCCAAGTATCGTGAAAGAACAGCAATAGTAGTTTCGGGTGGCAGATCTAGTTCTGTTAAAAGGGATGGGAGAGTCACTGCAGCACTGCCAGCATGGCCACAATCTGCAGCACCAACATCACCAGTAGCAGAGGCTGATGCAACTGTGAAGCCTCCGAATTGGCGAACAAGGATCTGTATGAAATGGGAGAATTCAGGCCACTGCCAATATGGGAGCAGGTGTTATTTTGCTCACGGTGAAGCAGGTATAGTTCATTAAATTTCTTTAATTTATATAGTAATGATTATGAATCTTAATTTTCCTTCTCAGTTATATGTTGGGAACCACAAAGTACAGTTAATTGAATGGTTTGATTATCTATCTTCAGTTATTGACTAAGATCTAGATATAAAGATTGTTACTTTGTTTGAACTTTGCCAATTATCTACCGGTTTGTACTTTGACTTAGATATTCATGTTTTATGGTGATAGATTTCATGCCATGAAGGTAAAGGTTGTCCACCTCCTTTTATTCCCCACTAATTACAAGTTAACAATGAAATATAACTAAGTGATTTTTCTTGTATTCTGTTATGCTTCTTTGTTGTTTACCATTACATATGCTGAAACAAATAGGAGAACGAAAGGCTCGTTGACAATAGTTATGCTCTTTTGTTCTTTGCAGTGTTATATTTGAATTTTGTTATTGTTGATGTAGTAGTTTAGCCTACTATTATTGTCTCAGTTCTGTTGAGATTCTAGATTTTACGTGGTAAATAAATTAGTTAAATTTTTTGATAACTTTGTAAGGGAGGCATAGGAGCCTAGGAACATAACTACATAAGAAAAGCAATATTGTGAACAAGATTATGTTTACTGCCAACATCTTCAAGTTAGAGCAATGAATTTGGATCATCCACAAGTAGTGATCTTATAACAACTTTGGTCCCATATTTTGGTTATTTAAATTTAGAAAGAATCTGGTATCTTTTTTATTGACATAGTTTAGGAACACTGGAAGACTGATTGATAAGTCTTTATGAATCAACCCGAAGCCTTAAAAATGGTATAACTTGGTATAAGTATAGAGTTTCAACCCGATAGCATAGCACTAGATTATTTTATCTTGTGCTTAAGATATAAGTCGATGGCTTAAAAAATGGTTTAACTTGGTAATAAGTAAAGAGTTTTAATCCAATAGCACTTGGTTATTTTTGTCTTACCCTTGAGATAAAAGTGGATATTCCTCATAGTTTATATAGTTCTATATTTGTGGCTAAATTGATTTGTCACATTACAATTTTAATTTTAATACCAGTGTTATTTATAGTAAAGAAAAAAAGAAGCAGCAAAGTAGCAACAAGCTTGACACTACCGCTATTTGTTTGAGAACATGTAAAAAGATGTATAGCATTTATCAGTTTAGCTCATAGAAGTTTGACATCTAAAGTCAAACAATGAGAACTAATAGGGATCAAGCACGTAAGAGTTTTAGAGAGGTTTAACAGATGCATATAAATATCGACACAATGTACAAATAATTGTGTTATTTTATTGTATGATCGTGAACTTGTAGTTTTCAGTCGTACTTTTGACTTTGACCATCAAATGAGTACCTTCAAATTTCAAAATAATTTGTATATTTACTTCGGAATAAAAAGCTATACTGTAAAACATTACAAGTACCATATAAATCTAATATTTCTATTGACAGAACTGCGACGATATGGTGGTGCGCTTGTCAACCCCAGAAACCAATGGTTCAATGCTCCAAACACTGTAGCAGACACTGGCTCATCAGTTGCTGTCGCAGGTGGTGCTGCACAGCTGCAAGGTGCTGAGCAGAGATCAGGTCAGACGACGTGGAAGTTTCCAAAGAAGACTAATGGTATTTACGGCGACTGGTTTGATGACATTGAGTAACTTCTATATTTTCCAAATCCTTCAATAAGTGGAAAAACTCGGGTCCACCTTTTTGGTTGCAGTTTGTGTTTGCTGCTTATTTCAGTTTTTTTTACTATCAAGACCATGGTTGACTTTGTTTTCTGAATTTTGTTGCTAATAATCCTCGGATTTGGAGGTTTTGTCAAGTTTGATGTCTTTCTATGCTTTTGTTGTGATATGCGACAATGTTGTTTCATGTTCTCAATTATAAAATCATTTCATTTCATGCTCAGTTTACCATGTTTTTGACTGAAAATTGAGACCGATAACTCAATAAGTCACATGACTGTATACCGTGGCAGTGTCTCACAGGTTGGACCCTGGTCCAACGAAGGCCACACCACCCCTGCTAATGCTTGTGCATTGTTTCCCACAGGGTAAGGTGCATATTAACACGCCAAATGCATTCAAGTTAAATGAATATTGTGCCATTCTCCATACCAGGCAACACGTTATTTTTGTGCCAAATGAGATTCAGCCAAGCAAATGGCTCACGCCAAAAGTAAAAAGTGGGTATTTTTATTCATTTATTTTTTGTATTGTGAGTGAGTGGATATTTTTAATGGGTAATTTGTGGTACCCAATAACATGTTAGTGGTGTGTTATGAGGGAGGGTGTTTTAGTTATTAGTGTGTTATTGAAAGGTGTATGATGTGGCGTTGATGTGGCATACCAATAACGTGTTATTGGTAGCTTGCATACCTTGTGCTCTTATATGTTGATTGGGATCTTCCACAATAAAACACAAAACACATCATTGACATTAAAAAGTCAAACCGGGCCATCTCTCGAGTCTGTTGGATCCCACACATGAATGGTACGATAGGGTTGTTAGTTTGTCCAAATGAGCTCGATGCAAGTTTTCCTGCCCTTAGATATAGTGGTTGGAGGGAGATCACATGAGTTTAGCCTTATTTTTATCTATACATTGAAGATGGATAGAATGTGTCCCTTGTGCCGAGGGGAATTAGTACTAGAGGCGGCAATTTAAGACCCAATGTTTAAATTTGGGTCTAGTTGGTTAAATATTTTTAATGAGATGGGTTTAGTTGGGTACTTGGGTTATGTTAAATAAAATAGATGGGTCTAGATAAATTTAGTTGATTTTAATTAATTAATATTGGTGGTTCTAGTTGGGTCTACACATGGGTCTAATACTATATCCACATGGTCTAAGTTGGTTATTGACTAAAATTCTAAAAATCACTATCAGTCTATTTTTATGCGTTTTCTTATGTTTTTATTAGTTTTCGTCCGTTGTATACGTTTTCATATGTTTTAATACGATTTCATCCGTTTTCTTACGTTTTTTTCCTTTTTCGTCCGTTTTTATACCTTTTCTGAAAGTTTGTATTATGATATGTTAATGTGTTTACGTTTTTATCTATTTTTGTACGTTTCGTCCGTTTTTATACGTTTTCATCCATTTTCGTTCATTTTTATACGTTTTCGTCCGTTTTTTACGTTTTCATTAGTTTTTGTCCTTTTTTTTATGTTTTTATACGTTTTCATCCGTTTTCATCCGTTTTCGCCCATTTTTATACGTTTTCGTCCGCTTTTATACGTTTTCGTCTGCTTTTATGCGTTTTCATCCGTTTTCGTCATTTTTTTACGTTTTCATCTGTTTTTTACATTACATGAGACTTGACACTCTATACTTAACAGACAAAATATAACAATTTGTGACTAGAATCATTTGGACAAATCATTAGACTCGTATCGAATCATTTGGACAAATTATTGGACTTGAAACAAACTTGGTTTATTGGACATAACAAGCCCGTAACGGACTTAAGAATATTGAACAAACCTTTATTAGACTACGAACGGGCTATAAAGCCCAACGACAACTAACTGCACATTTAAACTTTAAAAACTAATTTGTTCGATAAACTTGATTAACGACTTAATTTTTAGTTTATACATATTGTTTGAAACGGGTTTGATTAAACAAACAATATTGTTTATTGGAAACTGTTGGAAAATATTGATTTGGTTTGACTTGGGAACGTCTTACGGGCGAACGAGTCATGACGAAATTTTGTAAAATTTCTATACTTATGCTTTATTTTCAAAAATCCTTTTTATTATAAACTCGTCAAATGACGAAATATATGCATTAAATCATAAAACCCTTATTGTTTGAATTATAACCTCAAACTTACATGTAGTTATAAAACGTTTATGTTTTATACAAGCTATTTGGGATTATGGGGTAAATATCGAAACTTACCAATTGGTTTACTTTCTTGACATATTTCTTTGTCATTATTTCTTGACTTCTCTTTGTCACTCCTCTTGCGACTCGATTCCTCGTCAGCACTTTTCTCGACTATATCGTTACCTATTCCTTTTTGGTGTGTGTATTCTTGAGTCTATACTTTCTTACCACCATACGAAACGTTAATACCGAATCTTTCTTACTTTGATACTAAACTTTCTTACAACATTGATGCTGAACTTTATACAAACATTGATACGAGTATTCCACGAAAACTAAAACACTTTTTCTGTTGAAAACTCATTACTTTATGAGACGTATTATGAGATGAATTAAATACCACCTAGGTTGTGCTGATCCCGTACCATTGTGTCTGTATTTCTTGATACCGTTGTGTTTGCCACTTGATGCCAGTTGTGACATTTGTGTTGCTTGCATTACTGCATACTCAGGTGAGTTCATGGCCCCTACTTTACTTGTTTTGAAACACTTTTGAGGGAGAATACATGCTTGTTTTACTAAAATCCAGTAGTTGCGTTATTTAAACATATGAATTTTTACTTGAAAACTTTATGTGTTTCGAAAAATTACTTGTCCGCTTATTTGAATGCATTACTTGACTTCTCGTTACAAACTGGATTGCTTTATTATGGACACAAGTGCTTGAAACATATATGTGAGTTTATAGCCCCACTTTTCTACTTGTACTTGCTTTGCAAATTTTAGGGTGAGAAAACATGCAAAACTTTTCTTGGATCAGAACTGAACTTGCTTTATTTAGCACTATTACGTAGAATGAGCCTAAGCCCTTGTATCCCACCTATGCCCACTTTCATGAATCGTTAATTCCAGTTGGGAAGTGCGAGTGATATAGATAGATCTATCAGGAGTGACTCACCCCGTTCGGGTTGGTCGCGCCAACTAGTCGGACGTATACCACGTCAGAGTGCCGAGTGTATCGCGATAAACACTTGTTGGGCCCCTTTTATTTGACTACATGCGCACGTGAGCATGATTGACATGTCGTAGCTTCAGGTTGTATGAACTTAGTGCTGACGTAATAAACTTTTATTTTTGTATGGCATTATATTCGTTGTAATGTGCATATGCTAAACTTTATGGTCCAACTTTATGCCTAATATTATATAGGCTACTTTATTGATTTTCTCTTGACACTGTGAGTGAAGCAGTGATCACTTTTGTGGTCCATATTACTAAATTTACTTGAAGATAAACTTTATTTTCATGACATTGTGAGCGACACAATGGTCACAAAGCTTTCTATTGAACTCACATTACTTTTACTGCTTTATTATAAACCTATGAACTCAACAACCTTCGTGTTGACACTTTTAGCATGTATTTTCAGGTTTAAGATAATATCTAACCTTTGGAGATTTTTGGCATGGCATGGCATAGTCATAGACTATTTTCACACTTGGGACTAAAATAAATGGACCTTGTATTTCTGCACTTAAATTATGTTTTGAACTAATTAAATCTTTTAATGTAAATTCTCTTTGAAACGGATAAGGTAAATCCGTTCTCTTTACTTGTGTTGTAATCCAATTTAGTAGCACCCCAATGCTATTACTATTTTCGCTGCGTTGATTATTTTTTGGGGTGTTACAATGTCAAAGTGTTGGCGGGCCTCACCTTTTGACCCTTTGATGGCTTTTGCCTTGGTGTCCGTTCGGTGGTTGAGACCACCAAAAATGAAAAATAAATAAATAAATAAATAAATAAAAACATCGCGTGTGGTGGTGAGCTGGTGCTATGGGGTTCACGTGTGGTGGAGGCTACCGTCAGGTGGTGCTTCACCATCATAGTGATCAGATTTATATGAATGTTATAAGGTAAAAACTTGGGGTGTTAAGAAAACCCGAGAAACCGAAAAATCGAGTTGAACCGCTCAATCCCGAAAAAAAAAATGGAAGAAACTCACTTATCACGGTTCGGCTTCGTTTTTTATTTTTGGATATCCGCGGTTAACATGTATAATATACATGAAGGTTTTTAACTAAATATTCAAATAATTGTAGAAGATTTGATTATATTACTGCATTACTTTTATTGTGTAACGATTTTTTTTTGTTACTAATGTAAACATTCGCTAAACATCTATATGTGAAAATTGTTTAATCTGGTCGTAACTTATAAATGTCGAACAAATATTTTATGTTGATATGTTATGTAATGCAATTATTGTAACTGGAGTAACTTTAATATATTCAATGTTATTTAGTATTACTAAAATGACATTTTAAGTTCCAGAATATGTTACTGTTCATACATTAAACTCGATTGAACCTCCAAAATGGTTAATCATTACTCGAACCGTGTGTAACCGCTCATTTTGGGTATCCGCGTGTCCGGTTACCCGCCCAATACCGTTCGCTTTCGGGTAGTAAAATGAATTACCCGCCTAACGATGAATGGTATAAATCTTTCGACTAACAAAACCGAACCATCACGTGAACACTGTATGTTTGGCGCAATGGGTTAGAGCTGCGGCTGGGGCTGGGGCTTATAAGCCGAGAGCTGAAGCTTGTATTTTTATAAAGCTATTTTGCGAATTAGTTGGAGCTGAAACTTATTAATGTAAAATCACAAAAAAATACATCAAATTAAATTCACATATATTTTCAGATTTTACATGATAATTCATAATACTTTTAAGGGTATTTAAGTAATTTAACTAGCCATAAGCCTCTGGGATGGGATCCTCTCAAGTTACTTGACTCAAGTTGGGGCAATATGAGCCATTGGATTTGATCAAATGGCTCAAATCAAAAGAACATTTGATCAAATCCAATTGCTCATATTGCCCCAACTTTAGTCAAGTTGTGCTTACAACTTGAGAGAATCCTTGTCCTGAGCCTCTATAAGCCTCCTTTCTTTGAGCTTAGGCTTATAAAGACTTATGACTTATTTTATAAGCATAAAACTCCAGAAACCTGTATGACAAACGAGACTTATTTATAAGCCGGCTTATTACCAAACACAGCCATACTAAAAACGCACAAAAAAATGGTTATTTGCATATATATCCCTCCAAAGATGCAAAATTGCATATATATCATTTGCATGCATAAAAATCATTGTACTATGTTCATCAAAAACTTATAAGGAGGATGTATATATGGAATTATTCGCCATGCAATCCCCCCCTCCACCCCACACCTGACACACACACACACACAAAAATGTACCTAGATGACACGACCTTGCTTCACCTTATCACCACAATTTAAACCCCAAAAAAAGACCAACCCACTTTATCATCTCTGCAACACCAACACCACAAGCATTAAAACATAACCCAGTTCAAGGTTTAGCACACAGCCTTAAAGCTGGAAAAAACATCAAGACCTTAACACAGTTTAACCATGTACTTATGGGTTTGGTTCTAAATGATGAGTTAGACTATGCATATAAACTATACTCTAGTTTATCAAACTTTGACTTTTATGCTAATGGGTTGACTTTTTCTATACTTGTAAACTATTTTTGCAAAAAAGATGACCCAATGGAAGCTAAAAAGGTTTTAGAACATATGATTAATAATGGGTTTGTGTTTGACAACAATAAAGTTAAGACCTTTACACAGGTTATTAATTCTTTTTGCAAGAAAGGTAAGCTTAAGGAAGCTTTTCAAGTGTTTGAGATGATGAGTATGGTACAATGTGATGCTAATATTAATACTTATAATTGTTTGTTAAAAGGGTTGTGTTATGTTGGTAGAGTAGAAGAAGCTTATGAAATGTTGTTGGAAGTTAAGAAATGGTTGAGGTTGGATGTTTATAGTTATACCGCGGTTATGGATGGTTTTTGCAAAGTGGGTAGGTCGGACGAGGCGTTAGAGTCGCTAAATGAAGCGATTGAAGTAGGGTTGAGTCCGAGTGTAGCGAGTTATAATACTGTTTTTAACGGATACTTTAAGGAAGGTAGGCCGATGGAGGGGTTTGGTTTGTTGGAGCGGATGAAAGAGCGGAATTGTGTTCCGGATTATGTTAGTTATAGTACCCTGTTACATGGGTTGTTGCAATGGGGTGAGTTTAGGGCGGGGGTTGTGGTTTTTAATGAGATGTTAGATTTGGGATTTGAGGTTGATGAGCGGATGATGAATACTTTGTTAAGAGGCGTATGTAGGAGATCTAGAGATGATAAAGAGTTTTTGGAAAATGCTTATCGGGTGTTCGATGAGATGTGTAAGAGAGGCTGCGATATTGACCCTTGTGCTTATGAGTAAATGATTGAAGCCTTTTGTAAAGTGAATGAGATGGACAAGGCTTATGTTAATTTGTGTGAAATGATAAGGATTGGGTTGTCTCCAAGATCATTCACGTTGAACATCGTCATTAGAGGGCTTTGTATCGAGGGAAAGGTTGAGAAAGCCGTGTCACTTTTGGTTTCGGTATGCAAAGGAAGAGGTGAAATGCTTGACAGAGTTGCCTTTGATGTCTTGATTAAGGCGATGAATCGACAAGGCATGGTAAAAAGTGCGAGGTGTGTATATTGTGTTGCACTAAAAAATGGAGTAATCCCGTTAAAGAAGCCTAGACGATGAATTGTCCTACAATGACAATGCGGAAAGTGGACTTCAAAGCTCACAGTTTTGTTAAATTTATGTTAAAGCCAGTAGCAGTAGCAGATGAGATAAGTTTTCATTTTTCATTGATTCAGTTGTCATATTACATGTAGCTTTCTGGTAGGCTATCTTAAGAGAATGTAAATACAAATTTTAGCAGTAATCCAGTAACGGCTGTATGCGTTTTGATAATAACGAGATATATTATGAGCGCGCGTTGCAGCGGGAGACAGAAAAACTATTTTGTAGTTACGGAATTGAGTTTTATCACTTATATGTTTCTTTTCAAAAAAGTTATTTCAAAAAGGGATACACGGTTTTAGGGGGTGTTTGGGTAAGCTTGTAGAATCTCTGAGGGTGTTTCGGATTGGTTATCCATACTGCTTATATGATCATTATCTAAATTTGCGTTTTCAGACAATGTATGAGCAGTTTTGAGGGTGTTTGGGATTGCATACTAAAACTGCTTATTTGGTTAGATGCAATCCCAAACACTCACCAAGCAGAACATTTGCACCAAATGCAGTGGTTGGTAGTGTTTTTGTTTTATTGTGTTAATGTCTGTGTGACTTGTTTTTAGTTAGTACCGGAAATAAAAAGTTAAGGGGCTATCTTTAATTCTTTCTGATAGTATGGACCCTTCGTGTAGTTATGTAGAGCTTATATAGAGCCCTTAACATGATGATACTGTCGAAACAGTGATTTGCATCTTCACAGCATATGTTGTGCATCAAGGGTTGGGTGCTATATTATTTTTCCCCAAACTTCACTAAGTCCCGATCCAACATTTCAAGTTGGCCTTGATTGTGGTCATGGAGCTTAGCTCTAGCATACTTATTAGATGATAAATAACAACTAGTTTATTGGTTAGCTCTAACATCATTTTGCCTTATTTCTACCTATAGTACACTCAATAACAACTAGTTTTATTGGTTAGTTTTCGTTTGTCACAGTCATGACTCTTATTATCCAGTTGCAACGCATTAGCTCTAACATACTCATTAGATGAAAAATAACCTTAGTTCTTTAAAATCCTGTGGCATTTTCATGAATATGCTATCTGTATCTATTCCATTGACGAAGATTGTAATATAAGATTCATTTTCTTTATCTGCTTGTATGCTGGATTTGGTTGTAGTGATGGTAATTATATTTGATCTTTGATGTGCTACCTCTGTTGTTTAGAATTTGAATATTAAATGTTAAGATGTCATGGCTTTCTATTTATGCTTTTTGTAACTCTTATGGAATTTTGGGTTTTTTCTGTTTGCATTAGAATGCAAGTGGATGTTCGGGATTTCTATATGCATTTATCAAATCGTATAGTTTGTAGCATTGAATGGTTCATTGAACAACAATTGAGCCTATATTTGTGCTGTCTTGGATCTTAGCTGTTTTAATTAATGGCAAGAAACAATAAATCTAGTCTGCGACGTCGTTTTTGGAGGTTTTACTACCTATTTAAACCCCTGTTTAGCCTAGGGTTTGCCTACTTCGTTTAGTATAAACTTTTGTTACAAAAAATCCGCCGCCGCACCCAAAATGGACAGTTTCCGAGATGATGGAAATGTCATTCACATAATTGGTGGAGATGATAAGCCGGTTTCAGCGACCGGAAATGAGTATGATAAGGCGTCTGGGGGTACTACTTCCAATTTGAGTTACGGTGGGAATGCAAATGCTGCTAATAAATCAATCGCCATCCAGAAATTGTTGTTCAAGACAAAATGGTGTGTTGAATTTAGATCAGGAACTTGCCAGAATGCCACCAACTGCAATTTTGCACATAGAAGTTCAGAACTCAGAAGTCTTCAGCAGAATTATGATGACTTTGGGCTTGCCAATGAGCATAAATATCTTGTGGATAAGCTAAGGGAATCGTTTCCGCAATTTGGGACGTATATTGATAGATCCTTGAAACACTGCAAGAATTTCTATAGTGAAGAGGGCTGCCCTTCTGGTGACGGCTGTCCGTATGTTCACGACTTAGCATCCAAGTATCGTGAAAGAACAGCAATAGTAGTTTCGGGTGGCAGATCTAGTTCTGTTAAAAGGGATGGGAGAGTCACTGCAGCACTGCCACCAGTAGCACCACCACCAGTACTGCTGGCACTGCCAGCATGGCCACAATCTGCAGCACCAACATCACCAGTAGCAGAGGCTGATGCAACTGTGAAGCCTCCGAATTGGCGAACAAGGATCTGTATGAAATGGGAGTATTCAGGCCACTGCCAGTTTGGGAGCAGGTGTTACTTTGCTCACGGTGAAGCAGGTATAGTTCATTTAATTTCTTTAATTTATATAGTAATGATTATGAATCTTAATTTTCCTTCTCAGTTATATGTTGGGAACCACAAAGTACAGTTAATTGAATGGTTTGATGATCTATCTTCAGTTATTGACTAAGATCTAGATCTAAAGATTGTTACTTTGTTTGAACTTTGGCAATTATCTACCGGTTTATACTTTGACTTAGATATTCATGTTTTATGGTCGATAGATTTCATGCCATGAAGGTAAAGGTTGTCCACCTCCTTTTATTCCCCACTAATTACAAGTTAAGTGAAATACTAAGTGGTTTTTCTTGTATTCTGTTATGCTTCTTTGTTGTTTACAATTACATATGCTGAAACAAATAGGAGAACGAAAGGCTTGTTGACAATAGTTATGCTCTTTTGTTCTTTGCAGTGTTATATTCGAATTTTGTTATTGTTGATGTAGTAGTTTAGCCTACTAATATTGTCTCAGTTCTGTTGAGATTCTAGATTTTACGTGGTAGATAAATTAGTTAAATTTTTTGATAACTTTGTAAGGGAGGTATAGGAGCCTAGGAACATAACTACATAAGAAAAGCAATATTGTGAACAAGATTATGTTTACTGCCAACATCTTCAAGTTAGAGCAATGAATTTGGATCATCCACAAGTAGTGATCTTATAACAACTTTGGTCCCATATTTTGGTTATTGAAATTTAGAAAGAATCTGGTATCTTTTTTATTGACATAGTTTAGGAACACTGGAAGACTGATTGATAAGTCTTTATGAATCAACCCGAAGCCTTAAAAATGGTATAACTTGGTATAAGTATAGAGTTTCAACCCTATAGCATAGCACTAGATTATTTTATCTTGTGCTCAAGATATAAGTAGATGGCTTAAAAAATGGTTTAACTTGGTATTAAGTAAAGAGTTTTAATCCAATAGCACTTGGTTATTTTTGTCTTACCCTTGAGATAAAAGTGGATATTCCTCATAGTTTATATAGTTCTATATTTGTGGCTAAATTGATTTGTCACATTACAATTTTAATTTTAATACCAGTGTTATTTATAGTAAAGAAAAAAAGAAGCAGCAAAGTAGCAACAAGCTTGACACTACCCTATTTGTTTGAGAACATGTAAAAAGATGTATAGCATTTATCAGTTTAGCTCATAGAAGTTTGACATCTAAAGTCAAACAATGAGAACTAATAGGGATCAAGCACGTAAGAGTTTTAGAGAGGTTTAACAGATGCATATAAATATCGACACAATGTACAAATAATTGTGTTATTTTATTGTATGATCGTGAACTTGTAGTTTTCAGTCGTACTTTTGACTTTGACCATCAAATGAGTACCTTCAAATTTCAAAATAATTTGTATATTTACTTCCGAATAAAAAGCTATACTGTAAAACATTACAAGTACCATATAAATCTAATATTTCTATTGACAGAACTGCGACGATATGGTGGTGCGCTTGTCAACCCCAGAAACCAATGGTTCAATGCTCCAAACACTGTAGCAGACACTGGCTCATCAGTTGCTGTCGCAGGTGGTGCTGCACAGCTGCAAGGTGCTGAGCAGAGATCAGGTCAGACGACGTGGAAGTTTCCAAAGAAGAGTAATGGTATTTACGGCGACTGGATTGATGACATTGAGTAAGCTTTATATTTTCAAATCTTTCAATAAGTGGAAAAACTCGGATCCACCTTTTGGTTGCAGTTTGATTGTGTTTGCTGCTTATTTCAGTTTTTTTTACTATTAAGACCATGGTTGACTTAGTTTTCTGAATTTTGTTGCTAATAATCCTCGGATTTGGAGGTTTTCTCAAGTTTGATGTCTTTTTATGCTTTTGTTGTGATATGAAACAACGTTGTTTCGTGTTCTCAACTATAAGATCATTTCAGTTCATGCTCAGTTTACCATGTTTTTGACTGAAAATTGAGACCGATAACTCGATAAGGCTAACTTTCCATAGAGGAAATGAACCTGAAGTCACATGGGCTGTATACCATGGCAGAGTGTCTCACAGGTTGGACCCTGGTCCAAGGATGGCCACACCGCAGGTTGGACCCTCCAACCACTATATCTAAGGGCAGGAAATCTTGCATCGAGCTCATTTGGACGAACTAACAACCCTACCATACCAGAGATGGTCCGGTTTGACTTTTTAATCTCTGGTACGGTAGGGTTGTTAGTTCGTCCAAATGAGCTCGATGCAAGATTTCCTGCCCTTAGATATAGTGGTTGGAGGGAGATCACATGAGTTTAGCCTTATTTTTATCTATACATCGAAGATGGATAGAATGTGTCCCTTGTGCCGAGGGGAATTACAATGGTAGAATCAGACAGGTCAATAATATATTTATATCGAGTTTAATCGACCCTATCTGGGCTTTCACCAAGACTAATATGAGAAAGATAAATTGCGTAACAGTATAATTAAAGGACTCACCAGCGTAACATTATAAAGGACATATGACTATTGGTAAATTGCGTAACATTATAATTACTCCGTAAAGGACACAAGATGACATGGCCATGATTTAGACATATGAGTGTCGCATTACGCTACATGTCTTCATCCGTTGAGCTAATTTAGCGGGTACATATATACTGAAGAGTGAAGAGTTAAAAGTTGGAATGCAATGGAAAGTGTAAGAGTGGCAATCGAGTCGTGTTTGGGTTGACTTATTCGGGTTGGCGGGTTAGTACAGTCTCTACGCTAGGGGTGGCAATTTCTGACCCGACACGAAACCCGACCTGAAACCGACACGAAAATTAACAGGTTCGGGTTGTGCTAAATAGATTTTGGGTCAGGTTTGGGTCGACCTATCTAACCCGTTTATTAAACAGGTCAGGTTCGGGTTGAGAATAAAATAAGCGGGTCGACCCGCCAACCCGTTTAAGATTTTTTTTGATAAACTCAAAATTATTTATATTTTATTATGCGGGTTAAATGTTTTAAACAGGTCAACCCAACAACCTGTTTAACCTGTTCAACTCGTGTAATGTGCCAACTTTTGTGTATAAAAGGGTTAAATGGGTCAACCCGAAACCCGCTGAACCGATTCAACCCGTTTAAGATATTCAACCCGTGTAGGGGTGTCAAAAGGGTTGACCCGACCCGACCCGAACCCGACCCGAACCCGATAAAGCCTTATAGGGTCGGGTTCATTCGGGTTCAACTCGGCTTATCGGGTCTATCGGGTCAACCCGACCAACCCGATAACCTTATAGGGTCGGGTTAGGGTTATATTTTTTATACTTATCGGGTTCGGGTTCAACCCGATAACCCGATAAAAAAGTCAATAAAAGTCAAAGTTGGAAGTCAAAGCAATTTTGGTTGGATTTCTGGTTTAAATCTGGTCATTAGTTTAGATAGTTGTTTATTTAAGCAATTAAAGTAAGTTTCTGTTAAATTTCATCATAGTTTTTGGTTAAAATTGCATTTTATAGTTTAAAAGGAGTGTTTGGATCAAGCTAGTTTTCTGACTTAGAAGCTGATATAGAAGTTTAATTTGGTTCATTTAGTTCATGTAAGGTGAATATAGGCTAGTTAATGCATAAAATTCATAGTACATTTGTTTAAAAGTCAAAATCCATTTTTAATCCTCATTTTCTACATTAAAAATCTGTCATCAGTTTGCATGTTCCTTTATGTAGTTTCATTAGTTGTCATTTTAGCTTAATCCAGTCTTATCATAGCTTTATATCTCATTTTTGTTCAGTTGGAATCAAGTTAATTTCATTTTAGTCAAACATTTTAAAAACTGAAAAAGTCAAAAATAACATTACATTTTCCAAACAGGTTTTAGTTTTGATTTTTCATTTACTCATCTTTTATCCATTTGATCTGAGATTTTGGGAAATTAATATTTGGTAGCTTATCATTTTAAACCTTATTTTTTTATATTTTTGTGATTTTTCCTAATAAGCTTTTGAGAGGCTTGAATTGGGTGGTTTGGAGCTAAGTTCCCCTGCACCATCAGATAAGTATGTCTACTTTTCTAGTATGCTGATTCCTGTCTTAAGTGTGATTCTGGTTTCCCTTAGTATCTCATAGGTTAGAATTAAACTATCTAGACTTTAGAGTAGCTTAGCATAGGTCTGCAAAATGAAAAGCGACTAAGGGAACTAATCTACATTAAGCTACACCTAAAAAACTAATGGAACCTAATACTAAAACAAAATGAAAAGAAGCTATTGGACTACTTTCAGACCTGCTGATGTGCTCTGCTATAAAACAGTTAACAAGGCCAAATTGAGCTTAAAAATAAGCTCTCAAATGAGCTCCAAAATCTGTTGTAACCTAGAACATGTAAAATAAGCATCATGCTTCAAGGCAACCCGAAATAACCCGATAACCCGACCCGATATAACCCGACCCGATTAGACCCGAACCCGATAACCCGATTTCTTATCGGGTCGGGTTGCGGGTTATATTTTTAAAGGTCAAAACCCGATTCAACCCGACCCGATAGAAGCTTATCGGGTCGGGTTGACCCGATTGACACCCCTAAACCCGTGTAACCTATTTAACCCGCCAACCCAAGTATATATACGGGTTAAATGGGTTAGGTTCGGGTTATGTCTAAACAGGTTAGGGTTGAAATAGCTGACCCGATGATTTAAATAGGTCAGGTTTGGGTTGGGATTTTCTGACCCGCCAACCTGACAACCCGAACCCGCCAACCCGAACCCGACCCGAATTGCCACCCCTACTCTACGCAAACACGAACCGTTTATTAGAAAGAAAAGACAGAGTTCCCCTGACAATCCTTGCTTCCCTATAAAACTAAAAAGATAAGGTAAAGTTAGGCGAGTACCCGTATATAGTGGCGGCGATGTATAGTTTCGATAAAAATTAGTATTGTACATATAGTGTGTAGGGGTGTTATCGGGTAGGGTTAAATTTTGTTTTTATCATAAAAAAGTGACCCGTGACCCGTAACCCGTAACCCGACCCGATAAATAATCAGGTTATCAGGTTCGGGGTTGTTGTCGAGTTATGTCGGGTCCGTCCGGTGGTTCGGGTTAATCGGGTCGTTTAGTTTTTCTACCCACAACATAAGTAGTAGGCAAAAATAAGTAGTTTCCTAAACATATCTTTTATTTGGTTAATTTTTATTTATTTTATTTATTATTATTATTTTTATTTTTTTTAATTCTTTTTGAACTTGAATCGTAGTGTTAAAAACAGTACCTATATAGACATGTAACTTTAAAATGTTTTTATTGGAGACTTGAAGTAATGAATATTTTTTTGCCATAAATTTACTTGTTATATACTACTAGAAGGGTACCCGCGCAATGCGGCGGCGGGTGCCCAGTGACTAATTTTGTGATAAGCAAATGTTTTTTTTATTTTAACCCTTCATTGTTTAGCATGTCCCAAATATTTATAACATAGTAGATATATGTTTTTCAAAAGTAGAGCGTATAATTATTAATAATATAAATAGTTAGCACTTTTATTTTTAGCATTAAATTGTTGGTTATAAAAGTTTTGTTATAAACAATTTTATTAAAATATATCATTATTAGAGGAGGTTACTATATGATTTAAATGAGACTTAAATTTTTAAATTGTACATTAATTTTCTAATTTTCCTTTTATAATAATGTTTTTTGTATTAAAATTTTAAAACTTCATTTTATAGGAAGTCTATAATCTTAAGATGTTGTATCTACCGCAAGGGTCACTGTATGAACAAATCCGTGACCAAAAGCATACATAAAACTTATAAAAGTATAAGCATAAATTATAAAAAAAGATCTAATAATCTTGTTCTTGCTTTAATATACATGCACCAGATACTTTGTTTCACCCAAAGACCAAATACAAACAATTAACGGATCATATGAATTACTTGGATGGCCTGAATTATAAACATCCTTGCTATTGATACCATGGAAACACAAAGTTGCATGGAGAGCTAAACAAAGTTAGGATCTATTTCTACTATCGACATTTCAATATTAGAACTACAAATACCACATCACCACCTCCAAATTTATGTCTGTTTTCATTTACCTGCTACTTGACGGCAGGCCAATTCACTCAACTCACGTGCAGCATCACGCATCGCCAACACTCTCAACATAATCCTTCACCCCTTGCAACACACTTTACTGACTCTCCGAGTCAACTTTGTTGATCTCACACGTAAACAAGGGGCCAGATAGATCCCACCCGATTTTAAGTTTTCTGATATTATACATTCCCTGATTATGATCAGAAAATGGCGAACAAGGTTTTTGCTCGTAGATATTATAGTGCTGGATGTCTTCCTGCTACCTACGTGGAAAAAGAATTTTGTAGCTTGTCGAAAGACAGAAAGTCCATTTACATACAAGGAGCAGATCAGTTGATCTATAACCAGAATAATATGTCGCTATAAGGATCCATTTAGCGTTGTTCTACAAAAGCAAGGCCGAAACAAACAACACTACTCATTTGTAGAGACTGCTGCTCATGCACCGTGTCTCCATTAGTCATATGTACTTCGGAAAAAGATATGTAAACATTTTGCATAATAAACTTCTATGAACAAGCTAAACAAATATATATATTCACGCTTAAATAAGATAGTTTATATTCAACTACCAATATTCATTCAATAATTCATCAAATTACCAAAGATAAAATTCCAAACCTATAACGAAATGGAAACAATATTCTAAAATAACAATCTAATCAAGGCCTTATGTTCATTCCAAGTCCTTGATACATGAAGCTGGATAATCTGTAAGCTCCGGATTCCATCTGAGATTAAGTGACGGGAGTTTATAATAGCACTGTTTCTGCAGTGTTTTTATTATGATTCCTTTTTCGACACGATCTCGAATACCCCAGAATACACGGTCAAACTCATCAGCTGATCTCACAAAAAACTTGACCCCATATTCCGTGGTCCACATTGGAACATGATATTCCACACTTCTTTCTAATGAATAATATGGAGGATTTGTTGAAGGTGGTAAAACTACATAGAGTATGTCACTGATTTTAAGGAGAAACGGGGCTGTTAATAACATAAAAACGATAAAACCGCAGATACGCCCTGATAATAGAGACTTAAATGGCCTGAACACCATTTTATCGAGTAACTTGAGCATGAATGTTGCCTTGTGCTCCATATTAGCATCCATGATATGCATCAACAGAAATCCAATAAAGATAACTTATTTAATATTAGCAATAAAGAAATATGGTCACTATCGTAGAAAATTATCCTAGTAAAGATGAACAGTAGTAACACATATGTATTGAGAGCCTTCAAAAAAGGATCAATCCCCTCAAGTAGATATAAACATGACCGGTAATGTTCTCGACAAACACATAGTAAGGCCTACTGGGACTCAGTTTTCTTTTTGATTATGAGAAAACATTATTGGTCATATTCATATTAACTTAAAAAAAATCTCAATCCTTCAAAGAAAGCTTCACATACCTTATACGTAGTATTTTATATAATCTTAATGAGATATATAAATAAAACGCATATGACAAAAAGTTTCTTCGTTTAAAAGAAAAGTTAAGAAAGAGTATGAATAACACGTACTTAAGTCTTTAAAACTTTAAACCCTAAAAGAATAATTCAATTAACTATTATCTGTTTTTTTATTGTGAGTCTAATAAGACTTGGTTTTCATAAGGATCAAGAATGATAGATATCATGTTGAAAGAGAACAAATATATTACCATAAAATTTATTTATAATATACTATATTTGAATTTAACAAGACACACTCCTATAAGGATACGTGAACATATCTCAAAGATTTTAGCCATGTTTTTAAAGCACATAAAAAAAAATTATATCACATATTTAAGCCTCTACGATGTACATCTAAATTTCTAATTTCTAGCTAGTCAGAAATAAATAAGTCGTAATATATAGAAACATACCTTGAGTCAAGGGCTCTGAATTTTGGACTCTCGTGGATGCACTACTTTGACTCGCTTGGATCTTGTTTTTCCTACTTATTGTTTTTGATAGATTTAGTTTCTTTGTTGCGAATGGAATGGCCTTTTGATCTATATATAATCAAAGGCGAAACCTAATCCTAATCCACATCTAATTTTATTTTCTAATTTGTCTAACCTTAAAATGTCTTTTTTTTCTTTCTTTCATATTTCAATATATAAACCTTTAAACGTCATATTCTTTTCATTTACAAATCATTGCCTTCAAATATGATCCTAGAAACACACAAATTAAAATGAGCAATACAACACCCAGACAATAGCAACCATACATTAGGAAAAACAACAACAAAATTAAGTTTTTAGCAGGCAAAAAACAGCCGAAAAACGATCACTCGCTACTACACAATCAGGCTAATGCAACGATAATTTTCCGTTGCGAATTTGCAACGAATTACCAACCGAATACCAACGGCATACAAAGCGGATGCATATCCGTTACAAAAAAATTAAAAATAAAAATAAAAATAAAAATAAAAAAAAACGTTTACATTTATTTATATTTTCCTGTTGCAATTTCGTTGAAATTTATGAAAAATTTGCAATTAGAAATAAAAATTAAATCTAAAAGAACTTATTTTTTTTATTACCGTTGCAATTTTGTTGCAAATTTTCAAAATTTCCAACGGGATATACATTGGACGCTTAACAACATACAAACAATGTGATAAGGCTTGATCTTAACTCAAGGTTAGTCTTCGAGTCAAATTCAAGTTTGGCTCGAGCTCGTTAAAGGCAAAGCTTGAGTCGAGTTTCGGCCAAGCTCACGAACAAATTGACTCATTTACTTTAAGGTGACCTTCAAAGGGAAGTATTTAGAAATACTTTTATGAACACGAATTTCACCAAAAATCTCTTTTGTCACTCTAAAACTTGTTTGTAAACATCTCAAATTCGTGATACTTTATTTTTGGTTGCTAAAATTCGAGAACAAAGGTGAAATTTCTTGGGTTGATTCGAAGGCTTTGTGTACTTGCTCATTGAGGAATCATTGGGGCATTCTTGGTAATCACCAGTTCACAACTATGCGATGAAAACTTGGTTAAACAAGAGACTAATAAAGCTAGGGTCAACTCAAAAGGATTTTTCCTTCAAGGGCTTACCGATGATTTAGAGAACGACATGTTGAAGTAATGTAGTTGATAGTCTCAAATAGTAGTAGATAATAATATCAAATATAATAAACGATACGCGAATCGCTGTTACCCAATTTAAATAATTGATGAAAATTATATCAATTAAAAATACATTTAAAATACATTTAAAATACAATTCATTCATATATTTTGCATCAGATCTTTATTACATAAAATAGAAAAATGGTCAACATTGGAATGTGGAAAAGTCAATATGTGAAAAAGTGGAAAAGTGAAAAACTTATCTTTGGTAATTTAGAAATTTTTATTACATACGTTTGGTAACTTACAAATTAACTTACAGAAATGTGAACAAATTCTGGGCAGGAAGTGGAATATTTGAATAAAAGTTTTCACCTTCTTGTAAGAAAATTAATAAAGGAGAATGTTCAAAATTCTAAAAGTATATATATAGTAATGATGTTTTCATCTTCTTGGCTATATAAACAACCAATTGTATAAGCAAACCCTGTGTATTAAAGTCGTGAAGAAAAATGAAAATGACAGATCAAAAGAATGTTGATGATTTTGAGGTTGGTTTTTCTTATATACGTACCGATTGAATTATCTCAGTAAGTATGTGTTCGATTTTGAATTATCTCAATACGTACCGCTTATTAAAGTTGAATTATCGCATGTTACAAACGTTTGCAATTACATTTTGATCTTTTTATTTTGAATTATCTCCTCCCCATACCCCCGCCTCGGTGGGATTGGGTATGTTGTTGTTGTTGTACATTCTATTTTGAATGTTAAACGAAACATTTGCCACAATATCGCATATCGTTACTTGTCAGCCGTTAGGAACCGCTGCCGCCAGACGCGGGTACTCGCCTAGTATTATATAATAAAAACAAAAATATTTAATGTCAAATTTGTAGTCAAAAAGTCCAAATAGACTTAAATTTTGAGACGGAAGAAGTAACAATTATTTTTAATTATTTTTAGAATTTTTTAAATTATTTTTAGAATTTTTAAAATTAATAATAATTATTTTTCAAGATAATGTTGACTATTATACCCTTATTAATAATAATTAGTTATTGTGTATACCTGGAAACCATGATTTTGTTTTTCATGGTCAACATCAAATTGTTATTTAAATTGGATATATATGTTATTATTAGAGGCATTTATTTTGCTTATTTAAAAATTCATGCTTATTAAGGGACAAATCCTCACATTTCATCTACTTTGATCTAATTGTGAGGATTAACCTACGATTTAATAGATAAACTTAAGTTCATGTTTTGTTCTTGTTTTTTCGTCTTTCGTTTTTTTTTTTTTTTTTTTTTTTTCATGTTATTCACGATTTTAATAATTCGTTTTTTTTTTCTTCGCTTTCATATGTTTTCGTCTGTTTTCATACGTTTTCGTCCGTTTTCCAACGTTTTCGTCCATTTTCTTACGTCTTCGCCCGTTTTCATACATTTTCGTCTGTTTATATATGTTTTCGTCTATTTTCTTACCTTTTCGTTCGTTTTCATATGTTTTCGTCCGTTTTCGTCCGTTTTCGTCCATTTTCATACGTTTCATCCGTTTTTTACGTTTTCATGTATTTTCGTCCGTTTTTATATGTTTTCATCCGTTTTCAGACGTTTTCGTCTGTTTTTATATGTTTTCATAGGTGATAAGAATTTAAAAGGTACACTTTTGAGGGGTCATTTAAGCCTTTAATCGACCACTTTTATATCCGTTACTGCTTAATTTCGTTCCTTTTCACTTTTTAGGTCTCTTGAAAGCAAAATGCTGGAATGATGCTTATTTTGACGAAAAGGCGTGAATATGTGAAGAAAATGGCTAAAGTCAAAATCAAGACACTCAAGCTTCTGGAAACGCACCCGACAGCGTCATAAATAAAGGGCGACGCCGTCCCTCTAATTGCGACGGCTCAGAAGTGAAATTGCTAATTTGTACCTGACGGCGTCAGGCTTTAAAGAGTAGGGCGTCACAACTCAGACGGCCCAGATCCAGATTCAGACGGCTTCAAAAGATGAAGCCAACGACATCACAACCCCAACGTGGCGCCGTCACAAAGTTGATTTGGCCAAGACGAAACCCTAATGGCGGCGATCCGACGGCGTCACAATTAAAGAGTGACGTCGTCGCAGTTGTAACTCTATATATAGAATTCAAATTTTCAGACTTTTAGAAAGGTAGAATTGTGGAGAAAAAACCTAAAAACGATTTTTGGTTGTCTTGGGCAGTATCTTAGGGTTCTCATACCCTATTGTACATCAAGATAAGTAATCTACTTCATTGATTTCATTATGTCTTTGATTGTATGTGTGTATGTTTGCATGTTTACCATGTCCGGCTAATTTACTTGTGTGTTTGCCTAGATCTATGAAACCTAGTTATTGAATATTGATTGGTTGTCTCTTTTCTTAATTGTAATTGGCTTAGGATTGCAATAGGCAATCGTTGTGTTTTTAATGCTTGAGTAATCTTTGTGAACATTAGTTTATAATCGCCTAGAGTTATTGTAGGCTAAAAATCCAAAGATAACCTTAGAGTTAGTTTATAAATCCTAGAGATTTTGTAGGCAATAACTTTAAGGTATCCTCAAAGAGTTAGGGAAAAAAGCATACCCTACGACCTTAGAAGACACAACGCGTTAAGAATAAGGACGTGACAATTCAGCCATCAATAAAAGATAACTAGGTAGTAATAGCATCTAGGTAGACACATTTTTAGTCATCATACGACCACACATCAATTAGACATAGACTACCCCTTAGCTTAGTTAATTAGACTAGATAATAGTAGAGTAATCGGTAGAAATACCACCCCCCAAATCCAATACCCCGAGATTCGTACCTTTCAATTTTCTAAAAAAATATAAAAAAGAAAAAAATAATCTTCCTCAACCCCAACCTTAGCGTAGTAATTTCTCACTAGCATTCCTATTCCCTAGAGTACGATATCAATCCCGAGGCTTACCTTAATACTACACTACAACGATTAGGTTCACTGCCTAGGTGGTTGAAAAACTTGCTCGAAGAAAAGGAAGTTTCCTTTGACCCCGAACGCGCGTTGTACGCGTATCAAGTTTTTGGCACCGTTGCCGGGGGAATAGAATAGCTAGTTAGGAGTCTATCTCGTTTAGGTTCCCTTGCTTGATTCCTATCAAGTAAGATTTTTTCTCATTTTTAGCTTCCTCATAGTCTATCCCCCTTCTTCGTGACCTTTTTTCGTAATCCTATCACTTTTCATCATGGAAGGTGATAATCAACCACCACTCATAAACCCACCACCAAATGACCCGCCAAGAGGCCGCACTCTTGGTGAATACTCAAGACCAAGCAAACTAGGCTATAGGAACACCATTGAGCTCCCCGATCAAGCTCAAACTACGGCCCTTCGATCCGACACCATCCGGTTGGTGCAAAACGGATGTGCATTCCATGGACTTCGTTCCGAAGATCCTAATCAACATCTTAAGGATTTCCTTAAAATCGTCGATTCTATCGACCTTGATGCTACTACTCGGGAGACCACGCGCTTGTGTCTCTTCCAATTATCTCTACGACCAAGCTAGTAATTGGCTTGAGCGACTTCCCGCCGGCTCCATCTCAAGTTAGGATGATCTCACCACTCGTTTCCTTGCCTAATTTTTCACACCGGGGAGAACTACTAAGCTTAGGACTGAAATCTTGATGTTCCAACAACGTCAAGGTGAATCTCTCTATGAAGCATGGACTCGATTTAAGGACTTACTCCATAAAGTCCCTCATCACGGCATTGATCTTTGGCTTCAAGTCTAAATCTTTTATGATCACGTCAGTCCCTCCATCTGACAAACCATCGATTACGCCGTCGGTGGAAGGCTAAGTAACATCGATGTTGAAGCATGTTGGGAAGTCATAGAAGATTTAGTACAATATGAAGAAGAAGGATGTGAAATTCCAATAAACCAGAAAAACGGGTTAGATTCCCGAGCACAAATGTTTATGAGTATGGAGGCACAAGTGAATGAGTTAATGGAAGTAACCACCCGTGATTATAAGCATGTGAACACGGTCAAGGAATTTTTGCTCCCAAGAAAATCTCGGCAAGATGAATTCGAGGACATAATGTTGACATTTGTCAATAAGCAAGAAAAGGAAATAAAACACCTCGAAGCTCAAATAAGGAAAACTCACGACACTTTCTTGGGGCTGGCTGACAACTTCATGCTGAAACTCTGAGAAGAAATCTCAAAGAATAATGTACCTAAAAAGATAGAAAAGGTATATGCGATACCGGAGCTCGTTAGAATGACTCCCGAACCCTCTCCAATTCCATTAAGCAAGGCAACCCCCCTCAAGGAATCACATCCTTGTTTGAATTCTTGCCTCAACGCTCCCTGTATGTTTCCTAGGGACATATTTGTAACACCTCGATCTTTATAAGTATTATAAATACACTTACATATTTCCTTTAAAAAATTATAAAGGTCCTTGTGTGTTGGAATCACTCCTAAACTAGATTTCAAGTGTTAGTAATTGATATGTAATAGTTAGCTTAATATGGCTTTTAAGTTAGTAATCATGCCAAGGCTTATGTAGAAAGCCCATGAGCCTTGGCCCAAGCCCATAAAGGAAATGAAGGGAACTTTCATGTTGCCCTAGTTCCTTCCTATAAATAATGCTTGTAAACCCTCACTTGAGGGTTGGTTGTTCATTTTATTCACTCTCTACGCATAACCTTTCTTTATATCATTCGTGTCTGTGTTTATCTTGTTCAACCGATCATCTTATTCTTTCTTTCTTACATATTGATGCTTGTGTTATAAATATAGGAAGCTAACAGTGGTATCAATCGCCAAATAGTTGGGTGAAAAGGTTTTGTTTTCGAAGTTATTTTTTGGTCTTACACGTAACTCACGGTTCTCAAACTTTGTCACGCTTAAAAACTCAATTTTTACACTTTTCAATCCAAGATTCTTGTACTTTCAACGTTTTTAGGTGTTAAAATATCTGTTTTTGGCAACAAGTTTCGAACTTTACGTGTATTTCTTTGATTTTAAACTTGGTTTTATACGTAGGATCATTTCTACGCATAAGGTGTTTCTAAGTTTTGGATCATCAAGTTTCACACTTTTGTGTTATTTTGGTGATATTGAAGCTGTCTCATCTCAAAAATCTGGTTTAGAAACACTTTGGGCTAAAAATCTGTTTTGGTCAAGTTTTACGCGTAACAAAACCCTAAAGTTACGCATAACTTTTCCTTGGATCGATCTTCAATTTTCGTGGTTTACTCAGTGTTTTCTTGCTTGGATAAGCCTGAAAACACTTCGACTTTGGATATCATTTACACTGTGATAATGTAAAGGATTTTTGGGCAAAACCCTAATTTTACGCATAAGCTCATTCTTACGCGTAGAACTCTTTACGCCTAAGCTTAATCTTACGCCTAAGCCTTGTCTTACGCATAAGCTAATCTTACACATAAGTTTTTCTACGCCTAACTTTCAGTTTACGCATAATCTTAGTGTTTCTCAATTCTTACGCGCAAGCTAATCCTACGCGTAAATATCACTTTTACGCGTACGTTTGGTGTTTTTACGCCTAAGTGTTACTTTGCCTAAATTTGGTTTTTCACGCCTAAGGATACTTCATCAACAACGTTTCATTCGACTACAAAGATCCATTTAACAACACAAGTTTTCAACATGTCTCAACCACCATACTCTAACTACTTTCCTTACACGTATAATCAACAACAACAACAACAACTAAGTCCACAACATCAACAATTCAATCAACAACAACAAATTTATCAACAAAAATTCAATCAACAACATTATCCACAACAAGGAGCAATTCCACCTCAAATGGTTCAACCACCACCTAGTCTTCAAGTACAACCTTACACAAACGTTTACAATCAACATCCATCCAGAAATACTATGAAGGAACCGACTTGGTTTGCAAAGATGTGTGAAGCTTTAAGTAGCCAACAATCCATTCATGAGGCAGGATCCCAATGCTCACTCCCGGAAACTATGATCAATGGGTGATTAGGTTCTTTAGTTTTTGTGATCTAAAGAAGCCACATGGAAAGTTCTTAAAGAAGGTCATCTTGGAAGGTCCATTTCAGATTCCTATTCTCGTCACACCCGGAGATCCAAATGCTATTCCACCAAGAGATGATCTCACAAACATTGCAACTGTCGCTGACCTTTCTGGTGATGAACTTCTACACTACGAAGCTGATGAGCTAGCAATGCAATATATCCTTTTAGGATTACCCAATCCAATCCTTCGAAGTGTTGATGCTCAAAAGACTGCAAAAAAGATGTGGGAACATATTCATCTTCTTATGGAAGGCACTGAACTCAATCAAGAGGATATGGAATCCAAAATTTACTTGGCCTATGAACACTTCATGATTGAACCCGAAGAGACATTAGAGTCATATCATCATCGATTCTCAGACATAATCAATGACTTGGACAAACACAACATCATTATGCCAAGAATTGTTGTTAACACTAAGTTCCTAAGTAGTCTTGGTCCTGAGTGGGAAAAATATGTCATTTTCATCCGTCAAGCGAAGAATCTTCATCATGCTACTTACGGATTGTTGTACGACTATTTGAAGCCACACCAAAAAGAAGTTGACAAAAAAAGGACTATCCGTGGACTCCCGGCCCCACCGTCACTTCCGGAAAATCAACAACTTGCTTTGTGGGCTCAAACTAGTTATCCTCCTCAACCCGCTCCTCAACCAACTGCAATAATTACACCATATGATCCGTCACAGCAACAATCTCAAGAAACTCAATTAGTTCCATACAACAACAACAATGATCAAGCACTTTACAGTGAAGCTAATGAGGACTCCGAAGCTTTCGATGCATTGCAACAAGGATTTGTTATGATTGCTAAAGCCTTCGGCCGGTATACAAACAAATCCAACAATCGCATTCGCTCCTCATCAAACACAAAGAATCAGGCTGTTGTGAACAATGGACGTGTTGAAGTTCAGAATCGTGGTTATGGTCGTCAGATGGGAGGTGGTCAAGGGTTTAATGATATAGGAAGGAATAACATGGGTGCTCCACAACAACAGAGAGCTCAAGTGGTTGAACAGGGCAATGCTTAGAATGGGATGAATGGTCTTAGCTGCTACAACTGTAATGAGAAGGGTCACCTGGCTAATGCATGCCCAAATCCGAGAACAAGAGGCAGTGCTTATCACAAGGAGGCTTTACTTTTGGCTCTTAAGGATGAAGCTGGTGGAACCCTCACAACAAAAGAACATAGCTTTATGGCAGATGCAGACTCAGATGATGATATGGAGGACTTGCAGGCTAACACAGCAGTGATGTTGATGGCACAAATGCAAGCTCTTCACATGAGTGACACAGGCCCAGTGTATGACACTGATGGCTTGTCTCAGGTACCCCGAACAAACCATATTCATCACTGATCTTATATCTCAACCAACATCTAAATCCGACGAGGCTCAGAATGTTCAACATGAGCCATCCACATCTCATTATGACGAGTCTCAACTAGACCCCGTAATTACATTTGACGATCAATATGACCTTATGGTTACCTTTGATACTCAAATTGACTCCGTGGTTATACTTGAGGATCTAAATAATGATCATGTTGTGACTCACGTTGAACACGCTGAACCTTTTCCTAATCCAGATGTTGATCTCTTACTTAAAGACCAACAACCCCGAATGGATGAATGTCGTTCATTAAATCAGCAATTGCACGGTAAAAATGTACTGTTAACCAGGGATGTTGAATGCTTAAAATGACAACTCAATTTTTTCAAAACTCAAGAAAAACGTGAAAAAGGTTTTGAAGTCGCTTTTGCTAAATCACACCAAAACGAAAAATCTTTAGAACGACAGATACGTGATCTAGCTGCATCAAAGAATGCTTTGTTGTCTCAAATAGAATAACTGAAACATGAACATACAAAACAACTTAACGCTCTTACTTTGGAAAATCAAAAATCCAAGTCAGAGTTGTTAACTTGTCATAAACAGTTCTCTGAGTACAAAAAGCGTTCCACGAAACGAATAGATGACTATCTTGAGGAAATAGTCGACTCACAAAACAAAATCAAAGAGTTTCGAACTGTTGTTTATAAACATGGTGAGTCAATCACAACGATTCAAAAGTTTACTTTCAAACCAAATCCAAATGGATATGGACCGAATCTTGCTGATTACAAACCAAAGTTTTCAAAAAGAGCATTCAAACCAAATCCTGAAGTTTACAGTGCAGAACATAGAGTTGATTATTCAATTATGAGTGTTGTTGAATATAATCGTCAAGAGGAATTAGATGCAGAAGACGAGAGTCGATCAAAATTAGAAAATGTTGTTTATAACAAACCATTTAACTATTCAAAAGCCATCACTTTCGTTGCAAAAAAGGATTTTTCTAACACACCTTGGGTTATCACACCTACTTCTGAGGGTCCCCTTTCCAATAATGTACAAATTAATGGTCCTTTACCTTCACTCAGTGAAATAAAACCATTAGCCGAACAATGTAAAGTCATAAAATATTTTGAAACATTCACTTCGGACATCAAACTTTTGGAACGTGAAATTGAATTTCATTCTGAAATAAAAATTGAACATTTTCAATCACCTTTTGCGCGTGCACAAAGAGATATTCTTCAGAAAAGAATTTTACCTCATGTCCGAAATTTGAAAAATTGTGCTATATATTGGGAAAGGGATTTTCACAAGGAGCTTGGACTTATGAAAAGAGTTTTCGATCAAACAGAAACATCAATTTCAAATACAAAACATAAAAAGAAAACGTTACGAAAAGATGTTGATCGACTCTTGGAAGATGTTATCTGTGCTGATATCCATAATGTTGCGTTATTGCATTCTTTTTCATTTGCATCTGATTATATCTCTGCTGATTCTGTTGATTCTGTTAAAATTGTTGAGAATATTGATAATGTGCATTAGATCGAGTCTTTAAAAGTTGAAAATGAACGACTATTAAACGAGCTGTCAAATGCAAAACGTCGTCTTCAATGGTGTCAAAAAGATTGTCACAATCGTGAACTTGCTTTGCAAAATAAAATCAACCAGTTGCATTCCACAACTTTTAATCCAAAATTTGAGCAACTGGATGATCTAAACGCGTCTTTGAAATGTCAAATCTCAAAATATGAACAAGAACTTGCAAAAGTTAAAAAGGAATATGGTGTCATATTTGATTTACTCAAACAGACTCGTGATGAAGCATCAAACGAACTTGATCATTATCTTGCACAGACTAAAGAAGTAATGAATTTTTCTGGAAATCTTCGTTCTGAAAATCAAGATTTGGTGCACACTATCATTAAGTTAAGAGAAATGTTAGGAAAGTATGAACAAGTTCAGCCTAGCATCATTAAGAAACTTGCACATGTAACACTTAGCAAACGTGACCTCAGAATGCCTACTGACAAACCATAAGATACTAATGTGTTTCCCTCTACTGAAACAGGAATAGTTGCCTCTTTTCCCAACGTCCGCACTTCACAGCCTAGGAGCAATACAAGGAAGAATAGGAAGTTGCGACCTAATAAAAGAACAATAAAGAATGCTGGAGTAGAAGAACACCCTAGGACTTTGAATAAGACCCATGTTTCACCCACTTTAGATATTGCGTCTTACAAATGTAATGGAAAAAGTGTTGTAACGAATGTTGAACCTCTAAGTACTTTTGATATTCAGTCTGAAGCTTCTTGTGTTATTTGTCGTAAAAGTATGCTTTCTGATTGTCATGATAAATGTGTTGCTAAAGCTATCTTGTCTCGTTTAAGGAATCCTAAGAAACGAAATACCTCTAGGCCCACTAATGCTTCTAAGTCTGTGCTTGGTAAACCGCCCTCTTTAGATTCTAAGAACCGCATTGATGTCCCTGTAGCTCCATTATCACCTACAAAGAACGTAGTACCACCTAGTGCATTCACTAAGACTAAAGCAAAGACTAGTTGGAGATGGCAGAAATGGATACATAATACACTAGGATTTAAATGGATGCCTAAAATCATTGATGTGTGTATTTCTACTATAACTGCTTCGGAACCCTCTAACACTTCGGGTTCCACATCTACTTCTATTCCATCTGTGTCGTCTGTGTGTAATGCAGGTGATACAGATCATCCTTTGGGTTGTTGATAGCGGATGTTCCCGACACATGACAGGCAATCTTAAACTGTTATCAAACTTTATTGCAAAGTTCATTGGCACTGTCAGATTCGGGAATGATCACTTCGCAGCTATCATGGGCTACGGAGATTACATCAATGGCAACATTGAAATTAACAGGGTTTATTATGTGGAAGGCCTCGATCACAATCTCTTCTCAGTCGGTCAATTTTGTGATGGAGATTTGGAAGTTGCTTTTAGGGAGAAAACTTGTTTCATTCGTGATCTACAAGGAAACGATCTTATGTCTGGTCAACGCACATCAAGTCTTTACACAATCTCAATGCAAGACATGATTGCTTCATCTCCCATCTGTCTACTCTCTAAGGCTACATCTACAAAATCCTGGCTATGGCACCGTCGTCTCTCACATCTAAACTTTCAAACCATAACCAACCTTGCTCGATATAAACTAGTTGAAGGTCTCCCAAGATTTCGGTATTCTAAAGATCATCTATGCTCAGCTTGTGAACAAGAGAAAAGCACTCGTGCTCATTTTCCCTCGAAGGTGGAACATAGCTCACAGCATGTGCTTCATCTTCTTCACATCGATTTGTGTGGCCCGATGCGCGTGCAGACGATTAATGGTAAACGCTACATCTTGGTAATTGTAGATGACTCTCAAGATGGACTTGGGTCTACTTTCTTCGAAGCAAAGATCAAGCTCCACAGATGATCATCAGCTTTCTCACGAAAATACAAGTTCAGCTCCGGAACATAGTCCGACAAATCAGAACAGACAAAGGAACTGAATTTGTGAATCAAACTCTTCGGGAATTTTATGAAAAAGTGGGAATTGAGCATCAAACATCTATTGCACGTACACCAGAACAAAACGGAGATGTTGAAAGACGAAGTCGCGCGTTAGTGGAAGCTACAAGAATGATGTTACTTAATGCTAAACTTCCGGATTACTTATGGGCTGAAGCCGTGTCAACTGCATGCTACACTCAGAATCGATCAATGATTTCCAAGCGCCACAACAAAACACCTTATGAGCTTATTCATAACCATAAACCAAACCTCAAACACTTTCACGTATTTGGATCCCTTTGTTATCCGAATAATGATCATGATGACTTTGGTAAGCTCAAAGCCAAAGCTGACATTGGAGTCTTTATAGGATATTGTGAAAATTCTAAGGGTTTCCGAATCTGGAATCATCGTACAAAGCAAGTTATGGAAACGATTCATGCAAATTTCGATGAGCTTACTGAGATGGCTTCTGAGCATAACAGCTTGGAACCCGGTCATAACCGTTTAAACTTCCCTCAAACCCCATCATCAGCTGAACCAAGCCCTCAGCTTACTCGTCAACAAATGGAAAAGCTATTTGCTCCGCTGTTTAGTGATGACATTGATGAACGTGCTCCAGGTGTATCCGCTGTGATACACCTGCTACAACTACTGTTGAAGAAGCACCACCAGTTGACTCTACCACAATAGTTGAACAAACTGCTTCCAACGACGCTAAACCAGCTGATGATGTTCTGAACAACGAAGTACCCCCACCTGCAGATTTTGATCGAAATGCGTTCTTTAACCCGTTTGCTAATGAAACTGCTGCACCTGATGTTGCGGAATCATCTACAAACCATTTGAATCCTCCAAATCTGCACAATGTATATCAACATCAACCCTCTACACATCGTTGGACAAAAGACCATCCTCTTGAGAATATTATTGGTAACCCGAATCAACCAGTCGTAACAAGACAACGTCTTCACACAGATGGTGAACATTGCATTTATGCACTCACTGTCTGCCAATCTAAACCTAAAAAAACATTAAAGATGCAATGACAAAAGACAACTGGATTGAATCCATGCAAGAAGAACTCAATCAATTCAAACGTCTTGAAGTATGGGAACTGGTTGAAAGACCAACAGGGGTCTACATCATTGGTCTCAAATGGATTTGGAAGAACAAATTGGATGCTGAAGGGAACGTAATCAGAAACAAGTCACGTCTGGTGGCTAAGGGTTATAGACAGGAAGAGGGTATTGATTTTGAAGAATCATTCGCTCCGGTTGCTCGTCTTGAGGCTGTTCGGATATTTCTGGCGTTCGCGGCTCATATGAATATAATGGTCTTTCAGATGGACGTCAAAACTGCTTTTCTGAATGGTCAACTGAAAGAAACTGCTTTTCTAAATGGTCAACTGAAAGAAACAGTCTATGTCAGCCAACCAAAAGGATTCGTTGATCCAGAGTTCCCGAACCACGTCTACAAACTGAACAAAGCTCTGTACGGACTCAAACAAGCTCCAAGGGCGTGGTAAGATAAGTTATCATCCTTCCTCATTGCCAATAAATTCACCAAAGGTTCGGTTGATCCTACACTTTTCATACAATATCACGGGGCTCACATCTTATTCATTCAAATCTATGTGGATGACATCATTTTTGGGTCAACACATTTAAAATACTCAAATGCTTTTGCAAAACTAATGACAAAACATTTTGAAATGTCAATTATGGGTGAACTCACATTCTTTCTCGGAATGCAAGTCCATTAATCACCTCGTGGTATTTTCTTGAGTCAGTCCAAATATGCCCTTGAACTTCTTAACAAATTTGGAATGCAAAACTGTGACACATATGCCACACCAATGGCTCATACCAAGAATCTAGACGCTGATTTACATGGGAAATTGGTGGACCCTACCAAATACCGTAGTATCATTGGGTCTCTCATGCTTCTAACAGCTAGCAGGCCTGATATTGTGTTTGCCGTATATCTTTGCTCCTGTTATCAGTCGAGACCAACTGAAACTCACCTCTCAAAGGCTAAAAGAATCCTCCGATACATCAAGGGAACCATTAACTTGGGGATCTGGTATCCGAAGGATTCTGGTTTTGAACTAATAGCTTTTTTAGACGTTGATCACGCATGATGCTTAGACTCACGGAAAAGTACTTCAGGAGCATTACAATTTCGTTTTGGTATTAGGAAGCCTATGGTCTAGGGGTTCAATTACCAAGGGAACTACATAGTCTCCTAAGAAAATCGGAGCCTCTCCACCCAAAGTCAACCAGAGCTGACTATTGCCCTCGTTTCTATATGCTGTTTTTGTTATAGTCCGGACGATCGACAATCTATGTACTCTCTGGGTTACTATGAAGCCATAAACCATCCCAGGTGGTTAAAGGGTACATTTAGTCGTAGATCAAAGAACCATACACGGTAACCACACCGTAT
>BPTQ01000001.1:54469471-54513286 GCA_019973895.1 Chrysanthemum seticuspe | reverse complement strand
GCTGATGATGTTCTGAACAACGAAGTACCCCCACCTGCAGATTTTGATCGAAATGCGTTCTTTAACCCGTTTGCTAATGAAACTGCTGCACCTGATGTTGCGGAATCATCTACAAACCATTTGAATCCTCCAAATCTGCACAATGTATATCAACATCAACCCTCTACACATCGTTGGACAAAAGACCATCCTCTTGAGAATATTATTGGTAACCCGAATCAACCAGTCGTAACAAGACAACGTCTTCACACAGATGGTGAACATTGCATTTATGCACTCACTGTCTGCCAATCTAAACCTAAAAAAACATTAAAGATGCAATGACAAAAGACAACTGGATTGAATCCATGCAAGAAGAACTCAATCAATTCAAACGTCTTGAAGTATGGGAACTGGTTGAAAGACCAACAGGGGTCTACATCATTGGTCTCAAATGGATTTGGAAGAACAAATTGGATGCTGAAGGGAACGTAATCAGAAACAAGTCACGTCTGGTGGCTAAGGGTTATAGACAGGAAGAGGGTATTGATTTTGAAGAATCATTCGCTCCGGTTGCTCGTCTTGAGGCTGTTCGGATATTTCTGGCGTTCGCGGCTCATATGAATATAATGGTCTTTCAGATGGACGTCAAAACTGCTTTTCTGAATGGTCAACTGAAAGAAACTGCTTTTCTAAATGGTCAACTGAAAGAAACAGTCTATGTCAGCCAACCAAAAGGATTCGTTGATCCAGAGTTCCCGAACCACGTCTACAAACTGAACAAAGCTCTGTACGGACTCAAACAAGCTCCAAGGGCGTGGTAAGATAAGTTATCATCCTTCCTCATTGCCAATAAATTCACCAAAGGTTCGGTTGATCCTACACTTTTCATACAATATCACGGGGCTCACATCTTATTCATTCAAATCTATGTGGATGACATCATTTTTGGGTCAACACATTTAAAATACTCAAATGCTTTTGCAAAACTAATGACAAAACATTTTGAAATGTCAATTATGGGTGAACTCACATTCTTTCTCGGAATGCAAGTCCATTAATCACCTCGTGGTATTTTCTTGAGTCAGTCCAAATATGCCCTTGAACTTCTTAACAAATTTGGAATGCAAAACTGTGACACATATGCCACACCAATGGCTCATACCAAGAATCTAGACGCTGATTTACATGGGAAATTGGTGGACCCTACCAAATACCGTAGTATCATTGGGTCTCTCATGCTTCTAACAGCTAGCAGGCCTGATATTGTGTTTGCCGTATATCTTTGCTCCTGTTATCAGTCGAGACCAACTGAAACTCACCTCTCAAAGGCTAAAAGAATCCTCCGATACATCAAGGGAACCATTAACTTGGGGATCTGGTATCCGAAGGATTCTGGTTTTGAACTAATAGCTTTTTTAGACGTTGATCACGCATGATGCTTAGACTCACGGAAAAGTACTTCAGGAGCATTACAATTTCTTGGTGATAAACTGGTGTCATGGAAATCGAAGAAGCAGGATTGTACGTCGTTGCCCTCAACAGAAGCAGAATATGTAGCCATGTCGGCGTGTTATGCTCAAGTCATTTGAATGCGAACACAACTCAAAGACTATGGTTACGTATTTGACAAAATCCCGATGTACTGCGACAATCGAAGTGCTATTGCAATCTCATGCAACTCTGTTCAACATTCCAAATCAAAGCACATCGATCTTCGATACCATTTCATCAAGGAGCACGTGGAAAAGGGTACTGTTGAATTATACTTTGTGGGTACTGAATACCAATTGGCAGATCTCCTCACCAAAGCCTTGGCTCCTGCTAGTTTTAATGAGTTGGTCCACCGGATTGTTATGCGGTGTTTGACTCCAGAGGAACTGGATGAACTTTTAAAATATTCTTAAAACCAGTCAAACACCAAAACCTCTTTTGTAAATATTTTTTCCAAACCAAAATACAAAATTATAAAATATGATAAAACAACAAAAATATTCTTCTATCGATATTTCTTTTAACATGGCAAGTACAACTCTTCCGTCAACACTCTAATCTTTCAAAATTCAGTAATTTTTTCGATCAAGTGTTGAGGGGGAGAAAGCAAACATTTTTCGGTTTCATAAAACCTTGTACTTGAATGTTACCTCATCCCGGTTGTTTCTTTAAGAATAGTGGTCACATTTCTGGTTTACTGACACTCCTCGGACTAAAATTTATAAAATTTCTTTATTTATTAAGTCGAGGGGGAGTGTCGTCATGTTTCTTTTCAAAATATCATTCGTTTGGTAACCAAAATGAAAGTTATGGGCATTGGTTGTAAATGGTTGAGGTGGAGGGACTAAAACTGTCAAAAGCTCAAACTCTTTTAAACAAAACACCTCAACCAACATTTACTCTTCTCATTTATTACTCAACCACCCAATCTTACGCCTAAAAATCCACCTACAAATCCGTGTTTCTGATCATCATTTTGTAAGTGTTTTTATGTTTTTAATATGATTCTAAACAATGATTTTGAATTTTAAACGAATCCAACGGTTAAAAATCAAGTTTGGGAGATTGTTGTGTTCTACACGTTAGCTATGAACACAACTTCTTCATTTGTGTGTTTGTGGTTGAAATGGGAGTGTCAAAATGTTTGTATAATCACTTTGAATCCATTTTCATCATTAATACTCACCCAGAAACACGAATTGAATGATTTTTGAAAACTAGGGTTTATGCGTGAATTGGGTATTTTCAAATGTGAATGTTTTTGGACAAAAGGATAGTTGAGTGATGTTGTTTACAAGTTGAATTGACCATATCCATGCTTGAAATTAACCCAGAAACACTAATTGCATATAAATTGAAATTTAGGGTTTATGTTCTTGATATTTGGGTATTCTTGATTCGTTTAGATTTTGATATTAAAACTTGGATAGACCAACTCACTAGGCTTCTTAGACTTTACAGAACAAGTTTTGTGCAATTCCTATGGCTAGAACGCTTACTCGTAGAAATTAAGCTTTAGGGTTTTAAGTTTTACGCGTAACCATTTTTCTACGCTTACCTGCTTGAATGTGAATCCATGTTTAGAACTGATAAAGATTGAATGTATGTGTTAATATTAGTGTTATGATGAATCTATTTCAGGTTTCTTCACGTGAATAATTCATAATCAAGGTTACTTGAACATCGACGCATAAGGATCACCTTACGCGTAGAATGTTATGCGTAAGAGTAATCTTACGCGTAACCTTTACGCGTAAGGTTCTACAATGGGGACTACGCGTATCCTGTGAAGGATATGCGTAAACAGTAACCTCTACGCATAAGGTTCACTCTTACGAGTAAGCCTTACGCGTAAGGTTCCATATACGCTTACGCGTAAGCTTTACGCATAAGGCCTCTTTTCCTACGCGTAATAATTTTTAAGCGTAAGTTAAGAACCTACGCATAAGCTTACGTTTACACGTATAATCACTCTTGTTTACGCATAAGCTTTCAAAATGTACGCCTAAGCCTAGTGTTAACCAAAATTATGAATTGTTACGCGTACAAACTTGTAAATAAATAAATCATAACGCCACGAAACCAAAATGTCACTAATAAGCTTAAACGTTTAATAAGTTGTAAAAAATAAGTGAAAACTTGGACTTTAAAACTCAAAGTTAACCAACTCACGAAACTTATCACGACGTCTTTGGACTATCTGACTAACAAGTGACATTGGACTCGTAACAATCATCGACATATCACATTCAAATAATAGACAATAAAACCAACTGTTGACTAACGTAATGTCTTTCGATATGTTGGTTCTTTTGGCTAAATATCTTTCAGATCACGACATGGACGCTCAAATGCAAAACGTGGAAGCACCAAACGTTCTCACCGTTGAAGATATCTTCCCTAATGGCTATCCAATGAAGATCGGAAAGAATAACCTTCGTGTTGATTTTGATAGTCTCACCTGCTCAGAGTCTTCTTGTTTAATAGCTGTGGACATTCTGAAGAATCACCCTTATCAGAACATGCTCACCAATTCTGCTACAGTGCCAGAGATCTACATTCACCAGTTCTGGCATACAATGCGAAAGATCAAAGGTCAAAATGCTATGACGGTGACGCTCAACCACAAACAAGTCACCATCACACCAGCAAACTTAAGGGTTGTTCTTCTCATTCATGTCATCGAGCCAACCGAATACAATGCCACACCAACTGAAGAGGCTGTTCTGTAATTCATGATCGACATTGGTTATGACGAAGCTTCAGGAGTAATCACAAAGCATTCATACGTGGATCTTAAGAATATTCCTCAGCCATGGAGAACTCTCTACATTATCATCGCCAAATCCGTTTCTGGATGTGATAGTGGTTATGAGCATCCCAAGCTCATGGAACTACAGATCTTTTGGGCTTTGGTCAACATGAAACATATTGAAGTTGAAGCTCTGATATGGGACGACATGATGTCTTTCCTCAAAAAGCTTGGCTCCAAGATCCCATATATCAGATATACTAAATTGTTGATCTAAAGAGCTCTAGGGTATAATCCTGATATCCCATTGAGACTCAACAACCCCAACAATCACTCCATGTTGTATGAGCCTACACTCACAGTCAGATTTAAGGAATCTACAACAAAGAAACAAGGTGCAGTGTTGCCAGATCACCTTCTAACTAAAGCAGTCAAACAACTCCATTCATACAAAAGGTGTTTGGTAGCGGTTGATGAAGGCAAAGTAGGTTTTCTTGATGAAAAGTCCTCTGGTACTCCTACTAGGAAAACCAGGAGAGGCAGTGCAGGGAGTGTTACAAGCACTGAGAGTCAGAGAAAGTTTCCTAAGAGGTCACATACTCTCAAAAGGAAAGTTCCCTCTAAGGAAGCCATTCCTATTCCGATTCCCAAGCCTGAACCGCAACAAAAGCTACTGGATGAAAGGTCTGAGGAAACTGAATCAGACGAAGAGGTCACTTACTCTGAAACTACAATCGATGACACTCAAACAGTAGCTAAACCTCCCAGTCCAAAAGCTGAAAAAGGTAAAGGGAAAACTCCTGTGCTTGAGCATGATAAGGAAAGTTCTGAAGAAGAACCATTTGATGAAGAAAAAGACTATCAAAAGAAGTTGAAGAACCTCAGACTCAAATATCTTTCCGATGAATTCGTACTGGATTAAACTCGTGGCCCCGGAGGGTCAAGTGGTGGAACTCAAGCCACACCAGTTTCCGATGCGGTTAATCAACTCGATAAGGGAACTGGTACCACCACGCACGAACAACAACAAAGGCAGATAGAGGATTCCATCAACTATGACATAGAGGAACCAGACATGGAAAAGACTGAGAAAACTCCTGGTGATGATACTAAGGCTGATGAAACGGCTAAGTCTGTAAATGATGAAGATCTTGATTATGATAATTTTCTTCTAGACAGTCCCGCACGCTCCAAGGAGGAAACTTCTGAGCCACCTAAGGACCCGGAGTCACCTCACGTCTCCTCATCATCAGACTCGTCTTCTCACTCTTCACCTCCACCATCCAAACGAACAACAAGATCCACATATAAATCTGTGAAGAAATCAACTGACTCTTGGATATCCCGAGCTAAAACCAAGATTGTCAAAGCTGTCAAGCAGGTCAGGAAGAAAGACGTGACCAACAAGAAGTTGAATCAACTATCTGACAGTATCAATCTTCTAAATGACGAGATAGACAAGATGTCAAGTGAAAGGGAGTATATCCAGAAGTTCATGCAACGTGATGTCCAAAGGGAACTGAATGAAATGATTAGGGGCTATACTCACAAGTTCCTACTCGACACTATTCCTGGAGTTACAAGGGAGATGTTTACCAGACAGCTCTATCCAAATCTCATGAAATTGGTCAATCAAACAATGCAATCCACTCCGGTAACAATGACGATCAATCCAATGGAGCCTGCAGTTCTCTCTGATGCAGAGTTGATTTCCAAGCTGGTGCTACAAATGTCTCAACGATCTGCAACTTTCACCTCTGACGAAAGTAAACTATTTGAGGCACTACTGGAATATCAACTCAAGACTTCATGCAAGGAGCAAGCTGAAAGGCCTAAGCGTCCAAGAGACGATGAAGATAAGGATAAAGATAAAGATAACGAGCCTAAACGCCAGAAGAAAACTGATGAATCATCCTCCATGCCACCTCCACCCCAAAGGACTCCAACTGCAAGAAGATCTCCACCAAGCTCTGCTGACAAACCTCAGGACTCTGAGTTACCACCCCAGACAGAGAAAACCGATGATTATTTCGAATACACTGGTGGTGACGATGAGGAAGTCCCTGAGCCCCAACAACAACCCACCTCTCCCGATACAACAAAGAAACCAACATCCTCATCTAGGCCAAAGAAGAAGAAGAAGTCGCCTAAGGCTGATGTCGTCTCATGGCTAGACGAAGATGACACCGAGTATGACTGGTTCTCTACACTTGTTGATGCTACTCCCGCCCTAACTGATGATCAAGATATGGTAGAAGGTCGAACATTGGAGCATGCTAAGTTACTTCAAGAAAAGTTTCGGGTGAAGAAGATGACAAAGTCAGAGTTAAAACGCATCAAGAATGAAGCTTTTCAATTGCTCAAAGACAGCTCGGAAAGTGCTATTGAAGTTGAATATCATCTTGAAAACATAGCACGAGCCATGTCTAACAACATTGATTGGCTCAACCCTGAAGCAAACATTGACTTCACCAGAAAAGACAAGGCTCCATACTACACCGACTGGACCAGACCTCTACCAACGATTGGCCAACCAGATCAACCTAAGATTCCATTCCGCTACTTCTTCAACAATGACATGGAATTTCTTCTACACGGTAGCGATGGTTCAAAGAAATACGCTACATCACTTACACTTCCGTTCCCGGCAGCCATATACTCCAACTGCATAGCCATCGAGGAAAAGGCTACTCACATGTTTTCTAACAGTGTGGAACAGTATGACATTGATGCAACGTATGGGATTCACCATTGGCCGGAACGCCGATGAATCTACTACAAGAGCTGCCAGGTTCGAAAGTCTAAACATGAAGTGCACAGTGATAAAGGGATCATTGTTGTTAAGCATGTAGCTCTTTCGTCTAAATGGGACTACACTTTCCTCAATAAAACCGTGGTCAAAAGACAAGACGAAAGGGACTATGATTTCTGTGAAGCGGACTTTCAGAATTTGTCTCTCAACGACATTGAAGATCTGTATCTTGCCAAGGTACAGGGAAGAATGAGACAATTCTCGACTGAAATCCAACATGAATACATCAAGTCCTTGCTCATCTTCATCAGAAGCATAGTGATCCAGGAACGTGTAGAAGATTTACAACTTGCTGTTGAATCATATCAGACACGTGTCAACCTCACCAGACCTTAGCTAGAACTTCCTGACATCAACCATCTTCCACAATACACTCTCATCAGCAAACTGTTTGGAGTAGTTTACCGTAGTGAACTACAAGGCAACTGCTTGATGACGTGTAGAGATCTTCATAAGTTTATGGATCACACACTGAAGAAAGTCAGGGACCGCTTAGCTTATCGGTTAAAGGCGATACATGAAGGCATTGGGTCACCAAAGCAATGGAATTCTCAGGAAAGACGGGATGTGAAGAGGATGATCACTCGTATCGATGAAAGGTTGTACAGACGGGACCAATTCAGAACTCTGGAGAGCTTCGTAGGTGGTCGTCCCAGGATTACTCTCACAGGCAATCAACGCCCAGTTCGCATTCCTGGAGACATTGCTGGACTACCTGGTACCCCTTAAGCTGTTTCATTTTCTATATTGATTTGGATGTGTGATTATTTAATGACAATGGCTTGTGCACACATAATAGTGTACAACCCGTTCTTGTAATGAAAGGACCCTGTGGTACGCTTCAGTGCCACAATCCTTATAAAAGAAGCGAAAGCTTCTTATTTTTGAGTAAAACTTATCAAAACTTTCATTTTTCAAAGTTTTGCTCAAAAGAACAAGTACTTCCCCTTACGTTTTCAAAACCTCAAAAGTTAGTATTACTTGTTGAGGGGGAGTATTTGCTAAAATCTTTGTTCAACAAAATGTTCTTCGTGAAAATCTTCCCACAAAACTCGAAATGGTCATATTTAATATAAAAACGTTATCAAAAATAATATTTATATGCCATTTTTGAGGGGGAGAAAATTAATGTGATAAGAAATATATTGATTTGCTATTGAATCTTCGTGTGATAAGACTTAACCCATGAATTGACGAGCTCTGAAATGTCATAAATCGAAAAGATTTGTCTTCCTAGACTTATCCTAGTAGATTGTACCTATTCGAGAAACTCTTGATAGACATGAACTTTGACGGGTTTGACAACCTTTCGAGGTTTGTCCACACCTTCAAGGTAGTTACTAGAGTTAGTTGTCACCTAAAAGCTGTCAATGTACCTCTTTAACTATGCAACGTAACCGTGTCTCGCGGGGAATTGTCTATCTTGAGTCGATCAATTCAAAAGTGCGCGCTCTTCTCTCACCGTGCAGATTTCTGTCTAAACACTTAATCACGTGTGGAGGGGGAGTATTTTTGCAAAATGATAAAACTCTCACAATGGTACAAAATGTTTTTCATTCTCAAACACTTTGAGAGATTTTCAAGAAAATGGTTTTATGGCAACATAGGTTAGTCATGGAGTTATAAGGTGACTAAGGTTAGGAATAACCGTCCTATGATCCGCCAGAGCCGTAGGGATCTATCCAAGGACATCACAAATAGTTAGTACTTAGAAGTCCTTAGGTATGATTATAAAAAGGAGAATATGAGAATAGGAGAAAGAAGGAGTTGAAGAATTAAAAAGAAATGCAAAGAAAAGGGTGAAAAGAAATAGCCCTCCAGATTATTCAACTTAGGGCAGACACCGGGTTCAATTCATATGCTACTGGTTGTCACTTGATGACGCCGGTATTGAAGATTAAAGTCGTCATGGACCAGTGACGCATGCACTAAACCTTCTTAGCCACTCAAGTTTCTCTCAACAGAAGCTTGTTTCATTCTCACAGGGAACCCTACGTAAACTATCGGTTTTCTCTTAGAGATTGATGGTATTGAAGAAGGAGACCCTCTCCCTAGTCTCCGCTCAGGAAAATCAAAGTGCACTATTGAGTCTAGAGCCACGAGATTCATCAAAAGATCTCTTAGGTACACTTGACAATTCATCGCTTGTTGTTCAACAATAAGAACACAAGTGATACATTATCGTGTCCTTCACAGATCTTAGCAATCTGTCGAGAACATTTATGAGAGGTTCACAATTGTGATCCTCAGTGATTGAATGGAAACTCCTGCCAGGGTCAACATCAAACAGCCCTGATAGCAGGTCACTTCGGTAACTCCCCGTGGATTACGCTTAGTGTGTCTCAAACGGTCTACAGTCGTGAGGTGATGCTTCGGTGTACCTCAGCGACTCATCTGAACTATAGGTGTACTTCGGTACATCGCGTTATCTCACTTGTGGGACTCCAGTTCAGGAACAGCCTTTGTGAGAATTAGAGTTGTGTTTTCACACTATGTTAACACTCTCGAAGTTCAAACTTGTAAGTGCTGGAATCCGCTTATCACTAACCATTCTTATGTTTTCTTCTTATGGAAGCTCTGGAGTGGACTGATCGTGCAGATTCTTCACATGCTCATACCAACAACATCACTAATTGAAGTTCTCTCAAAAGGCAACACAAAGTCAGAATGATTATTCGTCAAAGTCAAAGAATCTACAAAGTTTAAAGACTAAGAGAACTACATCAGTACTGAAATCCAACGTTAAAGAGCGTGTGAGCATGTTGGAGAAAGACGTGGAGACACTGGAGCAACGAAGCAGACCTGATGCAGACAATAACAACATACTATCACTACCATCACAAAGAACAAAGATCAAAGAACAATGAAAATGATAACGTCAAAGCAGAACTTTTCAAAGGAAACAATTTCTCTACACTGGGGAGATTGTTCAAATCAAGGCACTTCTTCTCACAAGAAAGAAGAATGTCAGAAGACGTCAAAGCTACTATTACATCAGCACCTTCAACGTTTATATTATCAATCACTAACACTTAGGGGGAGATTGTTGGAATCACTCCTAAACTAGATTTCAAGTGTTAGTAATTGATATGTAATAGTTAGCTTAATATGGCTTTTAAGTTAGTAATCATGCCAAGGCTTATGTAGAAAGCCCATGAGCCTTGGCCCAAGCCCATAAAGGAAAGGAAGGGAACTTTCATGTTGCCCTAGTTCCTTCCTATAAATAATGCTTGTAAACCCTCACTTGAGGGTTGGTTGTTCATTTTATTCACTCTCTACGCATAACCTTTCTTTATCATTCGTTTGTGTGTTTATCTTGTTCAACCGATCATCTTATTCTTTCTTTCTTACATATTGATGCTTGTGTTATAAATATGGGAACCTAACATTGTGATTGTATTTTATAAAGATAAGGACTTAGAATGCCAGATAGCTAATAAAAGGGACCAACGATGCAAAAGACTTAACGACAGGGACTAACCTTGCCAAATTTTGAAACTTACATGATAAGCTTAAGTAGCTTACCTTAGGAAGAAGTAAACTCAGAGTTTAGCTAAAATAAATACAAGTATTGTGTGTGTTGTATGGAACGTGGCATCATATGGCAATAAGGAGGGAAAATCTTACAAGTTCTTTCATTTTTCAAGATTAGTACCAAGTGTTTCAAGATTGATGCAAGAACAAGGGTTTAGTGTTCTTCATGGCTAAGTGATGATGTTCTTGGTGACTTTGATATATTCAAGTTCTCATAATTCTATTCCATTCAAGGTAAGTTCATGTTTAGGATTATGTTTATATGAAATTAAAGAGTTTATGTATAGTTGAAGACTTATGGAAACCTAGTTTTGATTATGATGAATTATGGCTTTAATAATCATGTTATAATAGAATTATAAAAAGAATCATGTGTTAGAAACATGGCTTAAAGATTAGTAAGAATTCATGTTATAGTTTTGATGTTATGAATTATTATGTCAAGTTAAGGGGTGTTTGGAACAAGCTTATTAAGTGCTTAATTTGGCAAAATAGCTTATTGGCCTGATGAAATATGATCTTAATATGTCAAATAAGATGTAAAATAAGTTTGGTGTATAATATAATAGCTTATCATGAGTTTTGGGTCGTTTTGGTGATATTTAAATTTGGGACAGCAAGGTTTTTCAGAAAATGCGCAGACTTGAAAGGGTTGCTGAGAATAAATCGTTCGTCGGATTAAGATGAAATCTAAACGAAAGTTGTAGCTCTCTGAGTCTACTTTAATATTTATTCTTTAAGTTTTTGCTCGTTTGAAAGTTAAATTGGTGTAAAGTGCGAAATACAGCAGCAACCCAGGAAATTCTACACTTAAAGTGTTTTTGAAAAAGTGTGTTTAATGATGAAATAGCACCTTAGGTGATCATGATTAAGTTGTTTAGACCCGATACATGTTAGATGAATGTGTTAGAAAGTTCTAAAAGCATTAGAATGATTATTATGTGATTAGGTGCTCGTGGGAAGCTTGTGGATCACTAAACAAGACTTAAAGGTGAGTAACGATTCATTAGCTTCATGTTACTAGATTAAACATGATGATAGAACTTGTGCAAGGTTTCGGAGATAGCCGAAACAATCCATGAATAGTATTCTCACAAGAAGCATGATTTAACAAGTTTAGAGTGCCCAAGAAATGCACTAAAAGTCAAGTAGTGTGCCTAAGAAGTGCATGATGTAGAACTCCCATAGTAGCATCCTAAGTGGATGACACGTGCTTTTATAGTAGCATCCTAAGTGGATGACCAAGCATCCTATGTGGATGAACTGTGCTTGAAAAGCACTAACGTCCTAAGTGGACGACCCATATCAGAAAAGCACGTATAATAAATTTGGAAGCCGTTAGAAGAGTACTCGTTGGCTAGGGAAGTTCTCACTCATAGCAGGACGACTAAGCATCGTCTAGTCAGAATGCACGTGCTCAGATATCATGTTATGATTAAGAATTCATAATAAGTATCAGAATCATGTACAAGTAGTAAGACAACTATAAGTCGTACCATTTATAGCATTTGAAATACGTTTATGTTCATAATTGCAAGTGTCAATTCAGATATAGCTCTAGAGCCATAACTATGTTTATACACCCATGTAGAAGCTCAAATAGACTATAGCTCATGTTTGAGATTTAGATTTAGATATAGACTCAGACCCGTTTACTCACTAAGTCATCAGGACTTACCGTTCTCAGTTTCCATGTTTTGCAGGTTAAGTCTTAAGGACGTCGGGGCTTGTAGATTAAGAAGACAACTTAGGAGTTCGGCAGTGCTCGTGTTTATAGGTGACGAGCATCTCAACCATACTTTGTTATTCAGCTTGTTAATGCCCCAAAACTTTATGATTTAAGTGTCAGAATCATATAAGTCATGTTTTGATATTAGTGTATAAATAATTATAACATGTATTTGAAATTGGGTCAAAATAGGGGTGTTTGGGTTAATACCCGCACTCACAGCTTTACGCTTCCGCATACCAAATTTAAGTACCACATTTATGTATTATATAATTAAGATTCGTTTTCAAATTTTTAGTTTAATAGTTTTCACGAGTTCAGATTGATACAGCGTGTAGGACAGAACCCTGTACGGCGTATCCAATGTTTTAAAAAAATAAAAAAAAAATCCAGTTAGAGTCGGGTGTTACAATATTAATTGGAAGGGTGCACATATCACTTCCCGACTTTCCTAATATAAGGAAACGTTCTTTTGGTTTTAAACCGGGATCGAAGAATCCCCATCCTCGATATTTCGATATTTCTAGAATCCAAGTTAAAAGACAATTTGACATGTGCGTTGCTCACCTTTGTGGAGATTGCAAGTGGATTGACAAAATGAATTTTAAAATAAAAACCAAAATCGTTGTCAAAAATAGTAACGAGATTTTTTATCCGGGCGGATTAATAAAAATAACCTCTTTTGCAAAAATTTGGGCGTGACGCCGTCACACACAAAGGGTGATGCCGTCACTAAGCCAGATCAGATGAATAAAAACACCAACCATCTCTTTCATTCTCTACCCTACACATTCTATCCGCCCCACACCATACTACTACGTTTTCTCCACATCAAATTCACCATTTTGCTGCGTCAATCTCCACAAGGTAAGTAGTATACATTGATCTTTTTCTAGTCAATTTCTCTATTCCGTGCTCAATTTTGATTTCCCCTTTCAATCCGAAAATCCCCAATTGATTTGATTAATGCTAAATGTCACCCATGAATGTTGTTAATTAGGCTTAAGATTAGGCGAATAGTAGTGTTATCATGTGGGTTTGATTGTGCGAGAAGCCTAGACGGCTTAGGGACTAAAACCACCTAGCCAATACATCATTGTTGCTCCAGCAGGGGTGTTTGGGTCAAGGGTTATGGTTAAAAACCTAGATTTTTCCCTCGCAAACGTTGGATTTGAATTTTTCTTGGCGTGACGGCGTCAGGATTCTGTCATGACGCCATTAGAACCTTCTGATGTCGTTCTTAACAACTTGAATGTTACTCATTTGTTCCCAATCTTTTTGATTTCCTGTTTCAGAAATTGAGCAGGAGGACAAGAAGAACAAAGGGACAATCTTCTGGTACCCAGGAGAACATTGCTGACATTGTTGTTGGATGGGGAATGTTTGTTGAGGAAGAGTGCCAAACTCGTTACAATGATCTGCTTCATCAATCCATCGACTCAGGGGCTCTTGTGGATTGGGGATTTCTTGAGCAGCATAATCTGGCTAGGGAATTTTGGAACAGTTTTAGGAGAGATAAGTTCACTGATCCCTAGTGGGAAAGGTTGTTTAGGATACGTGAGCCCGTGTATGGCGAGTTGGTGCGTGAGTTTCACGCATCTTATTCTATGGATATTATTTCATGTCGGAATAACATTGGGTTTTGGGGGATTCGGTTTAGGCTGGGTGGAGAATGGAGGGCTATGTCTGTACTAGAGTTTGGTTGGAGAGTGGGATTGTATACATCAAGGGATACTGAGAGAGCTGTATTTAGAGCTAACTTGGGAGTTGGGTTTGCCATTAGGGAGGACACATGTGATATCACCGGTGTTATCACACATGATATCACGTGTGATATCATGTGATATCACAAGTGAGGTGATATCATGTGTGATATCACAGGTGTTTGAGCTTCCTCAGTTTGTTTATTAAGATGTGTGCTTTCTTCAACCATAGCTTCTTTAGTTTGCTGATTTTACCATAGATATTTTCAAATCCCGCTCTAAAACCTATCGAAACATGCACAATGTATCCATTAAATAGAAAAATCCACCACAAGTCTAACAAAAGTATCATAACATCTCTTGTTTTTAGTTGAACAACTTTTCTAATATTTCACAATATCATAAAACACAAAAATCTTCCTAAATATTTTCAAAAACACAAATAAGAAAAAAGAACAAAATCATCAGAATCATCACATTCTTAGTTGAGTATCACAATTGATAACACATACATGATGAAGAATGTAATACTCTTCATCTTCTTTACAGTGTTATATCACAAGAGATAAATAAGTGTCACTTACAAATATCAAAATAAAGACGTCTGAAAACGGACAAAAACGGATGAAAACGTATGAAAACGGACGAAAACGTATAATTACAGGCCAAAACGTCTGAAAACAGACGAAAACGTCTACAAATGGACGAAAACGTAAAAAAACAGACGAAAACCTCTGAAAGCGGACAAAAACGTATATAAACGCACGAAAATACATGAAAACGTAAAAATACAGACGAAAACGTCTAAAAACGGACGAAAATACATGAAAACCTAAAAAACAAACGAAAACGTATGAAAAAGGACGAAAACGTATGAATACGAATGAAAACGTAAGAAAACTAGCGAAAACGTCTAAAAATGGAATAAAACGTAACAAACGGACAAAAACATATGAAAACGGATTAAAACATATAAAACGGACGAAAACGAATGAAACGGACGAAAACGTATAAAGATGGATGAAAAACATTTAAACGAAAAAAAACAGACGAAAACCTAGGAAAATGGACGAAAACATATGAAAACTGACGAAAACGTATGAAAACAAACGAAAACGGGCTAAACGTAAGAAAATGAAGGAAAACGTTGGAAAACGGACAGAAACGTATAAAAATAGACGAAAACGTATGAAAGCAAAAAAAAACGCGAATAAAAAAAACGTTAATAATGCGAATTAAAAAAAAAAAAAAAAAAAAAAAAAAAAAAAAAAAAAAAGACCGTGAATTAGAAATAATTTGTGTATAAAAAATAAAGACGAAAAGACAAGAAAAAAAAATATTGACTTAAGTTTAACTTAAATATTAAATTTACTATTAAATTAAACTAGATAAATGATGGAGATTTTTCTTTTGATAAGCACGTAAGCAAAATAAAATTTCTCGTCATTACTAATGCTATAAGATTTAAGATCATTTGAGGACAAAAGATTTTTTACATACCAAGGGATCAATATCCACCCTCCATTTTTATTTGATCTAATGGATGAGATTAATCCCAACAATTTAAAAACGCACTTTCATCATTTTTTTTTCAAATATTAATATCTTTCAAACCGTTAATCGTTAAGCGAAAAAAATATATATCATTGCGACGAGCATTTAATTATCTTTCTATAAAGAGGCACTTTGATATACTTTCGATTTTTTTTTTTTTTTTTTTTGTATTTTTCACATTTTTTTTTAAAGTTGTTTCGTTTTTTTTACGTTACAGAAATTTGCATTAAAAAATAATATATGATAAAACACTAATTAGTGTTAAATCATATATGATATGTAATATCACATGTGATATTAGTGTAAAATCACATATGATATTACATATCATATATGATTTAACATTGATATCACATTTGATATTTAATTTAGTGTTTTATCATATATGATTTTTTTCATGCAAATTTCAGTAACGTAAAAAAAATGGAAAAAAAGACGAAAAAAATGAATTTTTTTCTTTTTTCGAAAGTATATCAAAGTGCCCGTCTATAGAAAGATAATTAAATGCTTGTCGCGATGGTGTAAATATTTTCGCTTAACGATTAACGGTTTAAGAGATATTTAAATTATAAAAAATATGTGAAATAATAAAATGTTTTTAATCTCATCAATTGATTTCTTTTTAAATGGATGGTGGAGATGAGTCCCTTGGTATGTGAGAAAAGTTTGGTATGTAAAATAACTCTCCTCATGCTATAATGTAAATGACAGAAAAATTTAGGACAAATGATTGAAAAAAATATTATACTTGCCACAATTTCTTTTTGTGGGTAGCAAACAATTTTTTTTGCTTTGGTGGGTAATTTTCTTCAAATTTATCCTTTTAAGGTAATAGAAATTCTTTTTTCCCGAAGGGGAAAAATGTTACATAATACCTTTAAAAAGATGAATTTAAAAGAAGAGTACCTATAAAAACAAAAAAATTTGTTGGCTACCCAAATGGTGTCAAGTAAATTTATATTAGTCCCTCTTATTTGACGACACTATCTTGAAACCATTCAAGTATACTCTTGTTGTCCGACATGAATTCCATCCAACACCATTTTCCTTTTCAACTTCCTTCACCTTATCATCACAATTCAAACCCCAAAAAAAGACCAACCCACTTTATCATCTCTGCAACACCAACACCACAAGCATTAAAACATAACCCAGTTCAAGGTTTAGCACACAGCCTTAAAGCTGGAAAAAACATCAAGACCTTAACACAGTTCAACCATGTACTTATGGGTTTGGTTCTAAATGATGAGTTAGACTATGCATATAAACTATACTCTAGTTTATCAAACTTTGACTTTTCTGCTAATGGGTTGACTTTTTCTATACTTGTAAACTATTTCTGCAAAAAAGATGACCCAATGGAAGCTAAAAAGGTTTTAAAACATATGATTAGTAATGGGTTTGTGTTTGATAACAATAAAGTTAAAAGCTTTACACAAGTTATTAATTCTTTTTGCAAGAAAGGTAAGCTTAAGGAAGCTTTTGAAGTTTTTGAGATGATGGGTATGGTACAATGTGATGCTAATATTAATACTTATAATTGTTTGTTAAAAGGGTTGTGTTATGTTGGTAGAGTAGAAGAAGCTTATGAAATGTTGTTGGAAGTTAAGAAATGGTTGAGGTTGGATGTTTATAGCTATACCGCGGTTATGGATGGTTTTTGTAAAGTGGGTAGGTCGGACGAGGCGTTGGAGTTGCTAAATGAAGCGATTGAAGTAGGGTTGAGTCCGAGTGTGGCGAGTTATAATACTGTTTTTAATGGATATTTTAAGGAGGGTAGGCCGATGGAGGGGTTTGGTTTGTTGGAGCGGATGAAAGAGCGGAATTGTGTTCCGGATTATGTTAGTTATAGTACGTTGTTACATGGGTTGTTGCAATGGGGTGAGTTTAGGGCCGGGGTTGTGGTTTTTAATGAGATGTTGGATGTTGGATTTGAGGTTGATGAGCGAATGATGAATACTTTGTTAAGAGGCGTGTGTAGGAGATCTAGAGATGACAAAGAGTTTTTGGGAAATGCTTATCACGTGTTTGATGAGATGTGTAAGAGAGGCTGCGATATTGACCCTTGTGCTTATGAGTTAATGATTGAAGCCTTTTGTAACGGGAATGAGATGGACAAGGCTTATGTTAATTTGTGTGAAATGATAAGGATGGGGCTGTCTCCACGATCGTTCACATTGAACATCGTCATCAGAGGGCTTTGTATTGAGGGAAAGGTTGAGAAAGCCATGTCACTTTTGGTTTTGGTATGCAAAGGAAGAGGTGAAATGCTTGACAGAGTCGCCTTTGATGTCTTGATTAAGGCGATGAATCGACAAGGCATGGTAAAAAGTGCGATGTGTGTATATTGTGTTGCACTAAAAAATGGAGTAATCCCGTTAAAGAAGCCTAGACGATGAATTGTCCTACAATGACGATGCAGATGAGATAAGTTTTCACTTTTCAGTGATTCAGTTGTCATATTACATGTAGCTTTCTGGTAGGCTATCTTAAGAGACTGTAAATACAAATTTTAGCAGTAATCCAGTAACGGCTGAATGCGTTTTGATAATAACGAGATATATTATGACCGCGCATTGCGGCGGGAGAAAAAAAAATCTGTTTTGTAGTTATTATCTACATTTACTTTTAAAGACAATGTATGGGCAGTTTTGAGAGTGTTTGGGATTGCATACTAAAACTGCTTATTTGGTTAGATGCAATCCCAAACACTCACTTAGCGGAACATTTGCACCAATTGGGGAAAAAATGCAGTGGTTGGTAGTGTTTTTGTTATATTGTGTTCATGTCTGTGTGACTTGTCTATAGTTAGTACCGGAAATAAAAATGCAGTTGTCCACTTTGTCTCTTGTTTTAGATGCATGAAATGATCATAACACTTGGCGTATATGGGATTGCTCATGAAACTGTACAATGTTCGTATGATTCAGTCGACCCTTTTTGGAGGGTTTGGTTCTGGACCCTTTGTGTAGTTTTTGAGTGTAGTTATGTAGAGCTTATATAAAGCCCTTAACATGATGATACAGTCGAAACAGTGATTTGGAACTTCACAGCATACTTTGTGCATCGAGGGTTGATGTTGGGATGGGGATTTCGGGTATCCTGTTAGAAAGGAATGAGAGTGCGTGCTGTATTATTTTTTCTCCCAAGCTTCACTAAGTTGCTTATCCAACATTTCGAGTGGCAATATGATATAATTATTGGGTTCATTTCAACTTGAACACCCCTGATTAATTTGTGAACCGTGTTTGAGATCTTGTCCTCATTCCGAATGTGTTGGTGGAAGGGATTGAAGTAGGGATGAGCATTTCGAACCGGATTCCGGAACCATACCGAAACGGTACCGATTCTTGAAATACGGTACGGTACCGGGACTACAAAATAAGGTGAAAAAAAATATCGGGACCACTAATTCGGTATGGGACCGGTACCAAATCAGGGAATTCCCGAAAAAAAGCGGGGAAAACCCGATTTCCTGGTACCGGTACCGGTATCCGAATCCCGTTCGGTAAGGTACCGGTACCACTAATTTATGGTCGGGAAAAAATCGGTACCACTAATTCGGTACAGGACCGGTACCGTGCTCATCCCTAGATTGAAGCAATGTAGGTCACTTTAGGGTTTTGATCTTTGTGTGTTTGGAAGGAGAATGTTCTGATATAGTTGGCTTGTTTTGGGGTTGGTGGAACTCAGTTATTGGCCTTGATTGTGGTCATAGAGCTTAGCTTTCATGATAACCTACAAGTTACACCTTTTCTTTTTCTACCAATTAATACGTTTTGAATTTGGAGGTATTGGATTCGAGCTAGTTTAGTTTGTCATTGACTAGTTTGAGAGTCAGAATAAATACTCGAGGGTAAGCTGCTGCTAAATGCTCTTTCATGATTTAGCTTATCGAGTAAGGGTCCTAATGTGCTTGTTACCTTTGGTTCCCCTGTCTTTAAGTGAAGGGACTAGTTTCGTTTTTTGCAATCCGAATGGAGCTTTGACATAAAACAAGTATATACTTTTTCGGGATCAAAGCAAACAGAATCAATTCTTCGTGGGCTCAACTGGTAATAATCGTACAATTATCATATAATCCTATATGGTTTATTTATCACAGAGCCTGATCGTTCTCAGTTTTTCCATGTAAATCGGCTGTGTGCTGACAGACCCCCATTGATGCAAGTGATATTTGCTCCAAAATCTGAACTTTTGCCTTATTTCTACCTATAGTACACTCAATAACAACTGGTTTTATTGGTTAGTTTTCCGTTTGTCACAGTCATGACTGCTCTTAGTCTTATAACCCTGTGGTAACGCATTAGCTCTAACATACTCATTAGATGATAAATAACCTTAGTTCTTTAAAATCCTGTGGCATTTGCATGAATATGCTATCATATCTATTCCATTGACAAAGATTGTAATATAAGGCTCATTTTCTTTATCTGCTTGTATGCTGGATTTGGTTGTTGTGATGGTAATTATATTGGATCTTTGTTGTGCTACCTTTGTTGTTTAGAATTTGAATATTAAATGTTAAGATGTCATGGCTTTCTATTTGTGCTTTTTGTAACTCTATCGGATTTTGGGTTTTTCTGCTTGCATTAGAATGCAAGTGATACTTGGATGTTCGGGATTTCTATATGCATTTATCTAATCGTATAGTTTTTAGCAATGGTTCATTGAACAACATTTAAGCCTATATTTGTGCTGTCTCAGATCTTAGCTGTTTTAATTAATGGCAAGAAACAATAAATCTAGTGTGCGACGTCGTTTTTGGAGGTTTTACTACCTATTTAAACCCCTGTTTAGCCTAGGGTTTGCCTACTTCGTTAAGTATAAACTTTTGTTAAAAATATCCGCCGCACCCAAAATGGACAGTTTGCGAGATGATGGAAATGTCATTCACATAATTGGTGGAGATGATAAGCCAGTTTCAGCAACAGGATATGGGTATGATAAGGCGTCTGGTGGTACTACTTCCAATTTGAGTTACGGTGGGAATGCAAATGCTGCTAATAAATCAATCGCCATCCAGAAATTGTTGTTCAAGACAAAATGGTGTGTTGAATCCAGATCAGGAACTTGCCAGAATGCCACCAACTGCAATTTTGCACATAGAAGTTCCGAACTCAGAAGTCTTCAGCAGAATTATGATGACTTTGGGCTTGCCAATGAGCATAAATATCTTTTGAATACGCTAAGGGAATCGTTTCCGCAATTTGGGACGTATATTGATAGATCCTTGAAACACTGCAAGAAGTTCTATAGTGAAGAGGGCTGCCCTTTGGGTGACGGCTGTCCTTATGTTCACGACTTAGAATCCAAGTATCGTGAAAGAACAGCAATAGTAGTTTCGGGTGGCAGATCTAGTTCTGTTAAAAGGGGTGGGAGAGTCACTGCAGCACTGCCACCAGTAGCACCACTACCAGTACTAGTGGCACTGCCAGCATGGCCACAATCTGCAGCACCAACATCACCAGTAGCAGAGGCTGATGCAACTGTGAAGCCTCCGAATTGGCGAACAAGGATCTGTATGAAATGGGAGCATTCAGGCCACTGCCAGTATGGGAGCAGGTGTTATTTTGCTCACGGTGAAGCAGGTATAGTTCATTAAATTTCTTTAATTTATATAGTAATGATTATGAATCTTAATTTTCCTTCTTAGTTTTATGCTGGGAACCACAAAGTACAGTTAATTGAATGGTTTGATGATCTATCTTCAGTTATTGACTAAGATCTAGATATAAAGATTGTTACTTTGTTTGAACTTTGGCAATTATCTACTGGTTTATACTTTGACTTAGATATTCATGTTTTATTGTCGATAGATTTCATGCCATGAAGGTAAGGTCCACCTCCTTTTATTCCTCATTAATTACAAGTTAAGTGAAATACTTGCAGTTAACAATGAAATATAACTAAGTGATTTTCTTGTATTCTGTTATGTTTCTTTGTTGTTTACAATTACATATGCTGAAACAAATAGGAGAACGAAAGGCTTGTTGACAGTAGTTATGCTCTTTTGTTCTTTGCAGTGTTATATTCGAATTTTGTTATTGTTGATGTAGTAGTTTAGCCACTAATATTGTCTCAGTTCTGTTGAGATTCTAGATTTTACGTGGGAGGTATAGGAGCCTAGGAACACAACTACATAAGAAAAGCAATATTGTGAACAAGTTAGAGCAATGAATTTGGATCATCCACAAGTAGTGATTTTATAACAACTTTGGTCCCATATTTTGGTTATTGAATTTTAGAAAGAAGGTGACATCTTTTTTATTGACATAGTTTAGGAACAATGGAAGACTGATTGATGAGTCTTTATGAATCAACCCGAAGCCTTAAAAATGGTATAACTTGCCTTAAGTATAGAGTTTCAACCTGATAGCATAGCACTAGATTATTTTATCTTGTCCTTAAGATATAAGTTGATGGCTTAAAAAATGGTTTAACTTGGTAATAAGTATAGAGTTTTAATCCAATAGCACTTGGTTATTTTTGTCTTGCCCTTGAGATAAAAGTGGATACTCATAATTTCATCCAAATCCTTTCAATTTTTATTTTGATCTTATGAACATAAACCTATTTGTTTACAGTATATAGTTATGTATTTGTGGCTAAATTGATTATCACATTACAATTTTAGTTTTAGTACCAGCAAATTGCTTTAAATTTTAAAAACTACTATTTATTGTAAAGAAAAAAAGAAGCAAAGTAGCAACAAGCTTGACACTACCTCTATTTGTTTGAGAACATGTAAAAAGATGTATAGTATTTATCAGTTTAGCTCATACAAGTTTGACATCTAAAGTCAAACAATGAGAATTAATAGGGATCTAAGCACGTTAAGAGTTTTAGGGAGGTTTAACATGCCTATAAATATCGATACAATGTACAAATTGTTGTGTTACTCCTTTTATTATATGATCATGAACTTGTAGTTTTCATGGTCGTACTTTTGACTTTGACCGTCAAGTGAATACCTTCAAATTTCAAAATAATTTGTATGTTTACTTTGGAATAAAAAGCTTTACTGTAAAACATTACAAGTACCATAACTAGTACAAAGAATTAATATAAACTAATTCTTCTATTGACAGAACTGCGACGATATGGTGGTGCGCTTGTCAACCCCCCAAACCAAGGGTTCAATGTTCCAAACACTGTAGCAGACCCTGGCTCATCAGTTGCTGTCACAGGTGGTGCTGCACAGCTGCAAGGTGCTGAGCAGAGATCCGTTCAGACGACATGGAAGTTTCCAAAGAAGACTAATGGTATTTACGGCGACTGGATTGATGACAGTGAGTAACTTTTATATTTTCCAAATCCTTCAATAAGTGGAGAAACTCGGATCCACCTTTTTGGTTGCAGTTTGTGTTTGCTGCCTATTTCAGCTTTTATTACTATTAAGATCATGGTTGACTTCGGTTTCTGAATTTTGTTTTTAATAATCCTCGGATTTGGAGGTTTTGTCAAGTTTGACGTTTTTTTATGCTTTTGCTGTGATATGCGACAACGTTGTTTCATGTTCTCAACTATAAGATCATTTCATTTCATGATCGGTTTTGTAGATATAGTGTGTAGGGGTGTTATCGGGTTATCAGGTCGGATTGAATCGGGTTTTTTATCATAAAGAAGTGACCCACAACCCAACCCGATAAGTAATCAGGTTATTGGGTCGGGTTATGTCGGGTTGATGATTCGGGTTAATCAGGTTGTTTAGTTTTTTTACCCGCAAAATAAGTAGTTTCTTAAACATATCTTCTTTTTTTTTAATTCTTTTTAAAACTTGAATCGTAGTGTTAAAAACAGTACCTATCTTAAACATATATGCTTCTTTTTTATTTTTTAATTTTTTATTTTAATTTTTTTTTAACTTGAATCGTAGTGTTAAAAACAGTACCTATATAGGCATGTAACTTTAAAATGTTTTTATTGGAGACTTGAAGTAATGAATTTGTTGTTGCATCAATTTACTTGTTATACACTAGCTACCTTTTTTAAGAAAAAAAAAATTGTTGTTAGTTTGTCAACTGTAATAGGTGAGTATCGAAAAATTCATTCAATGTCCAACACGATTTTGTTCCAACTTATTTAAAAATAAGAGGAATGGTTTTTTAATCTAGATACCAACTCAGTTTCTCATAAGCCTTAAACAAATCGTTAGTAATCAATTATAATTGATTATCTGAAAATTCCTTAAACTATTATTCAAGCTACTGAGTATTCTTCTTTTCATACAAGAACTTACACAAATGAGAACTTAATCGTGAAAGTATTATTATGTCGGGCAATTTTATATCTCCCTTCTTTTAGCTGAAAATTTCATATATTCTCAAAAATGCATTAAAAACATTATACATTATGCATTAAATACTTGCATTTTAGGTATATATGAAATTAATCATGAAAGTAAGGTGATATATGAAATTGATCCTTATGTTTATTGTTAATGGACATGTTCGGTGTAATTGTGAAAACTAGTGTGCATATAAAACTTTTAGGGAAATAGTTTTTGGAAAATGAATTTCGGGTTTTATCGGGTTGAACCGATACCCCGATAACAGAAATAGTTCAATCTTAACCCGGCCTAATAATTATGTCGGGTTATCGAGTTCAGGTCAGACAACCCGATAAATTTTTTAAACCCGATTCAACCTGACCCGATAAGCCTTATCGGGTTTGCGTTCGGGTCGGGTCAACCCGACCATATTGACACCCTTAATAGTGTATGTGTTTTTTATAGGTGATGACAGAATTATGTATAATAATATTTAGTATAAGAGAATGCCATTTATAAGGATGGGAAAATTTTCGAAAATAGCATAAATGTTGTGTTTAAATTGTGCTATATGTGAGAAATTAACATTTAAAATTTTTGAATGGAGAATATTTTAGTAAAATCATTTTACTTATTTTGTTCATTTTTAAAAAAATAGTTTTTTATGTAGGTAATTAAGTAGCAAATGAAACAAGGGTTTTGGTCATTAAATAACAAGTAAATTTTAAAAAAAATTGTGTAAATGTAACGAACTTTCATAAAATGTTCAAATATGTACATTTTGATGCATGTCATACCTGAAAGTCTGATATGTGACACCATTATAACGTGGCACGTCATCACAATGTGCATATTTAAATACTTTATGAAACGTTATAGTTACGCAACTTTTTCAGAGTTTACATATATACCAAAATGAAAGAATGAAGAAAGTTTGTTCTTATTCTATGAACAAAACTCGTTAAACAATTGCCATTGAAGAGGAGGGAGTATCATATTTTGAAAACACAATCTTATATATAAACAAAAAAGTAAAAAGTAAAAAAGAGTGAAAGAGACAAAGAGATGGGACATGACACCATCTTTGCAAACAGCTGCCATGAAAACAGCCAAGAAAACAACCAAAATGTGGTGTTAGAAGGTGGTAGAAGGAGGAGAAAAAAACAAAAGGTTTGTAAGAGCAAAGAAGAAGAAGAAAGACAAAGAATGGTTCACATTGCTGTCGAGAAAAACCGCAGGAAAATGGTGAATGAACACCTCGGTGTATTGCATTCTCTCATGCCGAAATGCTACATCCAAAGGGTTTGTTCTTCTTCCTTGAATAATTTAGATAGTCTTTCCGGGTTTACTTTGTTCCAGGTTTAAGCGCGTTAAAAGTCCGAAACTAGCTAGTTTAATGGAAAAGACTTGTACTAAACTAATTTATCCTTAGTATTTTTAAACAGATAAACAGACGAGGTTTTTCATGTATAAACTGAGAGGGCGAGTCTTTAACTCATATGTACGCTGGTTATCATTTCTGACCCTTTCCCCACCCTCTAGATTTGTATCTAGTGAGTTCTTAATTTTAAAGTGCATATTTTTGGAAAATAAGCAGGTAGCATTAAGCAAATATTAAAGGATATGTACTTACATAAGATACTTGCACACCTGCACTTTTCTTCTCTTTCTCACCCGCACACCTGCACTTGCCGGGGGTCTCGTTGGAAGCAGTCTCTCTACTCCCGGGTTTATCCTGGGGCAGGGTTATGATCTGTCTACATTTTACCTCCCCCATACCCCGCTTCGGCGGGATTGGGTATGTTGTTATTGTTGTTGTTGTTGTTGTGTACTTACATAAGATACTTGTATTCAAGGAACTATTTTAAGGATTATAAGTTACAAGTTTACTTCTAAAAATATGATAAACACTTTGGTTCAAACCCTCATTAGATAATAGATACACACCTTGGGAGTGGCCGAGGAATGGGCCAGAAAGTCACGGAATACTACGGTTAGGCAAAGTCCATTTGAGTGAAAACACTCGCCCTTCCCTGGTAACCTGAACATGGATAACCTGCCCGTTTACCCTTTTTTATTTGTAAGCATGCACTTGTTATCAAACAATCCTAATCACCTCCTTCAGCTTTTAAGAATATTATTCTTCACCATTTGTGCAATTAGGGATCGTTAGTTTTCTACTTTTCTGTTACATTGTGGTGGAAAATCCATGCTTCAAAATGTCATTTTTAGTGCTTATTAGCTTAATGTTGTATCAAACCACAATAAGGTCAAGAAAAGTGTTCGGATAAAGCTTATGCTAAAAACTTATTAGCATTTGTGAGTAAAGAGATCAAATAACTTGATATTACGAATTTGAAGTTTTAGCGAAAAGCATAAACTTAAGCTTATTTAAACACCCTTTGGTAATAAAATAAAAAGTTAGAAAATTCTTGTAAGTGTAATGATATTGACAGGATAGTGAAGTATGCTGTTTATGGAAAACTTGTCTACATATGTATTTTGTTTACTCAATACTAATTATGTGTATGTTGACCATATGAGTTGGACTCATGAGTAAACATTACACTGCCAAAAGGAATAGACTATATGAGGTATTCATATGATCTTTATTCCTATGTAAATAATTACTAATAGAACTATGTATTTTTTTGTAGTTTGATCAAGCTTCAATAGTTGGTGGTGCAATAAGCTTTGTGAAGGAGCTTGAACACCACTTGCAAGCTCTTGAAGCTAAAAAATTTACCTTAACCCAACAGCAAAACCAGGATGCAGTCATTCATGACCCAAATGGTGATATTGCCACTAACAATATGAACGACTCTGAAAGGCCACAGCTGCCGCTCTATTTTCGCAAATTTTTCTCTTTCCCGCAATTCACATGGTCTCAACTTCCCTACAAGAACAACCTTTCAAAGTGTAACTCAACAATTGCTAATATACAGGTCAATTTAGTCAATGAACATGCCAATCTTCGGATCCTAATGCGAAAACAGCTAACTCAACTCTCTAAACTTGTTGGTTTCTTGGAAACGAGTTGCCTCACCATTCTACACCTCAATGTCACCACTTTGGACCCTTTTGTGCTCTACTCCATCAGTCTTAAGGTATGTACAATACTTGGATGCAAAGAATTAGTGCATATTCCTTAACTATATTGATCTAGTATTTTCCGATGTTGATTATGTAGTAAAAGGGTACCGTTTATAAAGAAGATAAATAACAGAAAACCAACTTACAGTACAGGATTGTGATTTCAACCAGAAAGTGACAATGAACAAGTAACCAGAAGTAAACTGGAATGAAGCACAAGTAGCCGAGTCTCGTGTTGAACACGATTCCCTTAAAACAATTCCGTGTACAACAACACGGTTGTTTCCCAGGGTACAACGGCCGGAGCAGGAGTACTGCCGGAATTGACAAATTGCCTGAAACTTTCGTGAATTATTGTGAGTATGCTCTTATTAAGAGAAGCTGTGAAGTTGTTGGGGTACTGAGAATGGCTGAAAAATCTTGTACTTGTACAGCAAAAAAGTAACAGGTGTATTGATACACATTTAACCTGTTAAATACCATTCAATGGGCTGTTACAAAGTTCAAAATAAACCTGTAACATATGCTGCTGTTACAGCTTGTCAGAATTAAATGGTCAAACTTTGGGTCAACAAATCCAGTGATTGCTGATAACAATTTGTTCACCCACCAATGTGGGATAAACATGAACCCATTTATTTCCTTAAGCTTCATTCCAAATACCCTACTTTGAGACTCGATATCTCATTCACACTAACTCCGTTTTGGACATATGAAGTCTTGTTACGAAGCTTTCACGAGAGACAACGTAACCATATAAGACTTTAATCATAAAACTATATTTACTAATAGTAATCTATGTCCAAAGATTAGTGAAAACTTATTTCTTTCACTGAAACTTTCCAACAGATTATACTAGTATTTTCCATGTTTAGCCTCACAATGTAACTTAGGAATGCAGTTAAGGATGAACTCTTTTACCAATAATTTTAACTCTGTACAAATCAGTCAGTTTCGGCTTTGTTCTACTGTTTAATGGATAACGAAAAAAGTGACCCCGTTTTGACATGCCATATAGAAACATCTCTCTGGTTCATCCTTATTTTAACATGTTTCTCAACGCATCCATTCTTTTCTATTGCTAAATTTGTACTAATGTACATTTTCTCGGCAGGTAGAAGAGGGATGCGGTCTTGATTCAGCAGAAGAAATTGCAAATGCAGTTCACCGCATACTTGGACTTATTTAAGCAAAAGCAACCCCGTGTTTTGATGCCAATATATAAAGAAAGGATGCATGTCACCTTGAGAGATGGGGTAAATAACTAAATACTATGATGTCAATGCCATCTTCTCTAGGATTTTTTTTGTGATTTTAATGTACAACATTAGTTGCATTAAGTTGTTTTCACGGGCCGGTATTTTGTAGTTACAAACTGCAGAACTTTTTAGTTGAAGTAAAGTGCCATATATATTAGTTGCATTAGTATGTTTTTTTGAGAAATTGTATTATTCAAGAATAGTCTTTATTTCTCGGGTGACCGGATAGATCCCACCCGAGTCAATTTTGTTGATCTGACACGTAAACCCAGGGCCACACCGCAAACCATACGAAACTGGCCAAACCACCTATCCAAAAATCAAGGATGGGTAGCCGTAATGAAGCTGAAGCTGGTGAAACCCGAACATGAGACTCTTATTTTGAAGTGTCATTGTAGGACTAATATATTTCTTTTGCAATTTATCGCAAAAATTCAAATTAAGAAATGGAGCCAGAAGTAACTAAAACTTACATGGATAAAATGATAAATCCTCTTTTGGTAACAGAGATATATACAAATTTCATCTTTACAATACAGTATGTTATTGCATGAAGTACATCAAGTACATGGCTATAAACATATTCAACTATCCTAAAATTGACAATTGCAAACAAAAACCATGTATATATAGTTTATAGTTTTATACACAATCTCTAGTAAACGAATATCTACCACTTGAAAATGATCTTTTCACACCAAAATGACTCACATCAACAATGTTTAATCCTATGTTGTTTCCCTTTGAAGAAACATTTCTCGAAGATCCAGCATCGGCCTGAAATCCGACTTCTTGTACCATTTCTTTTGCTTGATCAAAGAACATAACTTGAGGTGTTGAAACCCGAGTTTGGCACAAATAGTGATCCATAGATTTAGATCTTGTGATTTTCCTTTCACCCTCATCTCTTATGATCTCAAGTGTCACGTCTCTTCCTGACGACTCATTTGTCATTGGTGGCGGTGGTGGTGGAGGAGGTGTTAATGTTGATGGTGAATTAAGCGACGAATCTATAACTTCAAAGCACACATTAGCTCTACATAACGGGCAATTCGAGTGAGTCTTAAACCAAGTATCAATACAAGAGACATGGAAAGCATGGCAGCAATTTGGTAAGAGCCTAAGACTCTCATCTTCCTGAAACTCCCCTAAACAAACCGAACAATCCGTACAAGAAACCAAACCATCTCCTCTCTTATACTTACATATCGTAATCGACTTGATCAAAGCCTCATCCAAACCCTTACCTAAAACTAGCCAAGGTACGTAAATTGCATGATCATCTACATGATCATGACCATGCACTCCCACAGCTTCATGATCATGTGTTTCTTGATTCTCAACCACTCTTCTTTCAACCATAGATGATGATCCATTGTTCCTTGAGCAATATCTCGATATTATAACGTAGTAACCTATCAAGATTAGCAAGGTTCCGATAAGAGCAACGACTACTATCACTACGGGTGACACGAACGAACCACCTAAACTATCTTTAACTAGTGGTGGTGGAGGTGGAGGTCGAGGTGGAGGTGAAGGTAGGATGACAAATTTACACCACTTTGTGCAATAAATATTGCACACCTTCTTGGAACAATCTTTAGGGTTTATATGAGGAATCCATGTTTTTGGATCCTTTAAAGACCCCATAAGACAAGAATTTGTACACAAAAAGCCTTGTGTATAGGTAACATATACATTAAAGAAATTAAAGTGGATATTATCAAATTTCAAAAATATAAACACTAACCATATGTATTTAAAGCTTCAAGAAACTTGAAATTATTGCATCAATAAAGTTTTAGGAAACTTGAAAAGATGAACAAAATGTTTCTTGTATATCTTTGTTGAATATTTTATTTTTTGTTGGTGATATTTGATAAGTGTTGGTTAGGAAGTTATGAAAGTAATCAATGTTCTTTTATTGTTTATAGAAGGCTAGTAGTGGTTGGAATTTAAATATGGTGTATCATTATTTTTTCGAAAAGGAAATGTATTGTTTGGCTCAACTTATGTCAGTTGAGAATTCTTTGAACTAATGATCAAGTTACTAAAATGTTTGGTGAGAAAACTTACAAGTATGATATAATCTTTTGGGTGTCTTATTAAGAGGTTTATAAGTCAAGGTAAACAATATTCACCAGTCCAAAATAATTGTCACATGACAAAGAAAACATATATAATTTAAGAAATCACGATAATCATTTTTTTTTTTTTTTTTTTTTTTTTTTAAGTTTGTTTTAAATTTGATCAAAAGCTTCAATTTATTTTTAAAAAAATAAAAATAAATAATAACTTTAGATCAAAACCGACAAAATAGGTAAACAATTGAATTTGAGACAGACGGACCAATGGAGCATTATTTCAATAGTTGGAGCACTTGTGCTTGAGTCAATTGACCCAGGTTCAAGTCCCATCCTTGGCATTTGCTTCAGATAGGTACCCGTCTCCGCAAAACCTATGGGCACACTGGAGAGACTTTGTGGAATAAGAGCTCAGTGGTCTGAATCTTGGCTCGTGCTCACTCCAGTTGGTGCCCCACTAGGCCAGGAGAGTTGCCGGAGCTATTCTTTGTGGGGTGAACAATGGCTGGTGCCAAAAGGCACCCGGGGTCAGGGTGTTCCCGCCAACCTACACCTTTTGTGGAATTTGAGACAGACGGAATATTACACAAAGAGTTGTGTGTAACATGAAAATAAAGTATTATCTTGATCACAAAAAAAATATATAAATAGTAAATACAGTTGAACTTATTGGACTAAGTTTTTTATTTTCTCTGTGTGAGCATTATATAGATTGAACGATTGATAATGACGGGTAGCCAACTTATGACTTTGAATATAGCACGTAACGAGGAATTTATCACGTATATTGATATTGGAAAAGGAAAAACAAAAAATGAATAGATGCTTAAAGAAAATCGGAGATAGAATCAGGATACAATTTGACCAGATGTATTTATAAAGAAATTGTATATTTGCATATTTGTTCAAAATACAAGTTTTTAACACATAATTTACAATGATGTTTAAGCATGTTTTAAAAAAATATATAAATATGTAAGTTTTAATAAATATATATGATTATTTAATTACTTTTGATTGGTATATTACATTGATGACATTTGAATTTTGGGCTTACTTAAATTTATATGAGACTAAAAGTTGACTCAAAAGACTCGATGAAGTATCAAGTAGTAGCTTTCTTGGGCCCATTAGTTAAAGTGTATTGTAAGTTTGAACAATTCAAACTTGTAGAATTTACCAAAATTTAATTTATAGTTTCACAAAATGAATTTGTATGTCAATGTGAACTTGAATTTATTTATTGAGCTTCAAAATTAAAACGCCTTTTTGTTTCCGGTCATTTCAGTTCACAGCTCGGCTTCGTTCCCCCTAGAAAGACCCGATGATCGACTAAGACAAATGGTTGATAACAAAGAACGACGCCCTGACTTTATGTACACAAATGGTAAACTACCATATTAAAACACTAATACCATGTCAAATAATCGTCAAACATGTTTAAATAAACGTACTCATGAAACTAAAGGGCAGCATACGATATGTTTAGTGAATAAATGAAAGCAATATTTAATCCATCATATTTCAAAAAGTTTGATTATTATGATGATATATATAATTTCTACAAGAAATCATAGTCGTTTTCAACTTGCTGAACTAATGCGTGTGTACCATCAAATATGCAAGTTAAGTAATTTAAAGCATAGAGACCTTGAAGTTAATATTAATTGTAAAATGGACACATTGTCATGAAACTAAGGGGTTCAAGTCATCCAAATCTTGAATTTCTTTAACAGTGGTTCCAATCTTTTAATCGACTAATCCACAAAATTTGACCACAAAGTATAACTTCTTTGTTATAAATAGTACCAAACAAAATCAATTGACCCAAAGTAATATATATCTCTAATGAGAGGGGGTTATCGTAAGCTAGTTGTAAAAAAAGGGGGAATAGAAAGCAATATGAATCGATGTTATAAGATTAAAGTTAATGACAAAAGTTCATTACAAAACAAATGATTCAATCTCAATTATCCATATTTTTTAAATTTAAGGGTGTAGATTAATTGTTATTTTAATATAACTAATACTGAAGGGCATTTTTATAATATCCGCACCAAACTAAAAGGTTTGTGTAGAAAACTAGAAGGGGGAGTTGAATAGTTTTGCACTTTTGCTACTTTTGCCAATTAAAACTTCCTTTTTAATTATTTAGATCGACTTATGTCAATCTATTTGGATGTGTGTGTTGGATGTTGATAAACAAGCATGTAAAGGCAAGTAATAAAAAGATAAGGAGCACAAAATCACAACGCGAGTATTTATAGTGGTTCGGCTACAAGGACACCTTCCTTGCCCTACTCCACTCCCCGAGTCACCTACTCGAGAGTTCGTAAACACTACACCAATCTCCTTATGGCGGAGAAGCCTTCACAACGTCGCCTACCCTTTTTCCGGTGCTAGGCTAACCACCGGGTTCTTTCACTCCAAGGTGAACCACACCTACACAACGTCGCCTACCCTTTATAAGGTACTAGGCTAAGTACCTAGTTCTTTCACTCCAAGGTGAACTACACCTTCACAACGTCGCCTACCCTTTATTAGGTACTAGGCTAAGCACCTAGTTCCATTGCAATGGAGGAACTACTACCACACTACACCAACGACTAATCCCAAAGGAGATCTACTCCTTTACAACATCATCAAGGATATCAATATCCTTGGATCTAATACTAGTTTATCTTGTACATCGAAACACACCATATCGAATGTACATCTAAGGCACCTTTCACTAATGCCTTTGACTAGATCTACAAGACACCTTTCACTAATGTCTTGTGTCTTCACTTCTTAAGCACCTTTCACTAATGCTTCTAGTCTTGACTTCTAAGCACCTTTCACTAATGCTTCTTGTCTTGACTTCTAAGCACCTACCACAAGTGCTTATGCTATAGACGATAGATACCCTTCACTAATATCTTCATCTTGACACTTGAGACATCTTTCACTAATGTCTTCAACACTACACTTCTTAGAAGAAAGAAAGGAATCATCAACAAGAAGACTGCAGTAGCCTTGATGATGAGAAAGCATGGCAACTCATGGACTTAAGCTTGCTCGACTTCAAAGATGGTGATCTTGCCTTTAAGAGGAACCTAGAAGATCACACAAAAACAAAACTACAAACATAGATCTCTTGGATCTGAGGTTAGTGAGTTTTTAACTCAGGGAGGAAGTGTGTTAGAAAGGGGTGAGAAGCAATGAAGAAATGACTCACTATTTATAGAAGAAAAAACTCTACTGTTCCCCGGATCCCAAGGATCCCTTCCACAAGGGATCCGTCTAGCGTTAAGCTAGGGATCCATGGGACGCTCCCTTTTACCCATGGGTATTTTGGTTATGGGTCATGGGTCATGGGTTGAACCATGGATCTTTAGCTAGATACAATGTATCTTTGAGTGCAATGCACTTGGTCACTTGGGTATGGGTTGATCCATGGGTTATAGATATTATCCATGTATGATATAAGCATGATGTCATGCAATGGGTTATGAGTCAAGCTCCATGGGTCATGGGCTTTGGGTTGTACCCAACTACATTCAATGTATTTGCCCAATGGGTTATAATACTTAAGTTTCTACCCATTTATATTACCCAATATACTACATACTAGTTATGTGTATATTTTACCCAAATATGTAAACACTAGTTGTTGTACATATGTATTACTAAATCATAAAATCACTTATACGTGTTTTAGTATTTTATGTGAAAATGTGAATATGTTAGAAACTATTAGTTCAAACCATTTACGTATTTTATTTGTTTCGTTAACATGATTTTACGTTTGTTATCGACAAAACATTAGAAGATCGTAAAATATAAATAAACGTTTTTACGGCTTATATGTATTAACAGTTTGCTACATCCATTTCATTTACTCATTTCTATCATTCAAGCCACACACATACCATTTCATTTACTCCTTTCACCAACCGCTTCCCCCCCCCCCCCCCCCACATTTCCCCAAATCAAAACCCTAACTGTGTTTAATCAAAATCAAATGCAAAATCAACCAAATATTTTCTAAATAATGGATATACGAGATGAAGTAACACACTTCAAAAACCATCGCGGTCATCAACATTGTCCCGTTCATCTAATTGTCACAAGAATTGCTTCGAGTTCGCCAGAATTGCCTCAAGTTTGACAGAATTGTTCGCTGTCGTGGTAATTACTTCGAGTTCGTGACTGATATATTTCTTACAATGTTTTCAGTTTAATTTAGTGATATTAGATGTTGAATATGTGTTTAGATTAGTATGTGATTAGATGCAAACTAGTTGTAAGATATGCGTTGGGCATACGAAAATGAAAATTTAGTGGTAAATATCATGATTAATGTGATATTTGTTAAATTAGTTTGTTCATTATGATGAATAATGCGATGTTAATATGAATAGGCCATTAAGTTACGAAACCTAAAGCATTTTCCTATTCTTTTTATATCAGGCCTTTTACTCACGAGATGTGTTTGATAAAATGCTCAACTGAAATGTTGAAGCAAAATGAATGTTTAATGCACTACTAAGCTTTATTGAAAGACTTCATATGTATTGCCGAAAGTGTAAGTCCCTATGGTCAAAGTGTCAAACTATATAGAGAGATGTGTCTATTAAGATGCAAATAGTAAACATTAAGCATTCCACTACAGGTTTTTGACAAATTACGTGCGATTTGTTCTGAATCTCGTGTGATTTGTTCTTAATCACATGTGATTTTGTACTATAAATTTGAGTAATCACTTAAAATACATGCAACTAACTACATAAAGTGATGAGTGTAAGAAGGTCTTAGAGATATTCAAGGGGAAGATGATTAAAGGATCTTCGTAAAGTGATTATTTAAAACATGTTCATGGTAGAACAATGGTTTTTGTCAAGTATGGTTTGTTTAAAACATGTTTATGGTATAACAGTTATTAACAAGTAGGTTATGTTTTGTGTCCAAGTAAACATGATAGGATTATGCATAAAAAAGAATTATGCGTGATTTTATGAATTTGTTTTATAAAAAGAAGGAATAAGTTGATTAGATATTGAAGACTACGTGTGATTTATTACTTTAAAAATCACATGTGACTTGTGCAATCACATGGATCTTCTTCTTCTTCTTTTTTTCTTTTTCTTTTTTTTTTTTGTAACTAGTGTTTCCGACTCAACATTGTGAGCCGTCTTTGATATGTGATTTATAAAATCACACTTGACTTTTAAATAACAAGTGATTTTTTACAAATCACGTGTGCTTTTTAAGAGCGGAAATTTTGAAAAAAAAAATCTTCGAAAGTATATAAAAGTACATAATTCTCGTATCGATGGTGTATTTTTCGTAGCTTGAAGATTTGACGTTTGCAAGATATGTTGTTTTAAAAAAAAATGTGAAAAATTGGTTTTTATATTAAATGAGTTGAAATAACAATTTTGCTTTTGCTTTGTTAATGTTTTGTTTAATCTTTATCGTTGGATGAAAATAGAATGAAAGGCTAGACTTTGCCTTATTCTTTAGATAATTCTTGATTGTTATATCTCACCTTAAAGTTAATATAACATCAAAATTACTCGAATGACATTTAGGTAGACAAATCGAAATAGATGGCATAAGTTGAAACCCAATTAGTTGACTGAGGTCACTAAATTTAAGCACCCACCTTTCCAGACTTATTGTTTCTTTTTATATAATACTAGACGAGTATCTGTGCATAGCAACGAGATTTTATAACGAAAGATTGTTTAGTGATAAAAATAAGTTTATGGGTTATAAACGAAAAATAATAAATGTTTGAAGATTTGGGGATTAAACATAATGTTTAAAAACCCGATTCGACCAGGGTGGTTCAACCGGTTGAACTGTTCCGGTCGAAACACGGGTCGATTTAAACTGAGTCAACCTGATGGGTTGGGTTGAAAACGGGTCAAACTAAACCGGGTCAACCCGCCGGGTTTGAAGCGTCCCAGGTCAACCCGGTTTTTGATGTGTATTAATAGTTTCGTTTTGAAATATGTGTTTTCAACATTTCTTTTTTAAGTTTTAACTTTTCACTTTTTATTTTTCGGTTTTTCCTTTATATATAGTATAGCAGGGTACCAGCACGTTTCGGCGGCGGGTACCCTGTGACGATTAACCGGATAAGTAGATCTCGATGAGACCTAATTCCACCAGTTTGTATCGGTTTCAACGGGTCCTCTCTGGTTCGTTTTCGGATGGCTTTTATTGTTAGCCGAACCGGTGGCAACACCGGTTCCTGGTTAAACCATTTGGTCTGGTCCGGTCCGGTTCTCAAAACTATATATACCATCAACTTGTTAGCTTGTATAAAGCTTTGTGTGTTTTATTAATTTGTATAATATGTATAATAACATGTACTTTTTATTTTAGGTTGTTTTAAAAATAAGGGCAAATGACAAAAAAATGCATCGAACTTGAAACTTTTAATGATTGTGTGTAGCCAACTATTTTTTTTCTTATTGTGTGTACTGAACTTTCAAAATTCGATTATTATGTGTATTTTGTGACTATTTTACCCTTAGTTTTTTCAAATTTCGAAGGGTAAAATGGTCATTTTACATGGCAGAATAGTCACAAAATACACATAATGATCGAAATTTGAAAGTTCAGTACATACAATAAGAAAAAAAACAGTTGACTACATACAATCACGTAAAGTGTCAAGTTCGATGCATTTTTTTGTCATTTGCCCTAAAAATAATATTAATTAGTGTGTTTAATTATTTTATATTTTGGATTATGTTGTAGCTTGTTTAAATAGTACATTGTTAAAATTTTATTGTACTTTTTAATAAGGGGTGTTTTAGTTAGTTGTTTTTAACTTGATAGATATGCTTTTATTTGGTTGTACAATATGAATAAATTATTGTATTTTTGAGTAATGGGTATTTTAATAAGAGTATTAATTATACTATGCATTTATCTCATATTTGACTTTCTAGATTTCACTTTTCTAAGTTTGACCATGTACTCTCACTTATTTTGGTGATAAACTAAAAACAATCATGCTCACATTCTCACTTATTTCCTTTTCGTAGATGACAACCACTTTTTTTCTTTTTTCTTTTTTAGACATGCTTGTTAGTTGTTAGTATGATAACGCTACACGCGTCGTTCGGGGTCAAAGGAACTTCCTTTTCGTCGAGCAAGTTTTTCAACACCCTAGGCAGTGAACCTAATCGTTGTAGTGTAGTATTAGGGTAAGCCACGGGAATTGATATCGTTCTCTAGGGGAATAGGAATGCTAGTGAGAAGTTACTACGCTAAGGTTGGGATTCAAGAAGATTATTTTTTATCTTTTTATGTTTTTTAGGAATTAGAAAGGTACGAATCTCGGGGTTTGGATTTGGGGGTTGGTATTTCTACCGATTACTCTACTTATCTAATTATCTAATCTAAGGTGTATGTAGTCTATATCTAATTATTGTGTGCTCGTATGATGGTTTAAAGATGTGTTCACTTAGGTTTTATTACTCCTTAATTATCTCCTATTGATGGTTGAATTGTCACGTCCTTATTCTTAATCGCGTTGTGTGCCTAAAGTCGTAGGGTATGCGTTTGTCCCTAACTCTTTGAAACTACCAAAGGGTCTCGTCTACAAAATCTCTAGGAATTATAAACTCTAACACTAAGGTACTCTTTGGATGGTTTAGCCTACAACTACTCTAGGTGTTATAGTCTAAGGTTCACAAAGATTAATCAAGCATTAACTACACAACGAATGACCTATCGCATTACTAGAACATTAACAATTAAGATAAGAGACAACCAATCAATATTCAATAATTAAGTTTCATATTCCCTAAGCAAACACACAAGTAAATTAGCCGGACATGGAGAACATGCAAGCATACACACAAGTAATTGAAGACATAATTGAATTAATGAAGTAAAACACTTATCTTGATGTAAGATAGGGTTTGGAACCCTAAAATACTGTACAAGACGGCCTTGGTTCGGTTTAGGTTTTTACTCCAAAAGACTACACACTAAAACTGAAAAATTCAGATTCTATATATAAGATTACAATCGCGACGGCGTCACCTTATCTTTTGTGACGTCGTCGGGTCGCCGTCATTAGGGTTTCGTCATGGCCACGTTAGTCTTGCGACGGCGTCACCTTGTGCTTGTGACGCCGTCCCCTTCAGTCTCTGACGCCGTCTTGATCAAATCTAGGTCGTCTGAGTTGCGACCACATACTCTTTTAAAGCTTGACACCGTCACTTGAAAATAAGAAATTTGGCTACAGAGCCGTCACAGAAGTGCTCCGACGGCATCGCAGTTAAGCAGTCACGCCGTCCCCTTGTATTTCAGTAGCTTGAGTGTCTCGATTCTTGACTTTGGCCATTTTCTTCGTATATCCGTGCCTTTTTGTCCAAATAAGTGCCATTCCAGCAATTTGCCTTCAAGAGACCTAAAAAGTGAAAAGGAACGATAATAAGTAATAACGGATACAAAAGTGATCAAATAAGGGCTTAAACGACCCCTCAAAAAGGTTTCGCTACCTCCAAACTAGATAAGAGTTCGGATACCATTAGATACATGATCCTGGCCAATTACTCACAAATAGAAGGTAAAGGTTGAACAATATAAAGTATATGTGGGCTCTCTACACTCATAGGTTTGTGGGGTACACTCCACGATCATACATTAAAGGCACGAACAATACTGAAAACGCCCCGAATATACACAACACCTGACAAAATTTGGTTACAAAGTACTGGGGATTGAATATTTAATTAACCGATTTTCGTGTAAACGAACTCCTGTTCGTTTATGGTTCACATCCCTACTAACTGAAAATATTCGGATTCGATAGAAGATTCAATCGCGACGGCGTCACCCTTTGATTTGTGACGCCATCGGGTCGCCGTCATTAGGGTTTCGTCTTGGCCACGTTAGTCTTGCGACGGCGTCACCTTATGCTTGTGACGCCGTCCCCTTCAGTCTCTGACGCCGTCTGGATCAAATCTAGGTCGTCTGAGTTGCGACGACCTACTCTTTTAAAGCCTGACACCGTCACTTGAAAATAAGCAATTTGGCTACTGAGCCGTCACAAAAGTGATGCGACGGCGTCGCAAATAACACCTGACGCCGTCCCCTTGTATTTCAGCAGCTTGAGTGTCTCGATTCTTGACTTTGGCCATTTTCTTCGTATATCCGCGCCTTTTCGTCCAAATAAGTGCCATTCCAGCAATTTGCCTTCGAGAGACCTAAAAAGTGAAAAGGAACGATATTAAGTAATAACGGATACAAAAGTGATCAAATAAGGGCTTAAACGACCCCTCAAAAAGGTACATTTTAAAACCTTATCATAGTAGTTCAAGTCCAGCAGTTACATCCAATTAGTCAGTATGCCAACCCTAAAACCCGCATGTTTCGCTTTTACTGCCTGAAAAGGTAAAAGTCTCGGGTGAGACTCGAACTTGAAACTTCCCCAAGCCAAACATCTCCTCTCCAAAGCACTTTAAGGAGACCTTGGTGGCTAACTGAGTTAGCCCAATTGGTTATATGACAACCACTTGATACACTCTTTTTGTGATACACAAGATTACCAAGCACCTGATACATAATTAAAGCATTGATAGTTTGATACACGAAACACTTTTGATGATATCGATACATGATTCTTTTATACGACATAGAACAACCATTTACAACATTTACAATTGATACACTACATTTAGACGTGATACACTCCACTAATAAGTTGACTAAAATTGATGCGAAGTTATACACTTCAAATAATTAATTATCATGCATTCCTAAAAACTAATCTTTGATTGATGCACTTATCTGGTTCAAGAGAAATTAATACACCGCACTTCAATTGGTTCAAGAAATATGAATACACTCAGAAAGGCTCTACACTATCGATACACAAAACCCATTGGCTAATTAGATATCATAATTCTTTTGATAATGAGTTGTTGGGGTCTCTCGACAGAGAGAAATCGTGTTTCACATAGCATGCCAAGGAGTAATTTTTTAAGTGTATGGCAAAAGTTATTCTGTTATCACAAGAATATAGTAATATAATGACACAAGATATTTCAATAAATAGCATACGAACCATGTTGTACATGATCATTGACAACCTCTCACTCTAGAAGTCATTAAATTTAATTGTGATGTTGCACGAATGCCTAGTAATGATAAAAACATGGTTGGTTTTCCTAGGGAGCAATCATGAGGGAACTGAACTCATTTCAGGTGTGAAAAATGAAAAATTTACCACTTATGTTTTACTTGTATAAGCTCGGGTAGTGTTGTAGGTCGTTCAGATTGCTCAAGATAAACACTTCTTAACGATTGAATTGGAAATGGACTTTCTAATTTTAAATCGATCACTCTGTACAAATAGGTTTCTCCTTCAAATATTTGGTTATTGACACGATATTGTTCATATAAGTCATCAATTTGACTTATGCAAGTGGATCTTCGTCAAGTGCAGTAAAAACAAAATGTTTCTGCTCATATTATAGCTAATTAGGCTTTAAATACCCATGTAACTTTTATTGTAGATGAACTTGTTTGTAATTTAGCAAGCTCTTCTGTGCTTGCGGATGTTCATGTTAAATATTGCGAATTGTGCATTTCAATAAAAATAACCCAAATGTTGAAATATAAAAACACCAGGGCGTCGCCGGCAAATGACTAATGGTCGGAAAAGGATGAGACAGGAGGTTGCTAATTTGCTCTCTTGGGAGAGAGAACAGAAGATGAAGAAACATTTTCCTTTTTTAAGAACGAGAGAGAATGAACATTGGTGTTATCAAAGAGATATTAAAATACCTAAAATGCCTTGTTTATTAATTAAAAATATTCTTTTGTATTTGATAAGAATTTAAAATATACGTTTTTAGAAGGTTATTTAAGCCCTAAACTAATGTATTTATCATAATTTTTTGCCTAAATTCGTTCCTTTTCATTTTTTAGATACATTTGAAGCAAAAGCTGGAAATCATGCATATTTATATGAAAAAAGATGAAAATGTAAAGAAAACGATCAAGTCATGAAAAAGTCTGGAAAAGAGCACCAGACGGCGTCACAACCTATAAGGTGAGCCGTCACTTGCAAACAGAGATACCAAAACAGCCCAGATTTAACTAGAGACGGCTCAGTGAAAAATTGAAGAAGTAACAAGTGACGCCGTCACTTGTTAGAGGAGCTGGAATTTTCAGTCAAAATTGTAACGTGACGGTCCAAAATAATCAAAGAGGGACGGCGTCAGGGAATTCTGTACGGCGTCTGAAGTTACAAAGTGAGCCCGTCACAATGCTGACTTAGAAGAGATGAAACCCTAATGGCGGCGACTTGACGACGTCACAACTATAAAATGACGTTGTCACAACTGTAAATCTATATATAGTTTTAGAATTTTCTGCATTAAGTGTGCAACATTGTAGAGTAACTTTGGTGTATGATTTTTATCCGGTTTTTACAGTAATTTTAGGGTTTTAACACCCTCTATCAATAAGAGATAAGTCTCTTAATCTATTTTATCATTATGTTTAATTCATGCTTGATTATGATTACTTGTTTCTTTATCTTTAACATGTCTAGCTAATTTAACATAGTGTGTTAGGTCACTAGTTTTACAACACAAGCTTACAAGAAAGAGATAAAGGCGATTGAACAATATACCAAACAAACACACGTTATACTAAGACAGTTACGCGTAGGAGTATGAGTGAAAGAGAAATATTGAACAACCAACCTTCAAATGAAGGTTTACAAGAGTATTTATAGGAGGGAAGCTAGGGCAACACTCCTAGTTCCCATCCTTTCTCCTATGGGCTTGGGCCTAAGCTCATGGGCCTTCTACATAAGCTTAAGGCTAATAACAAACATAAAGGCCATAATAAACTACCTATTATATATGAGTAACTAACACTTGATTTAAGGTTTAGGAGTGATTCCAACAATCTCCCCCTCAAGTGTTGGTGATGAAAAAACGGTGAAGGCGTTGATGTAATAGTAGCTTTGACGTCTTCTGACATTCTTCTTTCTTGTGAGAAGAAATGCCTTGATTCGAACAATCTCCCCAGTGTAGAGAGATAGTTGTCTTTGAACAGTTATGCTTTGACGTCATCTTTAACTTTGTTCTTTGATCATTGTTCTTTGTGATGAAAGTGATAGTATGTTGTTGTCTGCATCAAATCTGCCTCAGGTCTGCTTCGCCGCTACAGTGTCTCCACGTCATTCTTCAACATGCTCACACGCTCTTTGATGTTGGAATTCAGTACTGATGAAGTTCTTTAAGTCTTTAACTTTGTAGATTCTTTGATTTGACGAAGAATCATTCTGACTGTTGTGTTGCTTTTGGATAGAACTTCCATTAGTGATGATGTTGGCGTGAGCATGCGAAGAATCTGCACGATCATCCCGCTTCGGAGCTTCCATAAGAAGAAAACATTTAAAACGGTTAGTAATAAGCGGATTCCGGCACTTACAGGTTCGAACTTCGAGAGTGTTAACAGCATAGTGTAAAAACACAACTCTAATTCTTACAAGGGCCGTTCCTGAACTGGAGTCCCACAAGTGAGATAACACGATGTACCGAAGTACATCTACAGTTCATATGAGTCGCTGAGGTATACCGAAGCATCACCTCATGACTGTAGACCATTTGAGATACACTAAGCGTAATCCACGGGGAGTTACCGAAGTGACCTGCTGTCAGGGCTGTTTGATGTTGACCCTGGCAGGAGTTTCCATTTAATCATTGAGGATCACAGATGTGAACCTCTCATAAATGTTCTCGACAGATTGCTAAGATCTGTGAAGGACTCGATATGAACCACTGATAATCTTATTTGTTGATCAACAAGTGATGAAATTTCAAGTGTTCCTAAGAGATCTTTAGATGAATCTCGTGGCTCTAGACTCAATAGTGCGTTTTTGGTTTTCCTGAGCGGAGACTAGGGAGAGGGTCTCCTTCTTCAATACCAGCGATCTCTAAGAGAAAGCCAATAGTTTACGTAGGGTTCCCTGTGAGAATGAAACAAGCTTCTGTTGAGAGAAACTTGAGTGGCTAAGAAGGTTTAGTGCATGCGTCACTGGGTCCATGACGACTTTTAATCTTCAATACCGGTGTCACTAAGTGACAACCAGTAGCATATCCCGTCTGTGGCCCAAGTTAAGTATACGATGACCAACAGTGAATCACTGCGGCCATAACTTCTAATTTTCAGTAGTACCTGGGTCACTGCGTACGTGATTTGGAAGAATCGGTGAGTTCAAAGAGAGTTGTCTTCGAACAAAGTAAGAGTGTCCCTTGGGATGCATTTGATAACCGAAAGAGAATCTCTAGCGACCATAACTTCTTCCTCTGGGAGAGGGATCAGAGGTGAGTCCTTTTGGTTTTTGCGTGATAACTCAGATCTCGGTGCTCTAAGTAGTTTTCTAGAGAATCCTTGTGAACTGTAAAGTAGTGAACAACTAGTTGTTTATTCTAATAGTCACCAAGTATAGCTCAGGAAGTGTCTAGAATCTTTAGACAGCTCTTGTAAATACTCTCCAAGTGTAGACACTAGGAGTC
>BPTQ01000001.1:54425295-54445662 GCA_019973895.1 Chrysanthemum seticuspe | reverse complement strand
CGGATTCGGATCAGAATGCGTATTCCATTAGGATGCGGATTGAAAGATGCGGATTGAAACACAGATGCGTATTGAAATCTCAGAAAAGGTATGAATGCGCATTCGATTTTGATGCGCATTGAGAAAAACAATACGCATTGAAACCACAAAAATGCGTATTCAAGGTGAACCAAAGAACACTAAAGATGCGGATTCCTGTAAAGTAGTTGTTTCCAAGTAAGCTGATGTTTCTAGGTAAAAATGGTTGTGTTCAAAAGTTGTACAGTGTTGGTGGTATGAGATTGATAAAGGGAATGTGAATAAGAGTTGCTGTTGTTGTTGATTCAGGTGTTGTAGTTGTTACCTTAGTTGTTGTTCGTTAAATAATTGTTGTTAAATTAGTTGTTGTATGAGGTGTTGAACCTCGTTAAGGAGGTGGTGTTTTCCAAGTTGTGGAGTATGTTGTTGATTAAATTGTTGTTAATAAATTGCTTGTTGTTGATTCCATTGTTGATGTTGTGGACTTAGTTGTTGTTGTCGTTGAGAATAAGTGTAAGGGAAATAGTTAGAGTATGGTGGTTGTGACATGTTGAAAACTTGTGTTGGTAAAAATGGATCTTTGTAGTCGAATGAACCTTTGTTGATGAAATGTCCTTAGGCGTAGAAATCACAAGAAACCAAGTGGAACTTATGCGTAAAAACACCAAAGTTACGCATAACAAAAAGAGTTACGCGTAGTTTTAGCTTACGCGTAAGTATGGAAAAGACTCTAAAGTTATGCGTAGACACAAAGTTAGGCGTAGAAAGTTAGGCGTAGGATTACCTTATGCGTAAGACTAGGCTTAGGCGTAAGATTAATCTTATGTGTAGGATTTCTACGCGTAAGCTTTATGCTTATGCGTAAGATTAGGGTTTTATCCCAAGTGATCTTTTACACTTCACAGTACAAAAGATATCCAAAGTCGACGTATTTTCAGGCTTATCCAAGCAAGAAAACACGAAGTAAACCACGAGAACGAAGATCAAGCCACGGATAAAGTTACGCGTAAGATTAGGGTTTTGATACGCGTAATCTTACTCGTAAAAATGATTATGCCCAAATTTGTTTCTAAACCAGATTTTTGTTATGGAATAGCATTAAAGGTACCAAAATAACACAAAAGTGTGAACCTTGATGAACCAAAACAGCTAAACGGGTTACGCGTAGAACGATACCCACGAACAAAAACAAGCATAAAAACTTAGATCCACGAGTAAAGGTTGAAACTTTTTGCCAAAAACAAGTATTTGAACACCTTAAAACGTTGAAAGTACAAGAATCTTGGATTAAAAAGTGTAAAAAACAAGTTTTTAAGCGAACCAAAGTAGTATGTTATTCTACGCGTAGGACCAAAACCCACTTCAAGAAATAACGATTCACCCAACTAGTTAGGCGATTGATACCACTGTTAGGTCACTAGTTTTACAACACAAGCAACATAGAAAGAAATAGAGAGGCGATTGAACAAGAATCACACACACACACGATATGATAAACACGGTTATGCGTAGAGTATGTAGTGAAAGAAATAACTTGAACAACCAACCTTCAAATGAAGGTTTACAAGAGTATTTATAGGAGGGAAGCTAGGGCAACACTCCTAGTTCCCATCCTTTCTCCTATGGGCTTGGGCCTAAGCTCATGGGCCTTCTACATAAGCTTAAGGCTAATAACAAACATAAAGGCCATAATAAACTACCTATTACATATGAGTAACTAACACTTGATTTAAGGTTTAGGAGTGATTCCAACATAGTGTTTTCTTATATGTAATGAAACCTGGTTGTTAACTATTGATTTTCGTCTCTTGTTTAAATGGTTGTTACAAGGTAGGTTAGAAAAACTTGTTTCTTCCTTTAGTCTTGCGAGCTTGAACGTCCAAAACAACGTATTTATGTCGTAGAGTGCACTAGTAGACTTTTCGTTGTGTCTATTGCGTGAATTGCGATTGTTGATAATAGGAGATTTGGGGAGATAACTTAGGTTACTTGGAGATCTCGGTTTCTTTGAGGAGATTAATACATTCATAGAGTTAGGACATTAGGCACCTCCCTACGGTATTGGAATACAACGCGCCAATTAAACAAGGATGTGACAATTCGACTAATCAATAGGAGATAACTAGGGAGTAATGAAATCTAAGTAAACACGCTTTTACCTATCATAAGAATCTCATTTATTTTACTTGCAATTTAGTTTTAATTATTAGTTTAAGTAGTTGATAATAAATACAAAAAGAATCATCCCTCAACTTAGACCTATTCGTCATACATCTCGACCTTCCCAACGCTATTCCTCTAGAGAACGATCAACCCCCCCCCCCCCCCCCGAGTCTTACCTATACTACACTACAACGGTTAGGTACACTGCACAGGAGGATTTTAAAATTTCTTCGGAGGTTTGCAATCTCCCCCATGAGTATTAAAGAACTAATTTACATTGACATTCATATTGCCCTCATATACTATCTCATTTTAAAAACTATCTTACATGAACCTCATTCTATCTCTAGTAATGTATATAGGTTTAATTAACCTTATGGCAAAGCAAGTCATAAAACGACTAAAACCAACGATTTTTCATGTATGTATCGGATCTTTGTTGGCATAGTACAAATGGTGCAAGATCATCCTAAGAAGAGTATGTATTTTTATTTGGCGTCTACAACAAAGAAGATTACCGGTTTACACTTGACTCGAACATCTTGGTATTGATCTTAACTCAACTCTTTGTCCGCATTGTGGAAAATATTTGAAACGGTGGATCATTGCTTCTTAGGGTGCTCTCGGGTAATAGATTCTTGGGGTAAACTCTTTAAATGGTGGAATATAGGTACATTTAATATTGCGGTCACTTCAAGATATTATTGAACACAAAGGCTTGCCAAATTTTCATAAAAAACAAAGAACGGTTTGGCAAGTGGTTTGTTGGGTGATATTATATATGATTTGGAACGCTAGAAATAAGAGAGCCTTTGAAAATAGAGTTTCAAATATGTCGACAATGTATGATGAGATGCAAGTTCTCTCATTCCATTGGATCTCTAATAGAGCAAAGGAAACTATTTCATCGTGGATAAAGTGGTGTTCGGACCCGAGCAAAGTTTGCAAATTCTAGTTTTCATAAATTGTTTACTCATGGTTGTCATATGGGTGTTTGTCACAGCGGACGAGCTGGCATACTGATATGCAAGTTTCATGGGTGTTTGGCACAATGGCTCAACATTCTGTCTTCATTTTTTGTTTGTCTGTGTTTACATGTTGACATTGTGCTATTGGGTCGTTTTGGTCTTTATTACTCGTTGGTCCATTTTGGTTGTCTGTGCTTTCATGTTGACATTGCTCTTGATACTAGTTCTATTATCTAGTTTGTATTTAGTTTCTTGTGTACTTTTGTTTTTTTTCCCTTTTAGTCCACTATACTTCATCTCCTTATTAATATAGTGATGCCTAGGTTTGTATTTGGTTTTATTGGTTGAAATAAATTGCCTTTAAAAAAAGGGAGAATTACATGTATATCCTTCTTAAACTCCAATATTACGTCAATATCCTTCTCACTTTTGTAATTACATAAATATCCTTCTCAAACTTTTAAAATTCACATATATATCCAAACATTAATTTTATTATGATTAAATAAATTTTTAATTCTCAACATATTATTTATCTTTTATTTACCATTTAATTGACTAATCTACCCTTCTTACCTAACCTAATCACAAGATTTTTCATTCTTTAATTCATTTTCGTCATACATGTTCATCTTCTTCTAGTGCCACCATTTTTTTTCACAACTGATCTATAATTCCAAATGTAAGCTCTTAGTATATTCTTGATTCTTCTTAATTTATGTTTAATTTATTTTGCTTCGTAGGAACAAACACGTGTGCAAGTCTTTTTTATTTGTGTTTGGTTTAATTCATTCCATACGAACACTATATGTATGTATATATTATTGTTTGTTTCTTAGTTTTTTTTATTCAATAAAAATCAAGAATATACTAAGAGCTTACATTTGGAATTATAGATCAGTTGTGAAAAAAATGGTGGCACTAGAAGAAGATGAACATGTATGACGAAAATGAATTAAAGAATGAAAAATCTTGTGATTAGGTTAGGTAAGAAGGGTAGATTAGTCAATTAAATGGTAAATAAAAGATAAATAATATGTTGAGAATTAAAAATTTATTTAATCATAATAAAATTAATGTTTGGATATATATGTGAATTTTAAAAGTTTGAGAAGGATATTTATGTAATTACAAAAGTGAGAAGGATATTGACGTAATATTGGAGTTTAAGAAGGATATACATGTAATTCTCCCTTAAAAAAAAGTACTCAGTAATGCTTTGGACAGCCATTTCTCGTACGATATCTTTTATTTAATAAAAGAATTACATCATTTCGGAGTGTTTTTGCAAAACTCTTCTCATTGAAAAAAAAATTAAACCAATATGACAGCTTGATTTTGCCACGGAAGCAAAATCGTGTGATGTAACTGATTAATAAAAGTCAAAATTAAATTGATTTTGGTCAACCTTTAATTAATTTGGTGAAGAAATTTGGTTGAGAAGAAAAACACATAAAAACATAGGTGTCAAATATGTGAAAACAAAAACTTAAAAAAAGATAGGGTAATTAATAAAACTTTAGTGGTTAAATTTTTAAAAATTGTATAGAGTTAAGTATAATATTATAAGATTCCATATTTTTTAATAACTTTATAAATTAAACAAATACTCCTTTATACTTTATACATCGTATACTTTATAACTTAAAATACAATATATATGTTGTTTTAAAACTTCAACATATAAATATACATAAGATTATAAATATCATTTTTTTACTATATATGTTTACTAAGGACTCATTTATTTCATATTAAAAGTATGACAAATGTGGACACGAATTTGTATATTAAATATGGTTAAATTATTGAAAACGAGAATATAACTATCAAACTGTAAGTACGAGTTACTGTAATATGAAGAAAAAAAAATTATTGTACTTATAACAACTACTCATATAATTTTTATTTATTTATATAAGGATATGTAGAAAAATATTTTTAAAAAACTTTAGGAGTATATTTATTTTTATAAGGATATGTAGAAAAATATTTTTAAAAAACTTTAAACTCTTCTCATTGAAAAATATTTATTACATCATCACAAGAGAACTAATTTGGAGTTTATTTGAAAAATATTTGACATGATCTGGGTTGTGTTCATGTCTAAGTGGTGTTATTTAGTTTTAAACATCGTATAAAACAAACTAATATTTAATATCATTGGCTGAGCAATATTTCAAGAAATTAATATGATTGCAAAGAATGTATATCTCACAACAATGTGTCCTTATTTCACATTTACGGTTGATCGAGTATGTTTGGTATACAAAATCGAAACTACACATCAGTCAAGAAATACATTTGATAGTTAAATATGCCGTATAGTAGATCAGGGACATTTGTGACAAATCATATGAAATATGCCGTATAGTAGATCAGGGACATTTGTTACAAATCATATGAACAAAACAGAGTGACAAATTTGTTTTAACATGAAAAAATAAATTTTAGGTGAAAGTTGGTCGGAAGTTGATTGGAGAAGATGAAGAAATGTGGTGGTAACCTGCAACCTAATGAGCAGGTAAAAGTTTCCTAACATTGCAACCAAAAAAACTTTGATACCTTAAATTGAAAAAAAATAAGATTAGTACCTTAAATTGAAATTGAAAGTAAGTTCGATACCTTTTCATGCAATTTGCCCAATTAATAATAACTATTTTTCACAAATATGTTGACTACTATACCCCCCCCCCCCCCCCCCCCCCCCCCCCCCACGGGTGCTTGCATGACTACACGATCATGATTTTTCATCATGTAACCTCTTTTATAGTATGTGATTGTTCATAAAACTTCTTGACTTTCAAGGTTAGTTTTTTCAGTTTTACGAAGGTTTTAGTGGTTATTTGATCTTCTGACGAGATCACGTATTCCATACTTGATGTCATTTTCAATTGCCATGAATTTTACGTATCTAGTTGTGTCATGTTGGCCACACTCGTTAGACAAACACCCCCATGGCTTAATATTATGAGTTGTGACATGTAAATGCTTTTACATTTTTGAACCAGTTAGACAATTGAAAACTTATACTAATCTATATCTATATCTATATCTATACTACTTATAATGGAGGGATGACCCTCTCTCTTCTAATTTTTTAAGATTTCTATATATATATTTTAAGTAAATACAACTACTTAAGCTATATGTACAATTACTTTATGCATAAATACCTACACATATTCACTGATCAACATTTGTAATTAATGTCATATTTAAAACACCCATTTGATAAAAAGTATAATTTATAAAACACAATGTACAAACTATTTGAAGCACAAATACAACTAAAAAACACTATTCAACACAAACAATTAATAAACATTTAATTTACCCTTCACTAAAATATACAACCATTTAACCACAATGTACAATCTAATCAAACTACTAAGCCAAGCATTTAAAAATAAAGCAATTAGGCTGCCCGTAGTGGTCGGTCGATTGGTTCGGTCGCCTCTGCGCCGACCAAGTCGCCACCATTGCAACATGAAGGTCGAACTGGGTCGGTCGGCTCTAAAATTGACCAAAGGTGATTGTGCTGAAGGAAAGAATCAAGATTTTGTTTGTGGTAGCTTCGGTTAACAAGAGAAAAATTATTTCCACGGTCATAACTAAAAGTGATTGTTATTTGTAATTTAATTATTTAATAAAAGTATGACCGCATAACATTACATTGTCATAAAATATAGTCACATGGTACCCGCCGCCGCTTCGCGCGGGTACCCTACTAGTATACTATAACACAAGCATCTATGTGCCAAATAAGAAGTTCTAATGTCAGTTGGTTTTTATCATGTATTACGACAATTTACCCATGAAATAAAATAAAGGACGTGATGGTATCATCAGATGATGATAAAAATTTATATAGGATCAATTTCTTTATTAAGGTATTAGTGGTATAATGGGAATTTAATAACATAAATTCAATTTTAACTAGTTTTATAAAAAATGAGTAAATATGACAAATTGTTATTTAGATTGGGTATATATGTCATTATTAATTTTGATTGGGTAAATATGTCATTATAAGGTTTAAGTTGGGGATATATGGAATTATCCGTGTAATCATTGATTTATACAAATGAAACTTTTCTTTAGTTATTGCTCAATTGGGTTCTTATTATCCAGCCCAATATAATATTGAGGGCTTTAATGGAACTATGGAAGCCCAAAATTATCACAACAAATGAAAATTCTAATTTCTAAAGTTCTTCACAAAACTTTTAAAAAGAAAGTTACAAACAAATGTGAAGTTATGTTATATTTTATCTTTCTTATAACTCACTCTCCAGTCTCCATATTTAGTTGATATGTGTTTGTGAGATTTTTCTTTTTTCTTTTTTCTTTTTTTTTTTTTTTTTTTAATAAAATCTTTGTGATTCTAGTGTTTCTTTAAGTTACCGTACCTAATTGATATCTATATTATTTTGAAAAAGACATATATTGGCAAAAGTATTACACATCATAATATCTCACACATTGGTCTCACTTTCTGACTCATTGCTTACTCACACACCGCTAAACGGAGTGTCTTGTAGAGATACGAGTCTATGAGTGTGTTTGGCAAAAACAACAGTAGCAGCGAGTAGTAGCAGTAAGCAATAGCTATGTTTTTATATAAAATCGTTACGTTGTTGTAATCATAATATGTAAAACAAGTCATAAATGTTACTTCATGTAATGTCGGAAAATGATCATTTTCGAAAATGATCATTAAAAATAATAACGCTAAACGCTTACCACTCTTAAATACTACTAAATGCTTTGCGCCAAACGCGTCTTATGTAAAACACAAACGATGAAAGAATGACCATCTTAAGCAACGTTAGTATCGTGAACTTGATATTTTCTTTTTCGTGATGCTTTTAGGTTAGACATTTGACATGTGGAAAACCACAATTAAAAAGTTTACAATTTAATATAATTATACTTTTTTAGTAGAGTGTTCTAACAATAATTGACTTGCTCACATTTCACCAAAATGTAAGCCGTCATTTTCACATCTTTTCAACAAAAAGCAAATGAGATCAAATTCTTCGATTGTTTAATTCAACTTGATGACTTTTAGTCTTTTATAAGCTATTTCCGGTAACTCATTTTTATCATCATAGTGGAAAAATGCTAAAGCTTACATGATTTTTGAGAAAAGAAAATAGCATTTGTTTTAAATATAAAACAAAAATTATTGACGAAATATATTTCTACAATCGGAGACTTGTGGAGTTGACTTCAGTTTTTACAAATTTATTGTTGAGTTATTGTAAAGAGTCCAAACTAACCTGGACTACTTTTTAGTACCCGGTGAAATTTGAGAAAACATTTGTGGTTTATGTCATTTATCTCTATAATAAGGAATAGTTTGCATTGATATGAACATATAATTTTACTAAAGAGAGTTAAAATAAATCCATAGAAAATAACCATAAACTGAGTAGTTAACGAAAATATATACTCCATCCGTCTCATATTTATTGTCAACATTTTCTTTTGATTAACAATGGACTCGATCTTTTGAAAATATGCATCAATCGAACGATCGCCAAGTTGTATGACACGAAGTTCACCTTTTAAAGCAATTGTGCGTGTCCGTTTGTTATCGAGAAAGATACTTCCAGGAAGACCTCATGCATCCTTAGCAAACTTGGGGTTAGCCATAACAAGCCTACTTTGAAGGATTTCAGATAGGGTTAGAAGAATCCAAGATTTAACAATGGAGTCCGCTTTTAGTCATTCGCGGTTGAAGGAGCCGAACTAGTTGCACTAGAAAACATGCCCGTGATGTGTTTTAACACATCAAAAATTTCACAATGAGTCTTGTAGAAATAACATCACGCGATATAGTTTGCTTTATCTACATCAAGTTTAATGAGAATTTGATTAGTGATTGAGTTAACGGCATAGAGTTTATTGGTATGTGATAGGGTAGGAGCAAGGATAGCATTGTTCGTCATTATGAACGAGAGGTAATACGAGTCGAATTAACAATCGACTAAAGGCTAACAAAGAAGAACAGTCGTCTAAAATGAAAGTCGACTAAAAGGTAACCAGTAACCTTAAAAAGACTTGTGTTGCGATAGTTGTCAGCAACAGGTGAACTCTATTATCAGCACGTAATAGGTGACAAATGAAAAGGAATAATGTCGACTAACATAATTGTCAGCAATACGGTTTAGAATAATTGTCAGAAATAGTAACCTTAAAAAGTAATAATGTCGACTAAACAAAAACTTGTTGCACTCGACTATTGTTAATCATATTATCATATATTGGTTTAACACTAATATCACATGTGATATTCAAATTAGTGTTTAATCATATATGATTTTTTTCATTCAAATTTCAAGTAACGTAAAAAAAGACGAAAAAACGTGAATAAAACGATTTTTTTTTTCCGAAAGTATATCAAAGTGTCCGTCTATAGAAAGATAATTAAATGTTTTTCGCGACGGTGTAAATATTTTCACTTAACGATTAACGTTTTAAGATATATTTAAATTATAAAAAATATGTGAAATAATAAAATGTTTTTAATCTCAGCCATTGATTTTTTTTAGATGGATAGTGGAGATGAATCCCTTATGTAAGAAAACTTTCATATGTAATGCTCAATTTTGTTGAGTAGGATAGAATGATGGAGTGATGCACTCTCATATTCCAGTTGAGTTTTTCAACCTTTTTTTTGCCACTTTTTGTAAATTTCTCGTTATATAAGATGAGAAAAGTTCCATACGGAACAAGTTTTATCTAAAGAACAAATAATTAGATCTCAACCATCCATTCATTTGAATCCAATGGATTAGATTAATTTACATTTTAAACTAAAATTATACTTAGGGGGTCATTTTTGTAATTTTCACATTATCATTATTAAAAAACAAACCACCGGTGAAAACACACACACTTCCCTCACACTCACACGCTCTCAATTTTATCAGATCCCCAAACCATCTTGAAACCCTAACCATCGCAAATCTACCCTCAATCCGCCCCCAAACCACCGCGAAACCGTAATCATTCATTTAAAATGGATATTCGAGAAGAATTAGCCCTATCTAAAGGCGATTCAGTGGCAAAACCTGCTTCATCTAACGATCCTGATAAAAGTAAGCTTCGAAATCCATTTTTTTATTATTTTTTGATTAATTAACATCAGTAATTAATAAACAGTTGATTGATTGATTTTGTAGTTATGATTAATTTCTAGGGTTTAGAAAACAGAATAATTAGTGCCTAATATCAATGATTGATATATAATTGACTAGTTGTATGGTTAACGTAGCTTATACTTTAGATTGACTAAGTGGCGCGCCCACTGTGTGCCCGTTCTGATGACTTGTCAGAATTTGCTCATGTAGATTAAGGAAATTTTTATTATTTACCTTTAGTTTTGAAGTTTAGTTCAACGTATGTTTTGAAACTGAGTGCAAAGTGCAAACCAAACGGGGCACGTTAATGAGATTTGTAGAGGTTGAAGTTGATCAACGTCAAATTTCAAGCACCCTTCCTTATCGAGTTTATATACTAGTCGTGAGGAATAGACATAAGATAGCTTGTATAATTGTAATGCGATTCTCGGAATCGCATACATACTTGATGGGCATTGATTATTTAGAACTTAGAACTTGTGTCATAGTATAGTCGTAGAATGTTGAAAGTTATATCAGAACATTGTGGTGCTACTTGTCAAAATGTGCTCGTAGAACTTTGAAAGTTACATGGATTTATAGTGCTAATTAGCAGTAAGTTAGATAATTCACGGATCTTGTGTAGCGCCCTTTTTATTCCAGGTTATATGGTAGTCATGATGAATCGGCATAGAATATATGGTTGTGATGTGATTCTGGACCTTGCATACTTGATGGGCATTTTGGTAATTGGTGATTAGTTGAAACTTAGATGTTGTGTCATCGCATAGCTGTAAAATGTTGATAACTTGTAATGTTGACCAGTCCCTAGGACCAAACACTATATGTGGAAGGCAATGCCGAGGTTATGTTTTTTACTGATTCAATGTCTGATTAGGAAAGCGTCGTGTGATCATGTAGGTTAAGCATATTTTCTGATTTCAGTTTTGGATTACAGTCCAACAAATGTAATTTAACTACTTGATTGTTCATGCATTGGCTTAGTAAACAAGTTTTTTTTTTCTGTGTAATATATGTCGACATGAGAACATTGTGGCGCTACTTGTCCAAATGTGCTTGTAGAACGTTGATAACTGGCAATGCTGACTGGTCCACCAATCCTATGGGATTCAGTATGAATCTCATGGGATTCAGTATTGAATCCCATGGGATTGAGTATTAATCTCATGGGATTCAGTATGAATCTCATGGGATTCAGTATGAATGTCATGAGATTCTTAATGCTCAGTTATTGTATATCTAATGTTTTTTTGTTTTTTTATGTTAGGTGTTGTCAAAGGTTCCCCACGGAAGAAGTGGTTTACAAAATTTGATATCCTTCAAGATAAAGAGAAAGTGCTGGCTGAAAAAGACAAGGTGGCTAAAAAAGACAAGGTGCCAGCTAAGAAGGTGTCGGAGAAGGCACCTGTTCAAAAGGAGAAGATGTCGGAGAAGGATGAAGATGTTAAGGAGACGGAGAGTAAGAAGGAGAGAGAGGGAAAAGAGAGAGAGGTTAAGGAGCCAGATGGTAAGAGGAGCAAGGTTCAGGCTAAGGTTAAGCCACAGGATAACACTAATGTTAAGCTGTCTAGTCTTTTAAAGAAGTCAACGGATAAGTCTGCTAAGGTTGATAAGTCGGAGACAGATGTTAAGGAGACGGAGAGTAAGAAGGAGAGAGAGGGAAAGGGGCCAGCTGGTAAGAGGAGCAAGGTTCATGCTAAGGTTAAGCCACAGGATAACACTAATGTTAAGCTGTCTAGTCTTTTAAAGAAGCCAACGGATAAGTCTGCTAAGGTTGACAAGTCGGATAAGTCGGCTAAGGTTAAGCCAGTTGAGATTGAAGATAAACAGAAGAGTTTAAAGGTCTATCAGAAAAAACTGCAAAAAGGTATATTTTTGATCTCATGGGATTTATTATGAGGATTTTGCATGCTCCCTTTTTTAGTTGTTAAATTGTTCTAAATCAGCTAATGAATCCCATGGGATTCCATACAATCCCATGGGATTGTATCATGGGATTTTTTTGATCAATATATTTATATCATGTCTTTTTTTATGTAGATTCCGCTGTAAGTTGGATAAACTGGAGTTTGTTGAACCAGTTCAGTCCAAAGATGAAGGGAAGCGTAAAAGGATTTTGTCTTTATCTAAATTAGAAGAGAGAAGAAAAAAACTGAAGGTCAAGCAACAAAAAGGTATAGTTTTTAGAAATTATGTCACTAGAATCTGAAATAAGTTTAGATATGGTTTAGATCTTAGGATTAGATTGGGAAATTTGCATATCAGTACTTAAAGATGTGTTTGGTATTAGGTCATTACTGAGTTTGAGGTTAGATCAGTAGGTAAGGTTAGTTGTTTAAGTCATTGTTAGGTTTATTAGAATCAAATCAGTCAATAATATGCATCTATTCTTCACTAAAAGTCAAATTGCATATAAACTGATCTTGTGGTTATATCTGTTTGAATCATTAATCTGAATCTTGCATATAGGTTTAGATTTAGTTGAGACAACTTAATTAGGTGTTATTTTAGATATAAAAATCATTTTCAACCTGTTTTTGAAGATCAAAGTTGAATAAAGTCAAAATTCCAAATGTGTCTTCAAAAGTCAAACCATCAATAGCAGTTTTTAAGAAACTTTATGGATTTTTAATTTGGTAATATGTGATCCAAAATTGTTGAAACTTTGGACTTTAAATCTCTTATTGGTGGTGCATTCAAAGGTATTTTTAGTAGAATTTTGTGATTTTTAACAAGCCATCAAATCAGTGTTCCAAAGTGGTCCATATTGCCCTGTTCACACTCAGTTAATACTTAGTGCAAACAGGTTTTGTGCAGATCACATATAGAGCTTAAATCAGGTTTTCCAGAGCTCAGTTTTGGTCCATAGTCTCTCTGCTAGGTCTAGTGTAGTTTCCAAGTTTTGGATTCCATTTTTACTTATTAGTTAAGTTGGTGCATTTGCTTAAAGTCATTAGATCAGGCCTTTTTTGCACTTGTGCTTAATTCACATTAAAACTTAGCAGCTGGTTAATTATAGGTGTAGAGTAGTGGCTTTTAGTTAATCTCAAGTACTTTTAGCATTTGCTGTGTTTTTTATCTCATGGGATTTATATTGAATTCGATGGGATTTGGTATAGAATCCCATGGGATTCAGTATGGTATTCATTGTGAATCCCATGGGATTCATTGTGATCCATACATATTATGCATACAAGTTTTTGAAATAGAATATAAGTATGGGATTCATTGTGATCCTTACAGATTATGCATACAAGTTTTTGAAATAGAATATAATACGTATGGGATTTATTGTTAATCCCATGGGATTCATTGTGAATCCCATGGGATTTTGTTGACCAACATATTTATAATGTCTTTTTTTTATGTAGATTCTGATGACATTGAAGATACGAAAAAGGATTTGAAGGGAAAGGGTGTGGTTAAGAGAAAGAGGGATAATTCTGATGACATTGATGATAAGAAGCAGTTGGCGCTTGTAAAAAAGGAAGAATTTGATGAAAAGGGAAAGTTGAAGAAGAAAGGTAAGAAGGAGTTGACGACCGCAGAGGAAGCGCATGAAAAGTATGTTTCCATGTTTCCGATTCTTCATGCACGGAAAACACCTACAACTCTTTTTTCTGCCATCCGTGATTCTAAGGTTGATATGCGGAGTTTCTTGGCTGACATCGGTTTTAGTTCGTTACACAATGTTAACATAGATCGCATTCCTTCAAGGTTGGGAAAGTATGTAGTTTCTAGATTTTATTCAGAAAGTTGTGAGTTAGTTTTGGAGAATGGCAAGTCAATCAAGGTCACTACTTCAAAAATTCATGAGATATTAGGTGTTCCGTTTGGTGGTCGATCTCTTTTTTCTTTCGATCCTAGATCAGAAAATGATGACTTTGTGAGGCATTGGATCCGTCAGTTTCATCCTAAACCACTCAAGGATGTCCGTGTTAATGACATTGCTCATAAATTGATCGAGTCTCGGGAAGCTGACTTCCTTTTTAAAGTCAAATTTTGTACCCTTTTTGCAAACATGATGGGTGAGGTTGATGGGTTAAAGGGGAAGATATGTTTGGATGTTGTGTTAAGATTGCGTAAACATATTAATGTTAAGGATATTGATTGGTGTGACTTTATTTTTTCCTGCCTTAAACGCCATAAAGTCCCAACAACGATATCTAATCATTATACTGGTCCATATACCTTCCTCGTTGTAAGTTTCTAAGTTTTGAACTCTATTTTTTTTTATTATTAAACGTGTTTGTATGACAGATTTGTTATAACCTTCTTTACACTTTTTTTGTTTTTCATCTTTTGTATCTCGATTCCACGAAGCATGAAAAGATTCCTGTTGTCCGGACACGTCCTGCAATCAAAAGTTGGCCTTCATATTTAATGTCCCAACGACAGGATCTAGAACTTAAAGAAGAATGTTTTGGTTTGCTACAACTTCAACCAGAATGGACTGAATCTGAGGTTCAACAGGCTGAAGGGTTTATTTCTGGTGTTTCGGAAGATTCTTTTTTGAAAGAGGTCCCTTTAAATTTTTTGTTATCTGTTTTTCATTTATTGTTATTAAATAATATCATTGTGAATCCCATGAGATTGTAAACATGATCCCATGGGATTCACAGAGAATCCTATGGGATTCATTGCAATGTGCTTTATTATCACTTACAATGTTTTTTGTTAAAATCCTTTACATACAATCCCATGTGATTCAGTTATAAATCCCATGGGATACATTGGAATGTGCTTTTATTATGACTTACAATGTTTTTTGTCAAAATCCCATGGGATTGTATGTGAATCCCATGGGATTCTCATACAATCCCATGGGATTCAGTTAGAAATCCCATGGGATTCATTGCAATGAGCTTTATTATGACTATTACAATGTTTCTTATTGCAGGACTTGTTTAATAAACTTGAAAAAAAGTTAGAGTTGATTTGTGATGAAAGACTTGTTGTAGAAGATTATTTCACGAAAGCAATGTCAGATTACCCCGGTGATTGATAAGGTTTTAAAATGTACCTTTTTGAGGGGTCGTTTAAGCCCTTATTTGATCACTTTTGTATCCGTTATTACTTAATATCGTTCCTTTTCACTTTTTAGGTCTCTTGAAGGCAAATTGCTGGAATGGCACTTATTTGGACGAAAAGGCGCGGATATACGAAGAAAATGGCCAAAGTCAAGAATCGAGAAACTCAAGCTGCTGAAATACAAGGGGACGGTGTCAGGTGTTAATTGCGACGCCGTCAGAGCACTTCTGTGACGGCTCAGTAGCCAAATTTCTTATTTTCAAGTGACGGTGTCAGGCTTTAAAAGAGTGGGCCGTCGCAACTTAGACGGCCTAGATTTGATCCAGACAGCGTCAGAGACTGAAGGGGAGGCATCATAAGCATAAGGTGACGCCGTCGCAAGACTAACGTGGCCAAGGCGAAACCCTAATGACGGCGACCCGACGGCGTCACAAATCATAAGGTGACGCCGTCGCATGTGTAATCTTATATATAGAATCCGAATTTTTCAGTTTTAAGTGTGTAGTCTTTTGGAGTAAAAACCTATACCGAACCAAGGCTGTCTTGTACAGTATTTTAGGGTTCCAAACCCTATCTTACACCAAGATAAGTGTTTTACTTCATTAATTCAATTATGTCTTCAATTACTTGTGTGTATGCTTGCATGTTCTCCATGTCCGGCTAATTTACTTATGTGTTTGCTTAGGGAATATGAAACTTAATTATTGAATATTGATTGGTTGTCTCTTATCTTAATTGTTAATGATCTAGTAATGCGATAGGTCATTCTATGTTTAGTTAATGCTTGATTAATCTTTGTGAACCTTGGACTATAACACCTAGAGTAGTTGTAGGTAAACCATCCAAGGAGTACCTTAGAGTTAGAGTCTATAATTCCTAGAGATTTTGTAGACGAGACCCTTTGGTAGGTTCAAAGAGTTAGGGATAAACGCATACCCTACGACTTTAGACACACAACGCGATTAAGAATAAGGACGTGACAATTCAACCATCAATAGGAGATAATTAAGGAGTAATATAACCTAAGTAAACACATGTTTAAACTATCATACGAGCACACAATAATTAGACATAGACTACATACACCTTAGATTAGATAATTAGACAAGTATAGTAATCGGTAGAAATACCAAACCCTAAATCCAAACCCCGAGATTCGTACCTTTCTAATTCCTAAAAAAACATAAAAAGATAAAAAAATAATCTTCCTCAACCCCAACCTTAGCGTAGTAACTTCTCACTAGCACTCCTATTCCCCTATAGAACGATATCAATACCTGTGGCTTATCCTAATACTACACTACAATGATTAGGTTCACTGCCTAGGGTGTTATAAAACTTGCTCGAAGAAAAGGAAGTTCCTTTGACACCGAACGCAATGCGTAAGCGTATCAAGTTTTTGGCGCCGCTGCCGGGGAATAGAATAGCTAGTTAGTAGTCCACCTCGTTTAGGTTTCCTTGCTTGATTCCTATCAAGTAAAATTTTCTCATTTTTAGCTTTCTCATAGTCTATCCCCCTTCTTCGTGACCTTTGTTCGTAATCCCATCACTTTTCATCATGGAAGGTGATAACCAACCACCATTCATCAACCTACCACCAAATGACCCGCCAAGAGCCCGTACTCTTGGTGAATACTCTAGACCAAGCCACCTAGGCTATAGGAACACCATTGAGCTTCCCGATCAAGCCCAAACTACGGCCCTGCGATCCGACACCATCCGGTTGGTGCAAAACGGATGTGCATTCCATGGACTTCGTTCCGAAGATCCTAATCAGCATCTTAGAGATTTCCTTAAAATTGTCGATTCCATTGACCTTGATGCTACTACTCGGGAGACCACGTGTCTGCGTCTCTTCCAATTCTCTTTACGGGACCAAGCTAGTAATTGGCTTGAGCGACTTCCCGCCGGCTCCATCTCAAGTTGGGATGATCTCACCTCTCGCTTCCTTGCTTAATTTTTCCCACCGGGGAGAACCACTAAGCTTAGGAATGACATCTTGATGTTCCAACAAAGTCAAGGTGAATCTCTCTATGAAGCATGGACTCGATTCAAGGACTTACTTCATAAAGTCCCTCATCACGACATTGATCTTTGGCTCCAAGTCCAACTTTTCTATGATCATGTCAACTTTCCGACCAAGCGATCCATTGACCAAGCGGCCGGTGGAAAACTTAGTGATCTCACCGCGGAAGAATCATGGGGTATAATAGAGGACCTTGCTCTCTATGACAACGAAAGTTGGAATGACCCTCGTGAGTTGCCCAAAACCGTTAAGGCAATATCCTTGCCTCCAATTGACTCACAATCTTCCGACCGTAGGATGATCGAGCTTGAAGATCAAGTAAAATTCCTAATGAACTCCTACGAAAATCCTAAGTCTTCACGCCATGTGAACAAAGTTTCATCCTCGTGTGAGCCGTGTAGTGATCCTCATAACACGCGCACTTGCACCCGATCCCCCGAACATGCTTCCGTTGACTACGCATCCTCTCGTATTAATGGAACGGGAGGAAGATTACCTACAATACCCGGACCTAGGAATTTCAATGAAACCCGAGAGGCATAGAAGGGCTAGCCCGACTTATATTGGGGACAAACCAAAGAATTCACCTCCAATGACTTTTCATGGCCCCCATCTCACGGTCCTAACCAACAAAACATTGAAGGGATGTTGCAAAACCTAGTCGCATCCCAAGAAGCCCAAATAGCTAAGCTCTCGGACCGCTTTAACCAACAACAAGCCGAAATGGATAGGAAGATAGATAACCTTTTGAAAGCCATGACCAATAGTGATACGAAGGTTAATGCTATCTCAACTCCCGAGCCTTCCGGTGTAGAGATTAAGGACCCAAGTAAGTTAGCTAAGCACGTTCAATTCGTCAATACCATCGCCTTAGTGAAACCTAATAGAACGAATGACGAAGCGAACCATGAGATGATACTTGAGGTTAAGGAAACACCGACGAATGAAACAACCGAGGAAGTGAATGAAGTAGACAATGACTATTTCAATAAGTTTCCTACGGAAGAAGAATTATCTCGCCACCCTCACTTAGTGTGTGACCTCCATCACATGTATGTTAGGAAAAGCCCTAGGATCAAGTTTGGAAACCCTTGGAATCTTAACATACCATGTTGCATAGGACACCTTTTCGTGGCAAAGGCCTACATTGATCGCAAGTCCCCAATCAACATAATGACTAGCACCTACTACAATTGGGTAATAAAGAAGCCTATTCCAACTAGGCAAGACCCCGATAATCCTAGTGTTAGTTGCAATTTTCTTGGTAGAATTAAGGGATTGCCCGTTTATGTAGGTAGTTTCACGTTTCCTGCGGACTTCATAATTGTGGATGATATTAGCACGGCAATAGATCCTAGCTTGTCCCATGTTATTCTAGGAAAACCTTTCATAGAAAACACCGGGATGACTTATGATCCCTCATTAGGAATAGTGCGATTCAAGGATGAGACCGACGACATAGCTTACCAAATGCCGTTTAAGATTGAGAAGTTTTCATCACTCTCTAATGATGAAAAGGAACTTAAACTGTCGGTCTATTATAGGAATAATGAGGATAAGGAAAAAGGAGTAGATTATGTTATGACTAAGATTTTCGGATTCTATAAGGATTGCTTGAACTTAGGACCGGAATATAGAAATGAGTGGGGAGAGGACGAACTTTTAGAGAGGTGTATCATAGGGCACTTCTACAACATGGAACCAACCACTAGAGACCGTCATGAGGAAGGAGATGACGGTAATGAAGTCACGTAAAGGCACGACTACGAGTCTAGCTACAAGACTCATAAATAAAGAAAAGCGCTTCGTGGGAGGCAACCCATGCTTAATTGTTTGATTGTTAGTGTCATATATTTTTAGTGATTGTTTATTCTCATGTTTAAATTTGTAAAAATGCTTTGTTTTGTTTTTAACCTCGTCTTAATTGCATATAAAGGTATTTTACATAAAGGATAAGTGTAGGGAGGATTACACACGTTTTCAAAAGAAACGTAAACATGAGAATTGCAATTAATTAAAAGATATATATGTGTGTTTGTTCGAGTCAAATGCTTGTATCGAGTCATAATGGATGTTTTGCAGAAATTTTTCCAGATCCTAAAGATATAAATTTTCCAGAAAATCGAAGACCAGTTTTTGTCAGGATAACCTGACGGCGTCAGGATCGCAACCTGACGGCGTCAGGAAGGAATAAAAACAACAGATTACTTTTTTCTCGTTTTCTGAGCTACTTATAAAATTTTGGAATTTTCGAGGTCTTAATTTTCCAGAAATTATGTAAACATCCATTCCACAAGCATTATATCCTAGTAGAGTCTTATATATATTTTACCGCCGATTTTACGCGAAGGTTTCGTTTGTTTTCTTCAAACATGCAGGTTTTATTTATCAAGAAGAAGAAACAAAAGATTGGAAGGAGCTTTTCACGCATACATTTTTCTTGGAAAGGATTTAACCACCACTTTACACGGATCCTACCGAGCTAATCAGGGGAGTATTAGTTTCTTTCGTTTTTCATTACCTTCTATTATCATAACTTTGATACTTTCGGAGAACATTGGGGACAATGTTCAGTTTAAGTGTAGGGAGGGAAAATAAAACGGGAACTTTAAAACTATGCTTATCCTTGATTATTTGCTTTGTCCAATTGTATTTGTGTAATAAACCATGAGAAAATGTCGGTTAGGGTAATTTTGGCACCAAATTTAAAATTTTTCATGACATATAGGAGTGGGCCATTAGTCTTAACAAAAGCGTCTCACGGATAGGAAGTTATATGACTAGCACAAAAACCTTTTACCACCTAAATTCCACCCAAAATGTGAGGATCGCCCTTAGATTAGTAGGAATTAAAGCATTCATCTTTAATGCTTAGAGTGTGAACCGGTAGTATATTAGATTCTAGAACTTGTTTTGTGATGCATCCTGAGATCGCTAGTAAGACTACACTTGTGTAGTTAGGAATAACTAAATGATAAGAGGCATTAGGATAACCCTTGTTTGATACCTG
>BPTQ01000001.1:54393411-54424618 GCA_019973895.1 Chrysanthemum seticuspe | reverse complement strand
GGGAACATAAAGTCGTCGAACTCACAGAGCTAAGAACTGAAACAGGTAAAAGAAGCATATAGGCGCGTAAAAGCAGGTTTATTCACGGTAAGTTCGTTAAACGGAAGTTCTCTGGATTTTTCACTTTTCCTTGCTATAATTCATTATTGTCTATGTTTTCACTAGTTTATTTCCGAATTTGCTGGGGAGTTTTTCCATGTAAAATTTTGGAATAGTTTATAGGGATGTGAACCATAAACGAACAGGAGTTCGTTTACACGAAAATCGGTTAATTAAATATTCAATCCCCAGTACTTCGTAACCAAATTTTGTCAGGTGTTGTGTATATTCGGGGCGTTTTCAGGAGGTGCTAGTATGTAATTTCCATGCTTGTTATGACTTTTGCGGGGCTTATATGTGTTGTGGACTGTTTTAAACCAATGCTTCATGACCCCTAACTTATAAATTAATTGGCTAAAAGCACATTTGCTTGAGGACAAGCAAATACCAAGTGTAGGGATATTTGATAAGGTTTTAAAATGTACCTTTTTGAGGGGTCGTTTAAGCCTTTATTTGATCACTTTTGTATCTGTTATTACTTAATATCGTTCCTTTTCACTTTTTAGGTCTCTTGAAGGCAAATTGCTTGAATGGCACTTATTTGGACGAAAATGCGCGGATATACGAAGAAAATGGACAAAGTCAAGAATCGAGACACTCAAGCTGCTGAAATACAAGGGGACGGCGTCAGGTGTTAATTGCGACGCCGTCAGAGCACTTCTGTGACGGCTCAGTAGCCAAATTTCTTATTTTCAAGTGAAGGTGTCAGGCTTTAAAAGAGGAGTCCGTCGCAACTCAGACTGCCTAGATTTGATCCAGATGGCGTCAGAGACTGAAGGGGACGGCGTCACAAGCATAAGGTGACGCCGTCGCAAGACTAACGTGGCCAAGACGAAACCTTAATGACGGCGACCGGACGGCATCACAAATCATAAGGTGACGCCGTCGCATGTGTAATCTTATATATAGAATCCGAATTTTTCAGTTTTAAGTGTGTAGTCTTTTGGAGTAAAAACCTAAACCGAACCAAGGCTGTCTTGTACAGTATTTTAGGGTTCCAAACCCTATCTTACACCAAGATAAGTGTTTTACTTCATTAATTCAATTATGTCTTCAATTACTTGTGTGTATGCTTGCATGTTCTCCATGTCCGGCTAATTTACTTATGTGTTTGCTTAGGGAATATGAAACTTAATTATTGAATATTGATTGGTTGTCTCTTATCTTGATTGTTAATGATCTAGTAATGTGATAGGTCATTCGTTGTGTAGTTAATGCTTGATTAATCTTTGTGAACCTTGGACTATAACACCTAGAGTAGTTATAGGCTAAACCATCCAAAGAGTACCTTAGAGTTAGAGTCTATAATTCCTAGAGATTTTGTAGACGAGACCATTTGGTAGGTTCAAAGAGTTAGGGATAAACGCATACCCTACGACTTTAGACACACAACGCGATTAAGAATAAGGACGTGACAATTCAACCATCAATAGGAGATAATTAAGGAGTAATAAAACCTAACTGAACACATCTTTAAACTATCATATGAGCACACAAATATATACATAGACTACATACACCTTAGATTAGATAATTAGACAAGTAGAGTAATCGGTAGAAATACCATCCCCCAAATCCAAACCCCGCGATTCGTACCTTTCTAATTCCTAAAAAAAACATAAAAAGATAAAAAAAATAATCTTCCTCAACCCCAACCTTAGCGTAGTAACTTCTCACTAGCATTCTTATTCCCCTAGAGAACGATATAAATACCCGTGGCTTATCCTAATACTACACTACAACGATTAGGTTCATTGCCTAGGGTGTTATAAAACTTGCTCGAAGAAAAGGAAGTTCCTTTGACCCCGAACGCGCTGCGTAAGCGTATCAGTGATATAAAGTTGCTTGAGCTACATCAAAAGTATGCTCAAATTTTCAAGCAACCGAAGCCACTAAATGATGATGGTAATGGGGAGGATGTCGATGATGGGAAGGATGATGATGCTGATGGTAATGGGGAGGATGACAATGATAAGGAGGATGACGATGATGATGGTAATGGGAAGGATGACGATGGTGATGAGGAGGATGATGATGACGATGATAAGGATGGGAATAAGGTAAGTTTAGAAGATTTGGACGATGAGGCCGAGAAACAAGATGATGATAACACTGTGGTTGATGAATCTAAAAAAAAAGAGGTTGATGCAGTTCCTGAGAAGGAAGTTGATGCATCTGATAAAGAATAAATATGTGAAGAAGAAGAGCCTGAGATCACGAGCACACCTGAGGGGTTAACGCAATGGTTAGAAAATAATTTAGATAAGGTTGATGAGATTATCAGTTGTATAGCTGCTGAGTACGCATATGTAATATTCTTGAATCTCTTTCTTTTTTACTAAAATTTTGTTTCTTTTTAATTAAATGTTTTTATTGTTTTCAGCAAGAATCGCTCAATAGAGGTCCGGATCCAATGACTCCTGAAAAAATGGCTACTCGTGCTGGAAAGCGTGTGGTGAAACCTTCTTCGTACCTGTTATCTCCCTATATGAATAAGAAGACAAAGGTTGTAGCCAAAATTACAAAGCTGGAGTTTATTCTCGGAAATAGTTTGTTTGCGATGCAAGGCGACAAGTTGTAAGTTTACATGTGTATTTTTAATATAGTTAATAAAAATTCACGATTTGAAGTGAATCCCATGGGATTCTCTATTAAATCCCATGGGATTCAGTACAGAATCCCATGGGATTCATACAAACTCCAATGTGATTCTGAAATGATTTTTTTTCTTTTTCTTGTTTACTCATATAATGAGAGAATTTTTGAATCCCATTCTCGGGAGTTCACGGTGTTTTCCATTCGTTTGGCTATGGAAACGTTAGCCCCCAGTTTTTGGATAGATGCCAATGTTGTTGACTGTTGGAGTGCCATTCTGAATTATGAAGAAAGATTTAAAGAACATGGCTTTCCATCACGACACTTTTTCCCAACCGGATGTATTGTAAGTATTTATTTTTTATTTGCTTAGTATTCTTATTTGTTTAATAAACTGCTGATCATGTTATCTGACTTACCAAACACCCCCAAAGCAATACAAATCATAACATGATCTTGTAAATTGCATATACAGATAAAATCTATGTTTGATGGGACTTTGGCGTCTGAGGACAAAAAATTTGAAAGATTTGAAAAGGAAATTTTAGCTTAGTTTGCAGATAATGTTGCTGGCTTGGCTCTTGACGGCATTGACTTGGTATTTTTTTTTTATTTTTTTTTTATTTTTTGTTATAAATTGTTGTTTGTGTTTTTACTTTGGATTCATTTTTATTATTTTTGTTTTTGTTAAAACAGGTTTTCTTTCCAATTTGCAATGGTGGCCACTTTTATGTCATCGTCATCAGCCTTACCAAAACAGTATCGATAACGATACTAGATAACAATGATTCGGGAGCAACATATGATTCGAAATATAAAAAAACATGTGAACTACTTGTAAGTATTTTTTTTAAAACTTACTACTTGTAAGTATTTACTTTTCTGTTTTTAAAGGGATTCATAAGTAATCCCATGGGATTCATTAGAAATCACATGGGATTCTGTATGAATCCCATGTGATTACTGCACAATCCCATGGGATTCTTTGATGAATACTTTATGATTTAAACATAATCACATGGGATTCATACAGATTTGCATTTGAATCGCTATTGACATTTTCCCAGAATTCTAGTAATTTATGATATTTTTTTTAATAATTTTGTAGATAAAGTTGTTTTCCCGACATCTGAAGCTCTATGGTCACAAGAAACATGCCAACTTCTTAAAGCTAAACCAAAAATCCCAAAGCTAAACCAAAAATCCCAAAGCTAAAATGGAGAACAAAGAAAAATTTTAGTGATTGTGGTATTTTCACCATGGTACATATGGAATGTTACCACGGTGAACCTGCTACAAAATGGGATTGTGGGCTGGTTTCCGAGTCTGGCTGTTGTGAAATGGATGGTTACAAGATGAGGCAGGTCGACATGTTGAGGCGACTAAGATTCAAGTTTGCTACTAAGATCTTGTTACATGAGATTAATATGCATGCTGGTAAGCTTATTAATCTAGCCAAAGAGTTTGATAAACTTCCTCCTCTAGAAAAGATGAACATAATTGTTGAAGCTATTAAGAATAGGGAAAAACGCGAAGTGATTGCAGAAAAGACTGAAAAGTTACTAGTTGATCCAGTTGAAGGTACCTTGATTGTAGAAAAGTTACTAGTTGATCCAGTCGAAGCTATCATTAGTTGATCCAGTTTGTCCAGTTTGTCCCACGGTAGAACAGTTTGAGAATGTTAGAAAACATGTTAATTGATGTTAGATCGTTAATTGATGTTAGATCAGTTTTGAGAATGTTCTTTTGAAAACATGTGCATTGATGGTAGATCATTTTGAGAATGTTAGAACAGTTTATGATGGAGTTTTATAATGTTAACTGTTGTTTATCTTTTATGTGAATTATACAGAATCCCATGGGATTCAGTATGGGATTCATTGTGATCCATACAGATTATGCATACAACTTTTTGAAATAGAATATATAAGTATAGGATTTATTGTGAATCCCATGGGATTCATTGTGATCCATTCAGATTATCCACACAAGTTTTTAAACAGAATATAAATAACAAAGAAAAATAAATTTTCTTTTGGAAATCATCTAAAAAACATCTGAATATTCAATCTATATATACAAGAAAATAATAAAAACATCTGAATATTCAATCTATTAATTTTTTTCAAACATCAGTTGGTTTCGCCTTTCGCCTTACCTTTGGGTTCATCGGACAAGTTGTTTTCGTATGCAAGTTCGTCTTCTCTCCACAATGTCCACAAGGCTTCATTTGTTTCTTTTTAACTTGAAGCGCTTTTTCTCTTTCACTCTTTCGCCTTCATTTCGTTCTGCTTATGAAATATTCCCTTTATTTCTTGCTTTTGTTGGATTGTTAACTATTTTCTTCTCAGGGTTAGAAATAGCAAAATGATCACCAATTACATCTCCTGTATTTCTTGAAGGAGGATTTGGCACCTCGGCCTCCACTTTTGTTTTCAATGTCTTTAACTTTTCTACAAAAGCACCCATCTTCACTTTGTCTTTGCTCAACCGAAACAAACATTCATCCACCAGAAACGTTGCCTCATTTGTAAGTCTTTGAATTTCTTCATTTGTTTCACCATATCTGTTTCTTTTCCTTCTCAAATCAGGTGGTATTATATCTCTTGTCCAACGCCTCAAAATATATTGTTTTGGAATGAAGTTAATATCACGATTCTTGAAAACACAGAATATGTGTCGGCATAGGAAATCGAATCGTACAAAATGTCTGCAACTAAACACCACCGACCCATCTTCTGTATTACGCAGTACCTTTTTAAAACACAATAATTATTAGCCAATCCCATTAGACAATCCCATGGGATTTTAAACAGAATCCCATGGGATTCACAAAAATCCCATGGGATTCCCAGTGAATCCCTATAATTATTAGCCAATCCTATTAGACAATCCCATGAGATTCATACATAATCCCATGGGATTACTATGGGATTGATTATGAATCCCATGGGATTACGTACTTGATTAATCCACTACTACAAAATGAAGCTAAAGCAACACCAATAAAGTGTTATATTATGTCTTTAAAATATCGCATTATGGTTAACACGACACTTTTTCAAGTGCTACGTTATGTAACGTTGCTTTAGGTATAAGCGAAACTTATACTGGAATATGCAACATTTTTTTAAAGGTGTTGCTCATGTTTAGCAAGTGCAATACTTTGAGGTGCAACACATTTTACACTCAAATGCAACATTTTTTATATTGTAATGCAACACTTTGTGTGATCAAAAGCAACATTACTACTAATACGTGCAACACTTTCTGCACTAATTTGCAACACATTTATATTTAGTGCCATGACATATGTAACACTTTAATGTATCGATTGCAACACTTTCAGTTGTTTTCTAGCACATAGGTGCAACACTTTTAAAATAAATTGCAACACTTTTATTCCATACAACACAAATGCACATACAACAGGTATCATACATTAAGATATCTATTCCATAATAGCAAATACTAAAAGTTATCCATTCCATATCTTTAAAGTATAATACATGTCATATCCTTACACCAGGTATAATACATTAAGATATCCATTCGATAACAGCAAACACTAAAAGCTAACTTATTGTACTTCAACCGATAAAATAACTAACATAGATTGTCAAGTACTTAACATAAAAAGAGTTATCAAATTACAATCCTAGAATTCTTGACATCTTCTTTGCAAATCTTCATTCACAGCTTGACGTAGGCCAAAACATGCGTAGCCTGGAACATATGAAAATGAGAAAAGAATACCGTTAGCATTAGCGGTTTTCTTCATAGTGTGAAAGTAAAGTAATCTTATATTCACCAACTATACTCATGAGATCCATATAAAACTTCTAAATCTCTACGTTACATTCCAATAGCATTCTAAAACAAAAATGAATAAAAAAATAAGGTAAAAAACGAAAGCCAAGGTCTGTTGCTGAACAAAAATATAGAGAAGAACCATAATATAAAGAAGACTGCATATTCAAAATTATTTTTTCTATTATTGGTTGTTTAAACGTAGAAACAAACAAGATATTTATACTAAATCAAAATATAGACCTCACATTTCAATATCATACATCTCACCTTTGTTGTTGCTAAAAGTCATAGGCTGATAATGGACATGTTGGGTTTGGCATGTCATAGGTTTTAGCTGAGTTCAAAATGGTCTAGATAGTTTTGGGGTCAGGCGGGATGGTTTATCGGCCAACTTCTAATGTTTTCTTTCCAATTTCATAATAATAAATAGTCTGATATATCAAAATTCATTCAGAGTATGTAACTAGTTTCAACATATAGTGGAATTTGTAGATTAACTGATAGTGCCACATCTGATCTTTAGGGACAAACTAACTTTGCATATTCAAGCTACTTAAACTGTTGCAAAGTGTAGTATTAAAAGAATAATCCTTACCTTGTCCAAACATTGATGATAACCCATTTTAAAAACTCTCTAGCAACTTGATGAGTTAAATTGTATGGAGCTTAGTATCTTCAACTAACTTGTCGCGCTGCCATCAATTGTTTTGAGCATTGCTTCTAGTTCGGTCACAAATTTTCATGTCCCTGCACTAGCTCAAGATTTTTCCCCGCATGATCCTCTTATACATGATCCTCAGCGATAAATCATCAAAGTTATCAAGCATGTTTGCCAGACTATCATCTACAATACTATCAAAATTATTAGATCCTACTAGAGATGGTACTTATCCATGTAAAAAACATAATGATAGTTATCCACAAATCCTCATCTTTTTATATGATTGAATATTTCATTTCTATGAAACCAGTAACAATTTTTACATCCTTTGTAAGGAAAACAAATTTGACTTCCTTTATAAGGCGGGCTTAGCAAACGAATCATTAAGGAAGTCAATAATTCCAGTTTCAAAACTTAGGCAACCATCTAACGACTTTCAAACGATGTCTCTAACGATTTTAATGTCCTGAAGTTAATAGAGAAATGTGATTGGTTTACCTTCGTTTCATTATTAGCAGTTTCCTTGGCTATAGTTTTGGATTTGTTAAAATAGTGCACGTAAATAATTTATGGACAAAGTAGGTGATCAACCTATGATAATTTAGTTCGCATTTGAAAGCAGAAGTATAATACTAAAGTGAACTTGACTTGGCTTCTATGCAGAGTTATGAATTGCTACAACCTTATCAAACATGTTGTCAGAAGTAGAATACTAAAGTGACTTTGTAAATAGTTTGTTAACATTAGTATTCTAATAAATGTTAACTTTTTATGACATATAAGACTATTTTGAGTTTTATCCTAAACAAATGCATATATGCACACAATAATTGAAGGACAAAAGTGTACCGCCATCTATATATGATTCCATTAAAGAACAAGACGATGATTGACTTATAGAAGTCAAAGTCATAGGAAACTTGGGCGATGCAGAGAAGTAACAAAATTCTGCTACATTTTCAAATTCAACATAATCCGTTTCCATATAATTGGGAGTACAACTAATTTCTTTAAGCATACTAAACTTCTAGTTCATATTTCCAATCACTTATTGCACAAAAATGATACATGATCGGAACTCGAAGAAAATGCTTAAATTAAGATACTAATGGAACGGCAGGATTGTGGAGGAACCCGAACAAAAATTTGACCGGGTGCACAAAACTTCTGAATTAAAATATAAAAGATAAAATTTACAAAAAAGTACGATCTGATAGAAACTATTGAATTGTATAAAATTTGAGTTTTCGTTTCACATATTAATAAACTAAGCCAGCAAGAACTATAAACACAATTCTTTCGGACTTGGGTGCATTTAGAAAACCCTTGAATTTCTACAAAAACTAGCACTACCGAGCAAAGTTCCATCGGTCCCGTGACACCGCGGGACACCCCTAATTCCGACCATTACGCGACAAAGCCAGCAATTGTAAGTTAAGTACATCAACTGCCCAAACTAAATACCGTGATATTCATGAAAAACTACTTATAAGTTATAACAACACACAAGAACATATCCATCATTAAATTAAAATTGCCGATTTGCCTATATTGATAGGTAGAAGTTTTGTGGTTTTACCTGTGATACCGACAAAGATGATGCTTGAGTGTCTCGGTTAAATTGAAGGCTTGTGGCTTGAAAGTTTCGTGGTTGAGTTTACTGACTAGATAAGGCACCAAAGCGCTTTGACAAAATTTAATGATTTTCTTTAAACTTAGTGCAACAAGTGTTGTTCCCTATTCACTATTGTTTAAAATCAATTAAGTACGTAAAACAATATTAACAGTGAATAATGACTGAATTAACATAAGTAAAACACACGAGGTAATTTTCAACATCATATTCTTATTAGAAATAAATCAAAAGAATACGTTACCCAAGTACTTGCGGAATAGTACTTGGGATTGAAATGACAAAGTTTGGGTGACTCCTCTCTAAGCTTAGGCTAAGTCTAAGCACAACTCTTAGAACCCACTGAGCTAGCTCAAGGATAAAGTTGTATTTGGAGGAGTGAAAAGTTGGCTTGTGTGTGTGTGTTTTTACAATTCACAAGCTTCAAACTTTTCACTCTTCTTCTTATGCTATTTATACAAGTATGATATTTAACTTTAACCTAGAAGACAAAAGCATAGAACACAGCAAACATGAATCTTGAAGGATTCAGTTACTGTTTGTCTTTCTATTTATAGTAGGCGGCGAGACTATTTCCTTTGACAGAGAATCGCCGCTTACTATAAATGGAAAGATATGATTTTAGAAGATTGTGACCATGCGTAGACTGGATAAAGACTTGAGGGACTTAGTTTTATCTGGGTAAAACTTTCCCGCTTTATCCAGCTCATTCTTTAGTCTTTAAGGCCTTCAGTCTCTTCCTTTATTTGTCTTCAGTGTTTAACAGTTGGAGAGGAGTCGTAGGGATTCAGTGAGTTATTGTCATCACTCACTGAATCCACCATCTTCTTCTTGACTTAGTCTTCACCCTTTAAGATCCGCCTTACGGAGTGGAGAGGCTTCTTCTTTGCCTCGTACTAAGTATCCTGAAGATGGCTCACTGAGAGACTATGCGCTCAGTGACCTGATTGTGTTTAACGGATTAAACACTTAGGATATTTTCTATTCAAATCCAAGATTAAGGGGTTTGGGTATTTACTGAACCCAACAACAAGGGATGTTATTCCGGATTACTCGGCGGGGTTCGGGTCAATTCGGGTTAAAATACAAAAAAATATTTTCGGATCGACCTTATTTAGAGCTCAGGTCACTTTGATCGAGTCAATTCAGGTTTGGGTTAATTTGGGTCGGGTCAGCTCAGGTTCAATCTTTTCGTTTAAAATTATACAATTTTGATGTTTACATACAAAGTAGAAAGAAAACAAATGAACCTCGGGTCACTCGGAATGACCCGAACCCGAGTAAGAGACACATGTTATATCCGAACCCGACCTTGTTTAGAATTCGGGTCAATTCAGGTTGACCCGATTAACCTGAATATAATTTTGGACCTGACTAACCCGACCCGAAAAGCTATATTCATGTTCGGGTTCGGTTTTGAGTCGGCTTTGTTAATACAAATAATCCGTAAAAACGTTTATTTATATTTTACGATCTTCTAATGTTTTGTCGATAACAAACGTAAAATCATTTTAACGAAACAAATAAAATACGTAAATTGTTTGAACTAATAGTTTCTAACATATTCACACTTTCACATAAAACAAAAAAACAAGTATAAGTGATTTTATGATTTAGGAATACATATGTACAACAACTAGTGTTTACATAATTGGGTATAATATACACATAACTAGTATGTAGTATATTGGGTAATATAAATTGGTAGAAACTTAAGTATCACAACCCATTGGGCAAATACATTGAATGTAGTTGGGTACAACCCAAAGCCCATAACCCATGGATCTTGACCCATAACCCATTGCATGACATCATGCTTATATCATACATGGATAATATCCATAACCTATGGATCAACCCAAGTGACCAAGTGCATTGCACTCAAAGATACATTATATATAGCCAAAGATCCATGGTTCAACCCATGACACATGACCCATAACCAAAATACCCATGGGTAAAAGGGAGCGTCCCACGGATCCCTAGCTTAACGCTAGACGGATCCCTTGTGGAAGGGATCCGTGGGATCCGGGGAACAGTAGGATTTTTCCTCTATAAATAGTGAGCCATTTCTTCACTATTTCTTACCCCTTTCTAACACACTTTCTCCCTGAGTTAAAAACTCACTAACCTCAGATCCAAGAGATTTATGTTTGTAGTTTTGTTTTTGTGTGATCTTTTAGGTTCCTCTTAAAGGCAAGATCACCACCTTTGAAGTCGAGCAAGCTCAAGTCCATGAGTTGCTATGCTTCCTCATCATCAAGGCTACTGAAGTCTTCTTGTTGATGATTTCTTTCTTTCTTCAAAGAAGTGTAGTGTTGAAGACATTAGTGAAAGATGTCTCAAGTGTCAAGACGAAGATATTAGTGAAGGGTATCTATCGTCTATAGCACAGGCACTTGTGGTAGGTGCTTAGAAGTCAAGATAAGAAGCATTAGTGAAAGGTGCTTAGAAGTCAAGACTAGAAGCTTTAGTGAAAGGTGCTTAGAAGTGAAGACACAAGACATTAGTGAAAGGTGTCTTGTAGATCTAGTCAAAGGCATTAGTGAAAGGTGCCTTAGATGTACATTCGATATGGTGTGTTTCGATGTACAAGATAGATTAGTATTAGATCCAAGGATATTGATATCCTTGATGATGTTGTAAAGGAGTAGATCTCCTTTGGGATTAGTCGTTGGTATGGTGTGGTAGTAGTTCCTCCATTGCAATGGAACCAGGTGCTTAGCCTAGTACCTAATAAAGGGTAGGCGACGTTGTGAAGGTGTAGTTCACCTTGGAGTGAAATAACTAGGTACTTAGCCTAGTACCTTATAAAGGGTAGGCGACGTTGTGTAGGTGTGGTTCACCTTAGAGTGAAAGAACCCGGTGGTTAGCCTAGCACCGGAAAAAGGGTAGGCGACGTTGTGAAGGCTTCTCCGCCATAAGGAGATTGGTGTAGTGTTTACGAACTCTCGAGTAGGTGACTCGGGGAGTGGAGTAGGGCAAGGAAGGTGTCCTTGTAGCCGAACCACTATAAATACTCGCGTTGTGGTTTTGTGCTTCTTACTCTTATCTTTTCATTACATATCTTTATATGCTTGTTTATCAACATCCAACACACACAACCAAATAGATTGATATAAGTCGATCTAAATAGTTTAAAAGGAAGTTTTAATTGGTAAAACTATTCAACCCCCCCTTCTAGTTTTCCACAGGCTTTTATAACACCATAGCAACAATGATTAGTTTTGTATATTCGAAATACCCTTTTAAGTTTTAAATTTCATATTTTTGATTAGTTCTTTAACAAAAAAACTTTTGAATAACCTTTTTGAATAACCTATGTAGATCAAGTTTTATTGAGAAGGATTTAAATTGTATAAGAATTGAGAAAGCTTCGTTTGAAATATTGATTAATATTTTTTGATTTGATTCACTAGTATACAAAAATTAACAGTGATGTGGCACCCGTGGACCCCGAATGAGTAATTGAAGCTTGTCATGACACCTTGTGCTCTAAGTATTGACAATACCATTCAAGTTCTTGGTTTCTACTTTTCCATTTTTTATGTCTTTATTTGTATGTTTTCATACACATTATAGTTTTATAATTTACGTTGTATATATTAGAATGCGAAAACCCCGTGAGGTGTTATAGTTATTTTTCAAATATATATAATGCATAATACTTAAGATAACCTAACCCTAATGAACTATGACCTGCATCGAGCGTGGGAAAAATCTATCCGGTTACGACGTAATGTACGTGTTACGACGTACGCGAGTTAACCTACCCGATTACCCGTAAAAGTTAATTTACACAAAATTAAAATAAGTAGCAAAAGTAAGTGGTTAGATAATGACCTGAAAAATACGAATTGTTACACCTGCAATCACTAGCCGCCACCACAACCACCACCATCGACAAACAAATCTACCATAACTAAAATCTACACTGCATGAACAGCCTTTTATGCGCATGCGCGCTGTGACACGTGTACAAGCTTTGGTGTTGAGACGTTACCCTTTATCCAGTTCAAAAAATAAAATAAAATTGGAGCACACATGGTACTTTTGTTGTTCGCACACACATATAGGTAAAAAAAACAATCGCGTATAGTCACGAGGTCTTCAATTTTTAATTTTGAGATCTACGTAACCACAAATTTTCATCTTCAACATCTCAAAAATTACCATAAATCTTCACATTTAAACGAAAATCACGTATTGTTTGTATACGGGGTTTAGTTTGCAACAAAAATCACGTATTGCTTGTAAACGAGCCTCTTGGACTCTCGGTTTTGTTCCTATCCGAAAATCAAGTGTTTTTGTTGGAAGGTTTTGATCCCATCTTGTTCGCGCATTTCGGTTGACTTTCGGTTTGGTCCCCATCCGAAAATCAATTCTTTTTTTCGAGGGTTCTGGTCCCATCGGAAAATCAATAGTTTGTTTCGGATTTAGTGGATAAGTGGGGGTTAGTCTAGAGGTTATCAATTATTTAGGAGTAGTTGTTTTGGTAATTGGGTGAATGTTCCTTACATTGAACACGAGCCATGTTTAATTCACAAATTCATTCACGAGTTGAATTTAAATTAAATAAAGAGTGTGCGCAAAGTAGTATGCATGCAAGATGGTTTGCACACTCTAAGCCACGTGGAAGAATATGCATAAACCAAAAACAAAATATCGGAGGTCGGTGTGCGCAAGGGGTTTGCATGCGCTATGTCACTGTTAGCTTCACATTTAATCTCATTAATAAAATTTGGACACGTTCCGAGCAACCAACTGGTGGGCGCAAGGTTTGCGCGTGCACTATCTATGCGCGCTATGGTTGTTTTTGTCTACTCATTTTGTTTTTTGTTGCGCGTTGTATTGTCTTTGGTAATACACTCTCAAACTGTCATCTTTCATCCACATATGTACATTCTGGAAATTTTCATCAAGGTTCTAAAAGGTGTGCCTTGACTACGTTAAGGCACCTCAAAGGCGCAGGCGCAAGGCGTGACGTCTTTTTGAATTAAACTCCAATGTTTTTTTTTTTTTTTTTTTTTTTTTTTTTTTTTTTTTTTAAATGAAGAGAATTATATGCAATGATAATTTTATGACTTAATAATTATGTATAACACTTTCTGTAAAATCGACATATATTTAATATAATATGTAAATTTATAAATATTTTTATATTTTTATGCCGCATTAAGTAACACTTTAAAAAATAATGTAGTTTCGTTGTAGCCTTAAAAGCGTAGGCTTGGTAATGCCGTCACGACACGCCTCACGCTATTTATAATTTGATTTTCACTAAATCTAATCCATATTATATCGGTAAGTGTTTCCACTTAAGTTCAAATAGATTTAGTGTCGTTTGTTTTTTCAGAGCTTTTACCTCTTCATCTGCAAACCATGTCTGCAAAAGAAGAGGTGCATTTAAGCTTTTCATCTGCAAGAAGAAGAGCGTTTGTTTTTTTGTACTATTGAAATACTTTTTTCCTTTTTCTTCTTTTTCTTTTTCTTTTTTCTTTTTCACTAGTATTTTTTGTGTTATTGAAGTAACTTTTTTTTTCCTTTTTCTTTTTCATTAGTTTTTTGTGCTATTGAGTGCAAAACAACAATCGCTTAAAATACGAAGTATTAAAAACAATACATAATGGTTCAAAATATACCAATATCCATCGTTTTTGTGCTATAAACCATTTTGTCATATGGGTCAAATGGATCATTGGTTTTCTTACGTTTTTGTATTTTTTAAGTTTTCGACCGTTTTTTACATTTTCGTCTGTTTTTTATGTCTTCGTCGGTTTTTTTAAAGTTTTCGACCCCTTTTTTAAGTTTTTTTTCTTTTTATACGTATTTGTCCGTTTTTTTACGTTTTCGTATGTTTTTTACGTTTTAGTCCGTTTTCGTCTGTTTTTTACGTTTTCATCACTTTTTTACGTTTTCATCTCTTTCTTACGTTTTCGTCCAGTTTTTTACGTTTTCGTATGTTTTTTAAGTTTTCGACAGTTTTTTACATTTTCGTATTTTTTACGTTTTCGACCGTTTTTTTACGTTTTCGTCTGTTTTTTTTATGTTTTAGTCTGTTTTCTTTCGTTTTCGTCGGTTTTCTTACATTATCTTACGTTTGGTTAGGTAAGATAAAATAACGTACAAAAAACTTATAAAATTATATGAAAACGTAAAATAAACAGACGAAAATATAAAAAACAGAACCAAAACGTAAAAACGAACGAAAGCGTAAAAAACTGATGAAAACGTAAAAAATGGACGAAAATGTAAAAAAGCGATAGAAAACGGACGAAAACATAAAAAACGGATGAAGAAGTAAAAAAAATTGGTGAAAACGTAAGTAAACAGGAGAAAACGGACGAAAACGTAAAAAAATGGACGAAAACGTAAGGAAACGGACGAAAACGTAAAAAAAAAAAGGTGAAAATGGACGAAAACAGACAAAAACGTAAGAAAACAGGTGAAAACGGACAAAAACGTAAGAAAACGGACGAAAACGTAAAAAAAATGGACGAAAACATAAGAAAACTGGCGAAAACATAAAAAAACGGACAAAAACGTAAAAAAAAATGGCGAAAACGTAAAAAAGATGTGAAAACGTAAAAAAACGGGTGAAAACGTAAAAGAACGGACGAAAACGTAAAAAAACGGACGAAAACGTAAAAAGACAGACGAAACGTAAAAGAGATGTAAGATATTGAGAAATAGATGTAGGGGTTGTGAAAGAAGAGGTAAGAAGTGAAAGATAATGTTTGAAATTTAGAAGAGGAAATAAGTGAAAAGAAACACTTATGTCTGCAAAAAAACAAACATAAACATCTGCCCTCCTGCAGACAAAAGAAGTGAAAAGAGGAAAAAAGTGTTTATTGAGAAAAAACAAACGACACGTTAGTGTTTGATGAGAATTAGTTTTGCGTCATTTTTGGAGGGAATAATCCCGCTAAATTTTCCCACCAAATACTTGAAAACAGTTTGACATCACATTTATTCTTCTACCTACTCACCCACATACAAAACGCCCAAACAACCTTGTAGGTTTACCATGACAAAACCTCGTTCGTCACGACTTAGTACCATAATAAGCTGCCAGAGGTCATCTGAAGGTCTCAATTGCAGGGTGATTATTAACGAAACTATTGATATACAAGGGTATTAGATTTTGTTTTATTTACATGGCCGTTTTATTCACGTTCAGTACTTCAGTTTGTCTCTTAAATCCGTATTGTAGGATCCTTTTATTACTAAAAAAAATAAATAAGGCTTTGTTGAATTTTCTGATTTAGTTTTTGGGTAGCAGGTGCTCATGGTTGTGATTTGGTCTTGTGACTTGATGATATTTGGTGGTATAGTCAGACTTCTTCCCAGGTATATACACCAAGTGACCTACAAACCAAACCATGTGCATGTCTTTTAAGTAAATAAGCTTAGAATTTTTTATGCCACATGTACACATATTGGACACAACACATTACACATATATGGCTTACAAAAGTAAATATACAGTTTAATAAGAGAGGAGGGAGTGGTACCCTAATACTCTGGGTGTCACATCACCTCTATTCAATAAAAACCCTCCAACTCAAAACTACCTAATTTTACCCTAACACTACCCGATTTGGAGGGAGTGGTACCCTAGTACCCGATTATTTATTTATTTATTTATTTTTATTTTTATTATAAAAATAAAAACATACCATTTCATTAAAAATAAAAACATTACATAATACTTAAAAAAAAAGAAACATTACATAATACTTAAAGAAACTTTATAAAAAATTACATAATACCTTAGTTTGAGCTCATTTAGCATTTGAGCCCAACTACAAAACTACCCATTTAGCATGCAAGTATCTAACCCTGCTACAAACCTAACGCAGCCATCTTCTTCTTCTTCCTATAGCTGCTACAACTACAAGACCTGCAAAAAAAAAAAAAAAAAAAAAAAAAAAAAAAAAAAAAAACGTTCCAAATTTTCAAAGCTTTCCCACAAACTCGCTCGGCTTCACAACTCGAATTTGCTACTCGATCGAACTACCCGAATTGGTCGGGGCGGTGTACCCGCTCGGGTTCATGTACTCGATGGCACTACCCGTGCCCACTCCCTCCTCCCTAAGGATACAAATTCAGGTCTCTATAGACGTAATTGTGCATGAACCTTGCACTATTTTCTTTTATTAATACTTGAGTAATTGCAAAAATCGTCCTTAAAGTTTGGCCAAATTGCAAGTTTCGTCCCAAAGGTTTAGAAAGTGCAAGGATCGTCCATGTGAGAAACTTTTGGGGCAAAAATCGTCCCTGGCCAACAACAAATGACTAAAATGCCCTTTCTAAACGTTTGGGACGAAACTTGCAATTTGGCCAAACTTTAAGGACGATTTTTGCAATTTCCTCTTTTCTATATTATTTTCAGTTTTCTTACATAAATGATCCCTGTGTTGTACAAAGTTTTACAATGTTAGTCCCAATTTTTATTTTTTATTTTTTATTTTTAACCATCGCCACCCACCGCGACCAACTACCACCGGCATCCGCCACCACCACCATCTCCACCTCACCACCGTCACCCACTACCACCACCCCCATCCATCACTACTCATAGCCACCACCGTCACCCAGTACCACAACCCCATCCACCACCACTCACAACCACCACCGCCGCCACTGACCACCACCACCATCGCCACCCCACCACCGCCACCCACTACCACCGCCACCCGCCACCACCACAATCTCCACCCCACCACTGTCATCCACTATCACCGCCACCCGCCACCACCACCATCTCCACCCCACCACCGCCACCCACTACCACAACCTCATCCACCACCACGCATAACCACCACCGCCACTCACCATTGTGTTGGTGGTTGGTGGTAGCGGTGGTGGCTGTGAGTGGTGGTAGATGGGGTTGTGGTATTGGGTGGCGGTGGTGGGGTGGCGATGGTGGTGTGGTCAGTGGCGGTGGTGGCTGTGAGTGGTGGTGGTAGTGGGTGGCGGTGGTGGGGTGGCGATGGTGGTGGTGGTCAGTGGCGGCGGGTGGCGGTGGTGGGGTGGCGATGGTGGTGGTGGTCACTGGCGGTGGATGGGGTTGTGGTAGTGGTAGTGGGTGGTGGTGGATGGGGTTGTGGTAATGGGTGACAGTGGTGGTGGATGGGGTTGGTTGTAGTGGGTGGCGGTGGTGGGGTGGAGATGGTGGTGGTGGCGGGTGACGATGGTTAAAAAAAAATCGGGACTAACATTGTAAAACTTTGTACAACACAGGGATCATTTATGTAAGAAAACTGAAAATAATATACAAAAGAGTAAATTGCAAAAATCGTCCTTAAAGTTTGGCCAAATTGCAAGTTTCATCCCAAACGTTTAGAAAGGGCATTTTAGTCATTAGTTGTTGGCCATGGACGATTTTTGCCCCAAAAGTTTCCCACAGGGACGATCCTTGCACTTTCTAAACCTTTAGGACGAAACTTGCAATTTGGCCAAACTTTAAGGACGATTTTTGCAATTTACTCTTAATACTTTTTAAGAACAAAGTTTCGTTGAGACATACATTCGATAAACATGTACAGTAAATAATTAGTGGCCTACCAATCTTGCGTGATCAAATGGTTTTATGTCAAGAATGAAAACCAACGGTCAGACGTTCGAGGTTGGTATGAAGACATTCCATACATAAATGGTATCCGGAGTATTATGCTTGGATATTTAAACTTCAATAATCAAGATGTTCGAAAAGCAACATTTGGCATAACCATTCCTAAACCAGTTAATAGAGATACTAAGCTCATGTATGGAGCGATTTGCTTGTACACGGCTCTCTTGGTATTTTGTTGTCCAACATATTATTGTTTTCCAAAAAATAAAATAAATAACAAATCTAACGTTTTTTATACATACTTTGTTATGCTTGAATGAATTTCTCTATATAAATATTAAACGAATGACGAGATCATAAACTTCAGGACTAAATGCATGTGTCGCACCATGTAACACCCTAGAAATACCGATGCGCTTTTAAAAATGGCAACATTAAGTGTTGCAATCATCTACAAAATGTGTGACACTTTATATTGCTTGTTGCCTTTAAGCATTAACAGTTGCAACATTCTTTAGAAAGTGTTACAATATACTAAAAGTTTTGCAACACTTGCAATAAAGTGTTGGTTTAGATCTCAGTATGCAACACTTATTTTGAAAATGTTGCTTTATTATCAATTTGATCAAAATAGCAACACATTTTAGAAGTGTTGCTTGTAAAATGTTGCCTTAGCCTCATTTTGTTGTAGTGATCTTAGTTTATACCAGAAAGTAATATACCTTATAGTCTACAAATTTTTTTTGTTGCTACTGTTTCGCCTTCATCTGCTAGTTCTTTTGCAACTTCCTTATTAAGGATTCTATAAGCTGCCGGATTTTTGTCTCTAACAGTGACAATCTCACAACGTTCTTCTATTTTTAGTTCCTGTATCGCACAAGTCCAGTATGCCTTTTATTTCCGTTTGAACAAGTAGAAATATTGTCCTAGTATAAACTTTTGCTGCATGACGTTCAATTGCTAACTTTGTTTCACATTTTGGAACCGCGTCTAGTGTTTTAAAGTCCAAATGTTCTTGAATATAACGTTGTCTCTCCATTGCTGATTCATAGGACATCATGAAACTAACTAGTGTCGCTCCTGGGCTTGTGAAACTTTTGAAGAACGAGTTTTCACTCTAAGACCTTGATGTCGTTCTCATCAATCCAAACAAAGGCGAGGTGATAAAATAAGCTGGAATCCACATTTCTCGTAGTTTAAACATTTTGGTCATCCATTTGTGGTTTTGCAAACCAAAATCTTCAATCAACTTAGCCCATTTCTCTTCAAATTCCATCGGTTTCATGAACATATTCCAAATTATCTTGTTTAAACGCTTCTTGAAATCAGTTTCATTGTATATTTCCTTACAAATCTGTAAATAAAATGATAAACACATGTAAACCACTGTCGGATTCAGAGAATAATCCCATGAGATTAAGAGAAGAATCCCATGGGATTCAGAAAGAATCCCATGGGATTTAGAAAAGAATCCCATGAGATTCAAAGAAGAATCCCATAGGATTTTGAATGAATATCATGGGATTAAGAAAGAATCCCATGGGATTCAGAGAAGAATCCCATGAGATTCAGATAAAAACATTCAATAAATTACCTTTGCTGGAATTTTTTGGTGAATATGCCACATGCAAAGTCTATGTTTCGATTTAGTGAAAACGGCTTCAATGGCTCTTTCATTTCCCCGTCTTGATCCGTCACCACCATCGTTGGTTCTTTAGAAAAAGCAGTCATGAATGCCTTTAGTAGCCATGTGTAGGATTCAGTGTCTTCTTTTAAAATCATTCCCGAACCAAGCGTGACACACTTTTTATGATTATCGACACCGGTAAATGGTACAAACACCATGTTGTATCTAAAAATAACATAAGTTTTAGTGACAAAATCAATTGTTATTACTGAATCCCATGGGATTCATGGTGATCCATGTCTTTTAATAATTTTACTTGTCAAGTATCTTTATGTGATTTAAAAACAATCCCATGGGATTCACAGAGAATCCCATGGGATTCTCAAGGATCCCTTGTGATCCATAACAGAATCTTATGTGATTTTCATCAAAATAAATTATATTAAGAACAGACACTTACTTATTACTCCTGAATGTTGCATCAAAAGATACTATGTCTCCAAACTCCTTATAATTGCATTTTGCAACTTCATCAGCCCAAAACATTGCGACTAACTCACTTTCTTCTACCTTATACTGAAATGTAAAGTTTGGCACATACAACTTTCTGTTTTCCATTTTATTTATAAGCATTTGTGCGTCACTTTCGCCTATGAAAATATTAATATCCCGCTGATGATTCTTAAAATCATCAGATGTCCCATGTACATATTCATATCCACCTTTCATACTCGTTAAAAAGTTGTGAGCCCGTGTTGCACCTATTTTTTTGTTGCTGCTTTAACAACAAACATTTTTTCTGCTTCGGTCATTTTTCTTTGCTTTTTTGTAAAATGTTTATACTCTTTTGGTATAAGCATATGATTGTGTTTTGCAATAAACTTAATTAGCTTGTATTTTCCAGAAACGATATCCAATTCTAACCTTATACGAGCTTGACAACCTGTTACATGTAGAGTTGTATTTCTTTTTTGTTTCTCGCCGTGCTTAGGATCCAAAGTGTCTACATTAATATGTCTCGGAGCTCCTTCTTTGTTACACATGATGTATTTGGCTTGTACAATTCCAGATTTTGTTAATCGTTGTCCTGCTTTTTTAATTTAAAACCCTCCCGCTTCAGCATAGGTACTATACATATCTATAGCTTCCTCTATAGTATCATAGTATTTCCCCTCTTCTGGTACAACAATTCCTTCCACATGAGGCTCCCAATATATCGATCCACCCGGTGTCTCGGTGTGTTCATATAAAGTTGGTCTTGGTGATCTCATAGAATCTGCATATAAAAAGAATAATATTAAGGGATAAAGATAAAAAAAAAATGTGAATCCCATGGGATTTATATGTGAATCCCATGGGATTCACTGGGAATCCCATGGGATTTACAATGAAGACCTTTATATTTTCATGCTGAATCCCATGTGATTTAATACAGAATCCCTTGAGATTGAGGTAACTAAAAACCCTATGATTTACACTTTTCTCATACCATTACACAACTAAAAACTAAATGCCAAGTAATTTCCTAATCTCATAGGATTCTCAGTGAATCCCATGGGATTTGCATTTTTACAACAACAATTGAATCTAAACACATGTAAACCACTGGAATCCCATGGGATTTGCATTTTTACAACAACAATTGAATCTAAACACATATAAACCACTGGAATCCCATGGGATTTACTTTTTTCAACAAGAATTGAATCTAAACACATATAAACCGGAATCCCATGGGATTTTCCTTTTTCAAAAAGAATTGAATCTAAACACATATAAATCACTGAAATCCCATGGGATTTTGCATTTTTACAACAAGAATTGAATCTAAACTCATATAAATCACTGGAATCCCATGGGATTTGCTTTTTTCAAAAAGAATTGAATCTAAACACATGTAAACCACTAGAATCCCATGGGATTTGCTTTTTTCAACATGTAAACCACTGGAATCCCATGGGATTTGCATTTTTACAACAAGAATTGAATCAAGGAATTTACCAGTATTTTCATTCACCACATCATCTTTATCTTGACTTTCATCTATTGGAACTTCAATTAAATCAGTTTCGTCTACTGGCGGCATTATTTCCCGGTTAATCGGTGGTGGTTCTATGGTGATTGGTACGGTTTGATGTGATGGTGATGGATCCGACGGTTGTTTCAACGAATCTGGCGGTTTTAATAGATTTGATTCCGGCGGCGGCGGTTTGATGTGAGTTGTTTGATGTGATGGTGAGAGTGGTGGTTTGATTTGATTCCGGCGGTGGTTTCATTATTCCGGCGTGGTTTCAATGATTTTAGGCGAGTTGAGAGTAGGATCCGATCAGATCTGGATTTGGATTTTTTTGATGAGAGAGAAAGTGGTATGTTAAATGAGAGGATTTGTGATTATTTTTTGTTTTTATTGTAACATGGGATTTTACTAACATGTCCCTCCTTGTTATTTTCAGATGAAATGTGGACCATTGGATGAAAGAAGATTGGATGTTGAAATCTTCTCATTTGTTCTTTGGATAAAATGGGTTTTGCATGGATCTCATCTCATATAAGATATTATAGATAAAGAAATAGTTATCACTTTTAACGTTTATTTCAACAATACTTTCTACTTAAAAGACAAAAGAGAATCTGAAATGTAGTATTATAGATAAACATTGACTTAATCAAATCCGAATAATTGTCACTGGATTAAGGGTGTGTTTGGCAAAAGTAGTTGTGATCAGTAGTAGTGAGCAGTAACTATGAGCTGTGAGCAGTAGCTGTGCAGCTCACCGCTCATCGCTCACAGCTTCTTAAAGAAGCATTTGAAAATTGAGCATTCCTAAAAAATAGGAAAGCTCAGCACTCTTTTGCCAAACGACTGCTAAAAATTAAAATGCTCATTGCTCACCGCTCATCGCTTTAAAAAGCTTCACACCACTTCGTGCCAAACATACCTTAAATATACATCAAGTTGTGTAGAAAATAAAAAAAATGAATTAAAGATGCTACTTTTTCTTCTAAAGTTTTGATGACATTTGGGTGCTTTCACTAATTGGGGTATTTGTTTTCTATACGTCTCATTAACGGTGTTTTATGTCAAACTCTTGTGATGTTTGTGCCTCCACTGGTCTATTTCTTGAAGTGACATCCTTCATGCTTTTTCTTCCAACTTTTTAGTAAGTACTAGAAGTACATTGAATTCATAAAAGAAATAAATAGGTGTCGTACTGCCGTTGATTTTTGTAAATGCTTTGTCTATACTAAAGTCATTGGGCAAATGTCGCTAACAGCACTCCCAAGGATAACACGAGTTAAACTTTAATACCGTGTCACGTCAACGTCATATCAGCTTTAACATTTTACCTTAACTCACCCAAAAAACACCACAATCATAACATCCCAAGTTAAACTTTAACACACCAACAATTTACAAAAACAACCCCTCATTTAAGGGCAGAAATGAAAAAAAAAAAAGAAAAAAAAAAGAAAAAAAAGAAATAACAGGCGTTGGATCATTAACGCCGGCCAAATAACGCCGGAACCCCAACGATTAACGTCGGATAACGCGGCTCAACGCCGGATAACGCCGGTTCCGGCGTTAATCGTTGCGCATGCTCTAATACTAGTAACAACATGTGTGTTATACTCAACCCGTGTATTTTTATGTGTTTGATTTGGTTGTCACCACTATGTCTGTTTGATGACGAATTATATAATATGCCGAATGAGTAAATGATAATGTGACGCTGACGGCTAACGTGTAGATGGTAATTTGATAACCATTACATTTGGTCTATCTGAGAAACTTTCTCGTTGCAATGCCGCTAATACGAGTAACAACGTGTGTGTTATCAAACATAACATAAAACGTTTGTTCATCTATCTATCAACTTTAAAACTTTTATTTAACAATGAAGTTAAAAGCATCTAAGTTTTCTTAGCAATGAAGTTCAATATCCGTAGTTTGAAAGTTGAGACTTAGTTAAGACCATCAATGAAATAGTGGGTCGTCCACTTTTGCTACAGTTGATCTGAGTGTTGATTCTATAAGTTATTGAGTGCATGTATTTGTTGGGTTTTACTAATCATAACAATTATAGTAACATGTAAATATCATCAAAGCATGCAGCGGAAGTAATAGGAATAATACTTGTAAATTAATTAACCGAATTAAAAGTATATGCGTACCTTTTGCGAATCAATACAATTAGGGTTTATGAAAAAAACCCCAATTAAGATCAATGAACAAGAAACTCTAAACCCTAATAAATTAGGGTTTATGAATGTCGACCAAACCCTTGTCGACCTACCAAGATATGCAAACACAAATGTATTTGCTCTTCGTTCTTGTACACACGTATTAGTAGCGAATCAATGAGAAAAGCTAGGTTCTTGAATCACAAACAACCAAACACTTGTATTTGATCTTGGAAAATCGACCCTAAGGTGTTTAGAGATGTAGACGATCGGCCAAGACTCAAAGGAGAGGGGAGGAGAAGAAGTTAGGGTTATTAGGTGATCCAAGATTAATTAGAATGAATGCAAGGGGCCTTGTATTTATACTAATTCAATCCCTTGGTCTCCAAGTTAGGGTTTTGGGTTCCCCTATTCCCTTGTTCGACCGGTTCTAGGACCCAAAATGGGTTCTAGATCCTTCTTGACCACTAACTTCATATTTAGTCCTTTAACTTATCATTTAAGTGTTTATTTCGTGATCAAATAATTAAATATAACATTTTATATATTAATTATTTATACATTGATTCTCATACGTAATGTGTGCAATCCCGAAGTCTCGAGTTCGAATCCAGTCATACTAATATTAATAATTATCCATAAACCTTTCAGCTCCCACTTGGATTTTACTTAATATAGTAATGACATTGGTTAGTCTAGCTTTAACATGCCAATGCCCCCAGATCGAATCGAGTGTGGTTTCCCTGGAAAACCCATTTTTAATGATTCATCATTAATACTTATCCTTTTACTTCTAATACTTCATTAACTGTGAATATGGATCGAGTCATTTCACAAGTTAATATTTTGTTTCTCGCTATATCTGATTGAACAAGATTACCAAATCATCTGAACATATTCCAGATAGATCTTGGGTAAGGCCTTACAAACATCTTGCCAATCCTACGAGGGGCCCAAACAGTATTATGCTTTGAAACAAATTCAAAGGATCAAATTCTCTTGACTACAAGCAAAACTCATGAACTTTGCAACACTTCTGAAAACAACCCTTATAACCACCTTTTACGGATAGCGTTAGACTATTTCACACAAGTGCACTACATTCATAACAGTTATCTGGTATCTCAAGTATGAGGATAAACACTTCATGATATACTTAATGACAAAGATCCATAAAGTATCATCATGTAAAGTTGGGATTTGTCTTATATTCAATTCATTGAATATCATGTGAATTTGGCATGTCCTACGCATCAATATACTTAAAGTATATTCTACCAAACTCCGATTTGTCATAATTCAATGACATTCCCACATCATTGATCGACAACGGACTTTTAGAATAACATAAGTTATTCACGGATTAAACATGCAAATATAGGATATAATATTTAGAAAATGAAAAATAAACATAACCAATATTTTATTCCATTTAAATAATATTTGTTCATAACATCCCTTATCCAAATACTAAATAGATCAATGCATGATAATACTTGTTAATGAATTATGCCTCAAGTAATGACAATCATACTTGTTGACAAGGCATAATTTCAACTAACTTTGATCTATCGAAATTTTGAGAATACTTATTTCAAGAATTCAACTAGTGAAGTTCTTGTATGTGTGCATTCAAAATATCTTGATATTGCCACATAATATTTCATAAAGTGTGTGACATCCTCAACCACTAATTTATGACAATCAAACTTTCAAACATTTTAAAGTTTAAAGTATTCTTATTCTTTATTGTATAATGCAACTATGCTCTTAGTTGAGCACAACTAGTTCACATGGCCATCCACAAGGATGAAATCCTCCCATGACTAGTATTGAGTGTCATCTCAATTATACCAGTATCATTGTATACAAACAACAATATGCTATTTGTAAAATCTCCGTAAGCTTCAATATCTACAGTGTAATGTTTGATGCCTTCCAAACTTTCAAGTTTGTTGGCTGTGACAATTACGCAACAATTGCTGTATTGCTCATCAGTAGAATTTTGAGAGCAATTCCAGGCTGAGGAATGTAATTCTAGATTCAAACATATTCTATTAGAATATTCATTACACTAGTTATCTAATAACTTCATTAGATATCAATGTTGTCAAATCATCTTGCATTCAAGCATGATACAACAGTAACATGATATACATGAAAAATCCTTATGTTAAACAAAGATTTAATTCATGTTCTACATATCCATTTTCCAAATGATATATCATGTTTTATTAGACTCATTTATTTTACCGCACATGTTTATTAATAATAAACATATATTCCAAGGTTGTATGTCTTATTTTCTAAATCTTTCAAGTGAAGTTCCATTCCAAATTAAACTAACATTTATCTTTGATGGAATGTTACTACTCACAACAGTTAAGATTTTAAAGAAAATAAACATAATACTCCCACTAGCTTTCAGGAATACTTAGAAATTATCTTATTTTAATTTTAAACCAAAACTTGGATTTAATAGTTAAACATAAGAATCATCTCCTAGATGCATGCATATATCCATTTATGGATTCTTGCTGTTTGTACATTTTGAAATATTATGTGAATTCATAAAACTCTTTTCGATTTCTTATCGTCCTCGCAAAAGCAATCACACAAGAAATAGTTTTAATATTCCATTGTCATTTTTCATATCAATGAAAATAATTATGACAATTATAATCATTATATATTTAATGTGCCAAGGAAAGAATATTCAATCACAGTTAATTGCTTAAGTGTGATTAATAATCTTGTCACAAGTCATGCATTAAACACATGTACAATTTTGTCCATATGATTTCTACACAAAGATTTAAACCACTTGGGTTTTCCTTCTTTTTAAAGAAACTCATCTTTATTAAGATAAACCAAGTGTCCAAAGTTGATTATCTTCATGGACAACATCTTATCATTCATAGTATGAATAATTTACCACAATTCAATAATAGGTAATATATCATTATGATTAACAGGTTTACCATGATCATGTAATTCATATTTCTCATCATATCAAATATCTGAGATATCCTTGCGGATCTATGAATGAGAATTCCACCATCTTGAGGTCTATCATATTTGACCTCATCATGATATTTACTAGTGTATTTTAGAAGATTATGTGTTTTGTAATTGTAATTTAATCTCTTCAAGATCTAAACAAAACTCCCACTTGCTTTTGTAATTTAAAGACTATCTATAAATACTTTAGCAATTAGAACAACACTAAATTATTTTCTTTTGGGATATTACAAAACACATTGACAGTTCGTAAATCTTGTTCGTTAATAACCTACTCCATAAGTAGTTTTAACAAATCAGAACTTCAATATAAGACTCAATGTGATTCATCACATTCCATACTAAAATGGTGTCTTAATAATCTTCTAGGTTTGAGTTTTATTAAGTATATCCAATCAATACTTAATTTCTAACCTTGATAACTTTTGGAAGAAAATAGGATATAGTTATCTTGAATCAAACAATATGACAAAAGTTTGATTCTTCTAACTGAACATACCATATACATACAGTATTTCATTAGAATTAATATTGTAAGACAATCTAACAATATGTAAGATAAACTTATTCCATTTGGCTTACCTATTTACTAACTAAGTCAACTTAATGGTATAATACAATATTCAAGCCAATTGCATGTTTTATAACATAAGTATTCTTTGATCAAGTCAAAAGACATAACAGTTATAATATCTTACTTTATATTATAAGTCTTTAAAAGACCACATGTTTGTGAGTTTATACAGAAACACATAACCATGTATAATTTAAAGTTATTATGAACACCACACCATGGTTTCAATTAATTAATTTTCAAGTTAATATACTACTCTATCTATTTATGTCATTCTAAAAATACATAAATATTTAAGATAGTATTACTTTATTTATTTATGTCATTCCAAGAAGTGTCCAGCTTAAGAAACTGTAAAGCATCCACGCCCGATCTCACAACAAGTGGAGATTTACCTTGAGATTACAATCTAGCCAAGATCTCACTTAACCTAAAATGTAACTTCAAGTGTTTCTATAATTTGAATGACATAAGACATAAAAGTAGTTTATGCTATGATCTTGACACATGTTCTAAACAAGTCAATCTTATTATAACGTTAATCTCTTACCTTACGATTAAGAGAATGCATTAATCATATTTGTATGTGTTGTTCCTTTGCACACAATGAATACTTCTCCCACTTGTGCTTAGAACAACATCATATAGAAGATAAACACCATGACATTCGTTTGTTTATGTGAGCAATATGATAGTGTCATAAATATATAAGCATTACAAGTAGATGTAGGACCACTTAATTATCAAGGAAACGTTCATGACTATCCTTGAGAATATGAATGTCTACATTTTTTAACGTAATGTATTATTTCAAGAAACTCTAGAAATAATCTGAGTTACTACCAAGATAATAAATCTTGTAACTCCCACTGAATTAGACAACGTTACAATAATGTCTTATTCAGTAATACACCATACTCCCACTGTATTTGACAACATTGTTAGTGTTTCATTAACCAGTGAAAATAGCGTGTTATTACGTTGTTACTCCTTTGTAAGACCATTCGTAACAATTACTTAGGTACTAAAAGAGTGTATTCTACTCTGTAGATGATGGATCATCCATCAATGCTATTAACTTGAAAAATTGAGCATGCAATTTCTTCCTTCATGGGTCTACCATCGCCATAATGATGTATAGCACCTTTTAATTTGGTCAAAGCAAAACAACTAGATAAAATACACTAGTTTGTCTTTTACCAATTTTGCGGTAATTAGTCTAGCTTCTAATTAAATAACTCATAAAATGTCAAACAGGTTTTCTAGTTGACCAAAATGTCATATATGAATTCAATCACCAACAGAGGGTAATGAAATCTCTTAAGGAAAACATGGTGTGCAATTTTCTTAACTATTAAAGTTGCTATGAGTTATATTAGAATTTAGACAATTCTAATATTCCTAACATTCCTTTCTCAATCATGAAATGGAATAGGATCGAGTCTCACTCTTCTTTCATGGAAAAGAGTTTATTTTTGTCTTTTAGTAAATTTTTCTTGATCAAACATTTGTTTGAAAACAGAACTAGATCAATTTACCAAAGCCCAAACCACGTTTACGGTTTAATGTTGCATTAATACAATCAAAAGAATTAACAAAATTCAATTTTAGTATTTTCGATAATTAAATCTTTCAAGAAAATAAAATACCCTTGGTCAATATTCATATTAACCATAGAATTTTCCTTGAATCTAGGACCCTCATTATCATAGTTTCACCACATCAGTTGATCTGCTAGTGATGAAAGTATAGAATAGGTAATTGTCGAAGAACAATAATTGACAAACAAGTTTTCAATTCCTAAAAAATATGGGATTTAAATTTTGCCAAAACAATTAATGCAAAACGTAAGCATGTTTTATCCCATCTTATGCCTTAAGTCATAGGTCTCACTAACTAACTTAATTAAGTTGTCTAATTTAGAAACTGCAAATAATTAAGCTGAGGTCTCACACAACAAAAAAATTCACCTTGTTATTGTAATCTAGATCAAGGTCTCACATAACTAAATTACAACTTCAAGTGTTTCATATCATTAGATGGCATAAACTTAAATTTAAAGGGTACAATTTTGACGTGTAATCAAAACTTATGTATGAAGAAGCATGCATACATCTTCATAACACAAAAAATTTCAAAACCTTACTCATAGTTTTAAATTGCTAAGATTAAATTCTACAAAGTTTTAATCGATGCGTTGAGAAACTTACAACTTTGCACTAAGATGCTTCGTACATAGAATAGTTATACTAGGTAGCTCCAATCGAACGCACAGGGGGCAGAGGACCAGGTAAGCGCTGAAGCATAACCTTAGACATCCTTTCAGTGTGACTGTGCGCACTTCTTTGAACCCCCTTTTGAGTTTGTTCTAGTGGGTGAGCCGTTCTAACCATTTAGTACAGTCGCATCAGTCGATTAAAAGTTCAAGATTTAATACTTAGAAAACAAATCAAATTTCACCATTATTTAGTCCATTTAATTTTCTATTCTCAAAAAACCCTTTTTGCTTACTAACGTGCCATACAATATAAACAAAATGCACTTTAATAAAATTAAAAGGAACTCAAATAATATACATATAACTTAACAATTAACATATGTAAAACAATTAGTCACATGCATAATTTGTTCGATAAAACCCTAATAATCAATTCTAGGTTTAAGAATGCATATGTTTAACCAAGACTTCCACGTGTTTTCATCAAGTGCAACGTGAGCCACATACATCGATGAATCGATTGCGTAAGTCTTAGCTAAAACACATACCACATAGCACATAATTGATTCATTAGATATATTGATGTTTTCTCCAATTCAATATTTATCAAAACGAATTACATGTGAAAACTTAACAATTAACGACAAATATATACTTAACAATTTAATCATATAATCAATAATCCATGATAAAACATGCATGTATTTACCATGGATTCCACATAACAATTATTCAATCCCAAGATACACATATAATCATGGCACATAACAATTATCCATGAATATCCACATAAAAATATACATGCAATCCTAGGGTTTCTACAAGTTTTACAAAAAATAAAACCTAATTAAACAATTAATGGGTAATCGACCCAATTAATAAAAAATTAAGGTTCCAATTTTCAAAACCCTAGAAACCATAAAAGCATATAATAATCATAAAGATTCAATTTTTATGTGTTTCGGTAATTAATTACAACGTATTAACGGCTCTTGATGCCACTGTTGGGTTTTACTAATCATAACAATTATAGTAAACATGTAAACATCATCAAAGCATGCAGCGGAAGTAATAGGAATAATACTTGTAAATTAATTAACCGAATTAAAAGTATATGCGTACCTTTTGCGAATCAATACAATTAGGGTTTATGAAAAACCTCCAATTAAGATCAAGGAACAAGAAACCCTAAACCCTAATAAATTAG
>BPTQ01000001.1:54252786-54391275 GCA_019973895.1 Chrysanthemum seticuspe | reverse complement strand
ATGGTTTTAATTGATTCCCTTTTTTTACACTAAAAATTTCGCCATATCTTGGTGGAATTGATTTGAGGCTGGTTAATAAACACAATTTCTGCTGAATTATAGAGTAAATATTGGCCTTTAAAAAATCTAGACAAAGTTTTTCTCTTTTATTGAATTTAACGCAAAGACATTAACAGTACGGCATGTAAATTTTATTAAAAGATGTTAAATTACGCTTACATCTAAAAATAGGGCGAATAATTGCTATTCATTCTAAAAGTATAGTCAATAATTGTTATTTATTCAAATCTGTAACGTAAAGTTAGTTAAAGGCATTAGTATTGTGGCATGTCAAAAATTTCAGCAAGTGTTTAGTTTTAGTACATTCTAAACCATAGAATAAATAGTTGTTATTCAATCCCGAATGATAAATAAGATACCAAATCTTACATGATTTTGATTTGTGAACGACTTTAAAAACTGTACGGTGTTATGATTACGGAAATTGATTGAAATGCAATGTCTAAACTTATTTATTGTTAATAACTGATATGAAAATCTTACTTATCGTTAATAAGCGGGATAAAAATCTACATTCGCATTAAATTGTAGAAAATTATTTTAAATGTACGGCATGACAATTACAGAAACGCAATTTAAGTTATTTTCTCTTTTTGAAACAGATCTAAAAAATTTCCGGTTATAAATGAGATATTAAGTCGTCTTTAACACAAATAATTGGTCGGAGTTTAGTTAAGGTGGTTCTATACCGCTTTAAAAATCACATTTTTTTCCCTTAGTTAATTTTGGTATTAAGAAATAAAAAAAAAAAAAAAAAAAAAAAAAAAACTGTTTGATATATTACATGTGATAGTATTTTATGAAATTTTACAAATTATAAAAAAGCAAGAGTTATACAATTCACGAGTCAATCTCAAGAACCATGCAAATACATAATTAGTTTAGGAATATGATATTTAGTAAACATTATATTTGTTATTATAACACCCCAACCCGACGAAGGGTCAAAATGTCACATTATAGTGTCATACAAAGCATATGAACGCAAGCGGGAGTCTTATTAAATAAAGTACCAAGTCATAAAAACCAAATGACTTCAAAACGAAAAACATAATCCAACATGTCCAAAAGAAATGAAATATCCAAAGAAAATGTTCTCCAAACTAAGTCCCGAATGATAAGAAACTAGGGTAAGGTCAGTCTACTCAAAAGCTCCTACTATCAGCCCATCATCCCGCTTATTACATGCCGCAGAGAAAAGAAACTCGGATGAGCTTAAAAAGCCGAATGAACGAATATAACGAAACAATTAACTGAATTAAATGAATATACCAAACGGAATCAAAGGGATATGCTGAACAAAGTATCATATAATCAAAAGGAGCAAAGCACAGTGAACCATAAGAAGATCATAATGAAGTCAAAGAAGTCAGACATAGAATCATAATCATAATATCAAACAGAAATGCCCACGAGCTCGGAAATCATGCCACATACTTAGTCACATAATCCTGTCATAGCATACGTGTACAAGGATGGGAGACCTCTCAGGTACCAGAAGTGAAATGGGGTGCACGACACACACTGACCAATCACTAAGTCATATCATATCAAAACAAAACATATACTTAGGATGCATCCATACGCTCCCTGCAAAACATAATACATATGCAGGTACGAGACTATGCATATATATAACAAATTGGCCATGTGCACAAATAAACATATAACATAACAGAAGGGAACGTCGTTGATCAATCACACCTCCACATAAAGTGTCATGCCATTGGTGCCTCAATGACATGGTCATGGTACCTCCATGACTAGTTAGCTCGGGCAACAGAGCAATCATAGCATAATCAACAAAGCATATCAAACTGAACAAAAATTCATAACAATTGAGATAGCAAACGGATGTCATAGCAAATGAAATCATTTCAAATGAATAATATCAATAGGGGTCATAACATATCAAATTAATCAAAGTAAAGGATCGAGAAGTCATGAAAACAAAACCCTTACTGAGAAATGATAGAATATATGTACCTCAACAAAGCAAATGCAAATAACCAAGAAAGCATACGGAAACAGAAGTTACTCCCTCCTCAACGAATCTACACGAATTAATGATCACGTATTACTTATGGTGCTCATTTTATAAGTTTGGTGCTTTTAGTTATCTGGATTACGTAATGAGGGTTTCTTTCTATTATTAGAAACTTTCCATATTTAGTAACTTTGAGTTACGATTCATAATCAATCAACTTAAGGTTTCGCTATTGAAATTAGGTTAACATATGACCAAATATATCATAATTATCATTTAAGTACATTTTAAAGTCCAAACACATTTAATGATATGAAATCACAAAACCTTTAGTTTCTTAACAAATTTATGATTTTAGTATGTTTCAGCATTCACTTTACGAATTTTTAAACCACATTTAGACTCTTACTCAAAACCACTATATTTTACACATGTACCTATATGTCTTATGAGCTTACATGAATTTTTACAGATTTTATTATTAAGTGCAAACACTATTTCAAAAATCATTTATCCAAACATGTCCAGAAAGTTAACTGCAAGTACACCCCGAAAGTTTATATCTATTTAACCTATTTAGACCATTCATTAAAATCTACGAAAATTCCAGAAAATCACACATAACTTAAACATCACCTTTGTAAAACTAGAGCTCTTAACTCCTTATAGATTTGAAATCATAAATCATGAAACCATAAATATGTGTGTCTTATGGTATTTAATTTGTTTGATCTATGCTGGTTCGTATGAGGTGTATTTGTGTGTGTGTTTGATGAATTAAACCAGTCTAAAACATATGTAATTGATCATATATTAATTGGGTTAAAAGATAAAAAGGGATTAGGGTTTAGGTGTTGTTGTTTTGAACGGGTAACTTTGTAAGTCGAATATGTATGCGTTATAAATTGAGTTTCATAAATGTTTTATTCTGGATTTTTGCACGTAAACCTAGTTTAATATCTTATTTAAGTTTTCCAATTGATTTTGAGGGAATTGGAGTTGTATTGACTATGTTTTGAATTTTATGAGATCATGTGTCAAATGTGAGTTTTGAGATATAAAAGTCAGTCTTGTCTACTATGTTACTTTAGGATGTTTTCAGTTGTGGTCGATTTTAATTTCAATTGACCAAAAGGTTTTGTAGAATGAAGATGAAGTTTTATTAGCGGCATTGTGTAATAATTTCACTTTTTAGACTGCATAATTTTTTTTAAACAATAACTTTGAGAAGAATGAATTATTTGTATGTCATAGAAAAAGACAACAAGTACTATTTCAATAAAGAAGTATACCAATATTAAAGGGTGTTTTTTATAAAATAGAAGTTCATTAAGTATATGAAAAATCTATAAACTTAATAGAAAGTCTGAAACATAAGAGACGCGATTTCAGAAAACAAAAAAGTTTATTAAGAAATCAAAATTTATGGAGTAAATTATTAATTAATACTTTTTTTATATCAAGTTATTTAACCATTTTAGGTGTGAATTGTGTTTCTTGTATTTATTTTCTAATGCAACTTACATTTTTATTTTGATATTTATAATCTTATATGTTTACGGACTTTTTTAGTCATAATAATAATAATAATAATAATAATAATAATAATAATAATAATAATAATAATAATAATAATAATAATAATAATAATAATAATAATACCGAAGCTTTGGACACACTTTCACATATTAAGTCTATTGTTATTAGTCACTCAAATAACGCTAAGAGTGATGTATTTATCTTTTATAAAACGAGTTTTTGTATTCAGAAAAAAGTAGGAACACAACTTATATCTAGACTTTCATACAACTTTATGTAAAATTTTATAGTAATAATAATAATAATGAATGAATGAATGTTATTTTCTGAAGAGAAAAGTTCGTAAATTTACGATATCTTTTAAACTTATTAAATTATTAATAATTAGAATAAGGGAAATATTTAAACTTAACTGCATAAAGTTATATCTAAGATTAGTATTAAAGTTTTGGACGTAATTGTAAATTACATTATACAATCATAATATAATGTAGTTTTACACTCATGTTAGAGAAAAAAATAATAATAATAATAACAAAAAAGAAAAATTAAATAAATAAAAAGAACCCCGCAAGGTTTATGCATATATTTTTTCTTTGAGTTGAGATCAATATAGATATCATATTTGCTATAAATCCAATAAATCAATCTTAGCTATCCATTTTTAATCAAAATTAATAAAACTATTATTTTCACCTTTTTTAAAAAAATAATATATCTTGCAAACGATAAATCTTCAAACTACAAAAAATATACCATCGCGACGAGAATTAAATTATCTTTCTATAGATTTGCACTTCTTTATATTTTTGACAAAGTTTTTTTTTTCAAAAATTCCGCCCAAAGAAATTATATGTGATTTGTAAAAATCATATATAATTTGTGAAAATCATACGTGATTCGATTTTCACAAATCATATATGATTTTTCTGAGCCGGAATTTTGAAAAAAAAAATCGTTAAAAATATATAGAAGTGCATATCTATAGAAAGATAATTTAATTCTCGTTGCGATGGTGTGTTTTTTTTCGTGTAACGATTAACGGTTTGCGAGATAATTAATTTTTAAAAAAAGGGTGATAGTTTATTTTATTTTTTTTAATTAAAAAAATGAATGATTATAATTGGTTCATTGGATTTATGGTAAATTTAATATCTATATTGAACTTTTGCTTTTTTTCTTTATGTTTTCTATAAAATTAGTTCCGACAAGATTATAAGTTTCTTGACCAGTCAAGTTTTCGTTAATTTGACTCGAAAGTTATTTATCTCAAATGCTCTTCAAATAATGTTTTGCTTTTTATACATTACTATACGAGTATTCGTGAACATCAACGGAATTTTATAACAACAGATCGTTTAATAATAAAAAGGATTTATGGGTTACAAACGAAAAATAATAAAAGTTTGAAGATTTGGGGATTAAACATAATGTTTTGAAACCCGGTTCGACCCGAATGGTTCAACTGGTTGAACCGTTCCGGTCAAAAAACGAGTCGATTTAAATTGGGTCAACCCGACGGGTTGGGTAATTAAACCGGGTCAACCCGCCAGGTTTGAAGCGCCCTGGGTCAACCCAGTTTTCGATGTGTATTAATAGTTTCTTTTTGAAATATTTGTTTTCAACATTTCTTTTTTAGTTTCAACATTTTACTTTTTGCTTTTTGCTTTTTCCTTTATATATAGTATACTCAGGTATCCTGTGACTAGGGATTGCAAAAGCACCCGAAACCGATGGGGAAAACCGAAACCCGAACCGGTTGGGTCTGGTTCGTGGACGGGTTCGGGTAGATGCATTCTTTTTTTTTTTGGGTACGGGTTCTAGTAATACCCGCCCGTATACCCGAATTTGTACCCGTTTTTTTGCTAATTTATATAAGGTCCTAATAAGTTTTGAGCTCTTAGCCTTGTACAGTTTTTTTTCTACTCTACTCTTTAGTAACATATATCTTGGTAATTACAAACTATTAAATTAACATTTACGCTTGACGCTTTAATTCTCACATACATGACACATTAACTCTTTAATCTTCAAATATTACAAATATTGAAGTCGTTTTCTTTAAATTCTAAAAACTTTGAATATATTAGGGTGTTTTGGTTTTTTTTTAGGTTGAGTTGTACAACCATGATTTTAATTGGGGATAACCGATACCCGCGGGGAAAACCGATAACCCGGTGGATAATAATAATTGGGTACCCATCGGGTAATGGGGCGGGTTCGGGTTTGGATATTATAAATGGGTACGGGTACGGGTTCACTAGAACCCGCCCCGAACCCGACCCATTGCCATCCCTACCTGTGACGATTAACCGGATAAATATATCTCGATGAGGTATGATTTATCATTTTGTATCGGCTTCAACGGATCCTCTCTGGTTCGTTTTCTGATGGCTTTTATTGGTTATCCGAACCGGTGACGACTTCGATTTCTGGTTGAACCCGTTAGTCCAATCTGGTCTTCAAAACTATATGTACCATCAACTTGTTAGCTTGTATGAAATTTTGTGTGTTTTATTAATTTGTATAATGTGTATAATAACATGTACTTTTTATTTTAGTGCGTTTTAAAAATAAAATTAATTAGTATGTTTAATTATTTTATATTCTGGAGTATGTTGTAGCTTGTTTAAATTGTATATTGTGAAAATTTTGTTGTACATTTTAGTAAGTGGTGCGCTATTTTTTTGCATTTAATTTGGTAGATATGCTTTTAGTTGATTGTACAATATGAATAAATCATTGCACTTTTAAGTAATGAGGTGTTTTAATAAGAGTATCAATTACGCTATATATTTTTCTCACCTTTGACTAATTTTTAACATTTAACAATTCAATAATTTTACTTTGATCATTACTCTTTATATGTAGTATAGATAAAAAATTGTTTAATGTATAAATTACTTTGAATATTATTAAAGGATAAATATGAAATATTATGTGATGTTGAAATTTAAATATAACAAAGATGATTCTAGAATTGGTCATTAGCCAATCCTCGTGACAGTCCCTAGCCTATGGACGATTGCCTGGTCATAAACGGTCCTAATCAATGATAATTGCTTTATGGTATTTTAGGAATATTATTATGTAATCAGATATTTTATTTTACAAAATAGGTTAATGTTATTATGGTATAATAAATAGATGTTTTGTATCTAGCCTGTTTATTAAATTACTGTCTTGAGACAAATGAATTAATGGTAGATTATAAAGTTATTTAGATAAGCATTCCATAAATTATTAGTGCCAAAAGTTGAGGTGGCACATTATTCTTTATGATTTTTTTGAGAATTTTTAAAACTTATTCGCTTTCATGGTATTGATGCTTGTAAAGCCTTCTTTTTGGCATGCTATTATTAGTTTATTGGAAACAATCATAGTTTTGATTATTATATAGTTGTATTATTATGATCTTAGCCTCATTTTTCTTGGTTGTTTCTTGGTTATATTGCTTAAAGTTGCCCCAAATTATGGACTTCTTCTTTGGAAAGCAAACTTCTTTTTTGTCCAAATGTACCATAAAACTAGCACTTTTTAGACCATATCTCAAAAGAAAGAGGATCCTCTAGCTGTATATTGCATTATGTTTGTGACAAGTTAACAAATACGTCGTAATAATGTTGAATGTACATGATTTTTATTTCGTAACTTTAGGCAATGTATCTTTATAAGATTTAATCAAGATAACGATATAAATTAAATTTTGCGTCAAATAACAATATATATTTATCTATACCACAAATTCATTGTCGAACTAGTCTTAATGAATATAGCTTGGCACAAATGAATGAAACGATGGTCCTAAACTAAATAAGAGTTGGAAGTATTTGTTGTTTAACATAAAATAACTTATAAGTGGTTTGTGTCATAATGATACCTCATTTTGTATGAGAAACTTTTTAATTAAATAGTTGTGGGTTCAAATATTGTATATGATGTAAGTACGGAGTACAAATTATGAGACAATTAGTTGCGGTTATTCATTTGTTTAAAGTATAAGTAATATAAGCAAACTCTTGGTTATAAAGTAGAGTGACTGACATTGCCATTTATTTCTAATTTATAACTTTTTGCTTGTTTTGTATTGTTTCTTTCTACAGGGTCTAAAGTGAAAATATGTGAGATATATAGCCCTCTTATTCCCAAGTCTAGGGTTCATCATCACAGTTTTTCTTGTGTGTATTTTCTCTCGATTCTTTCACATCGTTCAGTCTGGTTTATCATAACTTCTTTGATCATCTTGATCATCGTAGTCTTTACTTAGTTAGTTTGAGAGGTGTAGTAAGGCTGATTTTTGTGAGTTGTTTGTATTCTTCGATCGCATTCGTTTGGGGACACGTTTGGTTTGTATATTGATTGCATCCGTTTAGGGACATTTGCTATAATTTAGTTTTGTTAAGAATAATAAGCATAAAGGGGAGGTTGGTTGAGTGTAAGATTGATGTTGTTTTGTTTGATACCTTTGTAGAAGAAGTATATATGTTTGTACCTCCTGGTTTTATATGATAAAAATGAAACAAAGTTGTAAGTTGGTAAAATCATTGTATGGTTTAAAACAAGCACCTAGACAGTAGAATGAAAAACTTACTGCTACCTTAGTTGAAAATGGGTTTGTTCAAAGCAAAAATGATTATTCTTTGTATTTAAAGAGTTAGAAGGGGTTCGTTGTTTATGGTTTTGTTAGTATATGTTAATGATATTCTTATCACATGTAATGATGTTTCGGAAATTGAGAGTTTCAAAAGGTTTTTACGTTCAATTTTTTTAATAAAAGACCTTGGAACTTTGAAATATTTTCTCGACATTGAAGTTTTGGGAAATAACAATGGTGTATGTCTTTCTCTAGCAAATTATTATATTGAGTTGTTGTGTGAGTATGGTCTGCTAGCTTCCAAACCATATGTAACTCCTTTGCAACAAAACATTGTTTTAAATCACAAAGAGTTTGATATTGATAAACTTTTGCCTAATATGACTGTGTATCACAAACTTGTGGAAAAACTCATTTACTTGTCTGTTACTAGGCCAAGCATTGCTTGTGCAATTCATTGTCTTAATTAATACATGCATTCTCAATTACCGTCACAATTTACTGCTACATTAAGAGTTATGAGGTATTTAAAACAAGCTCCTAGAACCGATATACAATTTAACAAAGGTAGTAAGTTTAGTCCGCTTGATCTCTCAGATGCAGATTGGGCTAAATGTCATGTGTTTAGGAAGTCTGTGTCTGGTTACTGTGTATATATGTGTAACCTTTGGTTTCATGGAAGAGTAAAAAACAAGCCAGATCTTCAGCTGAGGCTGTATACATATGCATGGCATCACCTTCTTGGGAAATCATTTGAATTCACAATATTCTAAAACATCTAAAAGTTGAGGGATTGTTACCTCTTGATCCCTATTGTGATAGTGATGCAACTATACATATTGTTGTATATTCAGTTATTCATGAAAAAAACCAAACATTTTGAGATTTATGTTCATTTGGTAAGAGAGAAACTTGCATCAGGTGTTATTAAGACTGTAAAGGTGTCTTCTGCACATAAGGATGTAGATGTGTTCACCAAAGGATTAGATATTGCTCAACATAAAGTGTTTTGTGAAAAACAGGATTTGGTTGATATGTTTAGTGTATGAGTTTGAGAAGATGTGTTAAAAGTATGAGTGATTTAAGCAAACTCATAGTTAAAAAGTATAGAATGATATTGCCATCTATTTCTAACTTTATAGCTTTTGTGCTTGTTATGTATTGTTTCTTTCTATACGGTCTGAAGTGAAAATATATGTGTTGGAATCACTCCTAAACAGCATTTCAAGTATTTATATTTCATATGTAATAGGTAGCTTTATTATGGCCTTTATGTTTGTTTAAGGTCTAGCTTATGTAGAAGACCCATAAGCTTAGGCCCAAGCCCAATAAGGAATAGGGAAGGAGAGGGAGTGTTGCCCTAGCTCCTTGCCTATATAAACAATGTAATAACCCTCACTTGAGGGTTGGTTGTTCAAGTTTACCTTTCACATATGCCTCACGCCTAAACCGTCTTTAGTATATCGTGTGTGTGTGCTTGCTTACTTGTTCAATCGCCTTATCTCTTTCTATATTACTTGTGTTTGTAAAACTAGTGACCTAACAGTGGTATCAATCGCCTAATAGTTGGGTGAATCGTTATTGCTTTTGAAGTGGGTTTTGGTCCTACACGTAAGGCTAACGAGTGATACTTTGGTTCGCTTAAAACTTGTTTTTTTACACTTTTTAATCCAAGATTCTTGTACTTTCAATGTTTTGAGGTGTTAAAATACTTGTTTTTGGCAAAAAGTTTCAAACTTTATGCGTGGATCTACGTTTTTAAGCTTGTTTTTGTTCGAGGGTTTCATCCTACGCATAACTGTTTTAAGAGCTTTGGATCATCAAGTTTCACACTTTTGTGTCTTTTGGTGTTATTGAAGCTATTTCATCACACAAAAACTGGTTTAGAAACATCTTTGGGCAAAATCAAATTTACGAGCAATCCTACGCGTATCAAAACCCTAAAATTACGCGTAAGATTATCCTTGGCTTGATCTTCATTTTCGTGGTTTATTCCGTGTTTTCTTACTTGGATAAGTCTGAAAATACGTCGACTTTGGATATCTTTTGCACTGTGATAGTGTAAAAGATCATTTGGGCAAAAACCCTAAAATTACGCATAAGCATAAGCTTACGCGTAGAAATTCTACGCATAAGATTCACTTTACGCGTAAACTTAGGTCTACGCATAAGGTAATCCTACACCTAACTTTCTACGCCTAACTTTTGTCTACGCATAACTTTAGTGCTTTTATCCTACTTACGCGTAAGCTAAATCCTACGCGTAACTCCTTATTGTTACGCGTAACTTTTGGTGTTTTTACGTATAAGTGCTACTTGGTTTCTTGTCTTTTCTACGCCTAAGGACACTTCATCAACAAAGGTTCATTCGACTACAAAGATCCATTTTTACTACACAAGTTCATCAACATGTCTCAACCACCATACTCTAACTATTTCCCTCACACTTATAATCATCAACAACAACAACAATTAACTCCACAACATCAACAATGGAATCAACAACAAGCAATTTATCAATAACAATTTAACCAGCAACATACTCCACAAATTGGTGCAATTCCACCACCACAAATGGTTCAAACACCGCCAAGTCTTCAAGTTCAACCCTACACAAACGATTTCAATCAACATCCATCAAGGAACACTATGAAGGAACCCACTTGGTTTGCAAAGATGTGTGAAGCTTTAAGCAGCCAACAATCAATTCATGAAGCTGGATCACTTGATAGACCTCCAATGCTCACTCCAGGAAACTACGATCAATGGGTGATAAGGTTCTTTAGGTTTTGTGATCTAAAGAAGCCACATGGAAAGTTCTTAAAGAAGGTTATCTTGGAAGGTCCATTTGAGATGCCTACTGTCATTGTACCCGGAGATCCAACTGCTGTTCCACCAAGAGATGAACAAACCAACATTGCTACTGTTGCAGATTTAAATCCTACAGAACTTCTACACTATGAAGCTGATGAACTTGCAATGGAATACATCCTCCTAGGATTACCAAACCCAATTCTTCGTAGTGTTGATGCTCAAAAGACTGCACAAAAAATGTGGGATCATATTCGTCTTCTTATGGAAGGATCTGTACTCAATCAGGAGGATTTGGAATCCAAAATTTACTTGGCTTATGAACACTTCATGATTGAACCTGGAGAGACACTAGAGTCTTATCATCATCGATTTTCAGACATCATCAATGATTTGGATAAACACAACATCATCATGCCAAGAATTGCAGTGAATACTAAGTTCCTGAGTAGTCTTGGTCCTGAATGGGAGAAGTATGTCATCTTTCTCCATTAAGCGAAGAATATGCATCATTCTACTTATGGATTGTTGTACGATTACTTGAAGCCTCATGAAAAGGAAGTTGATCGGGAAAGGATTCTCCGTGCTCAAATTGCTAAACAGTCACATCCGGATACTCAACAACTTGCCTTGTATGCTCAACAGAATTATCCCTCTCAACCAGCACCTCAACCAACTGCTTCAAACACACCTTCACAGCAACAACCTCAACAAAATCAACTGGTTCCATACAACAACAACAATGCTCAAGCATATGTCAGTGAAGCGACTGAGGAAACCGATCCGTTCGAAGCATTGCAACAAAGATTTGTGATGATTGCTAATGCTTTTGGCCGTTACACCAACAAATCCAACAATCGTATTCGTTCCTCATCTAACACACGGACTCAAGCTGTTGTGAACAATGGACGTGTTGAAGTTCAGAATCGTGATTATGGTCATCAGATAGGCGGTGGTCAAGGGTTTAATGCTGTGGGTAGGAATAACAACAGAGCTCAAGTGGTGGAATAGGGAAATGCTCAGAATCGGTTAAATGGTCTTAGATGCTACAACTGCAATGAGAAGGGACACCTGGCTAATGCATGCCCAAAGCCGAGGACTAGGGGCAGTGCTTATTTCAAAGAGGCTTTACTTTTGGCTCTTAAAAATGAAGCTGGTGGATCTCTCACAGACAAAGAACAGAGCTTTATGGCAGATGCAGACTCAGATGATGATATGGAGGACTTGCAGGCCAATGCAGCTGTTATGTTAATGGCTAATATGCAAGAGTTACACATGAGTGAAACAGGCCCAATGTATGACACTGATGGCTTGTCTCAGGTACCCGAACAAACCATCATCATATCTGAACTAATATCTCCGTAAATATCTGAATCCGGCACGACTCAGAATGTTCAAAATGAGTCAACTACATCTCATTCTGACGATTTTCAAATAAACCCCGTAGTTACATTTGACGATCCAGATGACCTTATGGTTTCCCTTGATAATCAAATTGACTCCGTGGTTATACTTGAGGATCTAAATAATGATCATGTTGTGACTCACGTTGAACAAGATGAACCTTTGCCCCATCCAGATCTTGTTCTGTTACTTAAAGACCAACAATCCCAAATTGCTGAATGTGTTGCATTAAATCAGTCCTTAAAAAGTAAAAATGCACTGTTAACCAAGGATTTTGAATGCTTACAAATGCAACTCAATTTTTTCAAAACTCAAGAAAACCGTGAAAAAGGTTTTGAAGCCGCTTTTGCAAAATCTCATCAAAACGAAAAATATTTAGAGAGACAGATGCGTGATCTAGCCGCCTCGAAGAATGCTTTGTTGTCTGAATTAGAACAACTGAAACACGAACATAAAAAGCAAATTAACGCTCTCACCTTGGATAATCAAAAAGCTAAGGCCGAGTTGTTAAATTGTCAAAAACAGTTCTCCGCATACAAAAAGCATTCAACGAATCGGGTAGATGACCTTCTTGAAGAAATTATCGGCTTGCAAAACAAACTTAAAGAGTTTAAAACTGTTGTTTACAAACACGGTGAATCAGTAACAGCTATTGAAAAGTTTACCATAAAACCCAATCCAAAAGGATATGGAAAAAATCTAGCTGATTACAAACCAAAGCTTTCACTAAAAACATTCAAACCAACTCCTGAAGTTTTCAGTGCAGAATACAAAATTGATAATACTGTCATGAGTGTTGTTGAATATCATCGTCAAGAGGAATTGGATGCAGAAGACTAGAGTCGATCAAAATTAAAAAACGTTGTTTACAACAAACCTTTTAATTATAAAAACGCGGTCACTTTCGTCACACCAACGGATTCTTCCAACACACCAAAGGTTATCATCAAAACACCTGAGTCTTCTAATGTTAATCCCAAAACAGATTTTGCACAAACTTATGGTCCTTTACCTTCCATTAGTGAAGTAAACTCACAACCTGAAAATCGAAAAATTCTTCGATATTTTGACATTTTCATGGCTGACCTCAAAATTTTACAACATGAGATTGAATATCGATCTGAAATCAAAGTTGAACATTTTCAATCGCCTCTGGCGCGAGAACAAAGAGACATTTTTCAGAAAAATCTTTTACCTAATGTTAAAAACTTGAAAAGTTGTGCAATTGCCTGGGAAAAGGATTTTCATAAGGAACTTGGGGTAATGAAAAACGTTTTCGAGAAAACAGAAACATCTATTTCTAACACTAAACGCAAAAAGAAACTGTTGAGAAAAGATGTTGATCGACTCTTGGAAGATGTTATCTGTGCTGATATCCATAATGTTGTGTTACTTCATGCTTTGCCATTTGCATCTGATTACATCTCTGCTGATATTGTTGAAACTGTTGTAACTGTTGAGAACACCGATAATGTGCTTCAGATCGAGTCTTTAAAAGCTGAAAATAAACGATTACTCAATGAAATTTACAATGCAAAACGTCGTCTTCATTGGTGTGAAAAAGATATTCACAATCATCAACTTAGTTTTCAAAAGAAAATCGCTCAGTTGAGTGCAAAATCTTCTGATCCTAAAATTGAGCAACTGGATAATCAAAACGTGTCTTTGAAAAGTCAAATCTCAAAATATGAACAAGAACTTTTAAAAGTTAAACAGGAATATGGTGTCATATTTGATTTACTAAAAAAGACTCGACTTGAAGCATCAAACGAACTTGATCACTATCTTGCTCACACTAGAGATGTCATGAATTTTGCTGGAAATATTCGTTCTGAAAATCAAGATCTGATACACACTATCTCTAAGTTACTGGAAATGTTAGGAAAGTATGAACAACTTCCGCCTACTGTGATTAAGAGATTAGCACCAGTCACACTTAGTAATCGTGAACCTAGAATTCCTACTGCCAAATCACAAGTTGCTAACGTGTTTCCCTCTACTGGAACATGAATAGTTGCGTCTTTTCCAAACGTCCGCACTTCACAGCCTAGGAGCACTCAATCGACGAATGAGAAGTTGCGACCTAAGAAAAGATCAATAAGGAATGCTAAAGTAGAAGAACACCCTAGGACTCTGAATAAAACTCATGTTGCTTCCACTATAGATGTTGCGTCTAGCAAATGTAATACAAATAGTGATGTAACGAATGCTAAACCGTTAAGTACATTTGATATTCAGTCTGATGCACCTTGTGTTATTTGCCGGAAGAGTATGAATTCTGATTGTCATGACAAATATGTTGCTAAAGCTATAATCTCTCGATTACGAAATCCTAAGAATCGGGATACCTCTAGGCCCACTAATCATTCTAAGTCTGTGCTTGGTAGACCGCCTTCTTTAGATTCTAAGGCAACCATTGTTGTCACTGTAGCTCCAGTTTCACCTCCTAATAATGTAGTACCACCTAGTGTTTTCACTAAGACTAAAGCAAAGAGTAGTTATAGATGGCAGAAATGGATATATAACACACTAGGATTTAAATGGATGCCTAAAATTATCAATGTATGTATGTCTAACATACCTACTTCGGAACCCTCTAACATTTCGGGTTCCACATCTACTTCTATTCCATCTGTGTCGTCTGTGTGTAATGCAGGTGATACAGATCATTCTCTGGATTGTTGATAGCGGATGTTCCCGACACATGACAGGCAACCTTAAACTATTATCAAATCACTTCGCAGCTATCATGGGCTACGGAGATTATGTCAATGGGAACATCGAAATTAGCAGGGTTTACTATGTGGAAGGCCTCAGTCACAATCTGTTTTCAGTAGGTCAATTTTGTGATGGAGATTTGGAGGTTGCTTTCAGGGAGAAAACTTGTTTCATTCGTGATCTACAAGGAAATGACCTTATGTCTGGCTCACGTAATTCTAGTCTCTACACTATATCTATGTAAGACATGGTTGCTTCATCTCCCATCTGCTTACTTTCTAAGGCAACATCAACAAAATCCTGGCTATGGCACCGTCGTCTCTCACATCTAAACTTTCAAACCATCACCAACCTTGCTCGACACAAACTAGTTGAAGGTCTCCCACGATTCCGGTATTCAAAAGATCACCTTTGCTCAGCCTGTGAACAAGGGAAAAGCACTCGTGCTCATTTTCCTTCAAAGGTGGAACACAGCTCTCAGCATGTGCTACATCTTCTTCACATGGATTTGTGTGGCCCGATGCGTGTGCAAACGATCAATGGCAAACGCTACATCTTAGTAATTGTTGATGACTACTCACGTTGGACTTGGGTCTACTTTCTTCGTAGCAAAGACCAAGCTCCACAAATGATCATCACCTTTCTCACAAAAATACAGGTTCAGCTCCGCAACACCGTCAGGCTAATTCGGACAGACAAAGGAACTGAATTTGTTAACCAAACCCTTCGTGAATTTTATGAGAAAGTGGGAATTCAGCATCAAACATCTATTGCACGTACACCTGAACAAAACGGAGTTGTTGAAAGACGAAACCGAACGTTAGTGGAAGCTGCAAGAACAATGTTAATCAATGCTAAACTTCCAGATTACTTATGGGCAGAAATTGTATCTACTGCATGCTATACTCAAAACCGTTCTATGATCACAAAACGCCACAACAAAACACCTTTCGAGCTTGTCCACAACCATAAACCGAATCTCAAACACCTTCATGTATTTGGATCCCTTTGCTATCCGAATAATGATCGTGATGACTTTGGAAAGCTCAAAGCCAAAGCCGACATTGGAGTTTTTATTGGATATTGTGAGAATTCTAAAGGTTACCGGATCTGGAATCGTCGTACAAAACAGGTGATGGAAACGATTCATGCTCATTTTGATGAACTCACGAAAATGGCTTCTGAGTATAACAGCTTAGAACCCGGTCACAACCGTTTAAACTTCCCTCAACCCCCATCATCAGCTGAACAAAGCCCCCAGCTCACTCGTCAACAAATGGAAAGGTTATTTGCTCCTCTGTTCAGTGACGATATTGATGAACGTGCTCCAGGTGTATCCGCTGTTTCCGCTGCACAACCTGATAATATTCCAATACCTGATACACCTGCTACAACAACTACTGTTGAAGATGCACCTACACCAGTTGACTCCAACACAACAGTTGAACACACCGCTTCCACCAATGATGAACCAGCTGATGATATTCTGAATGAAGTACCCCCACCTGCAGATTTTGATCCAAATGCGTTCTTCAACTCGTTTGCCAATGAGACTGCTACACCAGATGTCGCAGAATCTTCAACAAACCATTTGAACCCTCAGAATCTGCACAATGTATACCAACATCAACCCTCTACACATAAATGGACAAAAGACCATCCTCTGGCTAACATTATTGGCAACCCGAATCAACCAGTCGTTACGAGACAACGTCTTCACACAGATGGTGAACATTGCATTTATGCACTCACTGTCTGCCAATCTGAGCCTAAAAACATTAAAGACGCAATGACAAAAGATAACTGGATTGAATCCATGCAGGAAGAACTCAACCAATTCAAACGTCTTGAAGTATGGGAACTGGTTGAAAGACCAACAGGGGTCTACGTCATTGGTCTAAAATGGATTTGGAAAAATAAATTGGATGCTGAAGGGAACGTCATCCGAAACAAGTCACGTCTAGTTGCTAAGGGTTATCGTCAGGAAGAGGGAATAGACTTTGAAGAATCTTTTGCTCCGGTTTCTCGTCTTGAGGCTGTTCGGATATTTCTCGCGTTCGCTGCTCATATGAATATGACGGTCTATCAGATGGATGTCAAAACGGCGTTTCTCAATGGACAACTTAAAGAAACGGTCTATGTCAGCCAACCAGATGGATTCGTTGATCCTGAGTTCCCGAACCATGTCTACAAACTGAACAAAGCTCTTTATGGTCTCAAACAAGCCCCTCGGGCATGGTACGATAAGCTATCATCTTTCCTCATTGCCAATAATTTCTCCAAAGGCTCGGTTGACCCAACTCTTTTTATACAATATCACGGGGCACATATCTTAATTGTTCAAATTTACGTGGATGACATCATTTTTGGGTCGACACATAAAAAGTTTTCAACCGCTTTTGCAAAACTAATGAAGAAAAATTTTGAAATGTCCATAATGGGTGAACTTACGTTCTTTCTAGGACTACAAGTTCATCAATCATCCCTTGGTATTTTCTTGAGTCAGTCCAAATATGCCCTTGAATTGTTAAACAAATTTGGAATGAAAACCTGTGATACTTATGCCACACCAATGACTCATACCAAGAAGCTAGATGCTGATTTACATGGGAAATTAGTTGACCCCACCAAATACCGAAGTATTATTGGGTCCCTCATGTATCTAACAGCTAGCAGACCTGATATTGTCTTTGCCGTTTATCTATGCTCCCGTTATCAGTCGCGACCAACTGAAACCCACCTCTCTGAGGCTAAAAGAATCCTCCGATACATCAAGGGAACCATTAACTTGGGGATCTGGTATCCGAACTTTTTCAGACGCTGATCACGCAGGATGCTTAGACTCAAGGAAAAGTACTTCAGGAGCACTACAATTTCTCGGTGATAAACTGGTGTCTTGGCAATCAAAGAAGCAGGATTGTACATCGCTGTCATCAACCGAAGCAGAATATGTAGCCATGTCCGCGTGTTGTGCTCAAGTCATCTGGATGCGAACACAACTCAAAGACTATGGTTACGTATTTGACAGAATCCCGATGTACTGCGACAATCGGAGTGCCATTGCGATCTCGTGCAACTCAGTTCAGCACTCAAAATCAAAGCACATCGATCTACGCTATCATTTCATCAAGGACCACGTGGAACAGGGTACCGTTGAATTATACTTTGTGGGTACTGAATACCAATTGGCAGACTTGCTCACCAAAGCCTTGCCTCCCGCTAGGTTTAATGAGCTGATCCACCAGATTGGTATGAGGTGTTTGACTCAAGAGGAATTGGATGACCTCTTAAAACAGTCTTAAAAACCTGTCAAACACCAAAACATCTTTTGTAAATAAATTTTCAAAAACAAAATACAAAAATATAAAATCTTATAAACCTACAAAAATATTCTTCTAATCTATAATCTTTCAACATGGCAAGTACATGTCTTCCTTCAACACTATAATCTTTCAAAATTCAGTATTTTTTACGATCCAGTGTTGAGGGGGAGAAAATTTTCACTTAACTATTTCAAAACATCAGTGTACTTGCATGTTTTCATATCTCGGTTGTTTCATTTTACAATGGTGGTGAATATTCTGGTTTAATGACACTCCTCGGACTAAATTTATAACCTTTCATTATTTCTTAAGTCGAGGGGGAGTGTCGTCATGCTTCTTTCCTAAAATCTTCGTTTGGTAACCAAAATGGAAGTTAAATGGCTTTGTATAGAAATGGAATAGGTGGAGGGACTATAACTGTCAAAACCTGAAAGTATTTTCAATAAAATACCTCACCTAACATTATCACTTCACATTTATTACTAAAACCTAACCAATCTACGCCTAAGAATCAACCAAGAAATCCGTTCTCTTGATCATCTCTTTGTAAGTTGTTTCGTGATTAAAACATGTTTTTAAGCTAAGGTTTCAAATCTCATGCAAATCCAACGGCTAGAAATTGTTTTACGCGTGATTATGTGTTCTACGCATAAGCGTATGAACACACAATCATTGTGTGTGTGTTTGTGGTTAAATGGATTATGTCAAAACGTTTCAAATACATTAATGATATCATTTTAATCATCAAAACCTACCCAGAAACACGTATTAAAGATGTTTGAAAAGTAGGGTTCTTGTGTCGAATTGGGTGTTTTCGAATATGAAGTGTTATGGTCAAAAAGATTGTTGGGTTATGTTCTTATGATGTTGAATTGAGGATATCCTTGCTCTATAACCACCCAGAAACTCTAAATTATCAACAATTTGGAATTAGGGTTTAAAGTTCTTGAGTTTGGGTATTTTCGATTCACCATGAATTGGATGTTAAAACTTGGTTAGTAGACTCTCACAATACCTTAGACCTACCAGAAAACGTTTGGTGCAATTTCCATGGTTAGAATTGTTACGCGTAATTCTTGAACTATTAGGGTTTTGGATTACGCGTATGCAGTTCTACCCATAACTGCTTAACAAGTGTTCTTGCCATGATTTGTTGTTAAAATGAATTTATGTGTTAATATTGATGATATGATGGTTCTATTTCAGGCTTGTTACTCGTGAAACTCAGAATCAAGCTCATTTGCAACTCTACGCATAAGGATTACCCTACGCGTAGTCATGTTACACGTAAGAATAATCCTACGCATAACAGTTACGCGTAAGGTTCTACAATGGACTTCGCGTATCCTGTGAAGGATATGCGTAAACAGTGACCTCTACGCATAAGGTCTACTCTTACGAGTAAGCCTTAAGCGTAAGGTATATATACGCCTACGCGTAAGCTCTACGCATAAGGTCCCCCTTTTCCTACGCGTAACATTTCTTACGCGTAAGTTAGGATCCTACGCGTAAGCTTTCGTCTACGCATATGTCAATACTGTTTACGCTTAACTTTGCTAAAACTATGCTTAACCCTGGATTGACCTTCATGATGAATTGTTACATGTACAAACTTATAAATAAACTAATCATAACGTCACGAATCCAATAATGTCACTAATAAACTTAATCGTCTAATATGTTGTGAACAATAAGTGATAACATAAACTTTAAAACTTAAAGTTAACTAACTCACGAAACATTTCACGAAGTCATTAGACTATTGGACATACAAGTGACTTAGGACTCGTAACAATCATTGACACTGTATATTCAATAACTAGACATTAAGACCTTCTGTTGACTAACATTATGTCTTTCGATATGTTGGTTCTTTTGGCTAATGTTATTTCAGATCACGACATGGCTGAACAAATGAATGTGGATGCATCAGAAGTTCTCTCCATTGCTGATATCTATCCTTATGGCTATCCAATGAAGATAGGAAAGAATAATCTCCGTGTTGACTTTGACACCCTCACTTGCTCAGAATATTCGTGTCTAATTGCTATTGATATTCTGAGGACTCATCCGTATCAGAATATGCTCACTCACTCTGCAACTGTTCCTGAGATCTATATCCAACAGTTCTGGAACACTATGGAAAGGGTCAAAGGACGGACTGCTGTGACGGTGACTCTGAATCACAAACAAGTTACCATTACACCTGCAGACTTAAGGGCTGTTCTCCTAATTCCTGAAGTCGATCCAACCAAACTATATGCCACACCTGCTGAAGAGCTCACTATCCAATTCTTAATCGATATCGGTTATGACGAGGCTACAGGAGTAATCACCAAGCATTCTCACGTAGAGCTTAAGAGTATTCCTCAACCATGGAGAACTCTCTACATGATCATCACCAAGTCTGTTTCTGGTAGTGACAGTGGCTATGAGCATCCTAAGCTCATAGAACTGCAAATATTTTGGGCATTGGTCAACATGAAACACATCGCTATCGAAGCTCTGATTTGGGATGACATGATGTCATTTCTCAACAAGCTTGGCTCAAAGATTCCCTACATCAGATATACTAAACTGTTGATCCAGAGAGCACTTGGACTTCATCCTGATATTCCCAAGAGGCTCAATGACCCCGACAATCAGGATATGTTGACGGAACCTATTCTATCTGTCAGAATCAAGGAATCGTCTACAAAGAAACAAGGTGCTGTGTTGCCAGATTTCCTTTTAACTGAAGATGTCAGAAAGCTCGAAACGTATAAAAGGTATCTGGAAGCAGTTAGACAAGGCAAAGTTGGTCATCTCGACGAAAAATCTTCTGGAACACCTGTAAGAAGAACCAGAAGAGGAAGTGCAGGAAGCGCAACAAGTACTGTGAGTCAAAGGAAGTTTCCTAAAAGGAATCCTCCTTCTAAAAGGATTGTTCCCGTAAAGGAAACCGAACCTATTCCCACACTTGAACCGCAAAGAAAGCTTGAGGACGAGAGCTCTGAAGATACTGATACAGATGAAGAGGTTCATTACTCTGCAACTGCAACCAAAGCACCTGCCTCAGTAGCAAAACCTCCAAGTCCTCCAGCTGTCCAAGAAAAAGGGAAGACTCCAGCAATTGTACCCTATGATGAGAGCTCTGAAGAAGAAGAAGAGCAACTAGATAAATCATACAGGAAGAAGTTTACAATCGTCAGACATCTTTAAAAGGCAAAAGAATTTGCTAAAGACCAAATGGGTGGCCCCGGTGGGTCAAGTGGTGCAGCTCAATCTTCACCAACTCCTGATGCGGTTAATCAACCCGATAAGGGAGCTGGTGCCACCACTCTTGTGCAACAACAAAAGCCTGTAGAGGATACTATTGTATATAATTTTGAGAAACTGGAAACTGAGAAAGATAAAGATGCTGCTTACGACGATGTGCTTCTGGATAGTCCTTCACGCTCACAGAAGGAAACTTCTGAACCACCAAAGGACCCGGAATCTCCTCACATCTCATCATCATCGGATTCTTCATCTCATTCATCACCACCACCATCTAAGAAGTCAACCAAATCATCATCCAAATCCGTGAAGAAACCACCTAAATCTTGGATTTCTCAGACTCATGAAAGAATTGTGAAAGCTGTCCAACAAGTCAGAAAGAAGGACATACTTTACAGAAAACTGAATTGGTTTGCTGACCAAATACAGTACTTAAATGATGAGAAAGACAAGATGCAGAAAGAAAGGGAATTTGTTCAGAAGTTCATGAAGAGTCATCGTAAAGAGGAACTGAACGAAATGATTGAAGGTTACACTAACAAGTACCTTCAGGATATCGTTCCTAAAGTCCAAAAGGAACTGGAGAAGACAGCAAGAGATCATACCCACAAGTTTCTTCTCGACACTGTCCCCGGTGTGACTAGAGAAGTATTTTCCAGACAACTCACCCCTAACATCGTCGCATTGGTTAAACATACAATGGCCAAAGAAGCTGATCTCTCTGAATCTGAGTTAATCGCTAAACTAGTGATGCAAATGTCAAAGCGATCTGGAACGTTTACTTCGGATGAAGCTAAATTTTTCGAAGGTCTACTTGCTTTTCAACTCAGCTCATCATGCAAGGAGTCAGCCGATCAACCCAAACGGCCAAGAGATGACGATGATAAGGATAAAGACTCTGCACCAAAACGTCAGAAGCAGTCTGGTGAATCTTCTTCGATACCACCTCCTCCACAACGGACTTCTTCTCAACAAAAGTCTCCTCCACCTCGGTCTTCTACTGATAAACCTCGGGACGATTCCGAGTTACCACCCCTGACTCAAAAAATAGGTGATTACTTTGAGTATACGGGTGGTGACGATGAAGAGGTCCTTGAGCCCCAACAACAACCCACCTCTCCCAAACAAGGACAGAAACCAACATCATCATCTAAGCCTTCGAAAAAAGAAGAAGAAGACGCTTCATACTGACGTCATATCATGGCTAGATGACGATAAAACTGAATAATTTGATTGGTTTGCTACACTTGTTAACAACACTCCCTACCCTGAAGAAGGTCAAGAATTGGTAGACGGTAGTACCTTGGAGCATGCAAAGATTTTGCAAGAAAGGTTTCGGGTGAAGAAGATGACGAAATCTGAATTGAAGCGCATCAAGAATGATGCATTCCTACTTTTGAAAGACAGCTCGGAAAGTGCAATCGAGGTTGAATATCACCTTGAAAACATTGCTCGAGCCATGTCTAATAACATGGATTGGCTCAACCCAGAAGCAAACATCGATTTCACAAAACGGGACAATCCTCCATATTACACCGACTGGTCTCGACCTCTACCTACCATTGGCCAACCTGATCAGCCTAGGATTCCCTTCAAACATTTCTTCAACAAAGACTTAGATTTTCTTCAACACGGTGGCGATGGTTCAAGGAAATACGCTACATCTCTGACACTTCCATTCCCTGCTGCCATATACTCTGATTGTATAGCCATCGAGGAACGTGCTACCCACATGTTCTCCGACAAAGTGGTAGCATATGACCAAGATGCAATGTATGGGATTCACCATTGGCCGGAACGCCGAAGAATCTACTACAGAAGCTGCTTGGTCTAGAAGTCTCAACATGCAGTGTTCAGTACTAAAAGTATCATGGCCATCCAACATGTTGGTCTATCGTCTAAATGGGACTACACTTTTCTCAAGAAGATTGTGGTCAAAAGACAAGACGAAAGGGACTATGCTTTCTACGAAGCTGACTTTGAGAATTTGAACATCAACGATATTGAAGACATGTATCTTGCCAAAGTTCAAGGTCGCATGAGACAATTTCCAACTGAAGTACAACGTGAATTCATCAAGTCACTGCTCATCTTCATCAGACGCATAGTCATCAAAGAACGTGTTGAAGATCTTCAGCTTGCCGTTGAATCATATCAGAAACGTGTCAACTTCACTCCACCACAGCTTGATCTTCCCGACATCAACCAGCTTACACAACTTACGCTCATCAGCAAACCTTTTGGCGTCGTTTACCGCAGTGAACTTCAACGAAACTGCTTAATGACGTGTGACGATCTTCACAAATTTGGGGATCACACTTTGAAGCTGGTCAGGGATGGATTGGCTTATCGGTTGAAGGATATACATGAAAAGATTGGGAACCCAAAGCGATGGAATTCTAAGGACAGAAGGGATGTGAGAAGGATCATCAGAATGATTGATGAAAGGTTGTTTCGAAGGGACCAGTTCAGACGCTTGGAGAGCTTTGTTGGTGGTCGACCCAGGATGAACATTACCGACTTTCAACGCCCTGTTTGCACTCCTGGAAAAATCACTGGACTCCCTGGTACTCCTTGATTTGGTTCTTTGATTATAATTTTTGGATGTATGATGATTTTTTGTCAATGGCTTGTGCACAGATAACAGTGTACAACCCGTAATTGTCAAGAAAGGACCCTGTGGTACGCCTCAGTGCCACAATCCTTATAAAAGGAGCGAAAGCTTCTTATTTTTGAGTAAAACCTATCAAACCTTTCATTTTTCAAGGTTTTGCTCAAAAACACAAGTACTTCCCCATATGATTTTTCAAAACCTCAACCGTTTATATCACTAGTTGAGGGGGAGTATTTGAATTAAAACTTTGTTCACAAATTGTTCATAGTGGTCATCTTCCCGCAACACTCGAAATGGTCATATTTATTCTCAACCATTCAAAAATAACATTTTATATGCCATTTTTGAGGGGGAGAAAATTGTGTGATAAGAAATATGTTGTACAAAATGCAAATGAATCTGTGTACCTCAGACTTAACCAACGAATTGACGGTACTAAACTGTTAGTAACTCGAAAAGACTTGTCCTGGACGGGTAATAATTTCAAGCTAGTTCGCTAGTAATGTAAACGTGTCTCGCAAAGGACTTGTCCAAGTAGAAAGTACCATTCGAGAAACTCTTGATAGACATAAACTCTGACGGGTATAACAACCTTTCAAGGTTTGTCTACACCTTCAAGGTAGTTATTAGAGCTAGTTGTCACCTAAAAGCTGACAATGTAACTCTTTAACTATGCAACGTAACCGTGTCTCGCGGGGGATTGTCTATCTTCAGTGGATCAATTCAAAAAGTGCGCGCTCTTTCCTCACTGTGCATTTAACCATTAAAACTATTAAGCACATGTGGAGGGGGAGTATTTATGCAAAACCTTATCTCTCACAGTGGTTCAAACATGTTTTTCATTTACAAACCCTTTGAGAGATAGTTTCACATACAGTGGTTTTAATGGCAACATAGGTTAGTCATGGAGTTATAAGGTGACTAAGGTTAGGAATAACCGTCCTATGATCCGCCAGAGCCGGAGGAATCTACCCAAGGACACTACCATTAGTTAGTGTTAGAAGTCTTTAGGAATGATTGTAAAAAGGAGAAAATGAGAATCGGAGAAAGAAGGAGTTGGAGAATCAAAAAGAAATGTAAAGTAAAGGGTGAAAAGAAACAGCCCTCCAGATTATTCAACTTAGGGCAGACACCGGGTTCATTTCATATGCTACTGGTTGTCACTTAGTGACACCGGTATTGAAGATTAAAAGTCGTCATGGACCCAGTGACGCATGCACTAAACCTTCTTAGCCACTCAAGTTTTTCTCAACAGAAGCTTGTTTCATTCTCACAGGGAACCCTACGTAAACTATTGGCTTTCTCTTAGAGATCGCTGGTATTGAAGAAGGAGACCCTCTCCCTAGTCTCCGCTCAGGAAAACCAAAACGCACTATTGAGTCTAGAGCCACGAGATTCATCAAAAGATCTCTTAGGAACACTTGACATTTAATCACTTGATGATCAATAAATAAGATCATCAGTGGTTCATATCGAGTCCTTCACAGATCTTAGCAATCTGTCGAGAACATTTATGAGAGGTTCACATCTGTGATCCTCAGTGATTGAATGGAAACTCCTGCCAGGGTCAACATCAAACAGCCCTGACAGCAGGTCACTTCGGTAACTCCCCGTGGATTACGCGGAGTGTGTCTCAAACGGTCTACAGTCGTGAGGTGATGCTTCGGTGTACCTCAGCGACTCATCTGAACTGTAGATGTACTTCGGTACATCGCGTTATCTCACTTGTGGGACTCCAGTTCAGGAACGGCCTTTGTAAGAATTAGAGTTGTGTTTTCACACTATGCTGTTAACACTCTCGAAGTTCAAACTTGTAAGTGCCGGAAACCGCTTATTACTAACCGTTTGAAATGTTTTCTTCTTATGGAAGCTCCGGAGCGGAATGATCGTGCTGATTCTTCTCATGCTCACGCCAACATCATCACTGATGGAAGTTCTATTCGAATGCAACACAACAGTCAGAATGATTCTTCATCAATCAAAGAATCTACAAAGTCAAAGACTTACAGAACTTCATCTGTAAAACCCTAAAAATACGAAACGTGTTAAGAGACTAAAATACCCTTGAAAACGAACATTTATTAAATACGTAAAATACATTTATATTCATTTAACGAAATTTAAAATCTAACTTACGAATAATTAAAACTTAACGAATATGTGTACGTGATCGACATTGTACGACGAAAGTTAAACGTCTCGCGTAAATCGTTTGGGCCTTGTTTTCGTTTAATGGTGAACCATGCTGGGCTCGTTTTCTTTTGCCAGCCGAGAGTCTAAGGGAGTCCCTTGGGCCGTGTGTTTGTTTGTTCGGTTGGACCCAAGCCGAAGCCCACCCCCTAAAGCCCTAACCTATTTGTACCACCTATATATACAACACATTAACCTCAATTTGGAACCCTAGTTTGCCTCTTCTTTCTTTCTTTTTCATTCGGCCGAAGCCTCTCTTCCTTGGTGTCGAGAGCTTTGTTTCCAACAAGCTAAGGTATAACGTGTTCTATTCGTCTTACTTTGATACCTAACGTTATTAGATATTGTAACATGTTTTGTTTTGAATTGGATCTTGTGTTTTGGTCGAGCCGTATGAAAACAAAACCAACATAATGAATCGGATCTTATAATATTAAAGAGCATGTAGTGTAATATGTATTGTATGAATTTGTATTAATTATGTCGAGCCACTATAAAACCGAACCACATATATAGATGTTATCATGCCTAATAAATTCTAAACCCTAATTGGAATGGAACCCTAAGTGTAATTAATGGTCTAAACATGTGATTATAATGGTTTTAATAAACCCTAAAACTGGACAGCATCATATGTCGAATTTGTGTGTGTTATAGATCCAATTTTATAAGTGCAATAATCTGGGTTTTTGTGGGAAAAGTTTATTTTATGTCTTGGTTAAGTTTTCCAAGTGGTTTGGTCGAATTTGGAGTTGTCTAAGTTGTATTTTTGAATTTTACAAGATCAAGTGTCAAAGCTGAGAAAACGGGTCTGAAATTTAGTTGTATTGTTTGATTTTTCATTTTCAAACCATAAGGAATTGGGAGCTCTCCTTTTACAGGAGTGATATTTATGACATAAATGAATTTCTGGGAGTTCTGGGGATTTTTCCAAGGTGTCTAAACAGGTCCAATAAGCGTAAACTTTTAAGATGTATTTTCTGATCACTTTCTGGATAGGTCTGGACTTGTGATTTTCATAGGCCATTTAGCATGGAAATAGAACCCACCAATTTTTGGAGAGTCTCTTAACTCATATGGGAACCCCTGGGATTTTTCTTGATTTCATTTGAGCTAATTAAGTATTTTATAAAAATCGTTAAAGTCTGGTCCGAATATGAGTTTAAGAAACTGAAAGATAAAATATGATATCAATAGGTAACACACTTACAAATGCATAAGAAGCTTATAGAATGAGAATATACTTATAACTCTAAGAATGTTAATGTGATTAATCCGTTATAACTTTAATGATGCTAATAAGTATTAAATAAAACATACTCCGTGTAGATTCGTTGGAGGAGACGCGACGTTACATCTTCGTGATTCACTCATTCGTTTGCTTTTCTCTCATTTGCTTTAAGGTACAGATATTCTGACATTTTCAGTAAAGGTTCCTTATGATGTTCTTTTCGTTGGCTTTCCTATTTTTACTTATTAGGGTTTCCGATGCCATTGCTATGAACCCTTTTCCTGATTGTTTGATATGTAGCTTATTTGAATTTCTGTTTTATTGAACCATGCAATATCTGATTTGAACTTTATGTTAGGAAGATTTTGATATGTACATTTGTTGAACCTTGTTATATTTGATTATGAACTTCTGCTTAGGGGCACTAAAAGTTGAATTTCTGATTATGGAAGTATAATATGTAATTATGATAATAAACTTTTGACCTCTGAATATTAGAATATGACCCTTATGATATGAATTATCTGATATGTTATCTGTGATCTTTGTGTTTGATTATGACCTGTGTCATTTATGAAAATTGTTTGACCTAAGTTAGTTTGACACCCGAGCCAAAATAATAACTAGTCATGGGGGTTCCATGTCCGTGTCAGTGATGCACCTCTGACATGACTCTAGGGCAGTAGAGTGAAGTTCTGCCACGTCCCTTATTTGTTATCTGTTATGAGCTCAAGTTATATTATATTACCAATACTTGTTTGTGGGGCGTATGGATGCATCCTAGATCTGACCTGTTATCTGATATGATTTGTCTAGTGAATGATGTCGTGTGCAATACGCGTCTTCACAACTTCTGGGAGCCAGCTACTCCAAATTATTTTCTAAGATTATTTCTGTATATGTATGATGTTTCTGATATGATATGTCTGGGCTCGTGGTAGTTAACTAAATCTTTATCTGTTATTTCTATGATAAGTATTCTGATTTTGTTTCAGTATGTTCAAGTGTTTATGATTATGTGCAAGGTTTATTATATGCTATTATATGTGTTTATGCTTTTGTATGTTTATGTGACTACCGTCTGCTATGCTAAGATATGATTAATATGTTTAAATATGATTCGCATGCTGTCATATGATGTTATGTTAGTTTATCGTTATGTGGATACGTTGATCTGCCAGATGAATGTGGTAGTAGTAAAAGTAAGTATCCTGAAAGTTTAGTATGCTTGATTTGCTCAGTTAATTCTGTGAACTTTGATTATCCGTTAGTGTATCTATCTGCTTATGTTTGATCTGCCATGTTAAACTCTGTTTATATTAAGGTTTGATCTGGGAAATGGTTTAACTAATGATATCTGTTTTGATAATTTGCTAATTGCTATGCTATGTCTTTTGCTTATTTAGTTATAGTATCTCCTACTGTGTTCTCTATTAGCATGTGTGACTGCCATGACTTTGACTGCTAATCACTTTTATGATGCTGAGTAGTTATTAATGTAAACTAATTGATTTGTATGAATGCCATGATTATTTTCTAGGAATTGTTTTAGTTAGTCTTTAGACTTTTCGTTTGGTTTATATGTAATTTATTGTCTTGATATGTTAAGTGTCTGGTTATTCTGAAGTGTTTGCATTTGTGTCATTAATGTGCTATGAGGTGTTTAAACTGTTATGTGTTTCTTTTGGATTTCTGTATATTTGTGCTTCCGCAGAATCCTAACTGATTCAGTAATCTCATTTCGTTGCGATTTCGTTATTGTATATTTGTTTTGTTTAGCTTTCGTTTTGTTATATCTGTTCACTGGGCTTTGTAAGCTCAGCCGCATTTTCTTTTCCTGCGGCAGGTTGTTAGGTATTCAAGGGAGCTTATGGGATAGCTGATCTGGGTTGAGAGTAGAGCTGAGAGCAAGATTTGACCATAGAGATCTTAGATTTATTTTGAAGTTTAGCTATTTATGTTTTCTTTTTGAATATTTTGAAAAGGCTTTCGCTATTGTATAGTATTTAAAGTTCTGATATGAAACCGTATTTGCGAGATCTTTACCCTTGTCGGGTTGGGGTGTTACAATTATGGTATCAGAGCTCTAGGTTTTAGGACCCTTAGAGCTTAGGCTATGACCTGTGAGAATTGGGTAGACATTAGGTTTCCGTCTATTCAGATATCTTTCGGTTCCTTTTGATGGTTGTTCAGATTTGACTTCGATATCCTTTTGCCTTCACTGAATTGGCCCTCCTCTGTTCGCATCGAATTTTGTTATTTTGTTTTCGCTCGTCCGTTTGTCGATCGTTAGATGGAGACTACCCGTGGAGCCGAAGAAGATAGTGCCGATCGTTAGATGGAGACTACCCGGGTTGGGGTGTTACATCATCAATATTGATTTCCAACGTCAAAGAGCGTGTGAGCATGTTGAAGAATGACGTGGAGACACTGTAGCAGCGAAGCAGACCTGAGGCAGACTGATGTAGACAACAACATACTATCATTTTCACCACAAAGAACAATGATCAAAGAACTATGTTAATGATGACGTCGAAGCATAACTGTTCAATGATAACTATCTCTCTACACTGGGGAGATTGTTCGAATCAAGGCAATTCCTCTCACAAGAAAGAAGAATGTCAGAAGACGTCAGAGCTACTATTACATCAACGCCTTCACCGTTTACATTCATATATACTTGAGGGGGAGATTGTTGGAATCACTCCTAAACAGTATTTCAAGTATTTATATTAAATATGTAATAGGTAGCTTTATTATGGCCTTTATGTTTGTTTAAGGTCTAGCTTATGTAGAAGGCCCATAAGCTTAGGCCCAAGCCCAATAAGGAATAGGGAAGGAGAGGGAGTGTTGCCCTAGCTCCTTGCCTATATAAACAATGTAATAACCCTCACTTGAGGGTTGGTTGTTCAAGTTTTCCTTTCACATATGCCTCACGCCTAAACCGTCTTTAGTATATCGTGTGTGTGTGCTTGCTTACTTGTTCAATCGCCTTATCTCTTTCTATATTACTTGTGTTTGTAAAACTAGTGACCTAACAATATGGGATATATATCCTTCTTATTCGCATATCTAGGGTTCATTATCACAATTTTTGTGTGTGTATTTTCTCTCGATTCTCTCACATCATTCAGTCTGGTTTTTCACAACTTCTTTGATCATATTGATATTTGTAGTCTCGTTTAGTTAGTTAGTTAGTTAGTTAGTTTAAGAGGTGTAGTAAGGTTGATTGTTGTTATTTGTTCGTATTTCTTCAATTGCAACCGTTTGAGGACAATCATTTGGTTTGTATGTTGATTGAATCCGTTTGAAAACAATCAATATCGTTTAGTTCTATTAAAAATAATAAGCATGTGAAAAGGTTGGTTGAGTAAAAGATTGATGTTGTTTGTTTTGATACCTTTAGTTTTTACATTAGAGAAAATTACCAAAAAGGTAGCAAAATTCAAGCTTGATCCAATATGTAGACACTTTTGCATTTTTTTCTCATTTTTGTCATGCTCGACTGTTCAACTGCTCGACTCCACCCAATTTTTGACACGTGTCATTCTTTTGTACTTTTTTCAGAAAAAAGTACAAAAGAATGACACCTGTCAAAAATTGGGTGGAGTCGAGCAGTTGAACAATCAAAGACGAGCAGTTGAGCAACCAAAGGAATGACACATGTCAAAATTTGAATGAAATCGAGCAGTTGAGCAATCGAGCATGACCATTTTAAGAAAAAAGTGTAAAAAATGACTATATAGTGGATCAAGCTTGAAAATTTCAACCATTTTGATGATTTTCTCTTAACATTATTCTATCTTGTTATGTGAATGAAAATGAAAATATGACATGTTATAAAGACGTTGATCCGAAAAATACTTAGCTTACATACCATAATGGTTGCACGCATATTTCCTACTCTTATCAACCACTACACTTTTACCACTCATCCTTATTGCATTAATCTTAATGTACACAAAACATTAGCCACTTTTTAGCTTTATAACCAATAATTTATTAGCATCTAATTTTTGCTTGCCACAAGCCCACAACCATAACATTCTATTGAAATAAATAAAATATAAAAATAATGCTCATCAAAATGGAGTATCGTTTTGGTTAACCACTTCTTCTACCCCCTTAAACAACGCTATAAAATTGACTAATCACTAATCCACGAAAATGACTTGACGTGTGTCTTATGATAAAATATCAAAAATCAAGCCAAATGAAATGAAACCCAACTTTTGTTATTAGTTATCGGATTAATTTGATTTAAATGTAATTAAATCTTTATAACGTTATTAGTCTCGGGTTTCTAAGCAAAGATAAGCCAATGCTAATAAATCGATTATTCATTATCAGGTGAAGCAGAATAGAAAACAACTTTGTTATCACATACCTTATTACAACTTATTTCAAATTTTGTCTCCCTATTTTGAATCTAAACTCAAAGCCAAAAACTAAAGTGTGAAATTTATATATTAGCTCTATTGGGCCTAGCAACATGCAATTTGAACATACCCATAGAAATGATATACGTACAAATAACAATGTTTTGACTTTTGAGTATGATGCTAAAAGATTGAAGTGTAACATTAACAAGTATTAAGAAAATGATTTTAACATGTATTAATTACTTTATAAATGTCATATAAAAAATTGTTTAGACCCACTTTAGTAAGGTTATCTAATCATGAAAAGGTATCTTTATTTCTAGCCATTCACTTCATGCAAAAAAGAAAAATTATATATGAAAGTGGCATCTCATGCTGTCTATAAGCCATTATCATATATTTTTGTAAATTGTTAGGCACACATCAACCTATCAATGCTTCATATCAAGATTCAATAATTTGGGTAGGAATATGTCATACATTTGGTGTTTATTTATACCTAGTTTATGTTGACTTCACTCACAAATTTCCTAATTTCATCTGAATATTCAACATCTTAATCCACATCAATAATGCTGATAGAAAAACAAGTTTCACGAAATACATGTCGTAACCTAAAAAAATTTGGTCATAAGTCTACGTAAGTCAGACATACCATCGACAATATACACGAAATCGGAACTTGTTACATCAAGCTGGCGAGATAGTGTTCTATGTTTGTATCTTATGTTGCAGTATAGAGACTTGGTATACGTACTGCGATGTCATAAGAACTTAAGAAGATCTTCGCTTTAGTTGTACACGATGTCATAAGACTTGGTATACGTACTGCAAGGATGGCTTTCTAAATAAATTATACCCTTTCCAATTTCCAAATAGTATACTAGTGTGTGCCATTTGAATGAAATTGGTGTGCTTGTGTAAGTTGTGTGTCACTTACTTCTTGTTAGATTGATACTTCTTACAAAATAAAATTGCTAATGTGAAAAGTGTGTTTTTGTATCTTTATTTTCACAAAATTTCATTCAAGTGTACAAAATCAACTTTCCAAATAAGTAAGATGAGACTTCCATCAATATAACAAATTTTCAAAAAATGTCATTCAAGTGAACATTGTGTAAGAAAATTTGGAAAGTAGGTTCTAACAATTTACTCATTAATTCGTAGCATCCTGTTCGGGTTCGCCATGTACATGCCATGTTCTTCATCTTAACCTTGAACTTCGTCGAGCTCAGCTGATGACAAACAAGTCTAAAACCATCACAACTTGTTTGCAAGTTCCACATTAACATATGATTTTTATATTTCGAAAGCCAAAGAGTACAAATCCAAAATTTTATAAAAGGGACACATCTTTCTTGAATGATAAAAAAATGTCTCATATAACCCACTTTCGAGAGATATTCTAGACAAAAGATTAAAAACTACACATACCTAATACTAAAATTTAGATAATATACATCTCAATTGTACAAATTCAGCTACAAATCCTACAATCTGTATGTTATAAAGTGAAAAGATATCGGTTTCAATTATTGGAGCAAGTATCGTGGCGACATGGTCTAAAACATTTTAATTTGCACCACTGAATATAGATAACCTTAGTTTAAAAGAGTAATATTTTGGCTTAACTTCTGAATTAAAACATCAATACTCATCCTTGAAGATTAATCTCACTCATAGATGGATCTATTTGCATAGTGTTAGACTGCCATGTGCGCAATATGTGAGTCTAACCTTGAAACATTGATACAAGTACTACTTGCAAAATGTCTAGTAAGTTGATTTTTTACGGTTTGCTCCATAGGGGAGCTACTTGAAGACTAGAGAGGGTGGTGATTCTCTTAGAATTTTTTGTAGTACACTTCTGGGATGTTTTTGTCACAGCGTAAGTATGCTATGGAGATTTTGGAGCGTGCACATATGGTTGGCTGTAACCCTTCTCGGACTCCTGTTGATACTGAGTCCAAGTTAGGTGATGGTGGTGCTCCGGTGGTTGATCCTACATTATACATGAGTCTTGTATGTTCTCTACAATATCTTACGTTCACTCGACTTGATATTACTAAGCTGTGCAACAGGTTTGTCTGTATATGCATGATCCACGAGAACCTCATTTTTCTGCTCTTAAGCGGATTTTACGTTATGTTCAGGGGACATTAGACTATGGCTTACAGTTATTTTCATCTACTACTGTGTCGTTTGTTGCTTATTCGGATGCTGATTGGGCTGGTTGTCCATCTACTCGGCGGTCTACTTCAGGTTATTGCGTTTTTCTTGGCAACAACTTACTCTCATGGTCCTCTAAGCGTCAACCGATGCTTTCTCGTTCTAGTGCAAAGGCTGAGTATCATGGGGTTGCCAATGCTGTTGCTGAGACATGTTGGATTCGGAATTTGCTTCATGAGCTACATACTCCTTTATCTTCAGCTACTCTTGTTTATTGTGATAATGTGAGTGATGTGTACTTGTCTTCTAATTCGGGTAAGCATCAGCAGACTAAGCACATTGAGATTGATATTCATTTTGTTCGTGATTTGGTTGCTACTGGTCAAGTTCGCATTCTACATGTTCCTTCTCGGTTTCAGTATGCTGATATTTTCACCAAATACTTACCTACGACTTTTTTCATGAGTTTCGTGACAGCTTGAGTGTTCGGTATCCTCCCGCTCAAACTGCGAGAGAATGTTAGTCGATAGATTCATGGGCCGGTTTTGGCATGTATGGGTCACGACCCAATAGTTGTGTATATATACTTTATGTACTCTTTTGTATTCATTATCAAATCAATATACACTTATACGACTTTCATTACTTTCTATGCTTTTCATGTGTAAGAAAAATAGTTTAATCTTTGGCCCTCTCATTATATAAAGATTGCATCGATGACCCTCCCAAAATATTTGGTGTAGCTCCGCCGCTCGTTCGCTCTAAACGACCCACCCAAACCATCAGCAGAACACACAACTTGTTGTGTTGCATAATTATATCATCATCTGAAAATTTGAAATAAGTTGATGATATTACTCATCAGTTGTTTATTAGTACTTTAAATATTGTTGAATTTTATGTCATTTGATTTCTTCTTGAGGAAAAGAAAGAGTCAACCATAGAATTTAAAATGTCGTCTTGACCCCAACATGCACACGGCACACCACTCGTAGCCATCTTCACACACACCCTTTGACTCCTTGCCCGTAACAACAACTTTTTTTAGGTTTTGGTACACTAACTTTTGGCCCCTACTCTTTCATTAATCTTAAAAGTCATTCAAACTTACACTAAATAATCCATGAAAGAAATATGATTTAGGGGTGTTTGCAGTAAGATATTAATTGAAAAAGAATATTTTATGCTCTTTTGTTATACGTAAGTTGCATACTTTTGCATGTAATACGCCAAGATACATAACCAAGATCAACAACAACAACATACTCAATCCCGCTGGGGCAGGGAAAGAGGAAGGTAGAATGTAAACAGATCATACCCCTATCCTCATGAATAAACTCGAAAGTAAGGAGACTACTTCCGGAAAGACCTCCGACAAGTGTGTGCAGTGAGAATGAACAAAAAGAGAAAGAACGAAAAAGAGCAGATACAACACGCATAAATAAGGAAAAGCAAGCAAAAGACTTAGGCACAAGCAAACCGAGCAAAGCATAAAGGCATAAAAACAAGATACATAACCAAGATGAATATACAAAAGCCATTATCTAACTTTTCATCTACCTCATGCCTCATGAGCGTGGTGAAAGCTGACTTTAAAGTTTTCAATACATAGATAAAACCTTTACCAAAAAATTTATATGTGTTTGAGACTTCAAATACGTTTTATAATTGATCCGTGCTGAACCGTCAAGTTTTCTCACGCAAGCTGACCACTTGTGAATTGCCAACTGTAAGAAACTTAAAACAGCTTAAGCACGAATGCAATGAAGATCTGAGGAGTATAGGGTTTCCCCGGGTCGTTATGTCCCAGCGAGCTATGCAATGGATCACCAAACGTAAAGTGATCGAGAAATTTGAACAGAAAAAGGGATCTGAATTGATTATAACTACAGAAAAAGCCAACAAATTACAGAGGCTTAAATGCAAATTAAAGGAAATTAAAAAGATTAAAAATATTAAATAAACGCTATCACTATTTGCAAAATAATGTTTTTGTTTTTATGTTTTTATAAAACTGAAATTAAAAACTACGCGACGTACAACAGAAAATGTGAAACTAAATCAATATTAACCCCAAAAAATATGAAAATGATATTTTTACAAACCTAATGATAAAAGAAAATATTTAGAAAAAGAAAATTAATTTTATAACTAATTATCTAATTATTATTAATTAAAAACTATTTTTAACTATTAAATAATTACCTAAAATACAAGAAAATATGAAATAAAGCTAGAAAAATAAAATTATGACTTAGAAAAATCTAAAATGACAAAAAAGAATTTTCAAAACTATGTTTATATTTTTCTGATTATTTTTGTATTTTCTAGGAATTAAAAACTATTAAAAACTAATTAAATTATTTAAAAATACAAATTTAACTAAGAAAAATCTAGAAAAATATTTTTTTGTCTTTTTATATTTATCTTAACTTAAGAAAAATGAAAAATTATTTTTTTTTTAAACTTTTATTAATTTTTTGTATTAAATGCTATTTAAAAATGCTAAAAAACTAATTAAAATCAAGAAAAATAGCAAACTGACTTGGAAAAATCTGAAAATTTCAGGAAAACTCTAAAATTATATATGGAATCTAGAAAAAATGGAAAAACAGGTGCTTATGTGTAGGAATTTGAAACTGCTATGTCAAGTGCTTAGAAATAAGCACTTGAAATAAGCAAATGGGTACCAAAAGCTACCATACAAACACAGAAGCTGTAATATGATAAAACTACTCTAATGCAACTTAAAACAACAAGTCTTAACCTCTAATAAGCTGATTGAATAGATTTGGCTTATTTAAATTTAAACATAAAAACAGTTTTGGGTAGGCAACTTGCAGCTTAAAAATAAGGCACCTAATAAGCTAGAAACTGGAAAACCAAAGTGGGAACCTCAAAAGGACCTGGCTAGCTATGTGTAATCCAAAGCTGAGACCTAAAGGAGCTAAGATAAGCTCTGTGCAAGGTCTGCAAGAACTGCACAACACCTGTGCAGTTCAAGCACCTGTGCACAGGGCATCTGACCCCATTTTGATAAGCAGTTTTAGTGCTTAAGGAAAACTTGTAAAAATCTAGAAAAATGGTAATAATAATATAGACCAAGTGAGGTTTTTAAATCAACAAGTTTCACTGAATTAGGCTCAGAAATGAATCCAAGAAAAATCACTCTCAGTTGGCTCAAAACTGGTTTTTCATTGTTTTGACTTTTGACATGAACATGGAAAGTTGACTTCCATGAGTTTTGATCCAATTTTGTGAACTGAAAATGATGTTGATGGATGAAATGCAGCTAAAGCAAGCTAGTTCTATGATTTTTAAACACCAAACAAGATCTTGATTCTTAAAAACTCCAACAGTGAAGCATATAAGACAGATTAATGACTAAATTGACTTTGGTAGTTCACAGGTACAATTTTGAGACAGCTATGAGTATAAAAGAGATAAACAAGCATGAAGCTACAGGTTCTACCCACTGCACAAACCTGTAACACAGTTAAAGGACCAAATCCAAACACACCTTTAATTATTAAATTGCAATAAAAAATGAGTTAAAAACTGAACAAGCCTAATTTATTGATCAAACTGAATCCATATATCCTAAATACAACTTAATGAGCAGACTTAAACCAGTTATAACTACAAATTATGATAATGCAAAGACCTTGAAAATCACTTACAAATTGTCCTTAGCCACTATGGCTTGAAACAACTGCGAAACCAGAACCCCTAACCTATTTTATCCAACCCAATGATCTCTGAATTAACAAATTCCAACACTGCTTCAACCCATGTCCATTTCCATTACCAAATTGACCCAGTTTGACTTTTATTGACCAGCATCCAATAGTGATTGAAACTTGATTGCAGGCTTGTAAAAGGATGTAATAAGCTTATATAAGCTTATTGGAGCTTAAAATTAAGCTAATAAGAACTTGTATGTAAGACTTTGAATTGAAAGTTTGAAACAGTAGACATAAAATGTGAATTGTAAACACAAACTGATATTGATGCTTGAAATGAGTTTCAATACACTTAAACACTTAAGTTTGATACAAATTAACAAAAGATTACATGTTTTATACTAAACTTAAAGCTTTAAGATAAAAACGACATTAAAGATAAAATAAAGACTACTAGTCTCTTTACTTCTCCTCCTTTAGCTTCTTTTTATAATCCATGAGTCTTCTCTCTCATCTCTGAATAATTCCCACTAGTTTCTCAGCCATTGGATGGCTTAAAACTGATCATGGCCTTTGAATGAGATTTTGGCGCCAAAATTGGTGTTTGACAGATGGGGTTGAGTGAGGGGGAGGGAGGATCATTTAATGCTATTTGGAGGGTAGCTAAGGTGGGGGGGGGACATGGTTGAGTGGAGGAGAGGAGGGGGGATGGGTTGCCTGGAGTGTTGCAGGCAAGCAGTTGAAGATGAAGACTTTGGCGCCATTGGGGTATTTGACTGGATTTGACCGGTTGTTAAATATTGGAAGGGGTCCAAAAATGCTATTTGACAGGGGGTCTCTTGGGTTGGCAGGGTCACAATGGTTGTGATAGGGTCCAAGGGTCAAAAAGGGTCTTAATATGACAAGGACCTATGTTGTATTTTCTGAAAATTCAAGGGACCATTTCTGCCAATTCTGAAAAGTTGCTCCAAGGACTAAAAGTGACAATCTCAAAAAGTACAAGGACCAAACTTGCCATTTTCCAATTTCCAGAGGCCATTTTTGCCAAATTTCAAACTTGAAGGACTAAACTTGTAATTTTCTCAAACTTTTTATATTTTTCACCAAAGGACTAATTTTGACAACTTATGATTTTAAAAGGACCTTTGGTGATTTTTCTTTTGAAATTATGTGCTCAGGGACTGTTTTTGACAACTTTTGAAACTTGGGGGACTGAAACTGCCAATTATGCAAACTTAGCTCATTTTTCATCTGATTTTGAACATTTTGCATCTGAAACATATAAAATGCAATTTTGGAATATTTTCAGTATTTTGATGCATTTCTGAGCATTTTTAAGCGTTTTGCAGTTCAGATTTGACTAAAAATGATGAGTATTTACACACTCATCAATAATCAAGTTAATTGTTGCACTAATATTTAATTTCAATCATCTTTAGTTTACGGGTGTTATCGTCTACAAGAACCCGAGAGCAAAACTTTGGAAATAGTCAAGCTGATATGTTTCGGCATGAAGATAGTGGAAAGGGATCCTCTTAAGTTGAGATGATCAACTTGACTCAAGTTGAGTATTTATGAGCCATTGAATTTGATCCAATGGCTCATAAAAGTTGTTTTGATTTGAGCCATTAGATCAAATCTAATAGCTCATAAATGGCCAACTAAAATCAAATTGATCCTGTCAACTTGAGAGGCACAAGATACTAAGATAGTAATGTGATCCTTGACTAAAAGAAAGAAACTTTATCGAGCAGTTATATGTATCTTTAGATATTATATAATATATATGGAAGAATCATAATTGTCGAGTCTTTGGCAAAAAGGTGCTTTCAGTGGATGCATTATTTATAGAGAAGTTGACGTGGTCCAGTTAGTCGGAGAATGAATCCATAAAAGGGTGTATTTGTTTATGTTCAAGAAAATAAACATAAAATAAAAATAAAATAAAATTTGTAGCTTCTTACCTCTTACCTAGTTCGATCAGATTTGGAATTGTTTGTTTTTTTATTTTTGAGTAATAGGCAGAGGCGGTCAGACATACTATCTCTTACCCAATAAGAGGTTGATGCCTTCTTTTACTTTTTTTTTGAACGGCAAATAAAAATATGTGTAAAACGCAAACTCTGGCAAAGAGCTAAAAAAAACTTATAAAGGCTTTCTTTTTAACCAATCATTCCAACACGACACTTTAGAACCTCTAACTTTTAATCAAGAAAAAGAAAAAAACGAATATTATAAAAAATGTCACATTTCCTCATATGAGAGTTAAATGTGATATTATTCCGAAACTTCCAAAGCATCCACCACGTAGTAGCAACAATCACGAACATTCTTTCTTTGTTGGCATTTAGATTCTGCATATTATCGATCCAATATATGCAATCCGCTACATCATAGATCAAAGGAATGTGAATATCACACCGTATCCGCACCAACCTCCACGCCAAAGATGCTACTTCGCATGAGAAAAATAGATGATTGTTGGTTTCCATTCCGACATTGCACACCGGGCACAAAATTGACTGAATGTCCATATCTCTTCGAGACAAATTCAAACGGTGAGGTAATCTGTCCAACCGTAAATGCCAAATAGAAATGTTCAACTTCCTAGGCAAGGATTTACACCACCTTGTAGATGCTTCCATGGATGGAAGAATGAGATCATCAATATACTTTCTTATCCCCCACCGTGAACAACCCACCGTGAACATGGCGTTGGTCCGACCACCTGTAAACGGACGTCTCCAATGCCAAGACCAAACACCGTTAACTAGTCTCTCATTGAGCAAGCAATTCTCGTTCATATCCAAGCGAAACAACCTGTTATAACGAACACAAAGAGCAGCCTCTCTAAGCCAAGGGTCTTTCCAAAATCTCACATTTGATCAACACCCCACTTTACATCTCAACATCCCTTTTGGAATAATATCACTAGAATGTAAATGATTAACTGAACCAATGATCTTAGACCATAAACCGTGATTTTTACATCCTCTAGAGGCTAGACCCACTTCCTCCCAATGAATCGCTTTAATTAATTTTACCTACAACATATTCGGATTAGTAACAAGCCTCCACCTCCATTTTTGTAACAATGCAAGATTGAAGGCTTTCAAATTCCCAACTACCTAACCCCCTTTTTCTGAGGATGCCAAAATGTTCTCCCATTTGATCCACGACATCTTTTTCACATGTAATCTCCACCCCAAAAGAACCTAGCCCTTAATCTTTCTAACAAATCAATTATGGATTCAGGCACTTTAAAAATTGACATATAATAAATACCAACACTTCCCAAAATCGCCACGTTAATCTTCCTCCTATGGATAAAAGATTAGCCTTCCAAGATAATAATTTGTTTATGAACTTATCGACCATGACTTTCCAATTAGTCGTAAGTCATACTAAATCCTATTGGCAGACCTAAATACATGAAAGGTAAATTACCTGCTAAAAAACCCGTGAGCTGAGCCATATCTTTAACCTCCTCTGTTGTTACCCCGATGTCGTAAAGGTTGGATTTATGAATGTTTATCTTTAGGCCCGAAACTAAATAAAAATCTTTTAGAACCCGTATAATGTTCACCATCTCTGCACGACTCCACTCTGACGCCATAACATCATCGTCGGCATAAAAAAAAATGAGAAAGGTGTAAGCTTGGATCACCTAAAACGACCCCACTTACTAACTTTCCTTGAACCGCATCCCTTATAGCAATATGTAGACACTCCATAATAAGAATAAAAAGGAATGGGGATAATGCTATTTCCATGAATAATTAGTAAATGTTATCACCAAATGTTATATTGGTAAGACATTTGACTTCCTCACAAGAGGTCAATGGTTCAAACCTCACTAGTTATATATTTGAGGGTGTTCAGAAAGGGTGAGAAATGATCACGTAGATTACCGGTTAAGCCGTATACATATGAATATATAAAAAAAAAACTCGCTCCACATAAAAAAAATATCTGTTATAGAGTAAATGTGTAAAACTTTTTCCATCAAAATATTTAACATTCCTTTATAATAAATGCATAAACATTTAAGCAACAGATTATTACTTTCTCCGTCTTAAAATTAGGGTTCATTTTTTTAGTACGTCTTCAAATAATTATCCACTTCTCATTTTAATCAATAAAAAAAGATTTAATGAGTGGAGATGCTATTTAATTGTTTAAAAAAATGTCATGACTCCATTTTTCTAAAAATGAGTCTAGTTGTCGTTAGACAATAATTTTGTAACTGAAAGGAACATATTTTATTGCAAAAAGTTATAAGTGGATATTTGTGCTTTAAGATCATCCGTAATAATGCATGCTTGCATGCGTCTTGGGTGCCAAGTTGACAAATAGCACGCGTCTTCGCTATCACGGATCGTCCCAAGGACGCATCCTCAACCAAAATAGTGCAAGACTCAGTCGTCTGTACACCTGAGTCGTAAAGGAAAGTTTTGTGGGCCCAATTTAAGTTGTGTGAGCTGTTATTTTGTTTATGTTGTGTATATTTAACTGATGATCACATTTATCTTATTACAATAAGTTGGTTGTAAACAAAGAAAACTGAGTTGACGATTATGTGACACTCATAACCGCGATCAGGAGCCTCATTATTACACTAGGTCTAAGGTAGGTGAAAAAAGAAAAAAAGTTGTGCTTTAAGGATGGTTGAATATGGAATCCAAACACCACCTTGAATTGCTTGCCGTTTCTTGTATAATCTATATATATATATATCAACATCAACACACAAACTAAACGGTGCTTCCAATAATAAACAACCCTCATCAGAAAACACAAAATGACAATCTCAAAAAAACAAAACCAAACATTGATATTCTCATACGGCACCTTAAAAAAAGGCTTCGCAAATCACAAACTCATGCAAACCCTCATCTCCCAAAAAGACGCAGTTTTCATCGGGAACTACACCACAGACGTCAAACTCCCTCTCGTACAAGGCCCACACGGCGTCCCCTTCCTCCTCAACCTCCCATGCACGACCTCCTCCCACCGTGTCTCGGGAGAACTCTACTCCGTCACTGAGGCAGGACTCCAACGCTTGGACGTGCTTGAAGGTGTGACGTTGGGACATTACGAGAGGCTGCCTGTTGGTGTAAGGGAGGTGGGTGGTGGTGGTAAAGGAGTGGTGGTCGTTATGGCTGAGGCGTATTTTGGACATAGGAGCTTTGCTGAGGAGATGTGGAGGAGGAGTGGTGAGAAGGGTTTTGAATGTTTTGATCGTGAAGTTGAGAAAGGTTATGTTAGGAGGGATTTGAGGCCTAAGGATCGGAGTTTTCGTGAAATGATTGAGGTGTTTTGCGCCGAGGGTTTATGAGGTTTGGGCTTAATTTGTTTTTGTTATGTAACCGCAGTAGCATTAAGAGCTTAAAAGTGTTTGTTAAGGTAGGTGTGATTATATATTGTGTAAAATGAAGTAAAGGTAGCGTTAGAATTTTAATGCTTGTTTTAACCTCAACTTTTCAACAAAAATGCCAACCGCTCCAAAATGCTCTGCGCCCAAACATTCCCTTAGAAACTGAAAACCCTATGCCATGTGTTTTGAAAGTTAGTATTGCGTTGTAAATCGTAGATTGTTTTTCTTTATTGGGTAATCATGGTTTCCGACCTTTTGGGCAATTAATCCACGTGAGTTTGAACCCACCACCACACAGACTCAAACCAAGCAAATCACCCTCTTTTTAGAAGGTTGGTGTGGCCACTTCAGGGTTGTTTGCACCTAACCGGAGTTGAACTTTAGACCTCACATATCTTAGTGTGATAGCCACAAGCCCTATTGCCACTAGGCCACCCGTAAGTGGTTAAACCGTAGATTGTTTGGGTAAAGTGAAACGGGTTCTTGTTATCTCATTATTTAGGGGGAAAAAATTGGTTTAGAAAAAATGATTTAGGAATAGCTGCAACAAAACTGATTCGGTATATTTGATTATTTCATGATCGTTTTGCATGTAGATCCTTATATAAATTTCGGCCAAAAAGTTTTTAAAACAGTCGGTTGTTTGATTATCACGACTTTACACAGTTAAATTAAAGCACATCCAAACAGTACCTCGTGCAGGCTTTTGTTATTGCTGATTTCTGGTTTTGATAATTTTATATCACATACATATATAGTTACTATTATCTGGATTTTGATGCTTAAAAAATTGAGCTATTCACTGACGAGTGCTTATATTTATTAATATATTTTAATTATTAAATGTTTGTTTTGACAGCTTGTTGAAGAAGCAACTGAAGTTGCTATGTGGTCCGAATAAATTTATCATTCAAGCTTCGGCATGGATGACATTGTTCTGTGAATCTTAAAGAGTCGCAGCCAGATTGCAGTGTAAGTATATATTTAAGGATGAGTGTGTTTCAGCATTGATTTATGTTTATTAATTGTAATCTTGATGTTGGCATGTTCTGTTGCCCAAACTCGTGATTAATTATGTATCAATTTACAAGAATTATATTCTGATTTTGTGGTTTAACTCTGATCCATCTTAAGATATCATGATCACATGTATACATTTGTCAACGTACAATGACTACAAGTTCTGTATCGATTGCCCTTTACCTATCACACATGGTATGTAACTTCAATGAACATAATGAATTACAAGCCCGCACTATATACTTACAATAAGGGGCACAAATAGCGGGTAAACACAAACTTTATATGCTTTTTATATGGCAATCACAATATTTATAGAATTTCTATAACATTCACAAGCGAGTTTGCATCTTCTTTTGTGATGGTTAAGCATATGCAACCTTCATTGTGTTTGTTTTATCTAGCAGAGAAATGCAACTTTCACCTTACTCGGATAATACTTTTGCTCCTGCAAAGGTATCCACCATCTGTTGCACGGTTGTCTCAATGCAACACCATATTGAATTACTGCGGTTGGTGTATTAAAGAACTTAACTTTGAGAATTTGTGTACAGACATAACACAGGTGCAGCCACTGCCATTACATTTTGCGTATAGTTTACTGACCTTAGATGGCTCGGTTTTGATGTTGGTGCATGTCCATCCTTCTGGGCACTTGCAGTTGTGTTGTTACTGGTGTCGCACAAGTGAAAAAGGTATCGGTAAAATAGTAAGTAATATACAACATGTTCCAAGTATAGACCCGGCCAGGTAACTAAATAGTGGACGTTGCAAAATGGGCGGGTTGGGTGACGGGTCAGACCCAGGCTTTACGGGTCTGGTTTGACTAGCAAACATTCTTTTGTCAGTTTGCTAACATATATTAAGCAGTCCAATAAATATGAATATGTTGACTATTTTAACTACAATAATAATAATCTACCTTTTCTAGTATATGTTGCAACTTGGTAAGCATCAAACATACACCTTGGTCTCTAAGCGAGTTTTGACCCATTTCATTTTCTTTGTGTTTTAGGTTAAAGAAAAATATTTATAGTACTTCTTTGACTATATGTAAACCACAATCTAAATTGACACATTTCTGAGTGAGTGACTCGAAAGTGATTGAATAGGATGTGCCTAGAAAACTTAATGGTTCTTTATAGAATTAAATGACAGTATTCAGAGGCCTATAGGACTTTCGGAGGATGATATTTCCGTGAATTTATGTGACAGTCACATGATGATTAAGAACTGAAACTGAGACAAGAAACCAGTTAGAACAATCGTAAGTTTGAAAAGCTGTAACAAACAAGGAATACATAGGAGAGTGTTGGCTTACACTCTGGGACTCCATAGCTGATCTACTTTTTGTTTCAAGTTGTCTATTACAACGTCTTATGCTATAAATCTTGTCCATTTCAATGATTATCTTGTAAAATAATGAGAAGAGATCTAGTGAGAAGAAAATATGAAATGAGAAGAATGAGAAGAAATTTCAGACACACATTTCAAATGAGTGGGACAAGAAAGCTGATTCAAACACTATGATATGACAAATGGGGTTCTTTTCTTGACGGTGTCATTGCTTTTTACAAAAAACATGCTATTCGTATTCCTGATTTGAGTGCCCCTTATTTTGAAAGCGTAAGGAATCAAGATAACACTACAAATGAGCATCACTATCATTTTGAGATATATAATGAAACAATAAATTTTTAGTTGCGAGAACTTGTCTCAAGGTTTAGTGAGGAAATTGTGGAACTTTTAGAACATAGCTTAGTTTTGTTCATATTTATTCTAAAGTTTGCAAAGAAATACTGTTATCTTGATTTCACATAGCCAAAACTCGATAACTTGGAATTTCAGTTGAAGCACTATGAACTTGATGTGAAAGATCATCCACAGTTGGTAAAGTCATCATCTATAGCTGATTTATGTCAAGGCTTAGCATATACAGGAAATTCAAGTCACCATTATCTTGTTGACATGTTGATACGACTAGTGTTGATTCTTCCAGTGTCTATTGCAAGTGTTGAATGTGCGTTTTCAGCCATGAAAATCGTGAATAACAGATCATATAATAAATTGGTGATGAATTTCTTTCGGATAATTTAGTACTTTATATTGAAAAGGATATCGCAAATACCTTAAGTTTAAATAGTGTTTTAGATGATTTTAATGATGCTAAAAAGCACTGCGCGTGTGCAGTTGAAATGAAAAACTCTTATTGTACGACTCTTTAAATTGTTAATTTTAATTTTTGTCATTATCGTTTTCAAGTTTTTTGTTTTTTTGAATAATCCTGGCTCCGTCACTGCTTATTAACCATTTTAAGCAAATTCACGAGCGTGTACATGTGAAATGACCGAGTCAGATTGAGTCGGCTAGAGGTAGTCAAAGGGTGAAGTTGGTAGGAAATATTCAATGAAGATCGAAAGGTATTGTAGAAAGAAAACAACATATATTGTTTTCTTAATAATATACTGTATGATGTTATGTTTGTGAAAAATCTTTGTAAAACTCTGACTTCAACTTGTTAAATGCAGAGTTTTCTTTAATAAATTTGTATGATAAAGACGATAAAACCAGTCCCTTTTAATGGTTCATTTGTGGGAAACAAACATCAATACAAACAAAGACTATTTTTTCAAAGAAAAGGACGTAAAGCCTGCCCCGTCCAAAGCAAAACAAATAAATATATTAGTAATAAGCTTGTCACAAAGTGGGAATTCTAATGATAGTCTAATGAGATGTTGATGCCTTCTGAGTAATTTGCATTACAAAAAAGTAACTTTGTTACCCTTGTTTGAAAGGACTGTCTAACAAGTGCCCTGGATATTTAAGGGAAATACATAGTTAGTGTGATTACTGAATACGAAAATGCTTCCTCATATTGTGATTTTGCTTTTCTTCTTGTTTGTTAAAGGTAATATATCATACTCTCTGCATAATACACTGGCACATAGATTTTGTACTTGATGCAATTTCTTCTACATTTGCAGGTGCTTCAGGGGCTGCATTTACTTTGGTCAATGAGTGTAGCTTCACTGTTTGGCCTGGAATCTCAGGCACGCCTGGTTTCAACAGCACTGGATTCGAGCTCAGGCAGAATAGTTCACAGTCTTTCCAAGTTACAGATAGCTGGGATGGTTATATATGGGGAAGAACTAATTGCACCTTCAACCAGTTTGGTCAGGGTTCGTGCTCCACCGGTGACTGCGGTTCCGGTGAAATGGAGTGCTTTGGGAGAAACACTACCTCAGCCCTTACAGTGGCATCTTTCAGTTTGAATGAACTCGACATGAAGCGTTCAGTCTATGATGTGAGTCAGGATGGATACAATAATGATTTATGGATGTCTGTGGAGGCGACGGGCGGGTCAGGTCCATGCCAAAGTAAGGGTTGCAGTGACAACATGAATGACTATAGTTGCATAATATCCTCTGCATCAAATTGGTGTCAGGGTGCGGATTACACTGTTAAGTTTTGTTCCAGCACAGTATTTTCAATAATCAAATTAGGCGGCGAACTTAAATCCACCAACCAGCTTGTCTCTAGATTTGGATCATTCACGTTAGGGTTCTTTGGTACAGATTTCAGATACCTGGGAATTTGGTACACTAACGATGATCAATCAAGGAAAGTATGGGTAGCCAATCCAAACGAACCCATCATGGTCACCTCAAGTGCCCATGCCCTATCCATCCACCCCAACACTGGAAACTTGATCATCACTGTTGAAGGAAGGACTGTAATGAATATTACTGATGTTAGAGTTGGTCCAAACCCTGACGTGTCTGCATACATCCAAGAAACAGGTAACTTCCAGCTAATTAACAATCCCGACCAGAGGGTTTTGTGGCAGAGTTTTGATCACCCTGCCAACGTACTTTTGCCGGGCATGAAGTTGGGGTATGACAAGGCAACAGGGCGGAATTTCACCCTGACTTCTTGGTTGACCAATGAAATCCCTCATTCTGGAGCTTTTACATTGAGTTGGGAACCCACTGATGAAGCATCTCAGGGATTAATGATTCGAAGACGAGGCCAACCCTACTGGACTAGTGGGAATTTAGTAAATCAAACATTTCCATATGCTGTTACAACAAATGATCCACATGATATATATAGCTACAATCTCGTGTACAACAAGGAAGAACAATATTTTAGCTACACGTTCACCATTCACGAAAATAACTATTACAATTATGATGTTGTTTTACCAATGTGGATTTTGAAACCAGATGGGCAAATTACAATCACAAATGGTATTAATTCTACTGATCGGACTCCTGAGTTTTGTTATGGGTATGATTCAGGTGATGGTTGTGTGAAAGAATCGAGTTTGACTCAGTGCAGGACAAAGTATGATAACTTCAATAAAAAAAATGGAGATTTTACTTCTGAAATGACAAGAAATGATACCGATGAAAACTCAAGCCTAAGCATCAGTGATTGTTTTTCCAAGTGTTGGAATAATTGTAGTTGTGTCGGGTTTGAAAGCAACACCAATGATGGAATTGGGTGTGTTCTTTGGACTGGAAACCTTAGCTTTGTGGTTAGTCCGCACCAGAGTTCTACATGGAAGTACGTGATCAGTACCCAACATCTACTCAGTCCAAGTACTGCGTCTGCAGGTAAGCATTTTGATCAAGAAAGCACAAAGTAATTAGGAAAGTGGGATTTTATTGGTATTTACTAAAGGTATTAGCCATTTCCGTCTAAACAGAAAATAGAAGAGAAAAGAGCATGAAACGGATATGGATACCCGTGGGTGCAGCCATTCTTCTAATTTTTCTCACATTGGGGCTTTTAAGGTATATAGAGAAAAGAAAACAGAGACGAGAAGGTATAAAACACAAGTCCTTTAAATCTTCTATATGTTTGTACATTATCTTTGCTTCCTTCCGTTTGTTCATTGTAACTGATTGTAGAAGAAGAAAGACGAAAAAGAGATGCAAAATTTCTGGAGCTGACAGCTTCTGAAAGCTTCAAAGATGTACATCAGCTTGAAAGTATCGGTGGGAATGGGCATGCTTTACTATTGTTTAGCTTTGCCTCTATTATGACTGCCACCTGTGATTTTTCAGTTGAAAAAAAGCTTGGACAAGGTGGTTTTGGACCTGTTTACATGGTAACTCTACTTCCATGTTTAACCTACTTTTGTATTTTTCTTAAACTCTAACCTTTCAAACAGACAGAGATTTCATAAATTATAAAAATCAGGGAATACTAAGCGATGGACGAGAAATTGCAGTTAAAAGGCTTTCGAGAGCATCAGGGCAGGGTCTTGTGGAATTTAAGAATGAGCTCATACTTATAGCCAAACTTCAGCACACAAACCTTGTTCGGGTTCTTGGTTGTTGCATTCACGGGGAAGAAAAGATGTTAATATATGAGTATATGCCCAACAAAAGCTTAGATTATTTTCTTTTCGGTATGCAAAGTTCGTAAGGGAGTTTTTTATCACATCAATTTCATTTGTTGATTTTCATTCCTAATACAGACCTTAATATTGTATGTAGATTCAAACAAAAAGTCTGAGTTAGATTGGCCTAAACGATTTAACATCATTGAAGGAATTGCCCAGGGGTTGTTATACCTGCATAAGTACTCAAGAATGCGAGTTATCCATAGAGACCTAAAAGCTAATAACATTCTCTTAGACGTGAGTATGAATCCTAAAATTTCTGATTTTGGTATGGCAAGAATATTCAATCCAAATGAGACTCAGGCAATGACCAATAGGGTGGTCGGGACATAGTAAGAATGCTCTTTTTCCGTTACAACTTCAACCAATATTTAAGTACTTTTTACATAAATTTGTTGTTTGTCACTGGTTTGATACTATATGTATATTGTAATATTAAGTCAAACATTTTGTGATCAGTGGTTATATGGCTCCTGAATATGCAATGGAAGGAACTTTCTCTATCAAGTCCGATATCTACAGCTTTGGAGTCTTGATCCTCGAAATTGTCAGTGGAAGAAAAAATAGTAGTTTCAATCATCTTGGCCGGACATTCAATCTTCTCGGATATGTGAGTCTCACTAATATCATAATTCTACATCTTTCACATGCTATATAGTAGTAACTCAGTTGAAGATACTATTGAATAAAATATTGTTATGCTCTTCTCCTAACAGTTTTTGATCATTTCCTTACGAGTCAAGATAGGAATCGAGGGTTTCCCCATTACTAATGGCGTTTTATTGAATAGACCGAAAGGAAGCATAAACTAGTTTTTCCCTGGGCTTTAGCTAGGTCGACTTATCATAACATCACATAGAATGACTAATAAGAACACCAAGTTTTATCTTCGTGAACATAAATGACTATTTAAGTACGTCTTATGATCTAGGCATGGGAGCTATGGCAACAAGGGAATGCATTGGATTTGGAGGATCCATCAGTTGGAAGTACTTCTGATATACAACAGGTCTTGAGAACCGTTCATGTGGCTCTTCTCTGTGTACAAGAAGATGCAATGGATAGACCAACAACTTCAGATATGGTCTCCATGCTTCTCAATGACACCATATCCTTACCTACTCCAAACAAACCAGCATTCTTCCTTGGCAGGGCCGAGTCGAAATCAACTTCAAATGAAATCCAACCGGGTGATTGCTCTGTAAACAATATGACCATCACTGTTGCCGAGGGTCGATAAGGAGTGAAGGTGGCTACTTTTATACTATTTGCTTTCTCATTATATCTTATATTTTAAGTAATTATTTTTGTGCATACTCTCAACTTCAAATGAAGTTATTATTTAACTGTACTAAGTGGTGTTTATGATGGAAAATATGCTTTCTACTATACGCTCATGAAGTGATTACTGAAGGCGTAATACGTAATTGACTTTTGAATGAGGAAGATGATCCGGTGCCTTTTCTCTATGTGGACCCATAACAAGACCTTTTCTTTAAGAGCATCTTCAATAAATGTTAACTTTCAAAAAGTCATTGATACAAATCTTCTCTAATGCACAAAAGCTTTTCACAAACATTTTGTATAAACTTAACAAGCATACAATTAATGAAAATGACTTGTTGCTTTTCTACCAAAGGCTTGGTAGATTACAAGTCTTTCTTGCAAAAGTCTTTTGTAAAGTGGTTACCCCAATGCTTTAAGTCTTTTAATAGCTTTTCAAAATAATGAAAAGTCTTGTAAAAACTAACGCATTGCAGATGCTCTAATGGTTATGGACCTATTAATATGTAACTTTTTCTTTTAGCCCTTTTACCTTTCATATTAGACAGATTCAACCCTAGTTGTTAGAAATGTGATTCAAAATCCTACAAAACAAGTTTTAGAACCAATGTTTTGAAAATCGGGTTTTCAATCAACCCGGTCGAGTCATCGGATTACCGATTCGACCGTTGATTCAACCCTGTTTTCTATTAAAAAAACTATTTTTTTTCAACCGGGTAAAAAAAAAAAAAAAAAAAAAACACTTAACCCGGTCGGATTTCGAAAACTGGGTAACCCGGCGGGTCTAACCGGTTAACCTGTTTTTAAAAACCCGTTTTCTTTAATCGTTTTTTTGGCCGGAACCGGTTCAACCGGTTAACTTGGACGGGTCAACCCGGGTTTCAAAACATTGTTTAGAACCTGTGCACACATGTGGTTTGGATAGATAGTATAATGGGTAATAATATTTTGATCACTTTGTTTTGAACTTAAGTATTGTGACAATTCATAAATACATTGTTTTGTAATGTTTAAGTTTTTACTATAAAATTATATTAAATTCTAAGTACTTATATAATTATAATACACATGTATAATCAAGATCCAAAAGACAATAAAAATATGAAAAACTATATTTTAAACTTAGTCCGACCTTGGTCTCTTTCCTTTCCCTTTATCAGCAACATCTTGATACAAATGAATGTAACTTGACAACTCATAAGGAAATCAAAATTAATGTAGCTGAATAGCGAATCGAATATATATGGAAATCGAATCAGAAATAACTTGAACGGAAATTGCTCTGTCCCAATTCATATATCAATTAAATTTTGGAACACTGTCATCACCAATCCAATTCGCGATCGTGGTCGATCTGGATCGAATTCGTTCCATGTTATGGATCGAACGAACTGGATTGCAATTCGTGGCTACTATATCGAATAACTCTGATTATACCCAGTCCATCGACCCCAATACGGGAAACTTGATCATCACTAATGGAAGCGGAACCCTGATGACCATTGCTAACATTAACGCTGGTCCAAACCCGAATATGACTGCAACCCTTGATGACAACGGTAATTTCAGGCTTATTATAATGAAAATGACAAGAGGGTTTGGTGGCCAAGTTTTGTTCATTCAAGTAACGTACTTTTACCGGGTATGAAACTTAGGTATGCTGTTACAACTGGGCAGAATTGGATATTCATGTCTTGGTTGGGTTTTGATATTTAGTAGAAGCGGGTGACTCGTCTAACCCATATTGAACTTTTTCAAGTTTTTTGTTTTAGTTTATCGTTTACAGTTTTCATACTAACGTATGTTTTCTTACATATTTATAGTCACATAGAGTAAACCTAAACATAAAATGTGTGGTCGGATATTGAGAGTGGTGTAATAAACTGTGGAATCATATGCGATTTACCATAAGCAAATTAACAGACGATTATGCCCCTCCAACGGAAGATTATGCTCCTCCAACTGATATGCCATTTAATTGCCAATGAAACTTTCTTGTCACGCCCCCAAAATGTCACAATGAAATGGTAACTGGGGGCGTGGCTTTATAGCACAAAGTCACCAAGTATAAAGAATGACCTCTACATGAATCTTTTGAAAGTGCACGTTTAATCTCATCAATGAGGTTTTACAAGACAATGTTTCAATAATCCACAACTAAACGTTTGAATTTAATACAATAAATCTTCGAATCGATGAGACCGCAAAAATGTGACTCTTAGTAATGATGCTCCAGATGCAAACCATGCATATGCGTCTAAGGACCTGAGAAAAACATGCTAAAATGTCAACACCAATGTTGGTGAGTTCATAGGTTTAAGTATATGTAAAGGTGGACCACAAGGTTTAATGTTTGTTTGGCCGTTACATTCGGTCATTAACAGGTAATGGTTTGACCGGTACATTCGGTCATGTATATACATAGCAGTTTGGCCAGTTCATTCGGCGATGTAGGCGTAATCGTTTAAGATACTTGTGTTCGTATGTAAAAGTAAGCAATGTATTCTCACTATGAATATTTCAAAATAAGTATAAATAATGTAAAAACGAGGCTATGAAACTCACATCAAGCAAATGTGAATATCGTAATAAACGATGGCACGCAAAACGAGGCGCAAAAATCCTAACCGCAACCTAATTAAATAATAAGGAGCTCATGCACATCATTAAAATCATCTTAAAATGAGTCTAAACTATTTTTTGCATGCTACTTATGTAAATTATAGTATCAGTTTTAAGTGAGCCAAAAATCAATACCAGATACATGGATTAGTATAGGTTAACAATTTTTAAGGTGGGCTAAAAATCAATACTCGATACACTTACCACATTGAGATTTATTGCATGATACATATCATACTAATTTACAAAGCATTTAGGCCTTCTTTAAATAGAAAAACTTAAAAATTCAGCTTGCTTATTATAGAAATTCAATAGCTTACAAGAAAAGAAGTATAATGTACACTAATTTAATGCACAAATTTAAAAGACAAAACACAAGTCTTATTAGAACCATAATGTACACTACTTTAATGGTATTAACATAGTCAATGTTTTTAATGTAGTCAATTAATTAACTGGATAATAAATACAATTAATGCAGTCATTAAAATACTCATTACATAAAAATACAAATTATCAAGCATATTTTACAACCAACTTAAAACACAATTCTTGTATTAAATGTCACTAATACAAATAATGAAGCACATTATACAAATATTCAAGCCTAAAGAGGAAACGGGCTAGAGTCAGAATGGGCACGGGCCAAACGGGCTCATGTTATACGAATCGCTTTAAAAAGTCCAAAACAGGATCCATACTGGAAACTACCGGGCTAAACGGGTATGCTCATGTTATACAAATTGTCACCTCTAATATTAATTATCACAATTGTATAATGAAAAACATTGTCATCAGTTAAGGAGTTGAAATACGTCGCATGACATTCTTGATGTCCCTAAATTTATTATCAAAAAGAACATGATAAACTAAAATACATGATTCACCGAAAAAATTTTATTTCAGAGTATCCGTCGCCGCAACGCGCGGGTACCATGCTAATGTAAATTATTAAGCTTTATGGGTGGGCCATGACCCACCTTACCGTCCAGATACCTACGCCGCTCCATATGAAGCTATGATATTGAATCATCAGAGCACCCGGTGTGATGATTTTATAGCTCGCCGTGCCAACATGGCACCCTTGTTGTGCCTCTCATGCCACCGCCCCCCTTTAAAACCGTGTGACTAAAACTTTGTAGTTCCATTATAAAAGTACATGCAACATACATTAATAAATAGAATTGATAATAGAATGTTGAATATACCCTGCCAATAGAAACATCATTGCTGCTTTTCTTTTGTTGTTTCCATTGTAGACTTGGTGACTAAAGTGCTTTAACCCTACTTTTCGCAAAATATGTTCTTGATAAGTTGCTTCCACGAATTTTTAGTACTGCCACCTACTGTTATACTTTTTTTACAACCTGTAGATAAAACCTCCCCGGAGACATTGAGAATACCACTCTCATCTATGGCAAAGCAAAGCTTGATAGTTTGAGTGACGGCTGGAATGATATCGAGCAAGAATGAGCCAAGTAAGCGGTTTTCTGTGGTTTTGCAACTTTCACCCTCGTATACATTAATTGCCACACGGCTTACTGGTTTGTCATATTCCGTAAGAAAAAAGACTTCCTTGATGGTGGGTATTGGTGTGTTCCTTGGGAGGACAACACACATATCATCATCTTCATCGTTCCCGTTACCAAGAGAGATAGGAGTGACATCTTGCACGAGTTCATTACCTTTAACACCTAAGTTTGCAGCCAAAACAGCTGCACCGTAAGCAACACATTCGTCCAGGTTAATGCTCTTGCAAATTGGTTTCCCGTCGAAGAATTCCATCAGCATTTGTTGCACCTTGGGGATCAATGTTGACCCACCAACAATAACTACATCATCGACATCTTTCTTGTGCAATTTCCCATCCCTCAAACAAATCTTCACATGCTCAATGCACTCCTTAAAGTAACGGGCATTTAGCTTCTCAAATTCTTCCCTGCTAAATCTAATCGAAAAATCAAGTCCCTTGTAACGGATCTCAATGAATGTTTGAGTTGTTAAGGATAGATCTCTCTTTGCTTTTTCACAGGCAACTTTTAGTCTCGTCATTGCTTTTGCGCTCTTTGTCACGTCTCTCCTTTCTTTTTTCTTAAACTCTTTCACACAATGGTTCACCATCAACTTGTCAAAAACTTCACCACCCAAATTAGGGTCACCGCTCGAGGCTTTAACACTGATGGTACCAGCCTTGTTCAAATTAACAAGTGACACGTCGAATGTTCTTCCACCCATATCAACGACGACAACATTTTTCTCTTTGGGACAATATAAATCTAGACTCTTATCTAAACCATAAGCAATTGCTGCTGATGTTGGCTCATCGATCAAGCGCATAACATTGAGGCCGGCCACTGTACAAGCATCCTTGGTTAATTGTCGTTGTTCGTCACTAAAATAGACAGGGACAGTAATTACTACATGTGTGACTATTTTTCCAAGGTATGCTTCAGCAGCCTCTTTTAAATCTCTAAGAATCATAGAATACATATCTTCACATGAATATCCTATGCTCCAAGATTCAAGTTCAAATTTGAGCATTGAATTTTCCGCATCTCCTTCAGGCATCATAAAAGGCCATAACACAACGTTCTTCTGCACTCTACCATCCTTGAATCCGATTCCCATTAAACGTTTAAGATCTGAAAGTTGGAAAAGGAAAATGTTTAGTAAGCAGTTCATCAACTAAATAACAAGCTCACATAAATATCTATACTACATTATAAAGCATTTGAGACGTTCAATATATAAATGGAAGTCTTAAAATTTTAAGACAAAAAACATTACTATAAAAATAATTACCAATTTAATGGTAAAAATTGAAAAATAAAAGTGCTAATTATTTATACTATTAATAATTTAGACGTTCTACTTTTGAAAAAAATATATCTACTATGTTATAAAGTATTTGAGACATGCTAAATAAAAAAGGTTTAAAATGTAAAACATTTGCTCGTAAAAAAAATAGTTACCGGTTACCCGCCGCCGCATTGCGCGGGTACCCTTCTAGTACTATATAACCTGCTAACACAAAATAGAAAAACTCATTGTCCAACAATGATGACATTCTTTGGTTTGTCTTAGGGCTAAGCATCGCAAACCCAAAAACCAACCGGTCCGAAGAACCAACGGTCCGGTCTCGGTCCCAACTTTTTTCTTATTTCGGTCTTGGTCTGGTTCTGTCTGGTCCGATCTTACGTACAAACCGACCAATAATGCCTTTTTGGACCGGATCGACTGAAGGACTGGACCTGACCAACTCGGACTAGACCGAACACATTCGGTTCGGTCCTCGGTCCGTAGTTTTGGTCTAATTTGATTTCGGCCCGGTCCGGTTCGGTCTTAGACCGATGCTCAGCCCTAGTTTGTCTAATATGTGCCTTGGTTTCAGGGTATCAGTTAGGTGCATTAATTCATCCCAAACTTTTCGTTTAAATTTAAAAAGTAATTTAATACATATTATTCAAGCTTATAATTTACCATTATTAGTTCTGATTTTCAATTTAATGAATCTAATGTTTTCTTATTTGATCATCTAAACTAGTGTCATGAGGGCACTGGTTAAACAAACCCTTTAATTTGGTAGTTTTGGGGAATGAATAAAGTCAAAGTAGGTCATTGTTTGTGAATCAAAGTAGTGATCATTTGTTAAAATGTGCTTTAAACAAGGTAACTCCATGATTCCCGTTTTACTAGACCGGAATACTTATATGCTAGTACATAAAATCAAAGTAACTTAGGTTATATGTATCTTATCGGTCGGATTATATTTTAATCATAGATTCATATATAGTACATAACAAGACTACTAAAGTAGCAATTTATACATACTATATATAAAGTAGATCAGCAGAAAACTAAAGATTAGAAAGTTAAATAAGAGTACATGTATACTAATGGAGGGTTGTTAATCAGATGAGCTTACCAAATACGTTGTTTTTAGGGTCCGCCATGCTTAGAAATCTTTTTGCGGCTTCACCTGTTTATTAGGAATGATCTCAACACGGTTGTGCTTATCAGACCAGGCAACGCATGATGAATAGTTCTGCGCCATCCCATGCAACGCATGATGGAGTATTCTTGTTACCTTGTTTATTAGGAATGATCTCAACACGGTTGTGCTTATCAGACCAGGCAGCCACGCGAGAGTATGTTGTTCCAATATTAATACCCACCGCAGTTCCTATAACTCTTTTCGAATATCTGTAAGGTTGTGGTTTTTCGAGTCTTTCGTAGGACTCTCTCTTTTCAGGGTGCATCTTTTGGTACGTAAAAGGCTTCTTGGTATCTTAAAATGTATAATATGATGATGTAGGTGTATAGCACGACTGAGATGATCTCAAATATTAGAAAATATTATGGTTTTGATGAGGTCTGATTGATCTTTTATATGCGATCCAGCGAGTGGATGTTTGGAGATATTGAGGATCCATTATATTGTACGTACGTACTCCGTATAAGCGTATAATTATTAAACTAAAGTCCCGATCGAACTCAAACTCCAATAAAAAAATTGGCGAAACTCAAACTCCACTATAAAATGGCTAGAAATCAAAATTTATTGTTAACATGCTTAGGATGTCACCCGTGAGTAATGGGCACAGGTACCGGCCTCTAAGCTGTCACCTTCACACGTAAACTGTAACATTTTCACGCATATTATTGAAAGTTTTGAAAATCAAACTTCTTTAAAAGTTGAATAATAACCTAAGACATATTGATATATATGCGCACAATTAGTTAAGTATCCACTAATTATATATTACTAACATCATTAATAATAATAATAATAATAATAATAATAATAATATATTTTTGTGCTTATGAATTTGTGCGACTAGCGGTACCCGTGTATTAAAATCGCAATACCAAATATGGACGAACTTGAATTGAGAATTGATATATAAAATATATATAATTTGATACTTTGATAATTGATATTTTTCTTCTACTCTTAGAGAGCTAGGTGTGGGAGACCAACAACACGTTATTCATCTGTTACCTCAGCGTCATCTCATTACCTTCCCAATAAGATACCAATAACTAAAACCATCCCAACAAAATACCAATAACACTTATTGGATCCCACAAAGTACGTCACAAAAAAATATCCACTTATTCAAAAAAAAAAAAAAAAAAAAAAAAAAAAAAAAGAAGTTAAATGGCATCAGCCATTGCACCCACTATTTTACCAATAACGGACGAATGACATGTACTATGGTGTGGTATAACATGTTGTTCGTGTGTTTGGCGGACAAGCAACACCCATACTAGCACTCTTAGAGCTCAAAATGGACGACTAGTATATTGTGTTTTTTTAATAGGTTTATGTGACTAGTAAATATATCTACTAATAACTTCAAAAATATTTAAGTAATGTATAAATGTAAGTTTAATATAAAATAGGTTCACGGTTATTTTGAAAAGTATACACACGGACACACGGATATTTTAATATGAATGTGATGGGTTTGCTGATTGGGTTTACCCATAACAGGTATACATTACCCACCACCCGCTGATGGGTTCATTTTTTCACCAATGACCCACCCGCGGGAAAGAATTGACGATGTTACCCACCCATCACAGAAAAGTACCCGCGAATTATGGGTTTGTTTTCTCGCCCATTGCCATCCCTAAACATGCTACGTAATTTTTTTCTCATAGAAAAATAGGAACTTTGTCTTTTTATAACCTTTTTTTTACAATTATATGAAAATAAATAATTATTATGTTTGATTTTACTCTCTTTAACGACAATTGTATAAAAACCTATCATGAAGCTAGCATTAAGCGTTATAATGATTAGATATGGCGTTACGAGGGTTAGAATGCTACTCTATTCAATTACAAAAGTTTTTGCTACATCTTCTAGAAATCCAATTGAACGAGTGAGGCTTTACATCATTTAGAATCACATCTTTGTTGCTTCGGTTGTTCTTGAAAGTTATCTCATTTTCATTCCACCAAAGAATCCAAATAGTTGATTGAATTACACCATCAAGAAGGTATGAAAGTGTAGATGAGAGATTTGCCTGATCCGCTAAACTGATTGCCTAAAAAATATATGAAGGAATTAAGTTGTAAAGATTTCACCATTTTAAAATGTCAATCCATGTTTGCTTTGCTATGGCACAATGTACAAAGATGTGATTTTCTGTTTCGAAACCATCGTCACAAACGGGGAACCGAACCGACTTTAGATCAATTCCTTTTCTATTTAGGTTAACTTTTGTTGGAAGTCTTTCATTTGCCACTCTCTGAGTATTGATATTTATTTTGATAAGTATGTACTTGTTCCATCTTGTTTGATCTTGAACCATGGTTGTTGTAGAGCTTGTGTAGATACTTCTAAAAGCTTTAACCAAAACTTTTCTTGAAGCACAAGCTGTAAATTCCCATGAGTCTAGAGTTGCTAAGGTGTAATTGAGAAACAAGATTATTTAGTATCGCTACTTCCTGAATTTCCACTTCATAAGTTGCTAAGGTGTAATTGAGAAACAAGATTATTTAGTATCGCTACTTCCTGAATTTCCTCTTCATAACATGGAGGCTAGGGATGTTAACCAGTTCAGTTATCGGGTTTTTCTATTTATTCGGTTAGATTAGTTCGGTTAAAATTTTCTTCTTAAAACCAAAACCGAACCAAATTCAAATTGGATTTAACCGAACCGAAAACCGAATTTGAATTTGGTTCAGTTTTCGAGGTTGACACGAGTTATATAATTTAAATATTTTTTTTCATTGAGTTTACAAATTTTTATAAGGGATCATTTAATTAAAAATATAATAACTGAGCGGCCTCACATAATCCCTTTTTATAACCAAAAAATAAAATAAAATTCAAGCTTAAAAATGTTATCTTTCTACTAGGATAGAGTTTTAGTGGTTTTTTTTATATAAATATATAAAAATATATATATTTATATGAATTCGATTTTCGGTTCGGTTTTCATTTTGCCAAAACCATATCCAAACAAAAAACCAAAATATTTAATTTGGTTCGATTCGATTTTGACAAATTCGATTCGGTTACAAATTTGGTTCGACTCGGTTTCAGTTTTTAGTTCCTGTGGGGCTGTGGGTATTACCCGAGTGATGGGTCAATGATATTTGGAGGGATTTGCGGGCCTGTTTTCATTTAAGGGGCATTTACATACATCCCCACATACACATCACTATTTACATATTTTCCCAAACCTTGCTTTATTAAGCTTGTACATCATGCATTAAAAACTTGTATTTGAGGAAATATGTAAATATTGGTGTGTATGTGGGGATGTATGTAAATCCCCCTTCATTTAGTATAACAGATTAATCAAACGGGTGGGAATACTAGTGGCAACGGGATGACACGTTAGGGATCTTACATTTCTATAAATCACTTTTTCACATACACCCATTTTAAAACCATCTCAAACTTGCCTATGATACACATATACACACCACTAGGATCACTTAAGACCGATAGTCGATTACAACACACTTGGACTATCAGGAAATAAGAACAGATTGGTTGAAAGCCTTGTTTTATTATCAATGGTGGAATTGGTTGTTACAATTTATTACAAACGGTTACAAATGAGTTTGAATAGAGAGAATTGGAGAAAAGAACAATTAAAACCGACTAAATGAAATGAAAGGCTAACAACTATTTAAAAATGTGATTTTGGCGCCAAAGTTTGTCAAGAGCTTTTCTGGAGAATACATGTGTACCTCTCGTCTGAGATAAATCTCACACGTGCCCCTCACATGCCTACAATTGCTCTCAACAATCCATCCTCCCTAAAGGATTCTTGTCCTCAAGAATCAAATTGAGTAAATCTCTTGTAGAAGTCTTCAAGTAGCTCCCAAGTAGCATCTTGTGGGCTTCCATTGGTCCAATGCTCTAATCCATAAACTGCCACAACATTCTTCTTTTTCATCACCTTCATTTCTAAAATATTTATTGGCTCAACTTCTATTAGTCCTTCCTTGTACAATTGTGGTAAAGTTTTTTGAACAACTGACTGATGATCACCATTGCATTTTTTAAGCTGTGAGACATGAAACACATCATTTATTTGGGAATGAGGATGAAATTTCAACTTGTAAGCCACTTTTCCCACTTTAGCTAACACTTCAAATGGACCAAAGTACTTAGGAGAGAAATTGTTTTGTTTGCCTTTCCTTATGGATACTTGTCTGTGAGTTTGCAGTTTTAACAAAACCCAACTTCCAACTTTAAATTCCCTTTTTGTCTTGTTCTTGTATGCATGTTATTTCATCCTATTTTGAGCTCTTGACAAATGGAATCTCAACATTTCAATGGCTGCTTCTCTTGCACTAAGTGACCTATCCACAACATCCACTCTACTTAATCCCCCCAAGTAAGGCACATGAACTGGTGGTGGCTGACCATACAAAGCCTCAAAAGGAGTGGTGTTCATTGCAGAATAGTAATTAGAATTATACCATAGCTCAGTGATGAGTGTCTAAATACTCATCATTTTTGTACCATCTAAACTGCAAAATCATCTGAAAACACTCAGAAACACATCAAAATGATCAAAATATCACAAATCAGTGTTTTATGTGTTTTAAATGCAAAAAGATCAAAATCAGATGAAAAATGTATCAAGTTTGCAAAATTGGCAGTTATAGTCCCCCAAGTTTTAAAAGTTGTCAAATCTAGTCCCTGGAATTCAAAAAGGTGAAGTTTTGTCATTCAAGGTCCCTGAAATATTCTAAGTTGTTAAAATTGGTCTTTGAATGATTCTTTGGTCAATTGGCAAGAAAGGTCCCTAAACTTTGAAAATTTGCAAAAATGGTCCTTGGATTTCTAAAAAGGGGATTTTATGCAAAAAGGGTCCTTGCACTATCAATGTTTGTCATTTTTGGTCCTTGTGATAATTTTGGAAAAGTGTCATTTTCAGTCCTTGAGGTTTGGCAGATTTGCAAAAATAGTCCTTGTGTATTATAAACCAAACCGGACCCCTTTTAAATATCAAACCCAACAAACACAAGCCCAAATACATATCCAAGCCCAACTCCACATGACCCTTGACCCCTTTGGCTTGACCCTTGAGCCAGTTCACAATACATTTTGGCCCCAGTCATAATCCATTTTGACCTCCCCCTCGTATTACTAACACCGGTCAACAAAAGTCAAACAATCAAAATACCGCCCAGCACTGTAGCTCCCCCTCTCCCACCTCTGATTCTCCAAAACCAGAGCAGTTTTCCATGACTTTCTCCACCCCTCACCTTACCTTGTCCCCTCCACCTCCACTAACACCCAAGACTCTTAATTGATTGAAACCAAATCCATTAATTGATCAAACCTGCTCAAGAAATATTTGGCGCCAAAACACAAGTGGACGGTTCTGATGATATTTGATGATCCAATGGCTAGAAAATGGTGGGAAACAATCAGAGGTCAACAAGGATTCACAAAAGTCTATAAAGAGGATGAGAGATGCATTGTATGATCAATCTAGCATAACTTAGTTTTCCTTAATGTCGTTTTAGCTTAACTTAAAATTTCAGTGTATGTTTTGAATTTCAAGCTTTGTATTTCAACTCCTCAGTGTATTATTAAACTTTTGCAAGAATCAATTTAAAGTTTTAAGCTTAATTTCAAATTTATGCAGTTTCATATTTCAAGAATCTCATATGAATCAAATGTTGTTATAAGGTGTTTGTATGAACTGAAATAGATCACATAAGCTCCTGGAAAGCTTATTCAAGCTTTTAGAAACCTTAAAAAACAGTTTAGAAGCAAAAATAGAAAATCACCAAAAATACCAATTAAATAGTTTAAAAATCAAAAATCAGTTGGAAATGGTGTACACAGCTGGAGCAGGGTGAATTATGGATGGCCTTGGGTTAGTGGCTTAGTGGTAAGCCTATAGGAGTGTTCTTGGTTCCTAGTTCTTGGTTTTCAGTTGGAAAGCTTTTGTAAGCCTTTTTATTCATTCTTGCATTTCATTGTTGTATTTGTTAATTAGCTTAAATTTTTGTTTCTTTGTGTTATTCAGTCTTAGTTAAGTGTAATTAATCATTAAAACCAGTAGTTTGTTCTTTTAAATTAGTAGTTAGCAAAAATTTCATTTTGACAGTTAAAATAGATTAAGTCTCAATTCTTAGTTTTATGTTGTTATCACTGTTGGTTTAAGCTTATTTAGTCTTAATTAATGATACTATGATGTCTGCAATATGTTTCATGGTTGTAATTTGTGATTTGATTTGAAAAAGTTCAATAACAGTCATATAAGGGTGTTTGGATTTGCTTGCTTAAACTGACACAGGTCTTTTGTGTGTTGGTTGCTTGTACTTTCTTTGTGTCTCATTGGTCATTAACAACTCAAGCAAGTCATAAAAACAAGTGGTCATTTGTGGAAAAGTCAAAATCTCATTTGATTGCATCTTGTGTGTCCACTGTGTGAATTTCATGATTTATGATCATTGTTTTGTGTTTATAAGTTGTTAATCTTGCTCAAATCAGTCTTTATATACCTTAAAACATCACATTCAGTGCTTAAGATCAGATCAAAGTTCACTTTGGTCAAACTTTTAGTTTAAATCAAAAAGTCAAAAATTTCACTTGGTCGTTTTTGAATAAAACTTAGATTTTTACTGTGTGTTTATTAGTGAGATTCAGCTTATAAGCTTTTGGATTATCAAAGTTTGGTTGCTTAACAAAATTAGAAAAATGTTAGTTCACTTATGTCTAGCTTATTAAGTGCTTATTTTCCATCTTCTTTATAGTACCTTGTCTGCATAAATGCCCTGTGCACAGTGAGTGGTACCATTTTGAAAAGCTTGCACAGAGCTTATTAGTTGGTATAAGCTTGTGATTTTTGGTTCTTTGAGTAGCCAACCTGGCCATCTTAAATCTCAAGCTTGGTTTTTCATTTTGAAGCTCGTTTGGTAGGGCTGCTATAAGCTCAAACTTTGTCCCATTTTCTGTTTTTCAACACAAAAGTCAAGTGCTTATTAGCTTTTTCTTAGCTTTTCAGTGTTAACCTTTGTGTCTTTTAGCTTCATATCAGTAGCTTGTAGCTTATTTTATCTTGTTTGACCTTTTGTTTCAGTGTGTGAGCTTGTTTAAGCTTATTTCTCCAAAATAAGCTAATAAGCAAATCTGTTGATCCATAAGTCACTCAAACAGCTTATTTTAAGTTTGTACAATTTTTGTCTTTGTAAAAGTTTCATATTTTTAGTATTTAAGTAGTTTTCAAAAAGAAAATCCAGAAAAATATCAAGTTAAAATCAGTGATAGTGTTTATTTAATAGGTTTTAGCTTTTTGATTTTTCTTTTCAGCTTATTGATAAGAAAATCTTGTTTTTCTATTTTTCTTAGTTTTCTGTCATCATATAGTATTTTTAGAAAAAGTTTCATAATTTTCCTAATCCTTTTAGTATTTATTATAATTTTAAATAGTTAAAAATAGTAATTAATTAGTAATAAATAATTAAAAAGCATAAAAAATATCTTTTTAGTTTTAAAATTAGTTTTATCATATTTTAGATTTTTCCAAGTTAAAATTTTATTTTTCCAGTTGTATTTTATATTTTCTAGTAATTAAGTGTATTTTAAATAATAATTAATTAATAATAATTAGATAAAAAGTGTGAAAAATATATTTTTAGTTTTAAAATTAGTTTTATAATATTTTAGATTTTTCTGAATCATAATTTTATTTTTCTAGCTTTATTTTGTATTTTCTTCTATTTTAGAGTATTTTTAAATAGTTAAATTAGTTTTTAATTAATAATAATTAAATAAATAGTTGTAAAAATAATTTTCTTTTTCTAATAATTTTCTTTTATTTTTAGGATTCCAAAAATGTTATTTTCATATTTTTAGGTCTTTTATTTCTTAGTTTTCACTTTTTATTTTGTACGTGTACGTAGTTTTTAAACTTACGTTTTACGTTTCTTTTATATGATTGTTGTGTTTTCCAATTCTGTTCCCAATTCCATTCCAATCAATCAGTAGTGTAATTTCTCAATCAAAACCTTTACTGATCACTATCCTTAGTGATCACTCTATCATCTGAATTAGTTTTGACACACTATTGAGTCTCCGTGGGACTTAACGACCCGGGAATTCATTCTATTCTCCAGGACTTCATTGTATTTGTGTTTTAAGCAGTTTTAAGTCTATTACGGTTAGCCATTCACAAGTGGCTAGCTTGTGTGATTAGACTTGATTGTTTAGCACAGATCAAATTTTGGCGCCGCTGCCGGGGAGGCTTTAGCGTGTGTTTAGCCATTTTCAGACCCATTCTTGCACATAACCCACCATTTGTAAAAAGTTTTTTGTAAAGTTATAAGAATCTCAAAAAGTTCATTAGCACTTTTCCTAAAGTGTTAAAAACACCAAAAAAAATATAAAACAACAAAACAATCGTAGCGTTTTCTATCTTGTGTTTCTTTTAAGGTGATTCTTAAAGAAATACGATTTGGTTAAACGAGACGATACCAAAAATATTGTCCAAAAAAGTTTTTGAACCCTTTGCACAAATCATTACCTACGTCTTTTCAGTGGTACTTAATATATACATAAAAATCAACCACCGCAAATCAAGGCAGTGCACTACCTAACTGGGGGTGCGGCCATAATAAGTTCCCGAACATCAGATTTAAAACTTGCCTTTGTGTCACTTGTGATTTGGTGTACCTTTTTCAAAGAAGCCATTTCATTTGTGATTATTGGTTAAGTTCGCTTGTCGTTTTGCCTCATTTGTTTTGAAAATTGATTTTTATACTTAGTGCATGCGCACTCGTTCTTCCAGTTCTACAAGTCCACTTTCAGAACTTGGAAAGATTCCTCGTAGACGTAGAGGACGTTCAGCTCCTTCAGCCGTGACTGAGGAACGTCTACCACCACCACCTCCTGTCGAAATGGCAGAAGACAAACCCATGAATGAGCTTCTCCAAGCACCCATCGAGGGTTACGGAGATGCCATTGTTGTCCCAGCCATTGTGGCTGATACTTTTGAGCTCAAAACCGGGTTGCTTAATCTGGTAACCCAAAGCCAATTCTATGGTTTTGAGCGGGATGATCCTCATGCACACATTCGATGGTTTAACAAGATTGCATCTACCATCAAGTACAAGAATGTCCCACATGAAGCTATCAAGCTTCTTCTGTTCCCATTTTCTCTAGAGGGACAAGCCCGGAATTGGCTTGAGAAACAACCCCCTCGTTCTATAGAGACATGGGAAGATCTAGTCACCAAGTTCGTTAACGAGTTCTATCCTCCATCCCGAACCACAAGTCTTAAGAATGAGATAATGAAATTTTCTCAGAGATTTGATGAATCATTCGGGGAGGCATGGGATCGTTACAAAGAGTTGCTTCGCAAGTGTCCGCATCACGGTTTTACCGAATTAATGCAAATGGATACTTTCTATAATGGTCTCAATCAGACTAATCAAGACTCTTTGAATGCCTCCGCGGGAGGTAATTTCCTGAGCAAGACCACCAAAGAGGCCTTGCAAATCATTGAGAACAAATCTCAAGTCCGTCCTTTCCGAGCAAAGACATATCAGTCTCATGCTGGACCTTCTTCTTCTTCATCTCCCGTGAGTACATCTAGCACCGATGCTAAGATTGACAAACTCACAGACATTGTTCAGGCTTTGGTTCTTGCTAACCAGAAGAAAGTGACCTTCACTCAGACACCAACACATGCTGAAGTGAAGAAAGTAGAGAGTTGTGTTACTTGTGGTGGTCCTCATGCATACTACAATTGTACTGCCACCGATGGTAGTCCCTTTGAGGCCAATGCTCTAGCCGGTAGTTCACAGCAAGGAGGTAATCAATACCGTCCTCAAAATGAACCACACTACCGTGCTAACACTAATCAGGCACCACCCGGTTTTAACCAGAATCATAACATGCAAAACCGGAATCAGAACCAACCAAGAATGAACCAAGGTTATCAAAACCAAGGTAATTTCTATCCTGGACCCAATCAAGGTTTCCAACATCAAGGGAACCTTCATCAAAACAATTTCAATCGAGGGAATCAATTTCATGGGAATATGAATACTAATCAAGGGAATTTTGGCTATAATCAAAACATACGGCCTCAAATTATCCCTCCAGCTCCTCCCGTCATTGTTCCTCCAGGACCATCATCTGATGAGTTACTGAAGCAATTCATGAAGTCCCAAGATGAAATGAACAGGTTGTTGGTCAGTCAGATCGCTGATCTTAAGAAGTCTTTAAATGATCAACCCTCGGGCTCAGGAAAACTTCCGAGCAACACGATCGCTAACCCGAGGGGCGATGCAAAGGCGATCACAACCAGAAGTGGTGTTTCATATGATGGACCTGCTATTCCTACTACCTCTTCTTCTTCTCTCCCAAAGGTAGTGGAAAGTGAACCTCCGACACACAATGGACCTACGACTCCAATGCCCCCTCCACCTGTGGCAATGAGTCAAGTTACCAAGGAAACAACGGACAAGGTGCATTATTCAAGCCCACGAAGTACCGCACACGTCCTACCTTCGGTAGTCCAACCTCAAGTTGTCCAGAAACCCAAGTCAAATCAAGGAGTTGTTTTTGAACCTCCTGTAGCTCCTGTTGAGAATCAGAAATCCAAATCTTCTATTCCTTACCCATCACGTTTGAATGAGCAAAAGCTCCGCGAGAAAGCTAGTCATCAAATGGACAAATTTTTCCAAATTTTCCAAGAATTACACTTTGACATAAGCTTTGCGGATGCTATCATGTTGATGCCCAAGTTTGCATCAACTCTCAAACACATGTTAAGCAATAAGGAAAAGCTGTTTGAAATGGCAAAAACTCCTCTTAACGAGAACTGCTCAGCAGTTATTCTGAAGAAGCTTCCTGAGAAGCTTGGAGATCCTGGGAAATTTCTCTTACCGTGTGTATTCCCAGGAATGGTTGAATGCTTTGCCCTAGCAGATCTTGGTGCAAGCATAAACCTTATGCCTTATTCAGTGTGGAAGAAACTTTCTCTTCCGGAACTTACCCCTACATGCATGACTCTTGAGCTTGCAGATCATTCCATATCCCGTCCTCTTGGCATTGCCGAGGACGTATTTGTGAAAGTAGGAAAGTTCCATTTCCCAGCTGACTTCGTGGTTGTTGATTTTGATGCCGATCATCGGGTTCCTCTCATTGTTGGTCGAGGATTCCTGAGAACGGGCCGTGCTCTCATTGATGTATTTGAGCAGGAAATCACATTGCGTGTTGGTAATGAAGCTGTCACCTTTAACCTTGATCAAACTTCGAGGTACTCCGCAAACTATGATTCTGAATCGGTTAACCGAATAGATATCATTGATGTTGCTTCTGAAGAGTACTCTCAAGAAGTTCTTGGTTTTTCTCATAATTCTGTGAGTGGGGATCCCACCACATCTTCTCAACCTATCATAGCCAATTCTACTCCTTCCCTCACTCCGTTTGAAGGAAGCGACTTCATCTTAGATGAGATTGAAGCATACTTGGCTAGTGATTCTGTTCCATGTGAAATTGATCACGCTCCAATTGACATTGAGGGGGATATACTTCTTATTGAGAAGTTGCTCAATGATGACCCATCATCAACCCCTCACCCTAGTGATTCAATTCCTGATGAGATTAATCAAAATGAGATTAATCTAGAGGGAGATATTCTTCTAAAGAAGTTGTTAAATCTGGACACTTTTCCTCCTCTCCCTCCCGTCAAACTTCATAACAAGGAAATCAAGTCAGTTGAGAAAACTGAAGAATTTCCCGAGGTTGAGCTTAAGGACTTACCTCCTCATCTCGAGTATGCATTTCTTGAAGGTGATGATAAATTGCCCGTCATTATTGCTCGAGATTTGAGTAAAGATGAAAAAGCTGCTCTCATAAAGGTCTTGAAGTCACACAAGCAAGCAATTGCTTGGAAACTCTCCGACATTAAGGGTATCAACCCTGAGTTTTGTACTCATAAAATCTTGATGGAGGATGACTTTAAACCAGCAGTTCAACATCAGAGACGAGTGAATCCAAAAATCCATGATGTTATCAAACAGGAGGTTATCAAACTTCTTGATGCAGGATTGATTTACCCTATCTCAGACAGTCCTTGGGTTAGCCCAATTCATTGTGTTCCGAAAAAGGGTGGCATTACTGTTGTCACAAATGAAGATAACGAGTTAATTCCAACTCGATTGGTTACGGGATGATGTGTGTGCATTGACTATCGTAAGTTAAATGACGCTACCCGTAAAGACCATTTTCCTCTACCCTTCATGGACCAGTTGCTTGAGAGATTAGCAGGGAACGAGTACTATTGTTTCCTTGATGGTTTCTCGGGTTATTTTCAGATTCCCATTGATCCACAGGATCAAGAGAAGACCACATTCACCTGCCTATACGGAACTTTTGCCTACAAACGTATGCCTTTTGGCTTATATAATGCTCCTGGCACGTTCCAACGATGTATGATGGCCATTTTCCACGACATGATCGGGGAAACAATGGAGGTGTTTATGGATGACTTCTCGGTCATTGGGGATTCGTTTCAAACATGTCTCTCCCATCTAGATAAAATGCTCAAACGGTGTGAAGACACCAATCTTTGTCTAAACTGGGAGAAAAGCCATTTTATGGTCAAAGAAGGCATAGTCCTTGGCCATAAGATTTCCAAAAATAGGATTGAGGTTGATAGAGCAAAAGTTGATGTTATTGCTAAGCTGCCTCATCCTACTACCGTCAAAGGTATTAGGAGTTTTTTAGGTCATGCCGGTTTCTATCGTAGATTCATACAAGATTTTTCCAAAATCGCCTGGCCTATGACCCATCTTCTTGAAAAGGATGCTCCTTTTATCTTCTCTCCTGAGTGCATCAAAGCTTTTGAAACATTGAAGAAAAAGCTTACTGAAGCACCCATTCTCGTTGCTCCCGACTGGGACTTGCCTTTTGAGCTCATGTGCGATGCAAGTGATTTTGCTATCGGTGCAGTCCTAGGGCAACGAAGAAACAAGAATTTTCAGCCTATTCACTACGCAAGTAAGACTATGACTGAAGCTCAAACTCATTACACCACCACAGAAAAAGAGCTATTAGCCGTGGTGTATGCATTTGAGAAGTTTCGGCCGTACTTAATCTTGACCAAATGCGTGGTGTATACGGATCACTCGGCTCTCAAATATCTCTTTGCAAAACAAGATGCAAAGCCGAGATTGCTCCGTTGGATTCTCCTCCTCCAGGAATTTGATATCATCATACGTGATAAAAAAGGAGCTGAGAATCTAGCTGCTGATCATCTGTCCCGATTAGAGAACCCTCACCAAGATGTTTTCGAGAAAAAGGAAATAAATGAAACTTTTCCTCTCGAGACACTCAATGCGGTTTCTTTTCGTGGAAATTCTTCTACCCCATGGTTTGCTGACTTCGCAAATTACCATGCGGGTAACTTCATTGTGAAAGGGATGTCGACCCAACAGAAGAACAAGTTCTTCAAAGATGTTAAACATTATTTCTGGGACGACCCTTTCTTATTCAAAATCTGTGCGGATCAAGTCATCCGACGGTGTGTTTATGGACAGGAAGCTATTGACATTCTCACAGCTTGCCATGCTGGACCCACCTGGGGCCATCATAGTCCAAACTACACCGCCAAAAAGGTGTTTGATTCCGGGTTTTATTGGCCCACAATCTATAAGGATGCCCACGATTTTGTCAAAGCCTGTGACGCTTGTCAACGTCACGGAAATATATCTCAAAGAAATGAAATGCCACAAAATGCCATTCAAGTTTGTGAGATATTTGACATATGGGGTATTGACTTTATGGGGCCATTTCCTTCGTCTCGTGGTAACAAGTACATACTCGTGGCTGTTGACTATCTGTCAAAATGGGTTGAAGCAAAAGCTTTACCCACCAATGATGCCCGAGTTGTTGTGAAGTTTTTAAAATCTCTTTTTGCCAGGTTTGGAACTCCGAGAGCGATAATCAGTGATCGTGGTACACATTTTTGCAATGACCAATTTGATCGTGTCATGCAAAAGTATGGTGTTACCCATCGTCTCTCTACTGCATACCACCCCCAAACAAGTGGGCAGGTGGAAGTTTCAAACCGTGGTATTAAAAGAATCCTTGAAAGGACAGTAGGCGAAAATCGTGCATCCTGGTCGGATAAGCTAGATGACGCACTCTGGGCCTTCCGTACAGCTTACAAAACACCCATCGGGTGCACTCCATACAAGCTAGTGTACGGAAAGGCATGTCATCTTCCGATTGAGTTAGAGCACAAGGCATACTGGGCCTTAAAACATGCAAATTTCGATATTCAGACAGCTGGTGATCATAGAAAAGTTCAAATGAATGAATTAAATGAACTTCGTGATCAAGCTTACGAGAACTCTTTGATCTACAAGCAAAAGACAAAGAAGATTCATGACTCTAAAATCAAGAACCGCGTTTTCAACGTTGGTGATCGAGTCCTTCTTTTCAATTCAAGATTGAAGATTTTCTCGGGAAAGCTCAAGTCCCATTGGCCTGGTCCATTCACCATTGCTAAGGTTTATCCTTATGGTACCGTTGAGTTATCTCAACCCGATGGTCCTAATTTTAAAGTGAATGGTCATCGAGTGAAGCATTATTTTGGAGAGGACATTCCCCCTGTGGTTGTCCCGGATCTACAAACCTTCCCCATGAACCAATGAATGCGGGGATCGAGTCAAGCTAGTGACTCGGTAATCAAAAACATTAGCACACACCATATGGGTTTTCACCCATATTTCTATCTTCTTACCCCCTTTCTACCACCCTAGTGTGGGGGAGTTTCCCCACGCTGTTGTATATAAAATCATGTTTAAAAAAAAAAAAAAAAAAAAAAAAAAAAAAAAAAAAAATCTCTCTTTCATAATAATGGCCATAGTATTTTCCTTTTACGTTCTCAGTTTCGGCTTAACCACCGGTACTTTGAATATTGAGGGCAATATTCATTTCTAAGTGTGGGGGGGAATTCTCACGAATTTTATCATGTATTATCCACCCAATTCCCCCGTTTTTGGCCAAAAAAATTTTTTTTTTGGAGTAAGTATTCTACACTTACTCAGCTTGGTTATCAGTCCGCCATGTCTGTAAGACAAAAGGATTGGCTAATCTAGGAGCAAACGGCTCTTGGTAAAGATTTCTCAAATCCGTTTATATGGCTTGCAATTTGCCTAAAATTGTATGGTTCTCAACTCACCATATCCTAAAAAGTGAAGAGTTGGCTAGCCCGCAAGGTTATGGCTTGTGGTAAAGGCAGTGGAAAATCCATAATTGGTATTCAGCTCACCAAAGATAATATTGATAATTTATCTAAGAGTTGGCTAGTCCAGAAGGGTACGGCTTCTGGTAAAGACACATCAAATCCGTTATATGGTTTATGATTTGCCAATAAATCAGATGGTTATCAGTGTACCATAGTTCTTACTTGAACTGAAACATTTGGCTACTCCAGAAGTGATGGCTTTTGGTAAAGAGTTTTTCAAATCCATTATGTTTTCTCAAAAGATTGCTAAGGACTAGCAATATCTCAGTGTGGGGGATTGATGAGTGTCTAAATACTCATCATTTTTGTACCATCTAAACTGCAAAATCATCTGAAAACACTCAGAAACACATCAAAATGATCAAAATATCACAAATCAGTGTTTTATGTGTTTTAAATGCAAAAAGATCAAAATCAGATGAAAAATGTATCAAGTTTGCAAAATTGGCAGTTTTAGTCCCCCAAGTTTTAAAAGTTGTCAAATCTAGTCCCTGGAATTCAAAAAGGTGAAGTTTTGTCATTCAAGGTCCCTGAAATATTCTAAGTTGTTAAAATTGGTCCTTGAATGATTCTTTGGTCAATTGGCAAGAAAGGTCCCTAAACTTTGAAAATTTGCAAAAATGGTCCTTGGATTTCTAAAAAGGGGATTTTATGCAAAAAGGGTCCTTGCACTATCAATGTTTGTCATTTTTGGTCCTTGTGATAAGTTTGGAAAAGTGTCATTTTCAGTCCTTGAGGTTTGGCAGATTTGCAAAAATAGTCCTTGTGTATTATAAACCAAACCAGACCCCTTTTAAATATCAAACCCAACAAACACAAGCCCAAATACATATCCAAGCCCAACTCCACATGACCCTTGACCCCTTTGGCTTGACCCTTGAGCCAGTTCACAATACATTTTGGCCCCAGTCATAATCCATTTTGACCTCCCCCTCGTATTACTAACACCAGTCAACAAAAGTCAAACAATCAAAATACCGCCCAGCACTGTAGCTCCCCCTCTCCCACCTCTGATTCTCCAAAACCAGAGCAGTTTTCCATGACTTTCTCCACCCCTCACCTTACCTTGTCCCCTCCACCTCCACTAACACCCAAGACTCTTAATTGATTGAAACCAAATCCATTAATTGATCAAACCTGCTCAAGAAATATTTGGCGCCAAAACACAAGTGGACGGTTCTGATGATATTTGATGATCCAATGGCTAGAAAATGGTGGGAAACAATCAGAGGTCAACAAGGATTCACAAAAGTCTATAAAGAGGATGAGAGATGCATTGTATGATCAATCTAGCATAACTTAGTTTTCCTTAATGTCGTTTTAGCTTAACTTAAAATTTCAGTGTATGTTTTGAATTTCAAGCTTTGTATTTCAACTCCTCAGTGTATTATTAAACTTTTGCAAGAATCAATTTAAAGTTTTAAGCTTAATTTCAAATTTATGCAGTTTCATATTTCAAGAATCTCATATGAATCAAATGTTGTTATAAGGTGTTTGTATGAACTGAAATAGATCACATAAGCTCCTGGAAAGCTTATTCAAGCTTTTAGAAACCTTAAAAAACAGTTTAGAAGCAAAAATAGAAAATCACCAAAAATACCAATTAAATAGTTTAAAAATCAAAAATCAGTTGGAAATGGTGTACACAGCTGGAGCAGGGTGAATTATGGATGGCCTTGGGTTAGTGGCTTAGTGGTAAGCCTATAGGAGTGTTCTTGGTTCCTAGTTCTTGGTTTTCAGTTGGAAAGCTTTTGTAAGCCTTTTTATTCATTCTTGCATTTCACTGTTGTATTTGTTAATTAGCTTAAATTTTTGTTTCTTTGTGTTATTCAGTCTTAGTTAAGTGTAATTAATCATTAAAACCAGTAGTTTGTTCTTTTAAATTAGTAGTTAGCAAAAATTTCATTTTGACAGTTAAAATAGATTAAGTCTCAATTCTTAGTTTTATGTTGTTATCACTGTTGGTTTAAGCTTATTTAGTCTTAATTAATGATACTATGATGTCTGCAATATGTTTCATGGTTGTAATTTGTGATTTGATTTGAAAAAGTTCAATAACAGTCATATAAGGGTGTTTGGATTTGCTTGCTTAAACTGACACAGGTCTTTTGTGTGTTGGTTGCTTGTACTTTCTTTGTGTCTCATTGGTCATTAACAACTCAAGCAAGTCATAAAAACAAGTGGTCATTTGTGGAAAAGTCAAAATCTCATTTGATTGCATCTTGTGTGTCCACTGTGTGAATTTCATGATTTATGATCATTGTTTTGTGTTTATAAGTTGTTAATCTTGCTCAAATCAGTCTTTATATACCTTAAAACATCACATTCAGTGCTTAAGATCAGATCAAAGTTCACTTTGGTCAAACTTTTAGTTTAAATCAAAAAGTCAAAAATTTCACTTGGTCGTTTTGAATAAAACTTAGATTTTTACTGTGTGTTTATTAGTGAGATTCAGCTTATAAGCTTTTGGATTATCAAAGTTTGGTTGCTTAACAAAATTAGAAAAATGTTAGTTCACTTATGTCTAGCTTATTAAGTGCTTATTTTCCATCTTCTTTATAGTACCTTGTCTGCATAAATGCCCTGTGCACAGTGAGTGGTACCATTTTGAAAAGCTTGCACAGAGCTTATTAGTTGGTATAAGCTTGTGATTTTTGGTTCTTTGAGTAGCCAACCTGGCCATCTTAAATCTCAAGCTTGGTTTTTCATTTTGAAGCTCGTTTGGTAGGGCTGCTATAAGCTCAAACTTTGTCCCATTTTCTGTTTTTCAACACAAAAGTCAAGTGCTTATTAGCTTTTTCTTAGCTTTTCAGTGTTAACCTTTGTGTCTTTTAGCTTCATATCAGTAGCTTGTAGCTTATTTTATCTTGTTTGACCTTTTGTTTCAGTGTGTGAGCTTGTTTAAGCTTATTTCTCCAAAATAAGCTAATAAGCAAATATGTTGATCCATAAGTCACTCAAACAGCTTATTTTAAGTTTGTACAATTTTTGTCTTTGTAAAAGTTTCATATTTTTAGTATTTAAGTAGTTTTCAAAAAGAAAATCCAGAAAAATATCAAGTTAAAATCAGTGATAGTGTTTATTTAATAGGTTTTAGCTTTTTGATTTTTCTTTTCAGCTTATTGATAAGAAAATCTTGTTTTTCTATTTTTCTTAGTTTTCTGTCATCATATAGTATTTTTAGAAAAAGTTTCATAATTTTCCTAATCCTTTTAGTATTTATTATAATTTTAAATAGTTAAAAATAGTAATTAATTAGTAATAAATAATTTAAAAGCATAAAAAATATCTTTTCAGTTTTAAAATTAGTTTTATCATATTTTAGATTTTTCCAAGTTAAAATTTTATTTTTCCAGTTGTATTTTATATTTTCTAGTAATTAAGTGTATTTTAAATAATAATTAATTAATAATAATTAGATAAAAAGTGTGAAAAATATATTTTTAGTTTTAAAATTAGTTTTATAATATTTTAGATTTTTCTGAATCATAATTTTATTTTTCTAGCTTTATTTTGTATTTTCTTCTATTTTAGAGTATTTTTAAATAGTTAAATTAGTTTTTAATTAATAATAATTAAATAAATAGTTGTAAAAATAATTTTCTTTTTCTAATAATTTTCTTTTATTTTTAGGATTCCAAAAATGTTATTTTCATATTTTTAGGTCTTTTATTTCTTAGTTTTCACTTTTTATTTTGTACGTGTACGTAGTTTTTAAACTTATGTTTTACGTTTCTTTTATCTGATTGTTGTGTTTTCCAATTCTGTTCCCAATTCCATTCCAATCAATCAGTAGTGTAATTTCTCAATCAAAACCTTTACTGATCACTATCCTTAGTGATCACTCTATCATCTGAATTAGTTTTGACACACCATTGAGTCTCCGTGGGACTTAACGACCCGGGAATTCATTCTATTCTCCAGGACTTCATTGTATTTGTGTTTTAAGCAGTTTTAAGTCTATTACGGTTAGCCATTCACAAGTGGCTAGCTTGTGTGATTAGACTTGATTGTTTAGCCCAGATCACTCAGCCAATGTTAACCACTTATACCATTCTTTAGGTTTCCAATTAGTATTAGTAGAGGGTAAAGGCAATAAGGGTGGCTTGCTAACACTTCCCAATCCACTACTAAACCAAGGCATACCCACATTTTGACTTACAAAAGGCTTGTTCTTCTTTTTGACTACTTCCAAAGTGGCTTCTTGAAGACAAGTCAAGCAGTATGCATCAAATAGAGTTTTAGGCTTAACGATCCTAACACTCATCTCCAATTCAGTAGGTAATCCACCCAAATACAAGCTTACTGCATGTTCTTCACTAATTTCTACTCTACAAAGCAATATATCAAACATATCTTGGTATTCTTTGGCACCTTTTTCATATTTTGCATTAATAAGGGCAGCCATTGGGTCTTCAAACACATAACCAAATCTCATAACAATTGATTTTTGGGTTTTGGCTATTAAATAGTCACTTACTTTCTCAAATGTACCGATATGGTACGTGTACTAATTTTATTGCCTAGATGATACGTGTACTTTTGATTTCATGCTAATATGGTACGTGTACTAATTTTTGACCTGCTAAACTTGACAAAAAGTTATTTTTGAGCAAAACTGGTCCTTTGTGATTTGTTTCTTTTGCAAAAAAGGTCCCTTGTGATTTTATTTCAAACTAAGTCTTTGTGCGTTTAGTTGTTGAAAAATTTTAATTCGTTTTAACGCGTTTTTATCCGTTTTTATATGTTTTCATCATATTTTTTACGTTATTTTACGTTTTCATTCGTTTGTGTACGTTTGTATGTGTTTTCATTCATTTTTATACGTTTTAATCCATTTTCGTACGTTTTTACACGTTTCATAAGTTTTTGTCGGTTTTTTTACGTTTCCGTCCGTTTTTCTTCCGGTTTCGTCCGTTTTTATACGTTTTCGTCTGTTTTTCTTCGGTATTCATACATTTTTATCCGTTTTTATATATTTTCATCCATTTTATACGTTTTCATTCGTTTTAATACAATTTCATACATTTGTTTTCTTTTGATGATTTATATCAAAGTTATTATGATTCAGTCATTGTTTAATGAATTTTGTCGGCTAAAACTTAGAAATTAGGTACGCATCAAACATGAAAACTCATATTATTATATACAATAATGGACACCGTGTTAGAATTTACATGTTCAAGATAATTTTTTATTTTATAAACTGGATCCATAAAACTCAATAAGGGTTTTTTTTTTTTTTTTTTTTTTTTTTTTTTTTTTTAATGAAAGATTAGCCAAACCATATAATCATTGAAATGAATAAGTGGAGAAATAGAAACACCTAAAAAACATGTGACTTAAGTATTAATTCGTTTCGATTACACCAAATTTTGTGCAAAATGGCATCATACCTTTGGGTTAACAATTAATTAAGAAATTACAAAATAAAAGATGTTGAGGTCACATGTCTTTTTGAAGAAACTAATCTTGTATTTATGAATTTTTTTCACATATAAAAGACAAATTCCGTTGAAGGGTTTATGCAAAGATACTACTTGATTGTTTGTTTTCTACATAAGTAAATAGAGCCGTGTTAAAATATATCTTCGATAATAGAGGTCTAGTTATATTACAAGAGAATCATATATTAACAACTGATGCATTTGACAATAGAGGTCTATTTATATTACAAGAGAATCATATATTAACAACCGATGCATTTTTTAGGCATATGTCAACTTCAACGAATCAAATATAAACAACCCTTCAACATTATTTTAAAAAACATCACATTAAATAAGACAAATAAAATTACAAGGGACCAATTTTGCAAAACATCACATTAAATATGACAAAAAATCACATTTAAAAAACATCACGCAAAAGGACTGATTTTGCAAATGAAACAGACCATAAAGGACCATTTTTGCCAAAAAAATAACATTTCACACTTTTGGTAGCCGGTTTTACCGGTAGGCGGTCACTTTGTGACCATATTAGCACGAAATCAAAAATACACGTACCATCTAGGCAATAAAATTAGTACACGTACCATATCAGTACATTTGAGAAAGTACGTGACTATTTAATAGCCAAAACCCTTGATTTTTTTTAATCATTCCACCCCACATTTTCCCCATTAGACTTAATGAACTGCCTATGCCAAAGTAGTGTCTTATCAAACAAGTGAACATATACAATTTTTACCTTTTCCTCCTCAGGTGTGTTGTCAATGGTAAAGAATTGATCACATTTGAACACCCATCCCATGACATCATCACCTTGGAACTTGGGAAACTCCACTTTAGCCAGCCTACTGAACTGATTAGCACCTCTTCCACCACCAGTGTTCATCACTTGGTTATTCTGATACCCAAAGTTGTTATAGCATTGTTCATAGTCACCAAAGATTGCCTGAATTCTGCCAAAGCATCTTCCACATACTGTTTGGATAATCCTTCGTCACCATTAGTAGAACAAGTAATTCTAGTTGCAGGAGCCATGGAAATTCTTTGTATGCTATTTTCTTGACTTTTTGTATTGTCTTTTATTAACTGTTACTTCTTCTTCTTCAATTGAGCAACAATTAACAACTTTGTAACCGTTTCTTGGATAGTTCAAACCAATCACCATAGATCTTGGGTCGTTCACGTAACCGTTATGAATGTTTGACACTTGATCATGTTTCTGAACATAATAACATACACTTCGCGAGAATTTGACCGGAGAAGATGATCGGAGTGCCAAGACAACAGCTCTAATACCATTTGATACACACCACTAGGATCACTTAAGACTGATAGTGGATTACTACTAACTTGGACTATCAGGAAATAAGAACAGATTGGTCGAAAGCCTTGTTGCATTATAAATGGTGGAACTGATTGTTACAATTTGTTACAAACGGTTACAAATGAGTTTGAATAGAGAGAATTGGAGAAGAGAACAATTAAAACTGACTAAATGAAATGAAAGGCTAACAACTATATAAAATGTGACTTTGGCGCCAAAGTTTGTTAAGAGCTTTTGTGGAGAATACATGTGCACCTAACATCTGAGAAAAATCTCACACTTGCCCCTCACATGCCTACAATTGCTCTTAACAACCTAATAAAAGGTACAAACCCATTTTGTTTGTAGAACTCCATAGGCTTTTGACCAACATACCACATACATTTTTTTCCCTATAACCTAATGGTGGTGGTGGGCGCGGGGGTGGGGGGGGATATACCATAATGCACGGGTTCACATACATTTTGATTATGAGATTGGTAATTGGTTGGAGTGAGATCATTTGTTTAAGGGAAAATGCACAAGAAATATCGATAATGTAGTTATTGTTGGTGGGTAGACATTGATTCCCAAGGTGCAACAAATGCTGATGGAATTCTTTGACTGGAAACCACTTTGCAAATCATTATCCCGGACGAAGGTGTTGCTTATGGTGCAGCTGTTTTGGCTGCTAACTTAGGTCGTAAAGCTAGGTAATGAACTTGCGCAGGATGTCACTCCTATCTCTCTTGGTTACAGGATCTATGAAAATGATATGTATGTCGTAATCCCAGGAATGCACCGCACCATCAGGGAATTCTCAATGTCTTTGGGAGGCTTTTGCTATAGTTTTAAGAAAAAGTATAACAATTGGTGGCAGTAAAAAACCTTGTAAACCACTTGTCAAGAAGATATTGCCAAAAAGGTTAGTTAAAGCACTTCAGTAAGTGTGTGAAATTCAAATGAAAGTCGGGCGGGTTAAAAAGGTGCGAACCAGCTCAACACACACATGCATGGAATGAACATACTTGTGAATTCATGAGAGTCGTTCAAGGAGATGGAAACCGACACAAATAGAGGGCATTTAATTATCTTATTTTAATGCCTTAAAAAGTAAATGTTTTCATTTAACACGTTAATACGTTCCTAGTGGGCATATGTTAGCAAAACCATTTATTTTTAAAGTCATTTGTTATCATTTGAGTAGTAATGTTACTTTTGCTATAAATAGGTACTATGAAGTATCTTTGTAATAAATTATCAAGTGAGAAATAAAGAATTCCACTTCCTTGCCTGTTGAAGATAAGCATTTGTTTCAAAGTTTAAAGAAGTTAAGGGACTATTATTGACAAGTATGAAAGATCAAGGTCTAAAAGAAGACTCTTTATTCCTGGAGCTATATAAGCTGAAGTCAAGATAGTTTTCTCATTATTCAACTTATTCATCTGTGTGTTTACTTCTCTCTTCTCTTGTGTATTTGAGATTGAGAGAAACCCTAGTTTGTGTAATTCTTTCATTCGTATTAAACTTGTATTGTAAAACCTGCTATTCTTTAGCTTTTGATAATAATAAAAGTGAGCCAAGGGGAGGTTGGTTGGGTTCACTATTAAGAGTGGTTTGTGTTAATTGCTTTTGTTTTATAAGTTTCTACATGGTATCAGAGCCAGGTTGCTCTATACCAAAGCTGTTTTAAAAAGGATTGTAATGTTTTTTTGAAAAACTAGGGTTTCTCTGAGTTTGGGGGTTTTGATCTATTGGAATAGATCTTGGTGTTCTGAGTATAGATTGTGGTTTCTTGATATCAGATCTTTTGGATCTGAAGGTTAATTGGAATTTCTCAAAAATTAGGGTTTCTTAATTTTTGGGGGTTTTTTGATCCTGGTGTTTCTTTAACTAATTACTTCTTGATTTTATAATCTTATGAGTCAATTAGTCTTCGGAGTGTATTAATTTGATTTTTTTATCAAATTTGTTTAAAATTAGGGTTTACTGTATCAAACCCTAATTCAGGTTGTTTTTCTTTGAAATAATTGATGATCTGACTGTTCTTGATTCTAATTTCAAGTTTCTTGAAACAAGAATCAAAAACTCTAAAATAAGTTTTAGGGTTTGTTTGGGTCAGATTTGTGTTTGTGACTTTTTTGTCTAATCTTTGTTGTTGTGGTTTTGTTTCAGGTGTTTTTCCGCTGTGCTGTGGTTTGGATCTTCTTGATCCAGTTCTTGGATATTGTTTTTTGGAAGCTTGCGTGGTTGTAATACCTCTCACACCCTCTTTTAGGTTTTTTTTTAGGTTTTTTGGTTAGGATTGTGGAGGTTGAGTAGATCAAGGGATTTATTTGTTGGTGTTGGTTGAGATTGTTTGATGGTTAATTGTGATTGAGGAGTTACAAGGTGTTGTTGTTTTTCTTTTTCTTGCTTGTGTTGTTATTATTGTTTCTTTCTGGTATTCATTATGGTTGATGGTAATGAAGATAGGGGTAAGGGTCCTCAAGGGGGAGTAGTGAATTAAAATTGGATATATATGACCCTTTATATTTACATCCTCAAGACATTGGTGCTCAGTTGATTACCTTCAAACTTGAAGGTACTGAGAACTATAAGGTCTGGTCAGCTGCTGTGCAACTGGCTTTGCATACTAGAAATAAACTTGGTTTTATTAATGGGAAGTGTGTTAGAGATCCCACTGATGCATTATATCAGACACAATGGGATAGGTGTAATTCTGTGGTTTTATCTTGGATTCTTGGTTGTATTTCACAAGATCTTTATAAAGGTTAAGTATTTTCTGTGAATGCTAAGTCTGTGTGGGATGAATTAAGTGAAACATATAATAAAGAGGATGGGTATGTGATATATAATTTGCATCATAAAATACATACATTAACACAATCTGGAATGAGTCTTTCAGAGTATTATCATGAGTTTAATGCTTTATGGAGACAGTTTGACTCTCTTGTTGATTTACCTACATGCACTTGTGAAACAGCCCCCACTTTGAAAAAGCATTCAGATCTTTTGAGACTGATGCAATTTCTTATGGGTCTTGATGATAGTTTTAGGTCTGTTAGAAGTCTTATTCTTACTACTGATCCCTTACCTGATGTTAAGTCTAGTTTTGCTACTCTATCTAGAGATGAGTCTCACAGAATTAATCATGTTGCTAATAAATCTGTTAAAAATGAGACAGCAGCCTTTGCTGCTAGACATTTTACTGGTAATAATCAAAATAATAACTGGAGTTCTAATAAGAACACTAATAATAACAACAAAAGGCTTGGCAGGGTGTCAAACTTTGTCTGCAAACATTGTAATATGACTGGTCATACTATTGATAGGTGTTTTGAATTGGTTGGATATCCACCTGGTTTTGTTAAAAAAGGCAATGTTAATAATGTGGTTGATAATAAGACTGATACTAGCAAGAGTACTACTCATACTCTTACTAGAGATCAGTATAACAGATTAATGTCTTTACTTAGTGGTTCAGGTGATACTAGCAAGGCCCATGCTAGTGTTGCAGGTATTGTTATTGCTTCAAATTGTGTGATTAGTTTCTTTACTTGTAGATTCTTTAATTTCAACTCTAATATTAGTACTTATAGTACTTATATTGGGTGGATTATTGACTCAGGATCTAGTCAGCATATAACATTTTGTGCTACTCATCTTTATGATATAATGGATGTCTCTCATCTAAATCTTACAGTTGCACATCCCAATAGGACTGTTGCACAGGTTAAACAAATTGGAAGTTTTAAATTTGGAAATAATCTAATTTTAAAGGATGTGCTGGTAGTTCCTGGGTATCATGTGTGTTTGTTATTTGTTCATAAGTTGCCTAAAGATAATAATGTGATTGTCAGTTTTAATGATAAAATGTGTAAAATTCAGGATTCCACTCAAAACTTCCTGATGGGGACTGGTAGTGAAAAAGGAGGTCTTTACTTTCTAGATGAAGGTAAGAGGGTTAATAATAGTAACATTAAGAGTTGTCTTATGTCAAATTGTATTTGGCATAATAGACTTGGACACCCCTCTGACCAAGTCTTAACTGTGCTTAAAACTAGATTAAAAGATCTTAAGAATACTAATTCTGAACCCTGTGAAATATGTCATAAAGCAAAACAAACAAGAAAACCATTTCCTTTGAGTGATCATAAAACTAAAAATATGGGTGATCTTGTTCATTTAGATGTGTGGGATCCATATAAGGTGACTAGTAGAGAAGGGTTTAAGTACTTTCTTACTGTTGTTGATGACTATACCAGATCTGTTTGGGTGTTTTTAATGAAAAGTAAAACTGAAGTTTTTGATCATATTAATAGTTTTTATAATCTCATTAAAAATCAATTTGAGAAAACTGTTAAAGTTTTTAGAAGTGACAATGGGACAGAATTTGTAAATAAGAAGTTTGAAAGTTTTTTAACAAATAATGGTATTTTACATCAAACTTCTTGTCCTTACACACCCCAACAGAATGGTGTAGCTAAGAGAAAACATAGGCACTTGTTAAATACTGCTAGATCCCTCATGTTTTAGGGGGGTTACCTTTGAACATGTGGACTAAATCTATTCTGACTGCTACTTACCTTATTAACAGGTTGCCAACTGCTGTGTTGTCTGGTAAAAGTCCTTTTGAAATGGTGTATAATACTGAACCTAATCTGTTGAATCTAAAATGTTTTGGCTGCTTATGTTTTTCAACTGTTTTAAATGAATTTGATAAGTTTGCATCCAGATATGATAAATGTGTGTTTGTTGGATATGCTTTTGATAAAAAAGGATACAAAATTTATAACATTGATCAAAAGAAGTTTATGTTTTCAAGAGATGTGAAATTTTATGAAACTGTTTTTCCTTTTAAGAATACCTCATTCACTAAAGATTTTGTGTTTGATGATAATGGGGTAAATGGTTTGAATTTCTTTGATCAAGATTTTGATAGCAGTCAAAATAATTTTAGAACCAATGAACCCTATGATGATAAGATAGGTAGTATAGATGGTAACAACAAATCTATACCTGAATCTAGTACTCTTAAGCCTAGTGTCAGCACTGTAGAAGATGATGCTAGTGTTGATGATCATCTGTATACTGAACCTATAAAATTTGCTGATACTGCTGATGTAGATATCAATTTGCCAGTTGATACAGCAGAGGATATAGATGCAGTCAATATGGATAACACTAGGGACACTTCTAGTAGGAAGGATACTGAAGGTAGTGAGTATACAACAGAAACTGTTGTTACTGATGATATACAGAGTACTGGTAATGTTGATGATGATTATGTGTCTGAGGGTGAGGATCTAGATATGTTTGGTAAAATGTTTGAGTCACCAGAACCAGCAGGGGCATAAACTGTTAGAAGAACCAGTAGAATGACAGCTTTACCATCTAAGTATAAAGATTATGTGCTTAATAAAAATCACAAGTATGATATTGATAAAGTTGTTAAGTGTTCCAACTTGAGTTTTGATAACTTTGTTTTTACATCTAGTCTAAATAAAATATATGAACCTATAACATATGAGAAAGCTGTGAAAGACAGCAGATGGGTAGATGCTATGAATCAAGAAATTGAAGCATTAAATAGAAATGGTACTTGGGAAGTTGTTGAGTTACCTAATGGTAGAATAGCTATTGGATATAAGTGGGTCTTTAAAGTTAAATATAAAGCTAATGGTGAGGTTGAAAGATATAAAGCTAGGTTGGTAGCTAAAGGGTATAATCAAAGAGAGGGTATTGATTATGAGGAGACTTTTTCTACTATTGTGAAAATTGTCACTATAAGATGTGTTTTAAGTATTGCTGTTAACAACAAGTCGCCTTTGTTCCAACTTGACATAAATAATGCATTCTTATATGGTGAGTTAGAGGAAGATGTTTATATGACTTTACCAGAAGGCTTTTCTGATAAAAATGATAAAAGAGTTTGTAAACTGGTTAAGTCTTTGTATGGATTGAAACAAGCACCAAGAAAATGGAATGAAAAACTTGTGTATGTGCTTAAAGAGAATGGGTTTATTCAAAGTCCTAGTGATTATTCTTTGTTCATTAAGAATAAAAGTGATGTCTTGTTAGTTTTGTTAGTATATGTGGATGATATTATTATTACAGGAAATGATACTAATGAAATTAACAAGTTTAAAAGTTTTTTAAGTTCAAAGTTTTTAATTAAAGATTTGGGTAAACTCAAATATTTTCTGGGAATAGAAGTGCTTGACATTGATAATGGATTTTGTCTTACTCAAAGAAAATACTGTACTGAGCTATTAACTGAATTTGGTATGCTTTGTTGTAAACCATGTGGGTCTCCTATTGAGACAAATCCTGATAATAAAAAGCTTGTTTCTAAGTTTGGAGATGATGAACCTTTGTCTAGTATAACTAATTACCAAAAACTTGTGGGCAAATTAATATACTTGACTTTGACAAGACCAGATATTTCATATGCTGTGCATTGTCTAAGTCAAGTAATGCATAAGCCTATGAAATCACATTTGAGACTTGCTTTCAGAGTATTGAGGTATTTGAAAAAGGAACCTGGTCTTGGGATTACCTTTAAATAAGGTGATAATAAGAATATAAAGGTGTATGTTGATTCAGATTGGGCTAAGTGTAAAGTGACCAGAAGGTCAGTTACAGGTTATTGTGTTTTTCTGGGAAATAATTTGGTTTCCTGGAAAAGTAAAAAACAAGTTGTTGTTGCTAGATCCTCTACTGAGGTTGAGTTTAGAGCAATGTGTAATGTATGCTGTGAAGTTATGTGGATTACCAAAATCTTGGGTGATTTACATGCTGATGTGAGATTGCCAGTGGATATGTATTGTGATAACAGTTCTGCTATGCAGATTTCTGTTAATCCAGTGCTTCATGAAAGAAGCAAGCATTTTGAGGTTGATCTCTATTTCTTGAGAGAAAAAGTTGCTGATGGTTTTATTAAACCAGTGTGTAACATCCTGATTTTTATAGAAAATAATAGCGGATTTATTTAAATTTCTATTGGTTACATCTAATATTTTAGAGGAATAAATATAAAAGTCCCACTTTAATGGAGTTAATGACATAGTTAACAAGGGACTTAATATGATACAAGCTCGGACAAGTTTTGCAACACGATTTTACTACGAGGGCTAAATGTGACAAATAGCCAACTATAAAAAAATCCAGATATATTTTATACTTAATGGAAGTCGGTTTAGATAAAAAAAAATATATACTCCCTCTTCTTATCTCCAGTATAACGAGAAAAAAAAGAGAAGAAGTATGAGCAGGAAACAAGGTTTCTTCATATTGAAGAATTCACAACATTCATGCCATAACTAATTTATGAGTTTATGCATTATAGTTAGTTTGTGTGTGCTTAGTTGCGCTTATAGTTGCATTATCATGTTATATTCATGTTTAGTTGTTATGTGTTAACATTATACGTGTACATCTATCGTGATATAGGTGTTCGAGGCATATTCAGAATCATTCATCTTGCATTATACGGCCCAGGTGAGTAACGGATTTTCAGTTAACATGTTTAGTAGATTAAGCGTGCTTAGTATATATATGCCTTACTATATCTCAAGTACTATGCAAGTTATGTATCAGGTTGACCCGTGTAGTCATATAAGTATCATGTTGACCCGTGAGGTCATATTAGTATCATGTTGACCCGTGAGGTCATATTAGTATCATGTTGACCCGTGAGGTCATATTAGTATCATGTTGACCCGTTGGGTCATATTAAGTAGTATGTTGACATGTTTGGTCATATTAGTATCATGTTGACCCGTGTGGTTATATTAGTATCATGTTGACCCGTTGGGTCATATTAAGTAGTATGTTGACATGTTTGGTCATATTAGTATCATGTTGACCCGTGTGGTCATATTAGTATCATATTGAACCGTTGGGTCATATTAAGTATTATGTTGACATGTTTGGTCATATTAAGTATCATGTTGACCTCTTTGGTCATATTAAGTATCAAGTTGACCCGTTGGGTCATATTAAGTATCATGTTGACATGTTTGGTCATATTAAGTATCATATTGACCAGTTTTGTCATATTAAGTATCATATTGACCCGTTGGTCATATTAAGCATCAAGTTGACTCAAGTTGACCCGTTTGGTCGTACTAACTATCATGTTGACCTTTTTGGTCATATTAAGTATCATATTGACCAGTTTTGTCATATTAAGTATCATGTTTACCCGTTTGGTCATATTAACTACCATGTTGACATGTTTGGTCATATTCATAGTCATGCTGACATGTTTAGCAATATTTAGTATTAAGTAGACCCGATTGTTTTTACTAAGTAATATGTCGTGGTCAACATCAGTATTATTTATAGCGCAGACTCAGTTATATGTTATAGTTGGTCTCATCATTATGTTTATAGTAGTTTTGCTTTATATTATAGTTCAGCTTTATATTATAGTTTAGCTGTAGTATCAAGTTATAACTCAGCCTTGGTTTATGTTATAGTACAATTTTAGTAATTAATTCAATTTTAGTATCATATCTTAGTTTGACCTCAGTAACCATATTATTGTTTAGTTTCTATATTTAGCTTAGTCTCAGCTCCAGCTTAGCTTAGTATCATGTTGTAGTTAAGCCTAAGTATTTAGCTTAACCTTAAATTATATATGAATTTTATATGTGTTTAGTAATGTGTGCAAAATGCTTTATGCACTTCCTGGCATGCGATGCGTTTATATATATGCATGTCAAATTCTATTAGGTATATGCTTATGCAGGTTTTAAGGCGCGCCAAGTGCTTTATGCACTTAATTAGTCAGAATGGTACTTTATGCATTACTCAATATATTTAGTACTATCAGTATATAGTCAGTTATGTGATCACACATGTGTTCTAGACAAAGTTGGAACTTAGACCTCCTTAGTGGAGAATCGAGCCTTAGAATAGTGAATGTTCCAAAATTGGAACTCAGACATCCTATATAGATGATTAACATGCTTATATGGCTCGTCAGTTATGTATTCAGCCAGTATAGTACTATAAGTACTCAGTCAGTATGTGCTTATGCACACAGCCAGTATAGTACTATAAGTAATTAGTCAGTTATGCACTAAGTATGTGCTTATTTATGCAGTCAGTTATGCACTAAGTATGTGCTTATTTATGCAGTCAGTTATGCACTCAATATACTTATGTACTCGGTCAGTAACATGATGTATCATGTATTTAATCATTGAGTGTCACGCTTATGCAGTTAGTTAATTCATGTAATCAGAATAGTATTATATACTTATTCAACATCATGCTTATGTTCAGTTTATGATTTAATACAGTTTCGTTATCTCACTAAGTCTTTTAGACTTACCAGTTCTCAGTTTATATTTTTGTAGGTATGCAAGATGAGACCATGTACATGCTAAATGGGGCGTAATGGGTTAAAATGGTGTAGCTCGCGGGTTAGGTAACGAGCTTCTCATTTCCATCATTTGTTATCAGTTTGGAATGCCCCTTAATCAAGAACCAGCTACTTTACCAAGTTTAAAGAGTCATCGTTAAGTATTTTTGTAAAGTTTAGTATTCTAACGGGACGTTTGGAATAAGCCCGTATGATGTAGAAAATACGCTTCCGCTAGTTTTATCAAAGTATACAATTTATAGATTTTTAAATATAAAAAAAAATAAAAAATAATAAAAAAATAAAAATAAAATTATGGGCGTTTCACAGTGAAGGTCAAGTCTGAGGATAATATTGCAGACTTGTTTACCAAAGGTCTCAACATCACTGATCATGACATGTTTTGTAGAATGTTTGGTTTGTTTAATGTGTTTCAGGACAATTCTAAAGATCAAGAAAGTGATGATGGGGGAGCTTGAGGAAGCTAGAGCTTATGGGGGAGCTTTTGGTGTCTAAATGCTTATGGGGGAGTGTTGAAGATAAGCATTTGTTTCAAAGTTTAAAGAAGTTAAGGGGCTATTATTGACAAGTATGAAAGATCAAGGTCTAAAAGAAGACTCTTTATTCCTGGAGCTATATAAGCTGAAGTCAAGATAGTTTTATCATTATTCAACTTATTCATCTGTGTGTTTACTTCTCTCTTCTCTTGTGTATCTGAGATTGAGAGAAACCCTAGTTTGTGTAATTCTTTCATTCTTATTAAACTTGTATTGTAAAACCTGCTATTCTTTAGCTTTTGATAATAATAAAAGTGAGCCAAGGGGAGGTTGGCTGGGTTCACTATTAAGAGTGGTTTGTGTTAATTGCTTTGGTTTTATAAGTTTCTACATTGCCACTTTCACCTCCTTCTTTAAATCTTGTGTCGATTGATGGAATAGTATTTGAGACAGTGCTTCGCCTCTGCAGGACTTGGTTTTGAGCCCCAACCAAAATATTGATTCTGTAGATTATGATTACAAAACTAAGACTTGGGAGAAGGTTGGCTCACACTCTGGGACTCAATGCTTAGGGAAAGTTGATCTACTTTCTTGAAGTGGATGTATTGCGTCTTATGCTATATATCGTCACTTTGCTTGATGTGGAGAGATTTGGTCCAGTTCAGTCTTTTTCGTGTGAAATAACTTTTTTAATTTAGTATTTATCCTCTTTTAATTTTATGGCTGTTAATTATCTAACCTGTAATCAATCATCAAAATGGAGGGGAAGTCTCTATGTCCTTTGATCTCCCACTATTTTTTTCTGTGTGATATATTTTACTCTCTTCTAGATCCCTCAGACCTGAGATAGGCTGGTATCCAGTATCTTACTATTACTTTCAAAAAGAGTTGCCATATCTCGGTAATGGGGTCTGTTACTAAACCACATAAAAACGCCAGTGATGGATGCAATTTATCAAGTATTGAATGTCTAGTGATTAAATCAGGCGTCTATATGGACCTATCTTTGGGCTGGTTTGCATTTAGGTTCAGTGTTATAGAGGGCCTGGCCTGGTACAGGGCCTTGGTTGCTATCACAGGCCAAGGGACGGGTCTCTGGGTCGAGCCGGATGGCTTAGATTTTAGGCTTGTCTGGATCTAGGTGTAGTGATTAAGCTACGCCTGCATATTGACTTGCACTCGATTTAGTCCATCGAATATGTCTATATCTAGGACTTAAGGTGGTTCGTGTATGAGCCTATGGACTAGACTGTGAACTGGCTTGCATCTAACAGCTTGCAGACTTCTAGATGGATGTAGAGCCTAGTGTTTGTGGATCAGCCCAACTCCAACTTGTCATGACGATAAATCACATACAACTTACATAGCTAACATCCTTTTTGGGGGAAACCAATGATTGCGTATATCACATGGCGGGATGAACCAATAGCCACAAGCTCAAAATGCCCACAATGAAAATTGGTATTTAGGTGTGAACCATATACTGTTTGCTTTCATCAAATACCAGTATAGATTAGCAAGAGATACTTGATGTGTCATTAATTAGTTGTTTGATTTTTGTTTCTAAATAATGTTTAACCTTTAATTCTGTTTGTATATATCGGATTATAGATATTGATCTAATAACGGGCTTATTGCAGAAAGATAAGATACTTTTCATTTGCTTAAATTTTTATGTAATTTACCTTGTCGATTTTAACATCTATTTATTGGTACTTTGTGGGTAGTACTTTAAGCCATCTTAAGAAGTTATCTACCCATGTTAATATCAATCTGCAAATCCATAACTTAGATCAGCTAGACAACGATTATAAGTTCATCATTGATAGTCCTTTACAGCTTTACTTATTACACATAATAATACACACATGAACACTAGGAACCGGACACAAACTTCACATGCTTATTATATAGGACACACAATATTAATATTAAGAAATTCATAAGCTGACACGTGATAGTTTATATCTTTTTCGTGTGGTCTTTTAAGAAGCATAAACAACTTTCACAGTGTTTGTTTCATCTATCACGCAAATGCAACCTTCACCACATTCGAAGTAGGTTTTACCAGCTTCAGGGCCATCGGTTTTGGATACAACACAAGACCAGCCTTCAGCACACTCGCAGAATACTTTGGCTCCTGAGGTATCCACTTTCTGTTGCACAGTTATTTCACTGCAACACCATATTGAATTAATGTTTGTTTATATACTAAAGCGATAAACTGTGAAGATTAATAAACGTACGTGTCACAGGCACTGCCACCACATTTTGCGTATGGTTTGCCAACCTTAGATGGCTCAGTTTTGGTGATGGTGCATGTCCATCCTTCTGGGCACTTGCAATTTGGCTTATTCTCAGTGCTGCACAAGAGAAAAAGGTGTCACTCAATAATATAACTCGGATGATAGTCAGATGATGATTAAGTATTCAAAGTAAAATGAAAACTTGATCAGAAGCATCCTATAGAATTAGAAGTTTACAACTTATTTGAAAAGCTTAAATGAATAACCTAACCTGGGACAGCAGGGAGAAGATTGGCTCGCAGTCTGAGACGCCATACTTAGACCACTTGATCTACTGTAGTTTTTCTAATGTGCCTTATGCTATTTATGGTCCAATTCAACTTTTTCCTGTAAAATAATGGTTAGTGGTTATCCTTTTCCTTATTAAAATAATTTTTTTTGTGGCTGTTATTACTTAAATTGTAATCAATCATCAAAGTGGAAATGAGGTGTCCTTTTTTCTACACTATATGATGAATTCTGCCTACTTTTTTCTCCACTATATGACTAAATTGTGATTCAGAATCTTGAGATTAGATTGGGATTGAATTGGGCTGGTCTGCATCTTTTGGGGTCATATTGGGCTACTGTAAAGGACTAAGGACTATGGACTAGGCTGATACTTGATGTGGGCGCATGAATAGGGCTAATCTGCACTAAGTCGTTAGTAAAGGCCTGGGTACGGGTCTTGAGGTCAAGCTGGGCAGGTTAGTCGGTTAGAGGTGGGCCTATAACTTGCGCTTGTCTCGGGTCTAGGTTTAGTGATTAAGCTATGCTGAAAGCTTGTCTTGGGGTTGATTTAGACCTTAGATTAAGACTATCAAGAAATTATGCAGAGCTAAGGTATGGCTAATCGACTTGACTAGGCTGGCTTGCTTCGAAGCAGCTTTTATGTGCCGTAGTTCTAGTTGGGCCTTGGGCCTAATATCTTCATATCAAGCCAACTCTTTGTTATGAAATTATATCACATGCACCACACTTTGTGTCGATAAAACATAAAATGAAAGATGATATATATAGTTCTCCTTCAGTTCTACTCATTTGTTCCATTTAAGATAATGCAATTTCATTTAGGAGTGGTAGATAAATGATTTTGAGTATGCATGATGGGCAATAGTTGACTTATTAATTTCCTTTTTGGGTGAAACCAATGATTGAGTGTATCATATAGGGAGGATCCAATAGCCATAGTGCCCACTATGAAAATGGATTTTTAGCTGTATTCACACTCTTCACTTCCATCAATACCAAAAGAAACCAATGATACATGAGATTTCTTTATCAATAGGCTGCTTTTGATGGTTCTTATAATATTTACATCAGTTCTGTTGGTATTCACGGCATTCTGTAAATACTTGGTTATTCAACTACTAGCTCGTGGAGACTAATAATTAGTTCACAAAGTTTGCTCTTAATTATTGACTATCGTACATTTTTATATAAGTTTAAGAAATGTTAACCGTTTGGACCTGTTAATCATTTTCCAAGTAAATTAGCTGAAATACCAAGTGATTGGAGACGATGATAAGATGTGCGTGACAGCAGAAAATGCACTATAGATATTGGCTATATAGCTATGGTCCGCTCTTTCCATATATATGCAGAATCAGTGCTCGTAGAGTGTGGAGTCTGGACCAAATATAGGCTCGGTTGGTCCAACCCAACTACATCTTTGCCATGTGCACAGTCACTCACCGGATTACTAAAAAATTAAATAATCATACGATTATACGAATGCATGCAGTTATACATGTATCACATAGTTTAAACTTTAAATGACTCTTTTTATCGATTTGCATCCAATAGTAATAAAGAAGATAGTTTATATAGACTTATAGTATGCTATGAAATTCTACTGTAAGAATATTTATAACCATAACCATAGTTACTATTGTATTGGCCATAATATATATAAAATCTTATGTTAAACAGGTTCATACTACTGAAATACTGCCTGCAGTTGAGCTTTCAGAATTCCAAGTTGGTTTCAAGTAACAGTTTTATACCCGAACCTATTTCTACCCATACGTACCCATATCCACCCAAAAAGAATGCCTATAAATAGCATATCAAATCTTTGTTATTAGTCATCAACTTTCCATAAATGGCTACTAGGAAAGTTATCCTTAGTAATGTTTTCTTTGTCTTGTTTTGCATTGGCATTTGCTCTGCCACTAGATCACTTTTCACTTACGAAAGTGGTGGTGGCGGTGGAGGTAGTGGTGGTGGTGGCGGTGGTGGTGGTGAACATGTAGTGCCGGGATATGGTTCATATGGTGGTGGTGGTGAGGGTTCAGGGAGTGGTAGTGGTAGTGGTTATGGAGGAGGAGGTGAGCATGGTGGTGGATATGGTGGCGGTGGCGGTGGTGGACAAGGAGGTGGAGGTGGGTATGCTGGTGGTTATGAGCATGTTCCTAGCTATGGTGGTGGTGGTGGTAGTGGTAGTGGGTCAGGGTATGGTGGTTATGGGGAGCATGGTAGTGGCGGGTATGGTGGGGGAGGTGGTGGAGGGAGTGGTGGTGGTAGTGGTGGGTACTATGGTGGTGAGCATGGAGGTGGTTATGGTGGTGGTGCAGGAGGTGGTAGTGGTGGTGGGTACGGAGGTAGTGGTGGGTACGGTGGTGGAGGTGGTGGGGGACATGGTGGTGGTGGTGGTGGAGGAGAAGGTGGATATGGAAGTGGTAGTGGTGGTGGAGAAGGTGGTGGTTATGGGGGAGCGTACGGTGGTTATGGTGGTGGTGCATATGGTGGTGGCGGAGGCGGTGGATCGGGAGGAGGTGGCGGTGGTGGCGAACATGGTGGCGGCTATGGTGGTGGTGGTGGAAATGTGGCTGGTGGTGGTCATGGCGGCTATGTTCCATGAAATTACAGATTTATCATATTTAATTCTTGGTTTATTATTCTACAAAATAATACTATAAGTATCATGGAGCCCGAGAATTTGGTTTAGTGATATGTGAGTTGCCCATCAACTTAAAAGTTGTGCGTTCAAGGTTCGCCGGACTCATTTTCGAGATATATTGTAAGATAAGTGATATAGTGTGAAAGAAATTTGATGTTGGTAAAAAAAAAATCATTGAATCTTGTATTCTAAATTGATTTAAGTTCCTATGTTTTCATCAATTTAAAAGAAATATGATCAGTTAACCAATATCTAATATGTTTACAAGACAACTACATGCTACACATGCAGTTGTAAGTTCACTAATTACATGCAAATGGCTTATCATAAAATACATCAAAGTTCTTACCTTGAAATGATACACCAATCGTATGTTTGTGTCACTACTTTTGCCAGAATTATAATCTTCGTAGGTTAAAAGGGTTGAGTTAAGTTGACTACTTAATATAAGGGAGTTGATTTGCACACTCTTTAAATTGATTGACACATTTTAAATTAGAGTGTTTTGACATTTACACACTCACATTACTTTTACACATTTTTACTCTGTGAAGATATAAATGTCAAAAAACTCTAATTTAAAAGGTACCAATCAATTAAGAAAATGTGCAAATCACCTCCTTTAATAAAAACATGATATTGTTGTCCCTTTTGTTTCTTAAAAAAAACAAGATTTTAAATATATAAAAATAACTACAAATATGATATAATTATGTGCATATGTGATACGTACTAAAAGTATTTAACAGAGACATGATTTTAAATATATAAAAATAACAACAAATATGATATAATTATGTGCATATGTTATATGTACTAAAAGTATTTAACCAGAAATCAATTAAGAAATGTGAATAAATGTCAAGAGTATAAAATAGAATTAATATGAAGAAGAAATGAACTCAAATTTGATATTTAATGATCCACAAGTGTAATTGAAATTAAGAGGGGAGAGGTTACAATCTTTAAGTGAAATAATACAAATGAAGTGGAAATCAACTACTTATACATACAGGAAAGGAAATAAAACTAGTACGGAGTAACAGAGTTTCCCACCTAAATTCTAACTGAATTTGACTCCACACGTGCCTTGCATGTGACTACTCTTTGAACTGGATTTTGGCGCATAACAATCCATTCCCCTTAGAATTTGACTTTCCATAGTCAAACTTGATTTCCAGCAGCTAACACTTGATCAAACTTAAGGAATTTCTTGAGCAATTATGTGTATAATTCCCATATTGCCTCTTCTTCACTTCCATTTGACCACTATACTATTACGAACACATAAGCCACATCTTTGTTGTTCAACTTGCCAAGTCTTCTATCAAGTACCTTAATTGAAAACATTGGCAAAAGTCCTTCATCATCATACATTGGTAAAGTACAAGGTTTGTCAACAACTCCTTTGCAAAGCTTGAGCTGAGAAACCTGGAACACTGGGTGGATCTGACTTTCACTTGGAAGCTGCAACTTGTAAGTTGCACTGTCAATCTTCTCCAAAATCTTGAATGGACCATAGTATTTAGTTGAGATATTTTTGTAGAGGCTTTGTCTAGCTGTCACTTTTCTGTAAAGCTGCAGTTTTAGGTAGACCCAAACACCCTCTTTAAGGTCCATGTAATGTCCTTTTCTTGTCAGTCAAGCTTTTCATCTTGTCTTGAGCCATCTTTAAATGGAACTTGAGCATCACCACTACTTGCTCTCTTGCATACATTGTTCTATCCACAGACTCTACTGCATTTTCTCCAGGTAAATAAGGCATATGAATGGGTAGTGCATTTTCTCCAAACACTCCTTTAAAATCATATTTCTTCGTAAATTTTCTATAAGCACACAATACAATACTTACTAGTTCTTTCAACAAACTATTATTTTATTTTTCAAGAAAACCTTCAAGCTTGTATACAAAGTTACATTTAACAATAAAATTTCTAAGTATAATTAGCAAAGCATTTTTCATATTATTTTTCGCTTCAATGGTAATTTGATACATGTATCGTACTCTATTTTAAAAACCATTTGTTTTGAAAATAAGAGCTACGAGGCTCTGATGCCAATTGTGGAAACGTAGAGGGGGTGAATACGCTACCGTTTAAAAACTTTAGATCTTTAGTATCAAATCGCTTATGAAGCTTGTTATAATATAAAAGTACCAATTATTGTTTGTGACTAATATAAATCATAGTAAAGCAAGTTGTCACACAATCATGAACATAAACCACATCACAAACAATAGTATAGTGTAAGTATAAAAGTAAATAGATAAAGAAAGGAAAGTGCAAACCGAACACGAGGATTTATGGTGGTTCGGTCACGGATCTCCTCTCCGCCCTACTCCACTCCCCGAGTACCCAACTCGAGAGTTTCTTCACTAAATCAACAAGCTCCCTTCTCGGCGGAGAAAACCTTACAATCATCGCTTACACTTTTTCCGATACAAAGCTAAATACCGGGTTCTAGATCGAGGTAGAACCAACCTAACGTCGCCTATACAATATTTCCGACACTAAGCTAGATGTCGAGTTCTTTTACAAGGGCACAACCACTCCCATTATGTTTTATGGCCCAACATAAAAAAACCTTGTGTTTTATGGCACAAACACATGAACCATCTAATCTAGTTTGGTGAAAGTGTTGTTATGATGCAATGATGTTTACACTAATGATCCATGACACAAATGTCTAATGGATATGAATAACTACTTCTAAATGAACTTCCATTTGATAGGAAGCCTTCATGATGAAGATCACAAGTTCCCTAAACTTGTTGTGATAGATATTCAGCTTGTGGTGAGTGAAAATGACTAGATCTCCAAGCTTTCCTTGGTTGATCAAAATGTAGAGTATGCTTACAACAAAGATGAATGTTAGAAACATTATGATCATGATCATTAGGGTGTTTAATGTATGTTACTACATTGTTAATGATTGATCTAAATGTATGCAAGAAGGTGGAGAAGATGTGTTTTGAAGTGGTGAAGAAATGGGAAAACAATGGGCTTCTATTTGTAGGCAAAAGTGGTCAGGAGCGTCCACGGAGCAAGGAACCAAAAAAAGGGTTCCGCCCTTTATACATTTTGGTTCTGTGGGTGCCTGACAGAAAATCTAAAAAATCTTTCTTTAAATCTTTCCAAGATATTACCATATCTTACCAAGATCACATTTGATATATTGATTGACAATCTAACCAAAATATTCAAGTGATCTTCCAAGGATTTCAAAGATGATGCATGTCATGATGTAATATGTATTTCCATTTTTAGATTAAAATGTTTATCAAAGTAAACTTGTAAAATGTGTTATGTAACTAGTTAATAAAAAGTCTAGTTACCTTTTGTAAAATATCTAGTCGAATGCTTGTCAAAATAAAATGTATTTTGTCAAGTGTAAGTAAACTTTAGTACTTGTATAAATACTATAGTTAGTTTACTTGTACAAATAAAAGTATATATTTGTTAGACATTTTACAAAATATGTATTTGTATAAAATACTTGTGAATGCAAAATGTAAAATGAGGTTCGAAATAGAATGGTTAACCTATTAAGATACTTAGTGACTCTAAACGTATTTTAAACATTCTAAATGATTTGTTAATGGGTTTGATCATAATGCCACATAACAAACATGTACGAACCTGTGTTGTAACATATGAGGACTTGAGACATCAAGAGGTGTTGAATGTATGTTGAGACAAAGTGTGATTACAAGTAACTTGTACATTTTACGTTATATATTACAAGTTACATGTTTGTCATCAATCAAAACAAACGAGACTGTATAGATTAAATATCGTAATATTTGCACTAACAATCTTCCCCTTTTTGATGATGACAAAGATATGTAAACGTAATAGAAAGTAAAATGTAAAGAGTTACTTGTATCCTTACTACCTTTACATTACCTTCTCCGTTTACACTCTTCTCCCCCTTTTGTCGAAACAAAAAGGGAGTTTAACTTTATTTCTCCCCAAAAAGGCGAGCTTGCATCATCCCTAGTGAAGTTAAATCGTCGTCTTCAATCCGTCCCTTGTTTGGTAACGGATCCATGGATCAAATTAAGAGGCTTAACCTATATCAAGGTTAGTTTTATGCAACAAAAATTATGAGAAATATATGAAAATGAAAAATGCATAGCAATGTTAGCCTATTTTCTCCACTTTTTATCGAAGCACAAATGCTTGTTGAAAAGTGAGAATGATGATAAATGCGTGCATGCTCCCCCTTGGCGGTTTCTCCCCCTTGTTTGAGGCGTCAAGGTATGATTAAAAACCTACAAAAAAATATTAGTGCAAAACTCTATTCGTCATTGGACGAGTAAGTGATATACAACAAAGTGTGTATAAGATGCACTTAGTAAATGCTTGACGGAAGCTCCCCTTGCTCTAGAGCGTCAAGATGAACCTTCAAAATAGATATTAGTATAATAGAAGCTTTGTCTTTAGACAAATATGTCATATACAACCAAGTGTATAGACGATGCAATATGAGTGCTTAAAGGATATTCCTCCTTGTTCAAGGGTGTCAAGAAGCACCTAAAATAAGAAAAATAATTGATGCAAACTTCATCCTTAGATGAGTAAGTTATATACTACAATGAAGAACATTAGTGCAATATATTTCATCTTTTTCACAAAGAAAAATAAGATGTATATATGTGATAAATGATATAATCAAAGATCTCATGAAGTGTAGTCTCCTAATTACAATCATAAGAAAAGTGAGAATATAATATGATAAAAGCCTACAAAATAGTTTATAGAAAGAAGATATGAAGTCTTCCACCGGGTGTGCCACTAGTGGTGCTAGTGTTGGTATCGGTTTACTAGTAGGATTCATGTGGTGATGGTAGATGACTCGAGATTTACAAAAGTAACTTTTCGCTAATCCATGGTGGTGATGATTAGTGAAAGTGGTGATGGAAGGTGGTGGTGATTAGGTAGGAAGCTATTAAGGAGTTAGTAACTCGTATGTATAGCAAATATAAAAATATGGACTCATGCAATCCTTTCGTCATGTCAAGTGACCAAAGCTAAGAGGAAAAAAAATGTGAATGGACATTGCATTTCAATGATGCATAAAGGTTATGATTTGAATGATTTATTGATGCTAACAACCTATTGTTTTGAGCAAGTTCTCATATGCTTCAACCCAAGAGTAATCAATAATGCGTTCTATCTAAGAATATTATAATGAAGATACAAAAAGTATAAAAGTGATAACATGAAGATAAATTCGTTCATTGATTGACACAAATTATAAAAATGACCTATTCTAGGTGACAATGGGAAATGTAGTATTAGCATGGTTTTGATGGACATGGATGATTACCACATTGAAAAGAAGTGAAGACAATATGTAAAATACTAATAATAATAATGAGTACCTATATGAGGATGAGAATGACATCATATGAGTGAGAGTTGGATAGACCAACGTGTTGGGAATGGCTGTTTTGATTAATATATCGTTTGCACTGACAAGGACATGCATGATAAGAGAGAAAAGGATAAGATCCTATGATGGTGTTCTAGATAGTGAAGTTGTAAGGTGCTAGTTTAAGGAAAATCCTATATGTGGAGATGAAGACGTTTTCTAAAAACACATGATGCGTTTTTCACTTGATGAGGTATTGGTGCAAACTTGTGATAAAGAGTTAAAAAGGTTGAACTAGTTGTGGTTTCGTGAACCGGTTTTTAGCTAAGTGGTGTTTACCTATGTGTTGGTATTTTAGAGTCTAAGAGACATAAATTTTGACAAAAGACAATTATGTGAATGGATTTCTCTCCCCCTTAATTGGTGGACATCCAACATAATGTGTAATGTATCAAATAAGGAATGACAACAAAGTGTTTAGGAGGTTATTCGGGTTAACGAAAGAGATGAGCTTAGTGATGTTTTTCTGGATGATGGTTAGCATACAATGAACTTCATCCTTAAAGTCACGTACCTCTTCTCGATTAATACGAGATGATCGTATGATGAGGCATGTGGTTTCCTAATAGGAAGTGAAGAGGATTAGAGTATTGTTATAACTAAATAATGATGGAGGTGATTTTTGGAAAGCGGAAGCAAAAATGAGATATGGAAAGAGGTCGGTTGAAAGACAAAAAATGCAAAGCCAACCCTCTAGAACTTAATTATATATGCTTTTAAACTATATGCAAGTGTAGGGGTCCCATAAAGCATAGTACTAATCTACGTAGCAATAAAGGGGATTATGCAAAATGAGCATATAAAAGTTAGAACCAAGTGAGATAACAGATAATTTGTTATCAACCTACAAAACAAATTTGTTAGTGACAAAAGATGTTAACATGATAGAAATCAAATGATAACATATTATATAAGCAAAAACAACACATTGCACTTAGTAGACAAGAAATCACCACACAAGATAACATCAAAACAATCATATTATGCAAGAATACGACTTTATTCAAGACATTTCATTATGAGATTATTTTGTCGTTAGACTTAGACACTTAAGCATACTTGGATATACAATAATCTATGTGATTAATTTGTAAGATAAAAAGGCTTCTAAAAGTTTGTCATACCAGAAGCACTTTGACAGATTATATGTGCACATGTAGCAAACAAATAGTGTGACAAGAAGTAAAAGAAACAAGATGAAAGATTCATGCAAGCCATGTTTAAGACATAAAAATTTGGAGCATGTATCATTTGGATCGTACTACACATAGATGTAATGAATGCCAACTAATAGCTTTCAAACATAAATATATCATATCAAAATTATCACGTATCAAAATGGCATATTATGAGTTCATAAGTAACATGTTAATCATGCTAAAAATAATTCAAAAGTAAGTATCATGCAAATAAAGTTTAGGTTTAAAGGTTTAGTAGCATGAAACAAGAATACAAGCATTATAAAGATAAAACCGTACTAAGGTTTACACATTTGACTAGTTATCAAACACTAAGATAATGTCAAATCAGCTTATCGTATCAAACAAGAACATGTAATCAACACATGTAAGTGCAATGCTAGTGGTTTTAAAAGAAAAGTCATATATACTACTTGTTTGATTAGTATTCCTAAGGCGAGGCAAACTATCGATGTTTCAACACTTACTTTAGGCAAGTATAGGAAAACAGATTTTTCAAGTTGGAGAATGATTATGAGGTTATTATTAGCGGTGCTCAATTAAGGCTAAACACGACCATTTTTACAGGTGATTCCACATACCCAACTTCTCTCCAGGAAGCAATTCAACCGTTAGGTCAAATTGACTTTCTAGTGCAATAGGTTCTCCAGTAGTCATTCTCATGTTAGAACGATGGGAACTCCTACTTTTGCCTATTAAAGTGCATAAAAGATGATAGTTTACCAATACTTGGCTTAATGTGACACAACTAATATGCAATATAACTAAGGTGATGAAGATGTCATGTTATACACATGAATTTTATCAATGGTGTGTTGATAAACAATATGTTTTAATCTTGTGTTTAGAATCTAAGGTTGTTCAAATTATATAGCTAATTGTATAATCTAATGGATGACATCTTTTGTGTTGAGTTGAAATGTATACTTTAAATGTGATTTGATTATCTAAGACTAGGGAATGGAATATATTAAATTAAGAATGTTCTCAAGAAAACACTTTTTTTATTTAACAAGAATCTAAATAAGGTTACCAACATCAATAGATCATGTGTATGTTCTAGAGATGTGTAGTTTTAACCTTGGATGTGCACAAGGTTTGAGCAAGGTTAGGTTATGATGTATGCTTGAAAGGAAATGGATACAAATAGTATCTTTCAACAAATGAGATTATCGCATGGGATAAAGTTATCATGCTTATGAAAATAAGTATGACAAGATGAATTGGATATGCTAGTTCATAGAACTTGTGGATGTTCGTTTCAAGATCATTTAGCCAATGAGGTGTAATAAAATCTCTTGTAACATAACCATTTATGTCGCAAGGAGAGAATGATGCATAGGATATGCAATATCCTTTTAACAAGATGAATACTTAACGCATGATTTCTTAGGCATAATGTTTTTCAAAACATCATGTTTTCCTAAATGAAGATATGAAGCCAAAGTGTTTAAATCGGATAGTCCCATCTAAATATACTTGGTCTCAAGATTATATTCACTAGATGATGACAAGAGGAATTTACTCGAGTTTCTTATGTATACTCCTCAAGAGTCATTGTTGCTTTGGGTTTATGATGTTGGCTTTGAGATTGCATTTTAACATATGTTGTTAAAATGTTGATTTGAGGTTTAACGAACAGAAGTTTAACGACAAAGTATTACTAATACTTTGATGATTTGTGAAGGTAGTACTACTTATACCTAGTGGAAATTGACAAAAATTACCAAGAGCACCATGCTTATTTGGTAATTGAGGTTCTAGCCATAATGAATTATCTAAGTCCTCAAAGGTGGGAACGTATGGTAAACGTGCATTTGATTCAGTACAAGTGTTGGACACAAGGGCTTTTTGAGCAATACACTCAATGAATTCAAATGATGGTGGATTGGTGGATCTAGGTGGTAGGTCTTCTAGTGTGTCTAAATAAGGATGTGGTGATGTAGGGTTTTGTTGTGCTATGGGAGTACTAAGGTTGATGACTTTTAATGACTACAATCGTAAGTCGCATGTACTTGAATATTTCGGATGAAATACTTAAGTTGTCAATCCTAATTTGTTGAGATTATAAAGCTTAAATTGAACTCAAGGATAACAAGACTTGATAATATGTATTTAACATATGTGTGAGTTATGACTCGATGTAAATACTTATCGTCTTGAAGGATGACACATTATTTTCATGTTAACCAAGTGAGGCAATACATGTAGATACGAAACAATATCTATAGTCATATGTTAGACTTATGTATGATATCTTTGCAAATAATGAGTCCAGATTTATTAGTCTCGGTAAGTCATCTAAGTCATCCGCAAACGGGTGAGGAGATGTTGGTGGTGTTGCACAAAGTTTGATAGGTACAAGCTTTGGAGACTTTGGTAGTGAAGGTGTTTTGGATGATGGTGGGTGATTTTGGTGGTGGAGTTGGAGTACTCAAGTTTAGAAAGTTCACATCTTGAATGGGTGATGAGATGTTGAGAGGTAATGAGTCTGAGGATGAAGAGTTCAAGTTAATGAAGCAACAAGATCGAATGCTAATCCTAGTGGTTTTCTTAAGTGGCTTATTTGAGGTTGAGGATTTAGTCATTTTGACTTTGCTTTAAGAAATGCTAAGCTTGAGGAAAAGTAACAGTGAAGGTGTGAAAATGACCATCCTGAATGTGTCGATTTATGGAACAAAGGATTTACGGATTTGATGTTAATCCATACAAAGATGGTAGTTTTTTTTTTAATGAGATGGAAGTGTCTAAGATCATGTCAAATATCTTAAGTTAATCCATTGAGGATGTGTTGAATGAGATATGAAATATAAGCATTAACAACTATCCTAGAAATGAAATTTGGTAAATTAGATTGCGGGATTTAGTAAAATTCAACAACTTACCTGTAGGATCCACGACACCAATTTTTTACACAAGCGGAACCAAAATAATGGTGCCGTCTGGTCCGCTTGTACAGGTATGGCGGTACCAAAAGCTATAATGGGCGGAACCAAATATTTGGTGCCGTCTGGTCCGTGGTGACCATAAATCTTCACAGACCCATATTTTAACTATCGGAGACTTTTCGAAAATCTGAAATTTTGCTTAAAACATGTGACATTAATTATTTCTAGTTAGGAAAAGTCGATAACACACATACAAACATAGTGGAGCATAGACTTTGACCAAGGGCTAACGATTTTCATATATAAGTGAAAATGGGTAAAATTTGATAACATCCGTGTGCTATCCCTCTGCATGAACCGGTTAGCATACATCAATATTTTAAGTTAGGTTATCATCCTACGAAGCAAAAACACATAAATTACATCATAAAACATTGTTTTTGTCCTTGAAACAAACACTCTCTTAAACCTCCATTTTTCAAAGTACTTGACTAATTTAGTTAGTACTCATTGCTAAGTGAGTTATGACATTTAATAAGTTATGTGAGATTTTAGTATAACCTATGCAAAGAAAGTTATCTAATTCTACAAGTGATGGTAAAACCATTTTCCAACTTAGTGCACAAAATCTAGCAAAGACCTATTGTGCATAAACAAGAAATTGTCAAACAAGCGAATAAATAACATGGCAAGATTGACACTTATATTATGCAAACAAACAAGTGCAAACACCAATTTGAAAATAAACAAGCAATATATATGCAAACAACATAAACAAGTGGTCATTTAGCATAGCATAAAATGAAAAACACTTTTCGTCATTTAGTGTTTAAATATGACGATGTATACCAAGCTTGATTTGTTTCCTTTAAACATATTACCAATTTATTTAGTTTCAAAAGAAATTGTATCAAAGTTCTAAGAATACCAACTTAAATTTCTTGATTAAAAAATTTGAGTTTTTATGTTAAAGCGAAACTTAATATCTTAGACATACTGTAATGTTTGGTCTATTTCACTTGTTTAAAATTAGACTCAGGCCATGAGAGTATTTTTAAATGAAAGTAGACTCAATTCCCTTTAAAATGATAGGTGGCTCGACTTGTACAGACTTACGGTTAATTAGTTATGATTTTTTGAAGTTGGCCAAAAAACTGAATACTGTGCAGACGGATTTCAAGGAACCAATTTTAGGGATCCGCCCTTTTATAAAATTTGGTGTTGTGGCCCTCTGAGACAGATTCACTAAAACTAGTATTTGACATAGAGAAAACATGTGTGACTTACTAGATTTGATAGTAAACATATAATACACATTTTTAACAACATATATACTTATGTAACTTATCTTAAATGTTTACGGAGGTGATTTTTCAACTAAATTTATAGTTATCCCAAACACTCCTTTAAAATCATATTTCTTCGTAAATTTTCTATAAGCACACAATACAATACTTACTAGTTCTTTCAACAAACTTTTATTTTATTTTTCAAAAAAACATTCAAGCTTGTATACAAAGTTACATTTAACAATAAAATTTCTAAGTATAATTAGCAAAGCATTTTTCATATTATTTTTCGCTTCAATGGTAATTTGATACGTGGATCGTACTCTATTTTAAAAACCATTTATTTTGAAAATAAGAGCTACGAGGCTCTGATGCCAATTGTGGAAACGTAGAGGGGGTGAATACGTTACCGTTTAAAAACTTTAGATCTTTAGTATCAAATCGCTTATGAAGCTTGTTATAATATGAAAGTACCAATTATTGTTTGTGACTAATATAAAGCATAGTAAACCAAGTTGTCACACAATCATGAACATAAACCACATCACAAACAATAGTATAGTGTAAGTATAAAAGTAAAGAGATAAAGAAAGGAAAGTGCAAACCGAACACGAGGATTTATAGTGGTTCGGTCACGGATCTCCTCTCCGCCCTACTCCACTCCCCGAGTACCCAACTCGAGAGTTACTTCACTAAATCAACAAGCTCCCTTCTCGGCGGAGAAAACCTTACAATCATCGCTTACACTTTTTCCGGTACAAAGCTAAATACCGGGTTCTAGATCGAGGTAGAACCAACCTAACGTCGCCTATACAATATTTCCGACACTAAGCTAGATGTCGAGTTCTTTCACAAGGGCACAACCACTCCCATTATGTTTTATGGCCCAACATAAAAAACCTTGTGTTTTATGGCACAAACACATAAACCATCTAATCTAGTTTGGTGAAAGTGTTGTTATGATGCAATGATGTTTACACAAATGATCCATGACACAAATGTCTAATGAATATGAATAACTACTTCTAAATGAACTTCCATTTGATAGGAAGCCTTCATGATGAAGATCACAAGTTCCCTAAACTTGTTGTGATAGATATTCAGCTTGTGGTGAGTGAAAATGACTAGATCTCCAAGCTTTCCTTGGTTGATCAAAATGTAGAGTATGCTTACAACAAAGATGAATGTTAGAAGCATTATGATCATGATCATTAGGGTGTTTAATGTATGTTACTACATTGTTAATGATTGATCTAAATGTATGCAAGAAGGTGGAGAAGATGTGTTTTGAAGTGGTGAAGAAATGGGAAAACAATGGGCTTCTATTTGTAAGCAAAAGTGGTCAGGAGCGTCCACGGACCAAGGAACCAAAAAAAGGGTTCCGCCCTTTATACATTTTGGTTCTGTGGGTGCCTGACAGAAAATCTAAAAAATCTTTCTTTAAATCTTTCCAAGATATTACCATATCTTACCAAGATCACATTTGATATATTGAGTGACAATCTAACCAAAATATTCAAGTGATCTTCCAAGGATTTCAAAGATGATGCATGCCATGATGTAATATGTATTTCCATTTTTAGATTAAAAAGTTTATCAAAGTAAACTTGTAAAATGTGTTATGTAACTAGTTAATAAAAAGTCTAGTTACCTTTTGTAAAATATCTAGTCGAATGCTTGTCAAAATAAAATGTATTTTGTCAAGTGTAAGTAAACTTTAGTACTTGTATAAATACTATAGTTAGTTTACTTGTACAAATAAAAGTATATATTTGTTAGACATTTTACAAAAGATGTATTTGTATAAAATACTTGTGAATGCAAAATGTAAAATGAGGTTCGAAATAGAATGGTTAACCTATTAAGATGCTTAGTGAATCTAAACGTATTTTAAACATTCTAAATGATTTGTTAATGGGTTTGATCATAATGCCACATAACAAACATGTACGAACCTGTGTTGTAACATATGAGGACTTGAGACATCAAGAGGTGTTGAATGTATGTTGAGACAAAGTGTGATTACAAGTAACTTGTACATTTTACGTTATGTATTACAAGTTACATGTTTGTCATCAATTAAAACAAACGAGACTGTATAGATTAAATATCGTAATATTTGCACTAACACTTTTGACCAATTCAGCTAATTTCACACCCTCCAGACCTCCACCCAACTCTCCTCGATCTTTTTTACCAAATCAGTGGTCACGTTAGTAGTTATCATAGCATTCTTCAAGGTTTTGAAGAATTGAAGAATGCACTCTTTTGACAATTCTTCAAAACCTTGTTGTGCTGCACTAGACCATTCAAAAGAGTTTTTCTTCAAAAATGCAGTCAATGGCTTACTAATGACTGCATAGCCCTTTATGAACCTTCTATAATACCCTGTCAACCTTAAGATTCCTCTAAATTGTTTCACATTCTTGGGTACAGGCCATTTCTTCATAGGTTCAATTTTATCAGGATCTGTAGCAAGTAGCAACTCCTTTATCAGAGATTACATGCCCCAAATATTCCACATGTGACACTGCAAAAGTTCACTTATTCTTTTTTTGCATATAAGGTATGAGACTGCATAGTCTACAAGATTAACCTCAAGTGGATCAAGTGTTATTTGAGTGACTTACTATAGACCAGGATGTCATCAAAGAAAACCAATGTGAACTTTCACAGAAAAGGCTTGAAAACTTCATTCATCAGTAACTAAAAAGTAGATGGAGCATTGGTGAGATCAAATGGCATTACCAAAATGTATGACATGACATGACTAATCACACGTTAAATAAGATAAATCATGTTATAAATAAGGAACTTAATTAATGTTTGAATGAAATGTTTAATCTTGTTGTAATAATGTAATGTTTTGAAAGTGAAAATTACCTAGGAGGCCTCTGCACGGACCACTTGTCCTGCTGAGGTCCTATTTTTTTTTCCAATATCCAAAAAGGCCTCCCATTTCGCTTCAAATTGGCAGAGAAGTTATTATAGGACACGTGTCAACACCCCATTTAATAGAACTGAAAAATTTAAATATATATATATATATATATATATATATATATATATATATATTTCGCCTCAAATTTGAAGAGAAATCTTACACAACGGGCCCCCACCACCATTACTTGAAAAAATAAAAAAATAAAAAAAGTACATCACAGCAAATTTGAGGAGAAATCTTACACAACGGGCCCCAGCACCATCTTTTATCTGACAAAGTAACATATTCCATTAGCCTCAAAATGATTATCTTTTGAATTCATACAATGTTTCTTCATTGTCTAGCAAAGATGCATGCCTTATTTTTTAACGTAAGACACTACAAATCTTATTGAAATTTTAATAATTATTAATAGAATATGTCATTTTTTTAATTTCATTACCAACGAATAGAGTTAACATGAATGTAATATTGTGTCTCAAAGTGTGTGAAATGTTTCACAAAATAATATGAATAAGATACAATGTTTTAAATTGATTGTCAAGTACTTTTTTAAAGAAATATGACTTGAGTGTGACTATTCAAATTCTTTATTAAAGAAAACTTGAATTGTCCTCATACAAACATCACTTGTAAAATTCAAACACATAGATAATACAAACATCACTTGAATAATTAAAAATGAAAAGCATGATGCTACAACAGAATCAGAACATACCAATAGTTGGTTTAATCGATTTGGTTTTTAATAAAGTAGAAGGTTTATGTGACATGTAATGGCGTGGCATGTACATATAATAGACGACATCGATTTTCGTACACGATACTAGTAGTTTTAACAAACCATATTTGGCTAGGTGAAAGTTTATAATAAACACATGGACTAAAGTTGTAATTCACTTTAACACCAAAGTGGTAAAAGTACAATTTGGGATCAAACACAGAGAAAGAAACAAAAGAGAAGAAGAAAAGATGATATACCGAAAATGGAGTCTGCTGACCGGTCCGGCAGCCGTTTTCGGTGGCATTACCGGAGCTTTTATCGCCGTCGATTATATCTTCCGCCAAAAGGTAATCCCACCATCAAAACCCACATTTTATTTTTCATTTCTTAAAGTTGTAAATTCAATGTTTTGAAAACCGGGTCTGTGCTCGACCCGTTGGCAGTTCAACCGGCTCGACCGCCGGGTCAACCCGGTTTTAAAACATTGGTACTTCTTATTGATTGTTGAATTTTAGAAATGGTGTTTGTTTTAACCTTATATATTTCACAAGCCGATATTTTTGGTTGCTTAAGTTTATTTGTGGGCTTTAATTCGACTTGGCTTAAGGGGTGTTTGGATCAGCTTATTTAGCCGGCTTATGGGCTTATTATTTGACTTTGGAAAAGCCGATAAGCTCACTTATTGATACTTATGACCTTATCAAGTTCACCTTATTGGCTTAAGCCAATAAGCTAAAGTCAATAAGCTCTAAAAAGTGAGCTTATCGGCTTTTCCTAAATCAAATAAGCCCATAAGCCGGCTAAATATGCTAATCCAAACGCCCATTTTTATAAGTTCATGTTTATGGGCTTATTTCTTGAACTATGAGCTTGTTATGACTTAAATATGGAAATCGAGCTAAGAGTTGGAAATTAAGCCAGGAAAAATTGGGCTTGTGAGTTTTGTTCTTGAACTATGAGCTTGTTTTATGCTTTTTGAAATAAGTAGAAACTAATAATCAGCTGTAACAATGCACAATGTATGTGTTAGTGTTTTGATTTGCTTTTGTTGTGATAATTAGATAAGCATTTGGTCGGTTGTTGGCAATTCTGCTTATTTTAAGCATTTAATAAGTAATCAGTTATATCAAAAGTTGAATAAGCAAATGGTAAAATGCTTTTGGAGTAGGTTATCTGATCATTACGTTTGCAAAATGCAGATAATCAGATTATTGTGTTTGGCAAACCAATTGAAAAAAGTGATTATTTACGTTTTCTTACTTCTTAGAGACAAAACGCCGTTTGTAACCGTATTCCCAAACAACCCCTTATCTTATCTTCGAATAACCGGATAATCATAAGCAGTTTACTTCTATTCAAACACTCAGAAATGTTTGTCTATCACGTCCAAAGACACAATAAGCTGAACTTCTAATAAGCAATCACAAACACCATCTTGGTAATTTACTTTAGAATCGAGGTAGTAATCAATTAATCAAGTATTGTGCCAATTGATTAATGTATAGGGTTGATCTTTGTTGCATGTTTAGCTTATGTACTTGTAGCGTCTTCTATCTTTTTTACAGGACCAGTCTGATAAACCGGCCATGAAAAAACAAGAGCTAATGCATGCTGCAAAGTAGAAAAGCAAGTGGTCTCGATTCTCGAATCTTAGTTCAGTATGTTTGCACATCTTTTAGTTAATTCAGGTGCTTTGTCTTTTCTGTGATGTATTTTAGCTTTCAAGAAGCTACTCGTAGACTTTTAATTTGTTTATTATGATATGATATTTATTAATAAAATGCTTAGGGAAAGTTGATCTACTTTCTTGAAGTGGATGTATTGCGTCTTATGCTATATATCGTCACTTTGCTTGATGTGGAGAGATTTGGTCCAGTTCAGTCTTTTTCTTGTGAAATAACTTTTCGTATTTAGTATTTATCCTCCTTTAATTTTATGGGCTGTTATTATCTAACCTGTAATCAATCATCAAAATGGAGGGAAGTCTCTATCTCCTTAAATCTCCCACTATTTTTGTCTGTGTGATGTATTCTACTCTCTTTTAATCGGGCGTCTATATGGACCTATTTTTGGGCTGGTTTGCATTTAGGTTCTGTGTTATAGAGGGCCTGGCCTGGCACAGGGTCTTGGTTGCTATCACAGGCCAAGGGACGGGTCTCTGAGTCAAGCTGGATGGCTTAGATTTAGGCTTCTCTAAGCTACGCCTGCAGATTGACTTGCAATCGATTTAGTCCAGCGAATACGCTATATCTAGGAATTAAGGTGGTTCGTGTATGAAATTAGCTTACAAAATGGCCCTTGACTATCGATTTTAACATTTATTTATTGGTACTTTGTGGGTAGTACGTACTCTAATCCATCTCAAGAAATTATCTACCCATGTTCATATTCATACGCAAATCCATAACTTAGAACAGACAACGATTATAAGTTCATCATTGGTAGTCCTTTACGGCTTTACTTATTACACATTATAATACACATGAACACTAAGAAATGGACACAAACTTCACATGCTTATTATATAGGACACACAATATTAAGAAATCAATAAGCTGACACACTAAAATTTATATCTTTTTCGTGTGGTTTTTTAAGCACAAACAACTTTCACATTGTTTGTTTCATCTATCACACAAATGCAACCTTCACCACATTCAAAGTAGGTTCTACCACCTTCAGGGCCATCGGTATTGGATACAACACAAGACCAGCTTTCAGCACACTCGCAGAATACTTTGGCTCCTGAGGTAACCACTTTCTGTTGCACAGTTGTTTCACTGCAACAACATATTGAATTAATGTTTTTTTATATACTAAAGCGATAAACTTTGAAAATTAGTGAACGTACGTGATCCAGGAGCAACCACTGCCACCACATTTTGCGTATAGTTTGCCGACCTTAGATGGCTCAGTTTTGGTGATGGTGCATGTCCATCCTTCTGGACATGCACAATTTGGCTTATTATCAGTGCTGCACAAGTGAAAAAGGTGTCACTTTATATTATAACTCGGATGATAGTTAGATGATGATTAAGAATGAAAAGTAAAATGAAAACTTAATCAGAAGCATCCTATAAAATAATGGTTACACTTAGACCAGTTGATCTACTGAAATTTTACTAATGTGTCTTATGTTATTTATGGCCCAATTCAACCTTTTGCCTGCAAAATAATGGTTATCCTTTTCCTTAAGTAAGGAAACAATGCGATATAGACCGTTACGGGTGTAACAAATGATGAGTCGATACGCAGATAGTTCCCCTAACGTTTTGTTGTTATTAGTTGAATTTTTATTTAAGGTTATAGGCTATCAAGCGAATAATTTAGTTAGTTCGGTTACATTTCAGATATGTTTGTTACATTTGTGTTACAGGTTGTTGACTGATCCTTTTATGGTTATTAAACTAGCGAGGAATATTATGTTTGGGAATGTGTCTAGTGTTTGGGGGATATGTTTATAGTGGTGTAAAGTTGGTTTATTTCGTTTGGTTTGAGAAGCATGATTCGACGTTGAAATGGTGTTGTAGGATTGGGAAGGTGTTGTTGTGGATGGTTTATTGTGGGGTTGTGACGGGTGGGTTGTTGGTTCCGACTTTTGTTGTGAGTGGGATGCTTGTGGGTCGGGTTGTGGAGGAGCCCGTGAGGGTAACGGAGGAGTTGAATTTTGATTATATGCGAGAGAGTCCTATGGCTTTTGTGTGGATAATTTCGTGTGAGGGGTTGGGATCGGTTGGACAGAGTGAGAAGAGTGAGATTCGGGGGTTTGGTGGAATGCGGGTGATACCGTTTGGTCATGAACTGCAAGCGACTGTCTCGTTGACGTTGCCTGAATCAGACTACAATAGAAATCTTGGGATTTTCGAGGTATGCGATAAGAATTGCAGCAGGTGGTTTTTACTTTTGTTAACGAGGGCGTTTGGATGTATGTCTAAACTGTTATGCAACTTAAATTTATGAAATCATTGATTGTCTGTCTGGACTGATAATTTCTTTGATTATAGATTGATAGTTTAGGATACGAGTCACGACTAATCATATTGTGATAAATAATTAAATATGTAAGTAGTTGCCTTAAGAGAATTGAATCTTGAGATATGTGTGAACCTTATTATATTGTGCATCCATTCTTTGGAGTATAGATTCTTGACTATCTCAGCTAGAGGCTTATCGGTGAACCTTATTATATTGTGTGCCCATGCCCCGGCTATGGCTCCTACAGTTGGTCCCAACATGTAGACCCATAAGCCTCGGTATTGGTTTGACACAATGGCTGGGCCTAGCGTCCTTGCTGGGTTCATTGATGCACCTGATATTGGTCTACACCACCAAAAAAAAAAAAAAAAAAAAAAAAAAACTTTGAACTCTTCAAAAAACAAATTACAAAAAAAGGGTCACATTTTAGTAATAAACGTTATTGTACCCTGCAAACATGGCATTAAGTAATATAGTTGATCCAATGGCAAGTCCTGCTGCTTCTCCTGTCTGCATCAACATGATTAGAAATGTGAAGGTTAAAGAGTATTCCTGAATTCTGAAATTAAAAAGACAGTTAGTTGTCAAACATATGTTTAAAAAGGAGTAGTCGATATTGTTTACATCAACCCGAACTTATAATATATATAATTAACTTTTTTAAGTAGAAAATAGAATATTAGCTCTAGTTGTATTTGCATATGAATTTGATATTTTGGTAGTTGTTATTGTTTAAGTCAACTCGAATTTATAATATTATATAATTAACTTTGTTAAGAATCTAAAATAATACGGATAACGGTTAAATTTGAAATTCGGCACTAACAGCTCGATCATCTGTGGCAACACAGGAGATGACAAACATGAGATAAAATGTGATAATGAATTCCAGCACCAAAGATTGGATATCGGATCCCGTGGGAACTGTTACTCCTAGATTATTGTTTCTCCCATTAAATATTAACCTCAGCGTTCCGCTTGCTAGGAATGATCCAAGAATTTGAGTAATCATGTATGCGGGTACCTAAAGAATGATAACAAAAATCAATTGGCAATAATGTAACCTAAATATTTATATTAACTCACTCACATTTTTAAAAGGGAATCTCTTGCTACAGCCAAAAGCAATGGTGACTGCAGGGTTGAAATGGGCACCAGAGATGTGGCCGACTGAGTAAATCATCACCATCACCACCAACCCCCATACTATGGCGATTCCGATTTGACCAATCACATGGTCCCTTTTGGAGTCCACCACCACTACGCCACAACCTGCAAATACCATGAAGTATGTGCCCAAAAACTCTGCTATCAGCTGCCACAGAGTTAAAACCATAAGCAATAATTAGAAATACAAAGGAGCTATAATTTGAACTGGGCGGTCATGGCATATAATTCGAACTCCTGAAGAAGAAACAAAGAAGAAAGTAATCACCTTTTGGCAAAAAGGAAGAGTGAAAAGTGCGGTTTGATGACGTGATGGAATTGTATCACGTATCACGCGTGTCTCCCCATAATGTCTATTAACGGCTGCCCCTCCATCATTCTCAGCCATGCGCAGAACCACTATGTGCTTTCAAACAGAGAGAGCTCAGGGCTGTAGACCCAAAAATAAAAAAATGGACATGTATGTTTCTCCATGTGTGTGTCTAATGAAATAGAGAATGGGAGAGAAATGTCAAAGCTATTTAATATATTCTAGTGAGATGGAGTATGATAATGGATGACACATTGTAATAAAGAAGCTAATTGAATTGGTAATTTACATTTGATTATAATAATCGTTGGTTGTTTTGGTACAAATGAAAAGGCAAGCTTGAGAAGGAAATGAGAGTCATAACTCATACTGATATGGTAACCCCAGATTGGCTCAAATACATGTGACAGACGCGCACCACCATGTGCTTAAGCATGAGCTTGTGTCTAGAAGCACAGGGCATGCTAGACCGGCTTTATTACGAGAAGGGTAATAAGATTTTATTTAGTACAAAAGACAAGTGATATACCAAGTACTTTTTTTTTTTTTTTTTTTTTTTTAAGTGATTAACCATTGTGGAAGCTGCTGGTTAAGAAGCAGTCAACCGGATATGGTGGCGGGGTCCAGCATGTACTAGTTGCAACATCCAAGTTTCCTTGGACTAATATGCGGTGAACAGCTAGCTAGGTAGATTATGCTGTCCTCAGTTTCATTCACTAAACTGCATTCTACATGTTGATCCGGATTTCAGGTAAAGTGTTTTCTTTTTTTCTTTTGTGGTTTTTGTGATTTAAGAGCAACACAGAGACAAATTTGTGTGATCCTCAAATAACCGGATAATCATAAGCAGTTTGCTTCTATCCAAACACTCACAACTGTTTGTCTATCATATCCGAAGACACATTAACCTTACTAGAACTTCTAATAAGCAATCACAAACACCCTCTTGGTGATTTACTTAAGAATCGAGGTAGTAATCAATTGATCAAGTATTGTGCCAATTGATTAATGTATAGGGGTGATATTTGTTGCATGTTTAGCTTATGCACTTTTAGTGTCTTCTATCTTTTTTTACAGGACCAGTCTGATAAACCGGCCATGAAAAAACAGAGCTAATGCATGCTGCAAAGTAGAAAAGCAAGTGGTATCGATTCTCGAATCATAGTTCAGTATGTTTGCACATCTTTTAGATAATTCAGGTGCTTTGTTTTTTCTGTGATGTATTTTAGCCTTCAACAAGCAACTCGTAGACTTTTGAATTATCATTGAATAAGTTTGATACTTTCTTTTGATTGGCATAAATGACAACGTATGCATTAACTTTTTCGCTTCTTGTGCAAATAACCATGTTTATTTATCATTAGAAAAAACAACAATCACTTTTAACATTTTAGCGTAAATATGTTACAATACACTTATACACACAAGCTTAGATAAAACGCCCTAAGAACCTTTTATTTTATAACTTCTCCTTCCTTGTCTATTTCCTTATGCCCCTGTAAGACCTTTGAACTATATGAACTTAAATGATATTTTGTGATCAAAGACCCTTATTGTAAATTGTATAATATGATCATAATATAACACAACTTTTAAGCACTTGCGAGGTTTAGCCTTCTTCTGCATTCATCTGAGAGCATCACAGTTGGTGTCGGAATAGTGGAAGTTGTAAAAGTTTCTGACCTCTCATCATCACCGTCAAAAGTTGTTGTACGGCCCTTAATCATATCTGCCTCTCCTTTGTTGTTCATCACAAGAATGTTGCAAGGCACTTTCTTCGCAACGTAATCTATATGCTTTTTGCTATGGTGCCTGTAAGTCATGTTTGTGTATGTTTCATTGTTTATGAGTAGTTTTTAGGTGAAATGTTAGAAATGCGTCCATGTACTACCTGTCGAAAACGACCCATGTGGCATAGACGCTTGTGATTCTTTCAAGAAGGAGTAATCTTGTTGGAAACCCTTGTTCGCATTCAATTTGTGGTGCAACCTGAGTATATTATTCAGTGTAAAAATTAACTTTTTAATATAGCTAAAACACATGATAATAATTCCTGATTTGACTTGAAACAACCTATGGTTGGCAGGATGATAGGTGTATCTCCTAGCCATCATCAGAAACTCTTTGAAGCCTCTACGTTTAGCAACAATCTATTCCGGAAAGTATGGTCATTGTAAAATTACCTTATATTTGACGCAAAGATCAACTAAAGCTTGAGCCTTTTGACACCTTTGATTCATACTCAGTAGATCTTCTATCTTCATCGTCCATATGTCTGTCTCGGTCTTGCAAGAAACTGCAACATAATCGTACTATCGTATTACAAAAAACCATGGTAAATATAAATGGATTTTTGCTTAAAATAACTTCGTACTTTCTCAAGTGTCCCGTTTTAGTTACTGTACTATTTTATGTACATCCGAGTCATTTAAGCGTAACTGTCTCATTTGGGTCTTTGTAAGCAGAAGCCGTAAAAAATGAGTTTCAAAAAGGGTAATTTTGATATAAAGTATTATATTTATGTATCAAAATGTTATATATTTTATGCAAAATATTGAAATTTATGTAAAATTACTAAGATTATGGAATACATCTGAGTCACTTACAGACAAAGGTTAGCCATGGCTTGACACCCAAAATAGTTATGGCGCAACAAGTGTCGAGTGCAATGTTCTTGAGCACCCATTCAAGAGTCTCTACCGAGAACTCTTTCATGGCATCCATCACTATCACCACGTGCTTCCGTTCAAATGATTCTTCTGACTCTCTTGGACCAAGATCACGACCCAAACATCTTCGGTACTGATTTGAAGCCGGTTGCAGGTGGTGGTGGTCCTTGTGGCAGTGGCGTTGGTGGATGTGGTTTTGCCAATACATGTTTACTGCTGAAACCATCTTTTTTGAAGTGTTTGGGGGAGAATGTAAAAGAATTTCGGTTGATGGTCTCTAACCCTCTTATAGATGTAGCTTTTGTTTTTATTGGAAATGTTAAAAAAACAAACCACAACGAAATCTTTGACATTAGCAAGGGATGTAGCTTTGTTGTTATAACGCATCCTAAGTCCCAAGGTCAAACTAAGTATCCTTGTGCATAGGCACAAGTGACAAGACATGGTATGTATTTTCTTGGTTTTATTGTCAAAGTTAATTCTATTCACTTGCCTATATGGTTTTCGAAGAGGCAACTCCATGTCGACGTGTAAGCTTAGAAATTTACCGCTAAACGTTTGGGTTTTGACTATACAAAAAGACTATATAAAGTGTGAGTGCTTCATATACTAAGATTTATCGAGGTAGAATCGTATAGGTGACAAAATGTGCCTGTTGGATGTGGTTGTGTTATGTGTTGTACTAGTTTCCTGTTGAAACGGGTCATTTTTAGTACATGTCAGTACAGCCGGGTTGATTCACAAACGTTAATGCATTGGTTTTGATTACAGATAATTTAGTATTTTGCTAGAACAACGTAGATGTTGTATTGCTACAAAAATACACTTGACGACTATCAATCTATTCGTCTGATTTGACTGTTCCCCTTTTGGCTGAGGTTATCAATTTAACCTACATGAGATAAAACACAACACTAGTCGAACCCATCCATAGTTAATTAGGCTGAAATGATCGCCTTTAATAGCAAGTCCTTTGATGAATTAGTTGGTATATTTAAATTCTGTTATGGTTGTACTTGTAATATATGAATCTATACTTGACCGTTTTGCACAAATAAAACAAGAATTAACGACATTAAAGGAATGTGTGGTATATAAGAAACATTGATCAGGACAGCATCTTAGTGTATACCGAAGAGCGAGGACCTTACGAATTCATTAACACCTGTACAATACAAATACCCTTTCACATAGAACATGAGTATAGGATATTGTTCTGTTGGATGCATAGCTAAGAGATATCAAGACAGCATATCTGTATATGCTGGAAACATGGGAGTCGGAATGGTTCCGGGGTGGCTAAGGGTAGTCCCAACCCCGAATACAAAACCCGTCCTTGTTTTAGGTTTACAGATAAAAAATTACCTTGAGGATCACCGTTTAAGTATAAAAGTCTTGAAATAAAAATATCTTGGTTTCATATTGTTTGTAAAATATTTAAATAACCGGGTTTTGGTTTCGCGTAAGTGAGGCAGGGCTCACCAAAATAAGTCCTCCGATCCAGTGTATCAAAACTGATCCCGGTCCCGGCTGATAATATCAAGTTGTGGTTTTCACCCTCGGATTTGGGGTTTTGCCATCCTTATTAGGGAGGGATTGTATTGCACACTTGAACAGTACAAGTATCATTGCATATAGACCAAATATATCTGACAATATATAGAATGCATGGTTTGTTCAATAGGAAGGACAATATAATTCTCATATTTATATATAAGTATATAACCAGCTTGCACCATCTTCTAGCATTAGCCAATGATAGGAGGTAACATCTCCAATACAAATTTGTCAACAGTAATGATGTTTAGAGTAAACACCAGATCCATTCATTATAAGATTAAGGGCGCGGTCATCAGGGTTGGGGTGAAAGTTGAATTGAGCTGTTGTGGTCTATTATTGTGGGCCTCAAATCTAGGACTAAGAGCATTCACAATACTTTCAAGTCTTCAATGACTTGGACTTGAATCATTTAGGGTGCGTTTGTTATGTGGGTTTTGGAGGCAAGTGATAGTAATGGAATCAATCTTAAAATCTCATTCTTTACCATTTTGGTAGTTTTCAAATGATTCCTACTGATAAATGCATTTACACCACAAATTTCATTTTAATCTACCCATTTGATTTGTCTTTTTCTTACAAATTTTATAAGTCAACAATTAATATCTTAGTTTACTTATTAAACAAATATAAAACTTAAATTATTATTAATCTTTTCTTTCATACTTTTCTTTCAAACCAATCCCAAATTCAAATCTAATTCTAAACCCACTTACAAACAAAACGGGCCTTAATACAGTTAATTTTTCATAAATTCTATCTTCTAAAAAGTCATTTGTACAAGCACAAACACTCATCAATGCACAAAAGTCTTTTAAAAGTCATTCGCCAATCATCATTAAATGAGAATCACTTGTTACATATTGTATCAAGGGAATTGATATTTACACTGATGTTTTTTATTAGCACACGGATCCTCCAAATGAATTGACAAACATGCCCTTAAAACAGTTTACCCAATATTCGCCATTGACTCTTAAAAAGTCAAAACTGAATATTTCGAATATAAAAATTAATCTAGCTTATTTGTTTCCGCTTCCACCTGTGTCTTTCACTTCCGGGCTTCCGGCCACGTCATTTACTCATGATGGTGGTCAAGGAACTACGAGTGACATGAGTTTATCGTTCCTTGACCACCATCATGAGTCGCCTGAAAATCCGTGTCCCTATCATCTTTTGGACCATTGATATAACAGCATATTCGGATATATAACTTGTAATTTTGCTTACTGGCCTCACTTTCTTTGTTTAGTTACTAAGAGAAAAAAAATAGCGTAGAGGTAAAGAGCGAGGTATGCTTTTGACCGTTGTGTTGTGCCGGCGCTTTGTTTCAGACTGCCATTATTAGTGGTGGCCTAAACCAGCTACGATTTCCACGTCGATGACAACTTGTTCCTTGTTTCGAGCCTAAAGTATTTATTGTTCGGTATTAGGGAATGATTATTCTTGATTGATTAATTACAAGAGCCATATACAAATATATAACGCTACTGAGAATGATCTAGATTTCGGGCTTGAGCCCGTTACACAACAATAATAGTATGGGCTAACATTTATATGATGTATTTTTATAACATATGAATGTATTGACCATTATGTATCAGATTCTTATACTAAAGTTTGTTTATTTCATCGACTATTATAATGAACCCAACCATTATGGTTTTCAATCATGATTGTCTATTTTTCAGAATGGATCATGGATGATTTTTAATCAGCTAAATTAAATTCTAAATCCCTTGTTTTTCTTATGCAATAAATTAATGTTTCATACAACATGAACATAAATTACTAATACATGCATATAAGAGTAATCTGCTAATGTGAATACTTGACGGAGCCAACACACCTCGTCGATATATCTATTAAGGGAAAAGAGTTTTTCGGGTGATGGACGTAATGATGAGCGGCTGGTCCGATGAGGGTTAATTTCAACACAAGCGGTGGAAATGGAGTCCCTTATGAAAAAGAAGATGATGGAACGATTTTGAATGTTCAAGTCAGGGTATATATGGGTAATACTCCGTAGTTAAGTAATTAAATAGCACAAAGGGTATTATAGGCATATCATATAAAATTTCCGTGTGAGAATAAAATCTTACCGTGTACATATCATTAGCCTTGTATCAAACGCTTGGTATCTACTAAGCTATCTTCTTCAAAGTCATTGGTCAAGCTTTTGTTACAATAAATATAGTCATCCAAATAACTTGATCAAATAGTGAAAAGTCTTTATAAACTCTAATATTGCTCAAAGTCCTCAATGTTTACTATGCATGAACCTCGAGTAACGTGCCTGCCTTTTGAAAAAGAGTATTGAGACCCATTTTCCATCACCACCACTTATTCTTTTTTTATTATTTTTTCATACCTTTTGAAAAAAGTAAATTACTAAAATGGACCATGTGCATACTTATCATACCGATGTAAACTTTTTTTTAGTTATTTACCAAATGGAACTAGAAAATGTCACTGTCAAACATTCACCAAAACCAATCAATTTCTGACTGATGAACATTATTATACCATTAAAATAATACTACATATCAAATGCAAACCTTATCATCACCTTACAAGCCCACTTTTTCATTTCACTCTTCATTTCACTTCACACATCATCACCTACTTCAATAATGTTTCCAAGCACTTCAAAAATTGTTAACTTTTGTGCAGCCATTGCCACCTGATTTTGTGACCAGGTACTTCAAAAACAAAATTCCTACAGACCCAATAATCCAGTCACTAGATGGTGAGTATGCATGGGGATGAAGCCTGAAGATGAAACATTCAAGCATGCATCATCATCAACTCTTTATGGCAAGCCTCGCCTTGATAACTCAAGCTCCACGCCTAGGCATGCCACGCCCAGGCCACCAGGCCACGCCCAGCCATCCTCATCACGCCTAGGGCCACGCCTAGGCCACGCCCAGGGCCATGCCCAGGCCTCCCCACGCCCAGGCCACGCTCAAGAGAATTAGTGTACACGTGTACGGTTTAAAACGATTACGATACCAATCTAACGTCTAATATTGAAAAGTTCATTTTAGAAAATTATATGGGCATGGTTTATATGTGTAAAGTATTAACGAAAGTGTTCATTTAAAAAATTTTCTCGAAAAAGTATATCCAGACCCATTTTCCATCATCATCACTTATTATTTTTCTTTCTTTTATTAATTTTTAATCTCAAAACGTTAGAATTTTAAATATTGTATTATTTTAAAAAACATAAAATAATATAAATCATATGTTACATTTTTTTTTTTTATTATTATTTTCTAACACCTACCTTAAATCTAAATCTAAATCTAATTCTAAACTTGACCAAACACCGAATCCACCTTCATGGATCATAGTTTATTGATCTAGATTTCCGTAACGTTATATGTTTCTCAATATTGTTAAAATAAGATGTCATTATATTTAAAATTATTTAATTTATTAAGTTATCATAAACGAATAGTTACAGATTAAAAAAATTATTGTTACCCTTAAGCTCACCCTGCCAACAATAACAAAAGACTATAACAAAATTTATGATTGGTTTGGAGTTGAAAATTACAATAAAACAAAAAGTTGTGTTTTAATTAAAGAGTAATGTACAAAAATCATTCTTATGGTTTGGCCATGTTTACTCCTTATGGTTTGAAAATTGCAAGCAACCTCCCTATAGGGAAATCTTAAGTTCGTTTTATATCATATTTGAAATCTTAAGTTCGCTTTATATCATATTTTATGTAAGGATTAAACGTGCAATTTGACCAGACCACAAAGATGATTTTTTCAGCTTACTCATTTAATTAATTGACAAACTGCACATGTTAATGCCTCATTTTCATCTTTTTTTAACTGAGGACTTGTATCATTTGCTAATTGTATCGTCTTTCTTCAGGATTAATCAAGGTTAGAAATAGCGTAAGGCGTGACATGACGGCATGACCAATCCTCAAGCTTTAGGAGTCATGGCGAAGCCACAACATTTTTTAAGGAGTGAACTAAAGCGGCACAAAAAAATGAAAATATTTATAGATGTATATATTTATATCATATTTCATATATATCGAGTTATCTTAACATATAAAAGGTTTTGTGTTTCATCAAGTTTAAGCGGAAAATCGTATGTATTTTTAAAGTGAATTACGGGTTTTAAGAGAGGTCAAGAATGGAAGAGATAAAACATTTTATTTACAAAACCATCCACTGAAGCTCGTTGAAAACTCGGAGACAATTGTAAACTTGTAGGTGTTGGTTTCAACGACGGTGGTGACGATGAAAAGATAGCAAACGTTGTTGGCTGCTTTGCATGTGAAGGACCTATATCATTAAGTGGCTCTGCATACGGTTGCAGTGAGTGTCGTTTTTTTCTGCATAAATCATGTGCACAGCTTCCACTAACAGCTCACTATATAACAACTCTAGGAATCCCCTTTTTTACCTGTGATGTGTGCTGTTTATTAGACTCAACTCACGGGTTATATTGTTTATTTACGAAGCCAGATAGAGATACATATACTGTTTGTATTAATTGCTGTGTTGTTGAATCTGCTCGCAAGTCAGAAGCTGATGATATCCATTGTGATGCTTGCAAAACTGAAACTATTGATTAGGAATGCGTGATTGTAGAGATGATCCAAGTACTTCTGCTATCACGAAGACACAAAAGGTTTGATAATTTTTCCAATGGCATGCATTTACGGATTCACTGAAACTACTGCACCTCGAAAAGCTATCTTAGCAAACAGACACCGTGTATATAGAGTCAAAGTACAAATTGAACATGTAACAATTGTTTTTCTGCTTAAACTTAGCAAACATATTCTTTGCAACGTACACATTATTGTCATCCATCACTTCAACAATCAATTTAATACTAAATTATTTAATATATGTATATTAATTTACCCCATCTTATTCATCTACCTAACATCCATATACATATATTAAATAATATAATTTAGTATTAAATAAATTGTCGTTCTCATATACTAAATTATTCTAATATGGTCGTTCTTATATACTAAATTATTGTCAAAGTTTTTATGCATCATCAGTCTAAGGTTTGTGAGAGAAAATGGAAGAGATGAATCATTTTGCACACCAAGAGCATCCTTTGAAGCTCATCGAGAATTGGAACGAAAGTGGTGATGATGAAAATAACGGAGACGTTGTTCAATGCTTTGCTTGCGAAGAACCCATATCCTCAAGTGGCTCTGCATATGCTTGCACCGAGTGTCGTTTTTTTCTGCATAAGGCGTGTGCACAGCTTCCACTCACTATTAACCTCCCTTCCATATTTCAGCACCCTCTAAGACTCACTAATAAGAACCATTTTTTTTGTGATGTGTGTCTTCTTGAAGGCTTAACTCATGGGTTGTGTTATGGTGATAGTGATAAGGCTGTATTTGGCGTTTGCATTAAGTGTTATGTTGTTGAGTCTGCTTGTAAGTCAGAAGCTGATGCTATCAAGGAAGAGGCAATGGTCAAGCTGAAACATAAAGGTCATCCTCAACACAATTTAACCCTCCAATTAAAACCTGCTGCAATCCTTTGTGATGCTTGCAAAACTGAAGAAAAAGATTTATTCTATCTATGTGATAGTTGTAATTTTTGGATACACAAGACGTGCACTTCCTTAGCCCCTACCCTTGATCTACCACATCACCCTAAACACTCACTTGTTCTCGTCTATTCACTTCCAGATAATTTCTATAACTTCCCCCAATATTGCGAATTTTGCAAGAAATACATTCGACGGAATGAATGGTTGTATCACTGTGCAAACTGTAGATATTTTACTCATATCAAATGTGCCTTAAATGCAGGGCCGCCTACTCCTCCAGGTAACTAATTATGACTTGTCTTCATTTTTGATTGTTTTCTCTTTCTAATTAGGAGTGCATGATTTCAGAGGATCCGAGTACTTCTGCTGCTAATGAAGACACAAACGATTTGCTGCATTTTCCAATGTCGGTACCATTTATGGATCCGTTGAAACTACTGCATCTCAAACAGTTATCTCTCGATAGCATTGATGAAGTAGAAATCACCCATCCAAGTCACGATCATCCATTAATCCTTACTGCAAAATCCCATGATAACAATATTCCCGACGTCAGTGATCCAGTAGAGGTTTGTTATCTGTGTGTACGACCCTTGTCATTTCCATACTATAGATGCTGCAAAGAGGGATGTTCATTCAATATCCACAAATATTGTGCTAACTTACCCCTCACATTACAACATCAACTTCACCCTGATCATACACTTGACTTGGTCGACATGTCGCGAGATGAGTACTTTTATAAATGCAGTGGCTGTGATAGCTATGGCAACATGTTTACTTACAAATGTGAAACTAATTGTAAGTTCTGCTTTTGTGTAAATTGTGCCTTTCTACCAAATACCATCAAACATATATCCCATGAACATCCTCTTGTCCAACTTATTGATCCCAAACCTTTATGTAAGGCATGTAACAAATGGTATGAAACTATAAGCTATTCTTGCAAGGCTTGTGACTTCCAACTATGCATGTTTTGTGCAATGAGGAAGCCACTTTCCCTAGGTCACAGGTTTTGCAAAGGACATGAAATCCCATTGAGCTATCCTCCGGTTGAAGATCATCCTGAAGATTTCTATTGCGATATTTGTGAGATGGAAATGCACCCTAAACTCCCGCTCTATCATTGTCAGAAATGCAAAAATTCTTTTCACCTTGGTTGCCTTAGTCCAATTAATTGTTATGAAAACATTTTCTACGAGGGCACGGGAACCGTATCATATCACAAACATCCATTAACATGTGTTCGAAGACAGAAAGGTACTCCCAAGTATGTGTGTTCTACTTGTAATCGTGACATTAATGGTATTTTGATCCTTGAATGTCGGGCTAAACTATGCAATTTTAACATTTGCTATCGATGTCATGGGAAGAAACTTCGGAGATGAGTTATCATTTTCAATCACATGGGTATGATTAGGGAGTGCGAAAGGGTTATACATGATATCGTTGTTTCTGAAGCTTTTCTGTTTAATGACATTCTTTTGTTCTTATTTCATATATTTAGTTAAATTTATTTTTATTGTGTAAGTGTGGGATCAATCTCCCTTGTGACTGATTAACCTCTGATCATCAGTTAGCAACTTTCAGAATATGCAAGAAACAGAGACAAAAACAGAGTTGGTGACAAAACAAAAGTAAGAAACGACATTTGTTAAAGCTTTGAATGCACAGCACTTTTACCAACTTAGAATCACAAGAGAAATATTCATTCTTCATAAAAATGATGAACAGATACAAGGATATGAACACGAACAGAGGGCACAAAGTGAGAATGATTGTGATTATTCCAAGGGTCCGTTTAGTAGGACGGAATGCAATAACTGATGATGTATAGTCTATATCCGGGTCGTGGACCCGACTAAAGTCCAATACTAACTTGGCCCGGTACGAACTGGGCTAAGCAGATTAAACGTTTGGGCTCATGAAGGCCCAAGCCGGATCTATTGATAGAATAGATATCCGATATCTTTCAAATAGATAGATAATCATTCCCAACCGGTAAAGGCGGGATACGCCGAAGGTTGAGGAACACGGAACCAACAAGGATTCCGTGCGTATATAAAGGGAATCATATCCCTCGTTTAAGGTACGATCTACAAACCCTAACTCTCCTTGAACCCTAAAACCGATTACTTACTCTCACGCCGGAGGATAATCGTGGGAAACAATCCCACGATAAGCCTAACGGTGTCTTTTGTCTCTTAGTGCGCAGGTCTCAAGCAACGATTCTCAATTGGTGTAGGAACCGGAGCTCCAAACAAGGAACGTCCAACTTTTGCATCAACAATAACAAATGAATGGAATGAAGGTTGTAATGGGATAAGTGATGTAATGAAATGATTCATTATAGTTATAATCACATTTGGTTGATATGATAGCATAGAATGAAATCGATAAGAAAAATATAAAGTACCCTTTTATATAGGAAGTTATTTTGGTAAGTAAATTTGGATTCATTCCAAGATGTAATGAAAATAAATAAATAAATAAATAAATAAAAAATCTCTAATGAGTAAAAGCTGTAGTTGTTTATGTAATGGGTTATTTCATTCTATACATGCAAGCAAACATTTTTTTTCATTCCTTCGTGATGATCTTTTCCATTCCAAGCGTCATTACAACATATCAAACACAACGCAAGTGCAAGTGTGTTCACATAACATAACTCGTCTTTCAACTTCTCTTCTTTTAACTTCTGAGGTAGCCTTTTCTTTTATATCTTGAACAAACCTCTTATCAATTACAGTCTTCAAATCTTTAGAAACGTTTGGTATTTGGTTTTTAGCGTTTGGAAAATGTGTTTGCCGGCAAGCTTGTTGAAGTAATTAGACAAGTGAAGTATTATATTTGTGTTTCCACACAAGCTTGTTGAAGTATTTAACAAACGTTTTGCGTTTGGTTATTAGCGTTTAGAATATATTTGCTTGGCAACGAGTTCGGTTTTTTTTTTACTGGCACTTATTTGAAATGCTAATTAGAGAAGTGTTTCATTTAGCTGTTACGTTATTTTACACTTTTCTATTTCAGCTACAATCATCCCTATGGTATTCTCAATCCAATTGGAACAAATCAAGCCGGGTAATGAGCAATTGTTTGACAGCCAAAGTAGAGAAAGTACATTAATTGTCGATGAAAACATACTAATGCATCAGATGAGGGTTATCTTCACCTTTCGCATGAATAAAAATGTAATATACCTTGGTGTTTCACATTGGTCATCATGTAAATTCTCCTGTCATTTTAGTTATTAAAGTTAATTATTGGTTTCATTTTCATCAATTTTTATGTCACAATGTACTTCTTAAATGTCAACACAAGCCTTAAAATTGAGCATTTTTAATAGTTTAATGAATATTTGGCATGAGAACGGGCTTAGGGTGAGCATGGTTAAGGATATGTACGACAGGGTTAAGACCCGTGTACGGTCCACCGTGGGGGTCTCAGAGTTTTTCCCTGTGAAAGTTGGGCTACACCAGGGATCTGCTTTAAGCCCCTACCTTTTTGCCTTGATTCTAGATAAATTATCCCTAGGGATACAAGAGGGCATCCCGTGGAGCATGATTTTGGCTGACGACATTGTGTTGGTGGCAGAATCGGCGGAAGGTTTAAACACCAGGCTGGAGCTCTGGAGGGAGGCTCTTGAAGTCAACGGGCTTAGGGTGAGCAGAGAGAAGACTGAATACCTGAGATGTGCTTTTGGGACGACCGAGCCAGACCACCACGAGGATATTCATATCGGCGACCAGATCCTGCCACCCAAAGAGGCTTTTAGATATTTGGGATCGATGATTCACAAATCAGGGAGGATAGATGAGGACGTAACCCACCGGAACAGAGCTGGTTGGGCGAAATGGAGGGCGGCGTCGGGGGTCCTCTGTGACAGGAACGTCCCCTTAAAGTTAAAGGGGAAATTTTATAGGGTGGCGATTAGACCGGCTATGTTGTATGGGTCCGAGTGTTGGCCCATCTCCAAGGCCCAAGCTAATAGGGTAGAGGTGGCAGAACTGAGAATGCTAAGATGGACTTGTGGTAAAACCTTTCTTGACATGATCCGGAACGGAGTTTTCAGAGCAAAACTGGAAGTCGAAAATATTATTGCGAAGATGAGAGAAGGAAGGTTGAGGTGGTTCGGCCATGTCAGGAGGAGGCCTCAAACGGCGCCGGTTAGAAGGGTCGAGTCGCTAGTAGTAGATGGAGTGAGAAGAAGGGGCAGACCCAAACTCAGGTGGGAGGATAGACTTGAGCTTGACATGTCGGAGCTTCGCTTGTCGGAGGACATGACCTCAGATAGGAAAGGGTGGAGAGATAGGATTAGGATATGTGGTTAGTTTTTTGGCTTGGTGCTTTGTGGGTCTAGGTGGGTGGAGTGGGATTGGCTTTTTAGCGTCTCGGGGTTTTTACCTTGCCTCGGTGGTTTCGGTTTTTGGTGCCTCCCCTTTTGCTTTGCCGTAGTCTTAGGCCCCGCGCGTTGCTTTGTTTTTGCTCTGTGTGATTAGGCTTGCTTGCGTTTCGTACCCTGCTTTGCTTTGGTGCGTTGTTTTGCTCTGCCTTAGCTTTAGGCCCGTGCGTTGTTTTTGCTTTGCTCTTTGTTGCTCCTTTAGGTCTGCCTGCTTTCTTAGTGCTTTTTTTTGTTGCCTTGCTTTGTTTTGCTTGCTTGCCTCTTGCCTTGTTTTGCTCTGTGTGATTAGGCTTGCTTGTTTTTCGTGCCCTGCTTTGCTTTGGTGCCTTGTTCTTTGTTGCTCCTTTAGGTCTGCCTGCTTTCTTAGTGCTTTTCTTTGTTGCCTTGCTTTGTTTTGCTTGCTTGCCTCTTGCCTTGTTTTGCTCTGTGTGATTAGACTTGCTTGCTTTTCGTGCCCTGCTTTGCTTTGGTGCCTTGTTTTGCTCTGCCTTAGCTTTAGGCCTGTGCTTTGCCCTTTGTTGCTCCTTTAGGTCTGCCTGCTTTCTTAGTGCTTTTCTTTGTTGCCTTGCTTTGTTTTGCTTGCTTTCCTTACTGTCTTTTGCTCTCTTTCTTCTCTCTCACACGCACACTTGCACTTGCCGGAGGTCTCGTTGGAAGCAGTCTCTCTTCTCCAGGGTTTACCCTGGGGCAGGGGTAGGATCTGTCTACATTTTACCTCCCTCATACCCCGCCTCGGCGGGATTGGGTATGCTGTTGTTGTTGTTGTTGTTGTTGTTTGGCATGAGAATGCATACAGTGACCATGTGAGCTGTGAGCATCTATATAAATACTTGGAATTGGAAGTTCCATACACCAAGTTTGAAACCCGTTAGAATCATTTAGCAAAAAAATAACAAAACACAGATAAACTTTATAAACTATTGAATATAGTTCGGAGACCATAAATGTCATCACATCCCAAAAGTCGATCCCCGAAAACAAGATTATAAAAACGTACGATTTAATATACGAATCTCATCAACAATTTAAAATTTGAAGTCTTGATAAAAATGTAAAACACATATGCCTCTTTCAAGAGGATTTAACCTTATACATCACCATATCACCTTGTCTCAACTGCATAAATGTCCTGAGTCACTTTATAGCTCTCTAAATCTTAAAATTTAGACACGAAAATGATAGACACGCACATCACAGTATTTAAAAAAAGAATTTTTCACCTACAAAATACGATGATAGAAGCCGAGTAGAATATGAGAGTTTTTTCGCCCTTCACATATACAATCTTTATAAGGGTATTTGGGAATATTCAATATATGTTGTGCCAAAATCAATCTAAGAAGAATGAACAACGAGTCATAAGTTTTAAACAATAGACCACTGACGGAATTTTATATTTGTCATACCATATCAATGAGGCATCTAGATCCCACAGTTTACCTCTAGAAAATGAAGTAGTCAAGTAGGACATGTCAGATATAATCTATACAACAAGATAAACATAAATGTCATTATTGACTAATAATGTACAACTACAAGTCTTTACTATGTGATTCATATTTTGGGTTTGATCCCACAAAGACCTGATTTGAACCTCTTTTATCATATTCATAGATGAATGGGTTCAATTTTGATGATCATACAGTTTCACCCATATCAGTTGCATTGTGTTTGCATGTTTGATTCTCACCCACATTAGCTAATTAAATTTGAAAATTAAGCATGAACCAATTTGTATTGACCTATTATACTAGTGAGATCATGTCTCAGCTGGACTAGAATACGTGATATAGTTACTGTTCAGGAGTAGCACGATGGTATGGAAGATGCAACAAGATAATCACTAAAGATTGCAGTAGACTGGAGTGTCGCCAAATATATTGCTATCGGCGCAATGAGATGATTTTTATATAAAAAGTAAAGATCAAAGCCTTTAAGTTGGTTTGCTGAATATATTTATGTAACATTTTTGTTAGGGCCTGTTTGGTACGTAGCTTTTTTAGAGCTGTAAGCTTTTTGTTACAAAAATAATCTCCTCTAAAACAAGTAGCTCCGTTTGGATACATCAACTTCAAGCTTTTATTTTAAACAAATAGCTCCAAAATGAAAAGCTGATTCATGAAGCTTTTTAAATGTCTATGAGCTGTTAAAACTTTAAATTACTAATATACCCTCCAAACATTTATTTACAATTATAGATTTGTCCTTTTATGTCATTTTACATATTATAATTACATTTAACAGCTAATTTACCAAACACTGTTATTAAAAAAAAGATACAGCTTGTAGCTCATGTTAACAGATTTGCAGCTTACAGTTTACAGCTTACAGCTTACAGCATACAGCATACAGCTAGTTTTGCCAAACATACCCTTAATATAATCATTACTCTCTATTTTATAAAGTTATTACAATTGTTATATGTTGCTATTTTTCTAACAAGCATTTTTTATATAGTTAACTATTTGTATTCTCGTAACATACTCAAAAAAAAATTAAACTAAAAGTAAAGACAAGGTAATTAGTAGGTGTATTAATAACCAAAACTATTGTACTTTCTAATAATAAAGACAAAAGTGCAAGATAACAAAAAGAAAAAAGACAAAAAAAATTGTTTTTCTTCTTAAAAGTTATTAAAATTAATTTAAAAAAAATGTATTACAATTACTTAGGGTTGTCGGGTTTTAGATGTTTAAAAAGTGACCTGCAACCTAACCCGATTAAGAATCGGGTTTGGGTGGGAATCGGCTCAAGTTGTGTGACTTATGTGGGTCGGATGATTCAAGTTATCGGGTACGAACATCAACAAAGGCTAGAGCAGTTCCATACAAAGGTCGGAGTAGTTAACTTTTGGCAGCCATTGATATATTTTTATTATTTAAAGAAAAGTCACTATTGCTTCCTTCAAAACAATAAGGGCCCATTTGATATACAGATAGGTTTAGGATTTGAATTTAAATTTGAATTAGGATTATGATTTGAATTTAATGTAAGAGAGAAAAAAGAAAATAAGGTAAGAGAAAATAATATATTAAATTACAAAATGATAATTTAATAATAAATAAAAGTATTTAAAATTAGTTTTGTTAATTTAAATATAATAAGAAACGAGAAGGAGAGAGAGGGAGACAATAAAAATGACCTACTATGTCAAAATTCCACCACAATTCCAACCTATGTGCCTAGTGTTTAAAACAGTACATATTTTTCAAATTTTATCACCAAGAAGTGAAAGCATCAACCAAACAACAGATTTTATTTTTGAAATGGATTAAATCGTAGAATATCAATATACTTTTTCAAGTGTTCTGTTTTGGTACGTGTACTTTTTTTAAGTTGTAGAATAACAATTAAGGCTGGCAATTTTGACACGAAACCTGTTAACACGACACGACACGACCTGGTCTTAACATGTTCGTGTTTGACCTTTAACAGGTTTCGTGTCTTAACAGGTCTAACCTGTTAAGACCTGTTATGTTAACAGGTCTTAACAGGTCAGACCTGTTAAGACCTGTTAGGACCTGTTAAAATTAAAATATATATATAAGCCTTAAAATTACAATAAACCATACTCATTTATCCTCCTCTCATTTTTACCATTTCTTTCTCTCTCTACAAAACACACACACCAAACTCTCCTCTCTCTCTCTCTAAATTTCCGGCGACCCAAACTAAGGTTCCGGCAACCGTCATCGTTTCCGGCCAAATTCCGACGACCTCAAATACTTACACCACCTATCTCAAATGATAGATCGGTGTTTTGTGATCACGTTTATGCATGATAATCACGTTCAAACATCCACACGCGCTCCAAATCTAATTTTTAGATTTCGGATATTAGGGTTTTTGAATAAAAACGTGTTTGATAATTCAAGGTGAAACCCAAAGATATGTATATTCCATTCACGCGTCATTTACGATTTTGTAAAACCCTCCACGCATCATTTACGATTTTCTTTTCGTTTTACCGAATATATATCAAGGTAAATGGTTTCAGTTCTAAGTGAAAATGGTGATACTTAAAAATGTGACAATGCTTAGAAAAGTGACACCTTTGTACCATTGGTCTATCGTCTATCACGTATCGACAAAGTATGTTTGATCATGGTTAGTATAACCTCCATTTGGTCAATAAAGTTCTGCCATAAAGTGGTTGCAAGTAAAACAAAAAAATTGGGAAGGTGGGGTTATATATATTGTATTTGTAAAAGTTGAGAAGAGAACGAGAGCCGAGGTGCAGATGCAGATGCACATGGAAACTGTTTATTTTCGTGTTAAAGTGTTAACAGGTTCTTAACAGGTCTTTAACAGGTTAACCTATTTATTTTCGTGTCGTGTTCGTGTTTGAGAAAAATGACACGATAAGCTAACAGGTCGTGTTCGTGTTTGACCTTAACAGGTTCGTGTCTTAACAGGTTCGTGTCTTAACAGGTTCGTGTGACCTGTTATGCCAGCTCTAATAACAATGTATCTTCATAAGTGTTCTAATTTGGTACGTGTATTTTTTTTAAGTTACAGAATAGCAATGTATTTTTTCATAAGTGTTCTCATTTTGTACGTTGATTACGTAACAAATTGAAACACTTATGAAAAGTGCATTGTTATTTTACATTTTAATAAAATACACATATCAACATCAACGAGACATTTTAAAAAATATATTAATTTTCTATAATTTAAAAAAAAATACGCGTATCAAAACGATACATGACTTAACGATACCATGTGATTTGATGAAGACTTGTTGGGTTAATCTTTTATAACCATGGCCCGCTTTTATTACAATCATTAAAGAGAATGACCCCATTTACGTCTACCCTTTTATTACAAAAACTTTGTACCAAACAACTGTTAATGAGAATGCCCCATTCATATCTACCCTTACACTTTTATTACAATCATTAATGAGAATGCCCCATTCATATCTACCCTTTTTATAAGGGCAGTGACATGTACACACAACTATTTACACTGCACACAGACATTCAATGTGGAATGACAATCATACCCTTGCCAAACAGACATTCAATGTGGACGAGATCAAAGTCAACAAAATGTTGTGGGTATAATAGTCACTGCACTATGACGGATACAAAATACCAGTGAGAGTTTTATTGCATATTCAGATTTGAACTCTCAATTTTTCTCTGTAGTTCAATGTTTCATTTTGTTAATGAGTGTTAGTATAAACTAATTGCTGTTTACTGGCTGTTAAGCCTTTGGTTTTTCTACAGCTAAACGTATAAAAGTTTTTCAGCTTGGTTTGAATTTTTAATAAAAAATTTCATTCTGGTTTAAGATATTGTCAAAAGTTTTATACATCATTAATCTAAGGTTTGAGAGTGAAAATGGAAGAGATGAATCATTTTGCTCACCAAGAGCATCCTTTGAAGCTCATCGAGAATTGGAACGAAGGTGGTGATGATGAAGAAAAAGGAGACGTTGTTTGCTGCTTTGCATGTGAAGAACCCATATCCTCAAGTGGCTCTGCATATGCTTGCACGAGTGTCGTTTTTTTCTGCATAAATCATGTGCACAGCTTCCACTCACTATTAACCTCCCTTCCATATTTCAGCACCCTCTAAGACTCACTAATAAGAATAATTTTTTTTGTGATGTGTGTCTTCTTGAAGGCTTAACTCATGGGTTGTGTTATGGTGATAGTGATAAGGCTGTATTTGGCGTTTGCATTAAGTGTTATGCTGTTGAGTCTGCTCGCAAGTCAGAAGCTGATGCTATCAAAAAAGAGGCAATGGTCAAGTTGAAACATAAAGGTCATCCCCAACACAATTTAACCCTCCAATTAAGACCTGCTGCAATCCTTTGTGATGCTTGCAAAACTGAAGAAAAAGACTTATTCTATCAATGTGATAGCTGTGACTTTTGTATCCACAAGGGTTGTACAAAGTTAGACATTACACTCAAACTACCACATCACCCTAAACACTCACTAGTTCTCGTCTATTCGCTTCCAGATCATTTCTTTAATTATCCCCAATATTGTGAGTTTTGCAAAAAATACATTCGACGGAATGAATGGCTGTATCACTGTGCAAACTGCAGATATTTTGCCCATATCAAATGTGCCTTAAATGCAGAGCCACCTTCTGCTCCAAGGTACCGAATTAGAAACTGCGTTCATTTTTGTTTGTATTTTATTTCTCTTTCTGATTAGGAATGCGTGATTGTAGAGATGATCCAAGTACTTCTGGTACAAATGAAGACGCAAACGGTTTGATGATTTTCCCAATGGCATACGCATTTACGGATCCGCTGAAACTACTGCATCTCGAAAAGTTACCTCTTGATAACAATGATGAAGTAGCAATCACCCATCCAAGTCACGATTATCCATTAATCCTTACTGCAAAACCCCAAGATAACAATATTCCCGACGTAAGTGATCCATTAGAGGTATGTTATGTGTGTGTACGACCCTTGTCATTTCCATACTATAGATGCTGCAAAGAGGGATGTTCATTCAATCTCCACAAATATTGTGCTAACTTACCCCTCACATTACAACATCAACTTCACCCTGATCATACACTTGACTTGGTAGACATGTCACGAAATGGGTACTTTTATAAATGCAGTGGTTGTTACAGCTATGGCAACACGTTTGCGTACAAATGTGAAACTAATTGCAAGTTTTGCCTTTGTGTAAGTTGTGCATTTTTACCCAAAACCATCAAACATATATCCCACAACCATCCCCTTATCCAGCTTATTGATCCCAAACTCAGATGCAAGGCATGTGACAAAATGTGTGATGCTGGTATAAGCTATTCTTGCAAGGCTTGTGACTTCCAGCTGCACATGTTTTGTTCAATGAGGTCGCCACTTTTCCTTACTCATAGGTTTTGTAAAGGGCATGAAATCCCCTTGACGTATCCCCCAGTTGAAGATCACCCCGAAGACTTCTATTGTGATATATGTGAGATGGAAATGCACCCCAAACGCCCGCTTTATCACTGTCACGATTGCAAAAATTCTTTTCACCTTGATTGCCTTAGTCCAATTAATTATTATGCAAACATTTTCTACAAGGGCACAAAAACCGTTTCATATCACAAACATCCATTATCATTTGTCCGAAGACAGAAAGGTACTCCCCAGTATGTGTGTTCTACTTGTAACCGTGACATTAATGGTATTTTGGTCCTTGAATGTCGGGCTAAATTATGCGGTTTCACAAGATGCTATCATTGTTTTCTGAATAGATTTTGAGGTTGATTTGTCATTTTGAACCATGTGGGTATGATTAGGGAGTGAGAAAGGGTTATAGATGGATGTCATGTATTTGAATTTTGAAACAATTTCTATTTGTTGACTTTCTACTGCACTACTTATCTTCTACATTCAATAGTAGATTTTCATTTAGTTAAATTTATGTGTATTGTATAAGTGTGGGATCGATCTTCCTTGTGACTGATCATCACTTTAAATATTATAAGCATTTAACCATTTCCATAAAAACTTAACTATCCATCATTGATCCTTATTCACTTCCAACCAATTAAGTGTCGTTTTATAAACTATACACTATGAACTCATGTAACACTTTACTACATTCTATAGAACCTGTACGAACATAACTCATACCACAACTTTAAACACTTAACTTTAGTATAATTAACTAACATATACCATTACCATGGGATAAAGATTACTAGTATCATATTTCAACTTCATATTAATCTAAACAGACTTCATGTTAGAATCTATTATGTACTTTTACCATTCATGTACCGTAACTTTTTTATTTAATTCACCATTCATCTACTTTTAACCAAAAAAAAGTTCGTGTACAAATACTCCAAAAAGGTTCATGAACATTTACCCCCAAGGGTTTCCATATATGTCACTTAAGATATCCACAACTTCTTTATAAACGAATTCCATACAATGTAACTATCATCTACAGGTGGCAAAAACGGGCGGGCCAGGCGGGCACGGGCCAAACGGCTCATGTTATACGAATCGGTTTAGAAAAGACCTAAAACGACAAAAAAATTCCTCAAACGTAACACATCATTTATATTTGAGTAACTAAATCTACTATATCTATAAGTTTTTCATTAAAAACAATTTAATGTTTGAGAAAAACATGTGCCCATTATGACTATTTAACTTCTAAATGGGCAATATATGCCCATTTCAAAAAAGAATGAGAGCTAAATGTGCCCAAACCTTTTAAAAATTTGCCTATTTAACTCATTTTTTTTATTTTGAGCACAAATTGTCACCTCTACTATCATTTCATATTAACAACTTGACCACATACAACAAAAGTTACTTCACACTATCATTTAATCAACTTCCCCGAATGGAATCGATCTATTCTATTAGACAATTACTATTTTTTATATAAACTAAGTTCACACTTTATCATACTTTGTAACAAACGATATGGAAACGCCCTCCGCGTTGCGGCGGGATCTTTTTTTTTAACGTAAAATGTAAATAAAAAGCGTGTCGGATGTTTGCTACTTTTTTCCTACGCTACCAGATATACATAGCAAAAGTAGGTTCAAATGTGGTCCGGTTTCTCTATAACTCAATAAATTGATTTGGTATTTAGTCCAACAATTATGTCATCAATTTTCATAAACAATACTTATAGATAAAAGTCTAAACATATGTGGTATCAGGAAACAAAGACACAAATCAAGTAGAAACACTAAAAAATGGTGAAACCTCGCATGATACATTTGCTAATACAGCTATTGGCATTTCAAGATTCTGACCCAAAGATGACCAATAGCTTCTTGCTTGCGCAGTATAAAGAAATCCGCAAGTAACTTTAGAAGGTATTCCTACGCATGTGTTGTTGCAATGATAGGAATACCAAAACAATTCCCAAAATTCTCTGCATTTACGAAATTGAGCTATTATAAACGCCTTCATATCATGACTTCTACGTGTATGTGTGGGTAAAATTTTAACAACATCAAGAAGACCCTTACCTTTGGCCTGCGCACGCCTTCTTTCAAAAGTTGATTCTTGTTAAGGTGGCGGGGTCGATATTTTAACTGTGCTTTCGCCTATTTCAATTGGTTGGTGAGATGGTCCAATGGCGAACCCGGGTCGCTGGATCAAAAGTCCAAAATGCTAACCACTACACCATAGAACCTATGATGATTTCGTTTCACTTGTATACCTTTTAACAACAACATGCGAGAATGAGCTGCTAAGCTGATGATTATACTCTATTTCGTTATACAGTAATAAGTGCATGACTGTCACAACCTTGATAGATCTGGTCAACCGAGGCTGCAACAAACATCAAATAGACATTAAAAACACAACTAATTCCTTTCAACCGAATGAAAGAAAATACAGCCTGCAGTATGGCACACTTGGATGCACAACACTACACCTTTGCAAGCAAATCCATTTTAACAAACATGGACGTTCTATAACACCCGGTTGAAATTAGTAGTTTCTTTTGTTTTGACGCAGTAAACAGAGGCTCAGATTAGGATACAATTTAAGAAATACTGATACAGTAAAGACTTGGGCTCAGATTGGTAAATGCAGACCGAGTTACAGAAACTTTTTAACTTAAACATGGTTGCATACAGACACGGTTTCATGGTAACTGTTTATACC
>BPTQ01000001.1:54236065-54252686 GCA_019973895.1 Chrysanthemum seticuspe | reverse complement strand
GGGTTCATCCAATTGCTAGTTTGTGGATTTGATTCTTGTTCGGCTAGAATCAAGCAAGGTACGCATATTCTTCTTATGTTAATTAATTATTCGTTAATAAATCCTATACGCTTCCGCATGTATACTTTGATGTTTTGTGATTATTTATTTGATTGTCATGTTATATAATTCCAACATTTTACTCATAAAAAATGTGCATTAAATGCAGGGCCGCCTACTCCTCCAAGTAACTAGTTATCTTGTCTTCATTTTTGTTTGTTTTCTCTTTCTAATTAGGAATGCATGATTTCAGAGGATCCAAGTACATCTGCTGCTAATGAAGACACGAACAATTTGCTTCATTTTCCAATGTCGGTACCATTTATGGATCCGTTGAAAGTACGGCATCTCAAACAGTTATCTCTTGACAACGATGATGAAGTAGAAATCACCGATCCAAGTCACGATCATCCATTAATCCTTACTGCAAAACCCCAAAATGACAATATTCCCAACGTTTGTGATCCAATAGAGGTATGTTATGTGTGTGTACGACCCTTGTCATTTCCATGCTATAGATGCTCCAAAGAGGGATGTCCATGAGTTGCCATGCTTCCTCATCATCAAGGCTATTGAAGTCTTCTTGTTGATGATTCCTTTCTTTCTTCTAAGAAGTGTAGTGTTGAAGACATTAGTGAAAGATGTCTCAAGTGTCAAGACGAAGATACTAGTGAAGGGTATCTATCGTCCATATCATAAGCACTTGTGGTAGGTGCTTAGAAGTCAAGACTAGAAGCATTAGTGAAAGGTGCTTAGAAGTCAAGACACAAGACATTAGTGAAGGGTGTCTTGTAGATCTAGTCAAAGGCATTAGTGAAAGGTGCCTTAGATGTACATTCGATATGGTGTGTTTCGATGTACAAGATATACTAGTATTAGATCCAAGGATATTGATATCCTTGATGATGTTGTAAAGGAGTAGATCTCCTTTGGGATTAGTCGTTGGTGTAGTGTGGTAGTAGTTCCTCTATTGCAATAGAACTAGGTGCTTAGCCTAGTACCTAATAAAGGGTAGGCGACGTTGTGTAGGTGTAGTTCACCTTGGAGTGAAAGAACTAGGTACTTAGCCTAGTACCTTATAAAGGGTAGGCGACGTTGTATAGGTGTGGTTCACCTTGGAGTGAAAGAACCCGGTGGTTAATTAGCCTAGCACCGGAAAAAGGGTAGGCGACGTTGTGAAGGCTTCTCCGCCATAAGGAGATTGGTGTAGTGTTTACGAACTCTCGAGTAGGTGACTCGGGGAGTGGAGTAGGGCAAGGAAGGTGTCCTTGTAGCCGAACCACTATAAATACTCGCGTTGTGATTTTGTGCTTCTTACTCTTATCTTTTCACTACTTACCTTTATATGCTTGTTTATCAACATCCAACACACACATCCAAATAGATTGACATAAGTCGATCTAAATAAATTAAAAGAAAGTTTTAATTGGCAAAACTATTCAACCCCCCCTTCTAGTTTTCCGCAGAGTTCTAACAAACTCCACAGATATCACACCATTCATGATAAGCTCACGAATCATGCTATGTCTAACATCTAAGTGTCTAGACTTGCCATTGTACACTTGACTATAAGACTTAGCCAATGTAGCAGCACTATCACATCTGATATAAATAGTAGATATCGGTTTAGGCCACAAAGGAATTTCATAAACAAAATTCCTCAGCAACTCAGTTTCATTACCAGCTGCAGCTAAAGCAACAAATTCAGACTCCATAGTTGAGCTTGTAATACAAGTATGTTTCTTTGAAGCCCAAGAAATAGCACCTCCTCCAAGAAGGAATAACCAACCACTCGTAGACGAGTGATCCTCCATATTAGTAATCCAACTGGCATCGGAATAACCTTCTATAACAGAAGGATAACCACTATAAGTCAAACCATAATCCGTGGTTCCTTTCAAATACTGAAATACTCGACCCAGAGCTTGTCAATGTAGAGCACTAGGATTGCTAGTGTACCTACTAAGCTTTCCTACAACAAAAGCTATATCTGGTCTAGTGCTAATCATGGCATACATAAGACATCCAATAGCTCTAGAGTATTCTAAGTGAGACACTGGAGTTCCTTTATTAGGTCGAAACTTCACAGTAGGATCTACAGGAGTATAAACAGGAGAACAATTAGCAAAGTTAAACTTTGTCAGTATCTTTTCAATATAATGTGATTGAGAAATAAAGATACCATTGTTTTCTCGTTTGATTCTAATACCAAGAATCACCTCAGCCTCTCCCAGATCTTTCATATCAAAATTAGATGACAAGAATTCATTTGTCTCATTAACTTGATCTTGGTCAGTACCAAAAATCAACATGTCATCCATATATAAGCAAACTATTACTCCTTTACCAGAAGCATCAAATTTGCTATACACACACTTGTCAGCTTGGTTTAAAGAAAAACCATTAGACAACACCACATCATCAAACTTTTAATGCCATTGTTTTAGTGCTTGTTTCAGACCATACAATGATTTCTTCAATTACATACCTTGTTTTCATGTCCAGGCATCACAAACCCTTCAGGTTGTTTCATGTAAATTTCCTCATCCAAATCACCATTTAAGAATGCAGTTTTCACATCCATTTAGTGAATAACTAGATCATGTATAGCTGCAAGAGCTAACAACAATCTAATAGTGGAAATTCTAGCAACAGGAGCATAAGTATCAAAGAAATCAATTCCCTCCTTTTGTCTAAAGCCTTGGATAACCAAACTGGCTTTATATTTATCTATGCTTCCATCCACTTTCATCTTCATTTTAAGGATCCATTTACTTCCTAATGCTTTGCATCCAGTAGGAAAATCAGTGACTTCCCAAGTATCATTCTGCATGATGGAATCAATCTCACTTTGAATTGCTTCTTTCCAGAAAGCAACATCCCTAGAAGCCATTGCTTCAATCAAGGTCCTTGGATCCTCCTCAATAATGAAGCAATATTCACGTTGAGATAAAGTCTTATCTCTTGTTCCTTCAACTAAATAAAGTTGAAAATCAGACCCAAAAGACTTAGCTTTTCTTGTTCTAGTGCTTTTCCTAGGAACATATGGACCAGGTACATCATCAGTACCTTCAACATCATCTTCAGCTATCTTACTAGAAGATGGCTGAATCATACCTCTTGGTCTAGGTATAGACGTAAACCGTTCTTCATCAAATATAGCATCTCTTGACTCTATTATAGAGTTCACCGACACATAATCATTAGGTTCTATAACATAAAACCTATAACACTTAGAATGCTCAGCATACCCAATGAAGATACAATCTATACCTTTCTCACCCAGATTTTTCATTTTGGGTTCAGTTAGTCTTACAACCGCTCTACATCCCTAAACCCTCAAATAAGTCAAATTTGGTACCTTCTTGGTCCAAATTTCATAAGGTGTTTGTTTACTATTTTTGTTTGGAGTTCTATTCAGAATATAACAGGCTGTCAACAAAGCCTCACCCCAAAACTCTTCACTTAGTCCAGAATAGGATAACATGGAATTCACCATTTCCTTTAAAGTCCTATTCTTCCTTTCAGCCACGCCATTCTGTTGTGGCGTGTAAGGAGTCGTCGTTTGATGTATTATTCCAGTCGATTGAAAATAAACTGGATCATAATACTCACCTCCTCTATCAGTACGCAATACTTTTATCAAATCTTGTCTTTGAAGTTCTACTTCTTGTTTATAAATTTTAAATTTATCTAGAGCTTCATGTTTAGCATGCAGTAGATAGACATAACAATATCTAGAAGAATCATCAATAAAAGTAGTGACATACTTATTATGTCCTAGTGAAGGATTGGCATGAAAATCACATAAATCAATATGTATGAGATCTAATACTTTGCTTTCCCGATTAACACTCTTAAATGGATGTCTAGTGATCTTTGTTAACATACAAGTCTTGCAACTTTCAGGTGTCATGTCATATTAAACTCATTTTAGACATATCTTTCATTCTCTTGTAATGAACATGTCCTAGTCTAGAATGCCATAATTCATATTTGCTTAAACTATTGCTATGACTAGAAGTAATCATACAAGCAGAAGCATTAAACAAAGGATAATTCAGATTTAATCTAATCATTCCATTACATACATAACCAAATCCAACAAATGAACCATGTCTGGACAAGATATACTTATCACTTTCCAAAACTTGTTTGTAGCCACACTTATTCAACACAATTCCAGAAACAAGATTCTTTCGAATCCCAGGTACATACAATACATTATCTAAACATAAAGTTTTTCCAGAAGTGAAAGTCAATAAAACACGCCCTATTCCTTTGATTGGTTCAGTTGCAACGTTTCCCATCTTTACAAATGATCGATCTTCAATCGATTTACATACTTGAAACCAACGAAGATCCTTGCAAACATGACTTGTTGCACCCGAATCAACCCACCAAGCAACTTCATTATCCTGAATATAAAATGCATCAGAAATTACAGAAACATAATGTAAAACATTATCAAAATTCTGTATAAAATCAGAATTATAGCCTTGTTGCTTTACAGGATCCTTAGACCCACTTGAACCAACGCCATTATTGCCCTTTTTAGAGCGACAATCCTTCTTCATATGACCAGGCTTGTTACATGTCCAACAAGTCAATGCACATTTCTTGTTGGCAAATTTATCATCACCACTTTTGAACTTTCTTTTGTTCTTATTGTTGTTAGAATTTTTGGATCCATCTCCTTCAACCATGTTAACAGAAGAAGATCCAATTTGATTCTTTCCTTTAGGATTATTATTAAGTTCCTGATTTCTTAATCCTTCCTCAATTCGTAGACGACTACCGAGTTAAACCAAATTTAACTCTTCCTTTTTATGTTTCAAACCATGTTTGAATTCTCTCCAAGAAGGGGGCGGTTTATCAATGATAACTGCAACCGAGATGGATTCATCCATCATCAAGTTATGTTGGGTATACTGTCCCAGAATCCTTAACATTTCATGATATTGTTCCATGACAGGCATGGTATCAACCATCTTGTAATTCATAAAATTAATTACTCACAAGAAACTTCTTTGCAAAAGAATATTCTGCCATGTATTTGGATTCTAGGGACTCCCATAGTGCTTTTGCAGATTCAGCATTTTGATAGATGTCAAATAGGGAATCAGGCATACCGTTCAAAATGTGACCACGACATATGTAGTCGTCGTTCTCCCACTTCATCTTCTTCCTAGTCGTATCCAAAGTTTCATTCTCGTCCCATTCGGGACTGGGTGTACTCAGAACGTACACAACTTTCAGGGTGGTAAGAAGAAAGTGCATCTTCTTTTCCCAGCGACGAAATTCCAACCCTTCCAACTTTGCCAACTTATCGAACTTGCTCGTCATATCCTTCACAGATTCTCCGTTCGTCATGATCACAAATTACTTCAATCTTTGTTAGAAAATAGGATCACAGAAATCTAAGAGTCGTGTAAACACTTTCAGATTGAAGTATTTTGATAGTTCTATCGAAATCTTAAATCGGATAAAACTCAGATTTTAGAAACGAGAATATGTTTTTTTAATGAAACCGAACCAGATGGATAATCTATACATATGACCAACATAATTGATTGTCGGTTGTAACTGCCCCCGGATGATAATCATAATAACGCCATACAAGCGTGCACTCCGCACAACCCCGACTTGTTGAACATTTATCACAATTACACATTGGTCAACTAAGTCAATCCATTACACTTAAATCATATTGGTGATGAAAAATCACCAAAAATCCTCCCCCATTTAAGTGTAATCTTGATTAACTTAAAACAAACTCATAACAAACAACAAACTGATGAATAAATGAAATATCGAGACGATTGAATTTCACATCAGTACATTAGCATTCCAAATATTCGAATATAAGAGTGTCACTAAAGGATTGAACTCATTCTATTCATAGTGAATACATGAAGATAATATACACAACAGTTTACACATTCACATGTTCTACTTGACACTATGTTTTACTAGCTTGTGTCCTATCCTTCAATAAGCATATCAAAGCCAAGTCCCAAGCTTCTTGAAGCAGCTAAAGTTCATGCTTATATGGGTAGTTTTTTACTCTTGCACCTGCACATGCAATTTGTCAAAAAACCATTAAGAAATATAATTTCAACCTCCTTTATCTTGCAGTTCTGAACACATACTGTGGGATGATGTAATTATGTGTTCCAATCCAAAGATATCAAGCTTTCCTCATTGAATTCAGCATTTAACATTACGCTAGATGGGAATTGGGTATCTTGATACAAGGATAAACCCATCCCAATAGCCGCCTTGCGTACGAGATCTCTTGCTAACCCTTTGGTTAAATGGTCGGCTAAATTTAGTTGAGTTCTTACAAACTCCACAGATATCACCCTCGGATTTGAGGTTTTGCCATCCTTACTAGGGAGGGATTACATTGCACACTTGAACACTACAGGCATCATTGCATATAGACCAAATTTATTTGACAATATATAGAATACATGGTTTATTCGAAATATCGAGACAACATATTTGAATATGTGAATGTTGGGCGCTTAGGAATTCATTGCATACTTTTACAATACGAATGTGCTACTTCAAGTTATGAGAGCCGAAACACTTCCTATCACTAAAAAAGCCAAATCAGGCATAAATTTGATGCTGGTTAATGATGCAGAAGTCTTTACAATATAACTATTTAGGATTTAATTAGCACAAAGTCATGATTTAAACCACTTTTTTTTTGTTTTTTTGTTTTTTTTTGTTTTTTGTTTTTTTTTTTTTTTATCATATTCCTAGTTTTTTAATAAGAGGAAAGTAGGACGAAACTTGCATCTGTCACTGCTTGTTATAACGGATTTGTTATTTTGGAAAGAAACGAAAAACCTACTTTCTTTTGCTTATCGTTTGATTAGTTTCATTGTATGTAGTTAGGTTCTCATGAAATGAATATCTATGGCCGAGAAGGAAAACATCTAGTATATTGAAATCCCTGAAATTTTTATTTTAATTTATTGGTGGCAATAGATGAATGATTTAAGTTTTGATGGTTATTCATTTTCATGATTCATGTTGGATTGTTATAATCATATCTTTTACATGGTGTTTGCTTGATTTTCATCCATATTAGCGAAAAAATATGAAAATTGAGATATTAAGTGATTCTCTGCAATGGTCGAAGTAGCAAGTTTATTTTATAAGCTATTAAGCATTTACTAATTTTTGTTGACCAAATATACATGTGAGATCATGGCTCAGCTGGACTAATATGTCATAATGGGATTATGGGAGTTCTAGTTTAGGTTAGGTTGTGATTATGCAAGTCAAGAAAAATTTATGGAATGTATTGTGCTTTTATCAACTACTCTACTAAGAAATTCGTAAAGTAGTAATATCAACAAACGAAATAACAATGTATTTCACATCTGTCATAATACATATTGTCGTATCACTTTAGTTATTAAACTTAGTTCTTTGATTCATTTTCGTCATTTTATATGAATATTTGGCATGACACTTTATACATTGATAATGTGGAACATGGATAGAAATACGTACTGGAAAGTTGTATCCGCACAACAGGGTAAAATGTAACAGGTACCAATTACTCCTATCTTAAGCAACTTTTATTACCTATTTGTAGCCTATCAAGTTACAAATTATTTCACAAGTTAATTGTTTCATGTTGTTCATTTCTTTTCTGTTTTTTGTGATCTCAATACTTCATATGCACATATATTGTGTATGCATATAGGATGGACAATATGATTCTCATATTATATAATCAGCTCGCACCATCTCCTAGCATTAGCCAATAGTAGGAGGTAACATCTCCAATACATATTTGTCAACAGTAATGATGTTTAGAGTAAACACCAGATCCATTCATTATTAGGTTCTAAATGTTAGTAATCTAATTAATAATACTAAATCTACTTTTACCGATCATAGTTTATTGATCTAGATTTCTGTAACTGTTGTATGTTTCTTAATATTGTCAAAATAAGATGTCATTATATTTAAAATTATTTAATATATTAAGTCATTATAAAGGATTAGTTGAAGATTAAAAGAATCCTTATTATTGTTAATCTCGCCAGCCAAATAAAACAAAAGACTATAACAAAGTTTATGATTGGTTTGGAGTTTAAAATTACAATATATATTTAATTAATTGACAAACTGCACATGGTAAGGCCTCCTTTTCATCTTTTTGAACTGAGGACTTGTAGCATTATATTTGCTAATTGTATTGTCTTTCTTCATGATCTATTAATATATGTAATAGAAATATTTGCAGTTTCATGTAGCATTTAACACATAAAAGGTTTTGTGTCTCATCAAGTTTATATAAGCAGAAAATCGTGTGTATTTTTACTTGAATTACGGGTTTTAAGAGAGTTCAAGAATGGAAGAGATTAATCATTTTAGTCACAAAGACCATCCACTGAAGTCGTTGAAAACTGGGAGACAGTTGTAGGTGTTGGTTTCAATGACGGTCGTGACAATGAAAAGAAAGCAAACGTTGTTGGCTGCTTTGCATGTGAAGGACAAGGACCCATATCATTAAGTGGCTCGATCTGCATATTAATATAACAACTCTAGGAATCCCCTTTTTTACCTGTGATGTGTGCTGTTTATTACTTTCAATTCACAAGTTATATTGTTTATTTACGAAGCCAGATAGAGATACATAGACTGTTTGTATAAATTGCTGTGTTGTTGAGTCTGCTCGTTAGTCAGAAGCTGATGCTATCCATTGTGATGCTTGCAAAACTGAAGAAAAAGATTTATTCTATCCATGTGATAGTTGTGACTTCTGTAGACTGTATCCACAAGGGTTGTACTTCCTTAGTCCCTACCCTCAATCTACCACATCAGCCTAAACACTCACTTGTTCTCGTTCATTCCCTTCCAGATAATTTTTATAATTACCCATATTATTTTGAGTTCTGCAAAATATGAATGAATGGTTGTATCATTGTGCCAACTCTAGATATTTTACTCATATCAAACATGCCTTAAATGCAAAGCCACCTACTGCTCCAAGGTACCGATAGAATTAGAACCTGTCTTCATTTTTGTTTGTATTCCATTGCTCTTTCTGATTAGGAATGCGTGATCGTAGAGATGATCCAAGTACTTCTGCTAACACAAAGACACAAACGGTTTGATAATTTTTCCAATGGCACGCATTTACGGATCCACTGAAACTACTGCACCTCGAAAAGTTATCTTAGCAAACAGACACCGTGTATATGAGTCAGTTACAAATTTAACATGTAACAATTGTTTTTCTGCTTAAACTTGGCAAACATACATATCGCCATCCATCACTTTAACAATCAATTTAATACTAAATTATTTAATATATGTATATTTACCCCATCTTATTCAGATCTACCTAACATCCATATACATATACTTAAATAATTTAATATTAAACTAATTGTCGTTCTCTTACACTAAATTATTCGAATTTCGTCGTTCTTATATACTAAATTATTGTCAAAGTTTTTATACATCATCTATCTAAGGTTCGAGAGTGAAAATGGAAGAGATGAATCATTTTGCTCACCAAGAGCATCCTTTGAAGCTCATCGAGAATTGGAACGAAAGTGGTGACGATGAAGAGAAAGGAGACGTTGTTCGCTGCTTTGCATGTGAAGAACCCATATCCTCAAGTGGCTCTGCATATGCTTGCACCGAGTGTCGTTTTTTTCTGCATAAATCATGTGCACAACTTCCACTCACTATTAAACTCCCTTCCATATATCATCATCCACTAACGCTCACTGATTTTACAACTATGGGATTCCCCTTTTTTACCTGTGATGTATGCGATCTATTAGTCTCAATTCATGGGTTGTATTATATATTTATGAAGCCAGGTAGAGATGCATTAATTACGGTCTGTATCAATTGCTGTGTTGTTGAATGTTGAGTCTGCTCGCAAGTCAGAAGCTGATGCTATCAAGGAAGAGGCAATAGTCAAGTTGAAACATGAAGGTCACCCAAAACACAAATTAACTCTCCAATTAAGACCTGCTGCAATCCTTTGTGATGCTTGCAGAACTGAAGAAAAAGACTTATTCTATCTATGTGATAGCTGTGACTTTTGTATCCACAAGGGTTGTACAAACTTAGCTCCTACCCTCAATCTACCACATCACCCTAAACACTCACTTGTTCTCGTCTATTCACTTCCAGATAATTTCTATAATTTCTCCCAATATTGCGGATTTTGCAAGATATACATCCGACAGGATGAATGGTTGTATCACTGTGCAAACTGTAGATATTTTGCTCATATCAAATGTGCCTTAAATGCAGGGCCGCCTACTCCTCCAGGTAACTAATTATAAATTTGTCTTCAATTGTGTTTGTTTTCCCTGTCTAATTAGGAATGCGTGATTTCAGAGGATCCGAGTACTTCTGCTGCTAATGAAGCCACAAACGATTTGCTGCATTTTCCAATGTCGGTACCATTTATAGATCCGTTGAAACTACTGCATATCAAACAGTTATCTCTTGATAGCATTGATGAAGTAGAAATCACCCATCCAAGTCACGATCATCCATTAATCCTTACTGCAAAACCCCTAGATAACAATATTCCCGACGTTAGTGATCCAATAGAGATATGTTATGTGTGTGTAAGAAAATTGTCATTTCCATACTATGGATGCTGCAAAGAGGGATGTTCATTCAATCTCCACAAATATTGTGCTAGCTTACCCCTCACATTACAACATCAACTTTACCCTGATCATACACTTGACTTGGTAGACATGTCACGAGAGGAGTACTTTTATAAATGCAGTGGTTGTTACAGCTATGGCAACACGTTTGCATACAAATGTGAAACTAATTGCAAGTTCTACCTTTGTGTAAGTTGTGCGTTTTTACCCAAAACCATCAAACATAAATTACACAACCATCCACTTATTCAACTTATTGATCCTAAACTGATTTGTAAGGCATGTGACATAGTTATTAATGTTTTAATAAGCTACGCTTGCAAGGCTTGTGACTTCCAGCTGGACATGTTTTGTGCAATGAGGTAGCGACTTTCCCTAGGTCACAGGTTTTGCAGAGGACATGAAATCCCATTGACGTATCCTCCAGTTAAAGATCACCCTGAAGACTTTTATTGTGATATATGTGAGATGGAAATGCACCCCAAACGCCTGCTTTATCACTGTCATGATTGCAAAAATTCCTTTCACCTTGATTGCCTTAGTCGAAAGGATTATTATGAAAACATCTTCCTCAAGGGCAAGAGAACAGTTTCATTTCACAAACATCCATTATTATCATTTGTCCGAAGGCAGAAAGGTACTCCCAAGTATGTGTGTTCTACTTGTAATTGTGACATTAATGGTATTTTGATCCTTGAATGCCAGGCTAAATTATGCGGTTTCACAACATGCTATGATTGTTATCAGGAGAGACATAGAGGTTGATTTGTCATTTTGAATCATGTGGGTATGATTAGGGAGTAAGGGCTATACATGATGTCATGCATTTGACACAATTTCTATTTGATGACTTTCTACTGTACTACTTATCTTCTGCATTCAGCAATAGATTTTCATTTAGTTAAATATATTTGTATTGTATAAGTGTGGGATCAATCTTCCTTAACTTAGGAGTTTTTTTCCACTTTATGCTTGGTTTTTAAAACTTTTCCCAACCTATACTTTTTTTATATGCATTCTTCCATGTCTATGCTTTTAGTTTAAGCTAGCTAGAGATATGCTATATCCATAAAAAGTTTACAAAATATCCACATAAGGATATGTTAAAAGAGTTGGACCAATAATGTTATATGATGTGTTCTCTTATTTACATAACACATGTATGTGTGAAGTTTTTAAGAAGCTTACGTGGATATAGCATCTCTCGTAAAAGGTGTACCTATAATACCTCCCAAATTGAAATCAACTCATGTTTGTAATGAATCTTGTGAAGGCAACCCATTACACATAAGGAAATGTTGAAAGGGTATGCATGATAAATGAGAGAGAGTATGTTACCTTTTTTTTTTCCCTTCATTTTAATTAAATAAACATAGGATAGGAAGATTATATATAAAATAGCATGATTTGGAAAAAGTTTTAGAAACCAAGCATAAAGCGGAAAAAAAAAACTCTTAAATTAATCTCTGATCATCAATTAGCGAACTTTGACTTTCAAACTTTCTTTAATATTAACAAAAGTGGTCCCGTCTTTCTTCCATAAATAAATACTTATACGGATTCAAGTTGATCCATTACATCAAAACGTTTTACTCTTTAAATACTTTGACCTTTTAATGGGGTACACAACTTTAAACATATAATGGTTCTCAAGACTTACTCGCCTACTAAAAGCAAACAAAGGCGAATATCATTCACCTCATCTTCTACTCACCACATTACTTCATTACCATTCGCATAAAGCCTGAACCTACAAAAGTGATAGTAACAACTAAAGAATAAGCTTTCGCTTAATAAGTAATGATAGTAGTTTAATAAAAACATAACTACCGATCATCACTTTAAATATTATAAGCATTTAACCATTTCCATGAAAGCCTAACTATCCATCATTGATCCTTTTTCACTTCCAACCATTTAAGTGTCGTTTTATAAACTATACACTATGAACTCATGTAACACTTTACTACATTCTATAGAACCTGTACGAACATATATAACTCATACAACTTTAAACACTTAACTTTAGTATAATTAACATATACCATTACCATGGGATAAAGATTACTAGTATCATACTTCAACTTCGTATTAATCTAAACAAACTTCAGGTTAGAATCTATTATGTACTTTTACCATTCGTGTACCTTAACTTTTTTATTTAATTCACCATTCATCTACTTTTAAACAAAAAAAAGTTCGTGAACAAATACTCCAAAAGGTTCATGAACATTTACCCCGAAGGGTTTCCATATCGCGTACAACTAACTTACCCCGAGGGGTTTCCATGCATGATCACTTAACGGTGCGTTTGGTATGCTGCTATGAATGACAATGAGTATTAGTTTGATAGTAGTGGTGAGTCTCTCACCTATTAAAGATCCATACCTAGCTATTTTAATGTATATGGAGTATGAATTATATTTATCATTCATTATCATAGTAGTGGGCTCCCTTATTTTAAACAAACACTTTTAATCACTTTCATAGTGATAGTCATTCTCATAGTGGGATACCAAACGCACCCTTAAGATATCCACAACTTCTTTATAAACGAACTCCATACTTTATCTATACTACTTTATAATGCATTTAGGCCTTCTAAAATTAGAAGGCTTAAAAATTCAGACTTTTTTACTTGCTTATTATGGAAATAGTTTTTCTAACCAAAAATTAAGATAAGGAGCTCTAATCATGAGATGACATGTGTCACTTCTTAACAAACTCCAAGCCTAACTTCTAACAAACTCCAAACATAACTCTTAACCACTAAAAATTAAGATAAATAGCTCCAATTATAAAATGACATGTGTCATTTCTCAACTAAAAATTCATCTTTATTTTTAAATTAAAATATCTTTTTATCTACTTATTTTTTTTATAATCTAATTTCACCATATTTTCTAAAATTTTATGCTCTTTAATTCAACATCCATTTTGATATATTTTTATGAGTTTTTAGTTTTTATATTTTTAATGGGTTTATTTTATTTTAATTCAAATTTTTACAACTTTAACCTTTATTTCATTTATTTCAATCAATACAATTTTGATTCGTCAAAATCATATACTTTTGGGGTAGTGTTTGACGCGTAAGAGATTGCGAGGGTATTTCTATATGCGGGAATAATGATGTCGCGGGAAAGCTACGGGAAAGTTACGGGTAACCCAAACAAACACTTACAACTAACACATATACATTCGAAGTGTTGTGAAATGAATTCACTAAACGGGTAAGCAAACACATATAACTATACTTATCGCCGCCGCTGTGCGCGGGTACCCGGCTAGTCATCTTATAAGATATTAGCATATCACATATTAAGCCCATACAATCTAACTATCAACTCATATAACACGTTGACCACATACAACAAAAAAGTTACTTCATACTATCATTTAATCAACTTCCCCGAATGGAATCTATGCAATTAGACATTTACAAATTTCTATATAAACTAAGTGCACACTTTATCATACTTGTTACAAATTAGCAAAACACATTTCCAAACACATTTCATTTATGTACTATCTCATATTATACTTCACCACATGCTAGCAAACTTCTTTCATGCTTTAACATTTTTTATCATATTTCTTACACGTTTCATAAACACTTAACTAAATCATAGTAGTATCTAACATAATACCCTTACTTCATGCCAACAACATTACCTTTTACTTAATTACCATACCTTAACGCACAAGTAATTACACATAATCTCTTATATCTAACGCAAGTACTACATATGTTAGACCATCTTTAATAACCGCCAATCATATAGCTCACTGCCTCACTATATCACATAACATGTAGAACATAGATTCAATATTGAAATTTGCATCTTCACATTTGAAGTAACGATAACATATTTATTACAGTAATACATATAAACATACTTGAGTATAAATAATATAAGGTTGAGTCATGGCATTCATGCTTTTTAAAATAGCACCACTTACCTCCATCCAGGCAACCAAGCATCAACTTTCATTCAAACCCGTCACACATTTCCTATATAAGGAATCATTAACACATTAATACACTCTTCACCAACCCGAGAAGTGTCTTATACCACATTACTACATGCTATAATTCTACTAGTTTTTCACATTAGACTTAGGATGCAGCCTCATACAAGTTGAACCAAAACATGACTCGATACAAAATTCTGCATAAAGTTAATATCACAATTTATGTTAGAATGGAAAATATTGTGGGATCAGTCAACATCATTAGAAGATATCAACTCATAAAGGGACGAGAGAATTATGGACCAAGCAAACCAATTCCAGCCAATTACCTTATTGTTTTCCATATATAGCTCATAGATTTTCTTGTATAAATAGAGACATTGTAATACAATTCAATATAATAAAAAACCACAATTCAGTCTATTTGTCGAGACATGGTTTCAGAGCCTTGTTCGACCTCATCATCTACCATTTAATCATCCCTCGTATAACCGTCAACCACCTTGAACCACCATGACCGGAGACAGCAGTTCTGGGTCAGAACTTGCTATTCAATTAGCAAACATATTGAAAACCAATATAAACCAACAACCACAACACCCAAAATTATCCGACAATCTCCAAATCAATATCAAGTTAAACAATCAAAACTATGCTCTATGGACCCATATGATTCGGGTTGCCATTGGGGGCAAATCAAAAAAACTGTTAACTCATTTAACAACCGAACCACCAGAAGAAACAAACGAATCGTTTGAGACATGGGAGCAAGACGACTTAATCGTCTTCTCATGGCTTATACAAAACATTGAACCAACAATAGCAGGCAATCTTACCGAATATCCCACGGCAAAAACGTTGTGGGACGCACTGGCAACAACGTATAGTAGCGGAAGAGACAAGCTACAAGTTTTCAACCTTCATGTAAAAGCAAACAAACTCAAACAGAATGAAAAATCCCTTGAAGAATTTTGGATCGCACTACAAGGCGTATGGGGAGAGATCGACAGAATCGACCCCAACCCTATGTCATGCGCCGATGATATAAAAAAGTATGCCAAAGTTCGATCCGAACAAAAACTCTTTCAGTTCCTTCACGGGTTAGATCGAAAATTCGATCCAATCAAACGTGAAATCCTTCGGCTCGATCCCCTTCCATCCGCAGAAACCGCGTATGCTACCGTACGCAAAGAAGCCGCTCACCAGAGTATTCTGGGAACAACTAACAGTGAGAATCAAGGAATCGCAGCCGGGTTTCATGTCGGGTCAGGCGAACCAGAAGGGGTCGGTTTAACGATCAAGGGCTATCGTGGAAAGAAGCCGTACACCAAAGAAGATAAGTCACACCTTAAGTGTGACGAATGCAAGATGACTGGGCATACAAAAACCCAATGTTTCAGGATTGTTGGTTACCCCGAATGGTGGAATGATGGCCACAAAAAGGGTACACGAAACCCTAAATCGGAGAAGGGTGGTGTCGGGGCTCCTACCGCACAAGCTAGTACCAACAACAAAGAAGAAGGAAAAGGCTTCGGTGGTCTTGCGGCACTAGCGGCGGCCGGAAATGGTGAAAAGGGGGAGGAGGATTTTGTCGTGACAGGTAACAGGGAGAGAGAAGGAGAGTTTCTCTCTTTTAAATATCCAACCCAATCTTTTCATTCCTTTTTTACGGATGTATTTGCTTATATGTATAATAATTATATGTATAATAAAGATAATAATAATAGCGGTGGATCAAATCCTAATGGGTCTGCCCACAATGGGCCGACTATTAAAACTCCCCATGACCCAGTTGACAAGGGATCAACACTTTCAGCCCACAGCAGCCTAAAATCCACAAATGAGCCGTGGATATTTGATTGCGGAGCAACTGATACGATGACTTATGACATATCTGATTTTTCGGAAATGTCAAAACCGAGGAAAACCCA
>BPTQ01000001.1:54115218-54226468 GCA_019973895.1 Chrysanthemum seticuspe | reverse complement strand
TGTGGGATTAAGGTCAGAAAACTTATTATGCCTATCAGTAAGCATGTTTTGAATGCTCAAATATACAAATTTAGGTATGCAAGTAGCTAGGCTAAGTTTATGACAAACATGCTTATACATGTCACAATCTAAAATAAGCAGCTAGACAATCCTTAATGCTTATAGTCTCAATGTTTATAAACTGTTTTGGTTGTTGAGTTAGATAGTTTAATCAAAACAATAACGATATATAGCTTGTCAACATATTTTTGCTTTTTGCATTGCTATATAACTTTGCCAATTCACGCAAATAAAGGCAATGCATTAAGCAACACATAAAGTGATACTTTCTGTTTTCCGAGAAGGTTTAAGAAAAAGTCATGATTGAGCTTAGGGAAATACGTTTTGTAATTAACTTATGCGTGCTATTAGTAACGGCGAAACACATTTCCATAAAACCATAACAATTATTTGTTACTTAACCGAGCTCTAACCATCTTTCCCATATACCAAATAGAAAGTGATGTTTTCGTTTGAGAAAATCTTCACAAACAGAAACCATGTAGCATGAGATCACATCAATGGTTAGTTTACTTCACTTGCATTTGCTATTTGTAAACAATAAAAACAAATACTATTAATATAAAAAATATAGGAATTTTACATATGTAAATCCCGAACCATTCTCATACATGGGTTGTTTAGTTCAATTACATTTGCTATTTATAGTGATCAAAGAAAAATTGAGTAAAATGTTTCTCACACTCTTTATCAATAACTTCATATATATCTTTCCTACTTCATAATCTATTTGAAGTAAAAGATTAGAAAGGTCTCCACAAGACCATGTTTTATATAGTAAATAATTCGTAAATAAAAGTATACACAAAAGAGTTAAGAGCTAATATGGGTTTTCATATGTATTTCTACCCACCAAATTTTTATAACTTGGAAGATAGTATAATTTAAGAACATAATATTATTCTAGACATGCATAATATGCATGCACTCAAGTATATTAGTAACCAACAACACATTACTTCAACCTATGTGGGATATAATAGAATGCTTGACTAGAAATTAGAAGATATTCCATAAAAATATGGTAAGTTGTTATATAGAAGATTTTTCTGAACATTGAAAGAAATAAACATGTCACTTGAACACCAGATTGAAGCTAAAAAGCAACTAGGTTATTTGTTTGGAGCACGAATTATGAGGGAACATCTTGGATTAACCGGAAATTATATGCTGTCATAAAGCTCTAAAAATGAATAATTGCACATGTTTTAAGCATTGTATTAAAAGAATCTGTTGAAAAGAGTCTTTATGTTAACATCTTTTTAATAAGCAGCTAGGCAATCCTTTACATAGTTGCAAGACAGTCTTGCAAATAATATATACGAGTTTTATTCTTATGGAATTAGTTGAAAATATTTTTAAGCATGTAACAACGACATAAGATATAATTGGGCCTGAATATAAAGATCATGAATCACTTCAGCACAAATTAATTGGGCCTTTGTCTGGTAGCTAATTTTTATTTGTTCGCCAAAGCTTGAGCCTTTGTCTTTTAGATATTGGCATAGATTGCATAAAGTGTGAGCCTTGGTCTTTTAAATTCCTAGCCAAATTGCATAAATTTGTTGTCCAAGACTTTTATCCTTTTCTTGACGCACAGCTTCCAAATGAGAAATAAGATTTTCAAAATTTTGGTCTTTTAGATATTCTTATAATAAATGTACTTTAAACTTGCATGAGGTTATGAGAAAGATTTGGGAATATATAGAATCGTTTAGTATTGAGTATAGACCAGTGGGTTCAGAAATCCTTAAATATTCAAAATCGATAAGTGTCTAAACATCATGATTGAAATAGTAGTTGTTTATTGTCAGTTTGTCACTATCGTTGTTGTGTATATGTAAGACCACGTTAGAACGAAAATATATATTGAATTGGATGAATATAAGACATTCCAAAGGATGTCCTCACTATGCACATTCAACTATTCAAGTGGGTTTATTTCATAAAAGGTTTTAATATGTGTATGGATTATCTAACAAGAATTATGTTGGTTGTTGACTCTTGAGTTGGATCATACGTGTATATATTTTTCATGTTGCATTTTAATAACACATTTTTACATATCTATACGGTTTCCATCAAAACATGTTTTGGAGTACAAAATTAAAAAGAAAAAACTTGAGAGTTTGTATTAGTTTTCGAATATTTCCAGACCCGTCGCATTTTTTCAATCCGACAGGTCAAGATCTTTTAATAGTACCATATTAATAGAAAGACCAAAACATGTTTTAGAGTATAAAATTAAAAGAAAAAAATTGATGGTTTATATTAGTTTTCAAATATTCCCAGACCTGTCGGATTTTTTCAACCTAGCAGATCAAGATCTAAATGAAACCATAATATTATTCTCAACACATTCAACACACGTACATTTATGGTATATAAGTAACCAACAACTTCTATCTTTAGCCTATGTGGGATAGAGCTTCAATATAAAAGGTTGATAAATGTATGATCTTAAAGAAATACGTTTGGTATTTAATTTACTTTTCATATTTGTAGTGACCCAAAACATTGTGGTAACACTACAAGTAACTCTTTTAGTTTAAACCAAGCTCTAACATTTCCATAAAGGCGATTGCTTAAATAGTTAGTTTATTGCACTTATGAAAAGTCTAACTGATTTTTTCACTTATGAAAAGTCTCACAAACAGTAATCATGTATAAGATTGCTTAAATAGTTAGTTTATTTCACTTCCATTTGCAAATTTTCTCATATACGTGCACATAAAGTGATGTTTTTCAGTTAAAAGATGTTTTAAAATATAATTTAATTTCATTTCAATATGATTTTATTTAAGGTGTCCATAGAAAAGTGGTACTCATAATTGTTGGTGTGTATGTCCCAGAACAGGGTTAAGACAATCAATGACAGTAGCAATACCACTAGGTGGTTACCGGATATCACTTGGAATCGTGTGATCACTTTCCAAAGTAAACTATTCGACCCTAATGCTTGTGTATCACGAATATCTACTTGGGATAAGACCAAATGCAGTTAGAGAATTAGGCACAATTCTATAACCCTTTCGCTAATAAGTGTTTACGTTTTCTGTGTGTTTTTCATGCATAATCAGATCTCATATTTATAGGAGGTTATGTTGGGAATTATGTGAAGTAGGATTTCTGCTGTCATTACTGCCGAAGGTTTCTGCTGAAGTAGAAGCAGAATCTGCTGAAGAAGTGATTCTACTGAAGAGTAAAAGCGTTGCCGTGTTACTGCTGAAGGGTGAAAGCTGACTAGGATCAGCATGCGCTTTATGAATTAAATGCTAACTCATAATTACTCTTGTACTGCCCAAGGTTAGCATGGGTATTATTGTACTGCTCAATAGTGTTTAATGTATTAGTCATTAAATGCATGCTTGCATGCTTAGTCGATTGAGTTTTAATAGATTAGGGTTCCTTGTCTATAAAAGGAACCTCATAGTTTGTAATAGACAACAATTCGAAACATAGAGTTTCAGTTAATAAAAAGATCCATAGAGGATCTAAGTGTTCTTAGTTATAACAACTTGTATTTACATTCCGCTATAGAATACGAGTTGTAGAGATTTTCTATTAGTTTGCTTATGATTACATAGGTAACACTAACGATCCGAGAGTGCTCAAAGATCTGTCAAGGTCTGTATGTTTGAGTTCAACAAGTGGTATCAGAGCCTCGGGAGAGTCTCTACGATACTGAGAACCTTATTTTCCTCACCCCCATACAACCAAAAACATATTCACCATGCCTGGAACTGATGATGAATCAGAAGTCACCAACAACAACATCAAAAACACCACCTCTATGCAGCAACTTAGTCTCTCCAACAGTAATGGTAAGTTTCCTTACCTAAAGAAGGAAGAGTATGATCTGTGGACCATGAAGATGCAGAACTGGATCTCCAATATCGATTGGAATCTGTGGGAAATTGTGAAGAATGGCAACAGTCTAAAGAAGACTATCCCAGATCTAGATGGTAAGTTTACCATTGCTCCTCCCAAAACTGCTAAAGAGATTCTCGCAGTACAAAGAGAGCACAAAGTAAGAACCATCCTTCTTCAATCTATTCCTAAAGATCACTTGGGTGATTTTCACCACATGGTTGATGCAAAGGACATCTGGATGGCTCTTAAAGCTAGGTTTGGTGGAAATGAAGAGTCCAGGAGAATGAGGAAGTCCATGCTGAGACAACACTTCCAAGAGTTCAATATCTCTGAAGAAGAAAAAGGTATCCACAAGGGATACGACAGGTTTCACAAGATTCTGAGTCAGCTGAATCAGCTGAATGCAAAGCCTGACAATGATGATTGCAATTCTAAGTTCCTAAGATCTTTGCCTCCATCATGGCTACATGTGATTATAGCCCTTAAAGCTAAAGGTGGGCTGGACATGCTCACTTTTGATGAGCTGTACAACAAACTCAGATCTCTTGAACCTGATGTCAGATCTCCCTACCGTGCACCCTCTTCTGGTCATTCAGCCTTTGTTGGGACATCACACTCAAATATGATGATGCATACTTCAAGTCCATCTTACTTACCATCATCATCTTATCGTCCCACTCCATCACATCCTCAAGCTAAAACTGGCAATATATTGGAGGATGTTCTTCATTCATTTGTTGCAGATTATGATACTCAGCAGCATCTGGTATATGAAGACTTTGATCAGGTGGACCCACTTGAAATGGAGGAGATGAAGCTGAAATGGCAGGTGGCCATGCTTTCAGTAGATATCAAGAGATTTGAAGAGAAGGCATGAAGGAAGTTTGGCTTCAAGGGGAAGGATCCAGCTCGTTTTGACAGGAGCAAGGTTAAGTGCTTCTCTTGTCACCAGATGGATCATTTCTCCAGGGAATGCAAAGATAGGAAGAGTGGAGAGGGAGCTAACTACAAATCCTATCAGTAGAATCAGAAGGGAGCTAGTACTTCAGCAGCTCTTATCACCATGGATGAACAGGTCAACTGGGCTGCACATGAACCTATGAATGAGGAAGCTACTGATACTGAGAAGCTTGGATTGCTGGCCAGATGCACTTCAGAAGATAGGCATGATCAGTTTGCCTTAATGGGACTTTCTCAGGTACACAATTGTATATTTGGTTGTAGTGAAAGATACAATGAACTGAAAGAAGCTTATGATACTATGAAACCTAGATATAATGAATGCTATGTTGATAATGAAGCTTATAAACTTTCGTTAAAAACATTAGAAAGACAAAAGGTATGGTTTAAAAAGAATCAGATAGCTTATGAAGAAAAGATTAAGGTGCTTCAATTTGATCTAGATATTGCAAACATTAACTTTAAGCGCACTGAAAAAGAAAAAGCTGATACTATCACTGAGAATCTAGAGCTTAAAGAAAAACTTACTGAGGAAATAGCTAGACATAAACAATGGTTAATATCAGGTGACAATCTAGCTAGAGCTCTTTATAGTAGTCAGTCAGTGAACTCTGGAATAGGTTTAGGCTTTCAAAAGTATGTAGGATTGGAAGCTAGGCAAGATGGGCGTAAATCTACACCTGCAGGGTTAGAACATTTTAGAAAGGAAGGTGATTTACATGCTGTCCCTGGACCTATTAGAGGTGAATTTATGCCCACTGATCTGTCCATTACTACTGACTTTGATGGATCACACCATCTGTATGGCAAAAAGTCAAAAGACTTGCCAGACAACGATGCTTCATCTTATGATTTTGTCTCTTTCTCTGACAGTGACAATTCATCGGATCAAGGATCTACTTACAGCTGTGATTCAAGTGATAAGTCAGACCTTCCCAAGCCCTCACCTGAGCCTACACCCAAGCCTGCACCCAAGACTATCTACAAGTCTTCTAGGATAGCTGCTGAGGAATCTACTTCCAAGCCTGTTTCTCCTGAAGACTTGTCTTTTAAATCTTTGAATAATTTGTCTGTTAAAAACAATTCCTTTAAGGTTTCTGATTTAAGTACTTCTACATGTAATCGAACATCTTCTTTGTTAAATACATCTTCCAAAAGGAAGACTTGTTTTGTTTGTGGAAGTAAATTTCATTTGATTAAGGATTGTGATTTCTATGAGCAAAGATTGGGTGTATGTGCTCCTCAGCAGAAACCGAGACCAGTGTGGACCAATGTTAAGAAAATCCCACCTTATGTCCCACAAGCTACTGACTCTTCTTGGAGGAGGTCAGCTGATAGACCTTATGTGCAACCCATTAGCCCATATTTCAAACATGGTTGTTGGCCTGCATATGTTGACTCTATGAATAATAGGAAAAGATGTAGGGGCACTACTGACAAATCTGTCAAAACTTCAGCAGATTGTTCTTGGAAGGATAAAGGACCAAAATTTTACTAGAAACCCAAGAATAATGGTGGATCTTTCTCTTCCCTTAACTGCAAAGTTTAAGGGGAGGCATAGGCCTCAGGGGAGGCATATGCCTCAGGGGAGGATTCTATAGTAAACTTTGTGTATATTCTGTTTGCTAACTCACTCATGCTAATAATTTTTTAGTCTGTTTTGTCTCTGTTTTTGTTCTTGTGTTTCTCTGAGTGTTGTTTTGCAGAATGCCCTGTTCACTTAAAATTCATCAAGTGTAATCCATTGGTATATGGTCTTGTATGCTTAAAAGCTTGTTTCCTCTGATAATAAAAGTGCTGAAGAGAAAAATTGAAGTCAAATTATTCATTCATTCATTCAAGTTACAGCTTACAGCTTACAGCTTACAGCTTACAATCAACTTCAATGAAACTACAAGAAAAGAGCTATACTACTTATCCTAATCTAGTACATATCATCTATTCCAACATCTAACATAATGTTGGATATGCATGATCGCTCACATCTTTCACACTAGATGCTGGATATGCGTTTGTGAAGTCTTGCATAACCACCCATTCGTTCTATCTCGATGACTGGAGATGCATAACTACTATGATGAGGATGCTAAGGATCAAAATGGAAAGGATGGATTGATGCAAATCGTGATGATGAAGAAAAATAATATGTCCTTTGTGCTTCATCTATTGATTTCAACCAAAATACAATCAATCCACCATCTATAAGCATTTCCTTTACCCGATGTGTGTTGATGCACCAAAACATGGCGCAGGTAAAGCAAGTACCACCTCCCTTTCGGCACGAGGCCATTGTTGAGGTTGAGGTGATGGAGGTTGGGAGTAAAAAGATATCTCAGTAGTGGGTTCCTCTGAGTCATCAGAAGACTCACTTGGATCCACTACACCATCATCTTCAGAAGAAGAGAGAAATGGGGATGTCAAAGGGCGAGAGTCATGTGGAGGTGTCCAGAACTGGAGAAAATCACTGGATGATGAGGATGATGGAGAAGAGGTTGGATCTACAACCTCTAGTGAAGTATTCATGGTTGATGCATGCCAAACAGTCAAGCTAAATCACTCAAGTCTGCCACTTGTGAATGGCAGACCGTAACCAGCTTAAAACTGCCTAAGCACGAATGCAATGAAGATCTGAGGAGTATAGTGTTTCCCCAGGTCGTTATGTCCCAACGAGCCGTGCGAGAATAGTCAAACGTTTAGTGATCGAGAAGATTTGAATAGATACAGAGATTTGATTTGATTATAACTACAGAGAAAGTGTATAAATTACAACGGTTTAAATACAAATTAAAGGAAATTTAAAAAGATAAAAATATTAAATAAACGCTATCACTATATTTAAAATGATGTTTTTGTTTTTATGTTTTTATAAAACTACGTTACGTACAAATGAAAACGTGAAACTTACACAATATTAACCCTAAAATTATGAAAATGATATTTTTACAAACCTAATGATAAAAGAAAATTTATAGAAAAATAAAATTAATTTTATAACTAATTATTTAATTATTATTAATTAAAAACTATTTCTAACTATTAAATAATAACCTAAAATACAAGAAATTAGGAAATAAAGCCAGAAAATTAAAATTAAGACTTAGAAAAATCTAAAATATCAAAATAGAATTTTCAAAACTATTTTTGTATTTTTCTGATTATTTTTCTATTTTTTTATGGATTTTAAACTATTTAAAACTAATTAAATTACTAAAAATTACAAAATAAACTATGAAAAATCTGAAAAATTACTTTTTTTACTTTTTATATTTATCTAAACTTAATAAAAATGAAAAATTATTTTTTTGAACTTTTTCTGATTAAATTGTATTAAAAGCTATTTAAAAATGCTTAAAAACTAATTTAAATTAAGAAAAATAGCAAATCAACTTAGAAAAATCTGAAAATTTCAGGAAAACTCTAAAATTATATTATGAATCTAGGAAAAATAGAAAAACATGTGCTTGTGTGTAGGATTATGCAACTGCTATACAAGTGCTTATTGAAATAAGCACTTGAATAAGCCAAAGGGACACAACAAGTACCAAAACTGAAACAGAAAGTATATTAAGCTAAAAGACCTCAAAATGAACTAAAAACAACTATCCTAACCCTCTTGATTGCAAGCTTAAACAGATTTGATGAATTTGATTTCTTGTGCTAAAACAGTTGAGGGTATCAGATTTAAGCATATGAATGAGCACTGAAATAAGCTGGAAATTGGAAAACAGATATTGGTACCTATACTAGACCTGGTTGGCTAGTTGTGAACCAAAAATCAACCCTGGATGAGCTCTGAGGAGCTTTTGACAAACATGGCAATAAGCTGAAAAAATCTCAGCTCTGACTGAGTGTTTGGAGCAGGGCAGATAAGCCCTGCTTGATGAGCTTTTGTAGAGCTTATAAAAATTGATAAAAATCTACTAAAATAACTATAAGAAAGTAGACCTGTTGAACTTTAAAAACCCTCAGTTTCACTTGATATGACCCAAGGATGAGACCAAGAAAATTCACCCTAGTTGGCCAAAAACTGAGATTTCAATATTTTTGACCTTTTTTGACAGTTGAGAAGTTTTGACTTTTTCCAACTTTGAGATTGATTTAAGGACTGATGTTGATGATATATGATGAAATAAACCTACTGCAACCTATGTTTATGAATTCCTAACACAAATCAAGAGATTGCAATTCCAAAATCACAACAGTGAGTGAATGAGACAGATTAAAGTGGATTGTTGACTATTATGGCTTGCAGATCCAAATTAAAGACAGATATGAGTTTGTATGGACTTGACAAGCATAAAACAACAAGAGACAACCACTGAGCACACCTTTAGTACAGATTAAGCACCAATGCCAAACACACCTTTATTAACTGTTTTGCCAATTTTAATGAAACAAACTGCTGACCCAACTTGTTTAAATGATCCAACTAAGCTTAACTAACCTAAGTACTACTATTTAAACAGGTTTCAACTACTTGTAACTACAAATACAGATTATGCTTTGAAACTTTGAAAAGCACTTACAATTGTCCTTAGCCACAGTGGCTTGCCAATATTGAAACCAGAACTCTATCCTATGTTATCCAACCCAAATTATTCAAAATCACCTCAATTCCATGGCTGCATCACCTATTTCCATTTCCATTGCCCAAGGATGAATCAGTTGACTTTTATTGACCAAATCTCTAAACTGCTTGAAACCTAAGTACAAGCTTGCAAAAAGCTATAATTAGCTTATGTAAGCTTGTTTCAGCTTATAGATAAGCTAATAAGACCTTGTACATAAGAACTTGAAGTGGAAATTTTCAACAGTAAGCATAAAATCTGTAATGTAAATAAGAACTTAAATTGCTGCTTGAGAATGGTTTATAATGATAAAATAACTTTAAATAAGTGCATAAAAACAGAGAATTACAATTTCAAACTTGAATTAAGACATTGCTAATTAAAACGACATACAAAAATATGAAAAAGTAACTACTGCCTTCCTCTTTGCTCCTTCTTCCTCTTTATACACCCAAACTATCTTATCTCTCTCCTCTGAGCATATCCCAGCAGTTATCATAGCCATTGGATGGCTAGAAGTCATCTTGGCCCTTGGATCATTTTGGCGGGAAAATGCAATTTGACCTTGTGGGCTCTGATATAGCACTAGGGGGGGTGGCATTTATTGTAGTGGGTAAAGTTGGTGAGGGGTGGGTTTTGAGGTGATAAGGTCTGAGGGAGATGGGATGGTGAGTTGCAGGGCAACTTGGTGGGGGAGACAAGGTATGGCGGGTTTTTTTGGCTATTTGACTGAGGTTGACCAAAGGTTCAAAACAGGTTAATGACTGGGGGGTCAAATGGGTTAAGGCAGGGGTCCAAAATTCATTTTGACAAGGCATTTGTTTAATAATAACAAGGACTTATGTTGTAAACCTGCCAAACTAGAGGGACCAAACCTGTAATTTTCCAAACTTGTTTTAAGGGACCAAAATTGACAAGCTTTGAAAGTTTAGGGACCTATCTTGTCATTATTGAAAGTTAAGGGACCTAAGTTGTCATTTTTGAAAGTTAAAGGACCTAAGTTGTAAATTTGTAATTTTAAATCTCAAGGACCAGTTTTGACAACTTAAGAATCCCTAGGGACTTTAAAATGATATTTCTCTTTATTTGGTTTTACCAGGGACTGTTTTTGACAACTTTTGAAACTTGGGGGACTAAAACTGCCAATTATGCAAACTTGATACGTTTTTCACCAGATTTTGATATTTTTGCATTTAAAACACATAAAACACTTATTTGTGATATTTTAATCATTTTGATGCATTTCTGAGTGTTTTCAGATGTTTTTGCAGTTTAATTAGTACAAAAAGGATGAGTATTTAGACACTCATCAATCCCCCACACTAAACTATTGCTAGTCCCTAGCAATCTTTTGAGAAAAACTTAATGGATTGAAACTCTTTACCAAAAACCATTACTTCTGGAGTAGCCAAATGTTTCAGTTCAAGTAAGAACCATGGTACACCGATAACCATGTGATTTTGAGCAAACCACCAGCTTCCAACGGATTTGATTTGTCTTTACCAGAAGCCGTTTGCTCTGGACTAGCCAACTCTTAGATAAATTATCAGTATTATCTTTGGTGAGTCGATTACCAATTATGGTTTTTCCACTGCCTTTACCACAAGCCATAAAATTGCGGGCTAGCCAACTCTTCACTTTTTAGGATATGGTGAGCTGAATACCATACAATTTTGGGCAAATTGCAAGCCGTCAACGGATTTGAGATATCTTTACCAAGAGCCGTTTGCTCCTGGATTAGCCAATCCTTTTGTTTTTTAGACATGGCGGACTGATAACCAAATGAGTAAGTGTAAAACACTTACTCCAAAAAAAAAAAAAAAAAAAAAAAATTTTGGCCAAAAACGGGGAAATTAGGCGGGATAATTACATGATAAAATTCGTGAGAATTTCCCCCCACACTTAGAAATGAATATTGCCCTCAATATTCAAAGTACCGGCGGTTATGCCGAAACAAAGAACGTAAAAGGGAAATACTACGGCCATTATTTAGAAAGAAGTTTTTTTTTTTTTTTTTTTTTTTTTTTTTTTTTTTTTTTGAAACAACTTATATACAAAAAATGTGGGGCAACCCCCCCCCCCCCCCCCCACACTAGGGTGGTAGAAAGTAGAAAGAAGAAGCTAAACTGTCAAGTTTTGTCACACAAGCTAGCCACTTGTGAATGGCTAACCGTAACAAACTTCAGACAGCTCAGAAATATGGGTGAAAACCCATATGGCATGCTACTGTTTTTGATTCCCGAGTCGCTAGCTTGACTCGATCCCCGCATTCATTGGTTCATGGGGAAAGTTTGTAAGTCCGGGACAACCACAGGGGGAATGTCCTCTCCAAAATAATGCTTCACTCGATGACCATTCACTTTAAAATTAGGACCATCGGGTTGAGATAACTCAATGGTACCATAAGGATAAACCTTAGCGATAGTAAATGGACCAGACAACGGGACTTGAGCTTTCCCGAGAAAATCTTCAATCTTGAATTGAAAAGAAGGACTCGATCACCAACGTTGAAAACGCGGTTTTTGATTTTTGAGTCATGAATCTTCTTTGTCTTTTGTTTGTAGATCAAAGAGTTCTCGTAAGCTTGATCACGGAGTTCATTTAATTCATTCATTTGAACTTTCCGATGATCACCAGCTGTCTGAATATCAAAGTTGGCATGCTTCAAGGCCCAGTATGCCTTGTGCTCGAGCTCAACCGGTAGATGACATGCCTTCCCGTACACCAGCTTGTATGGAGTGCACCCGATGGGTGTTTTGTAAGCTGTACGGAAGGCCCAGAGTGCGTCATCTAACTTATCCGACCAAGAGGCACGGTTTTCACCAACCGTCCTCTCAAGAATTCTTTTTATCCCCCGGTTAGAAACTTCCACTTGCCCACTTGTTTGGGGGTGGTACGCAGTAGATAGACGGTGAGTTACACCATACTTGTGCATGACTCTATCAAACTGGTCATTGCAAAAATGCGTACCACGATCACTGATTATGGCTCGTGGAGTTCCAAACCTAGCAAACAGAGATTTCAAGAATTTCACAACAACTCGGGCATCGTTGGTGGGTAAAGCCTTAGCTTCAACCCATTTTGACAAGTAGTCAACGGCCACGAGTATGTATTTGTTACCACGGGAAGAAGGAAATGGCCCCATAAAGTCAATGCCCCATATGTCAAAAATCTCACACACTTGAATGGCGTTTTGCGGCATTTCATTCCTTTGTGAGATATTCCCATGACGCTGACAAGAGTCACAGGTTTTGACAAATTCATGGGCATCTTTGTAGATCGTGGGCCAATAGAATCCGGAATCAAACACCTTCTTGGCGGTGTAGTTGGGGCTATGATGTCCCCCAGTAGGTCCAGAATGGCAAGCTTTGAGAATGTCAATAGCTTCCTGACCATACACACATCGCCGGATGACTTGATCCGCGCAAATTTTAAACAAGTAGGGGTCGTCCCAGAAATAATGTTTCACATCTTTGAAGAATTTGTTCTTCTGTTGGGACGACATCCCTTTCACTATGAAGTTACCCGCATGGTAATTTGCGAAGTCAGCAAACCATGGGGTAGAAGAGTCTCCGCGAAAAGAAACCATATTGAGTGTTTCGAGAGGAAATGTTTCATTTATTTCCTTTTTCTCGAACACATTTTGGTGAGGGTTCTCTAATCGGGACAGATGATCAGCAGCCAGGTTCTCAGCTCCTTTTTTATCACGAATAATGATATCAAATTCTTGTAGGAGGAGAACCCAACGGAGCAATCTCGGCTTTGCATCTTGTTTTGCAAAGAGATATTTGAGTGCCGAGTGATCCGTATACACCACGCATTTGGTCAAGATAAGATATGCCCGAAATTTCTCAAACGCATACACCACAGCTAATAGTTCTTTTTCTGTAGTGGTGTAATGGGTCTGAGCTTCAGTCATAGTTTTGCTTGCGTAGTGGATTGGCTGAAAATGCTTGGTTTTGCGTTGCCCCAAGACTGCACCGATAGCAAAATCACTTGCATCGCACATGAGCTCAAAGGGTAAGTCCCAGTCGGGGGCAACTAGAATGGGTGCTTCCGTAAGCTTTTTCTTAAGTGTTTCAAAAGCTTCGATGCACTCAGGAGAAAAGATAAAAGGAGCATCTTTTTCGAGAAGATGGGTAATTGGCCGAGCGATTTTAGAGAAATCTTGAATGAATCTACGATAAAACCCGGCATGACCTAGAAAACTCCTAATACCTTTGACGGTAGTAGGGTGAGGTAATTTAGCAATAACATCAACTTTTGCTCTATCTACCTCAATCCCATTCTTGGAAATCTTATGGCCAAGGACTATGCCTTCTTTGACCATAAAGTGGCTCTTCTCCCAGTTTAGACATAGATTGGTGTCTTCACACCGCTTTAACATTTTGTCTAAGTGGGAGAGACATGTCTGAAATGAGTCCCTAATGACCGAGAAGTCATCCATAAACACCTCCATAGTTTCCCCGATCATGTCGTGGGAAATTGCCATCATACATCTTTGGAACGTGCCAGGAGCATTACATAAGCCAAAAGGCATACGTCTGTAGGCAAATGTCCCGTATGGGCAGGTGAATGTGGTCTTTTCTTGATCCAGCGGATCAATGGGGATCTGAAAGTAACCCGAGAAACCATCAAGGAAACAATAGTATTCGTTCCCTGCTAATCTCTCAAGCATCTGGTCCATGAAGGGTAGAGGAAAATGGTCTTTACGGGTGGCTTCGTTTAACTTACGATAGTCAATACATACACGCCATCCCGTAACCAATCGAGTTGGAATTAACTCGTTTTCATCATTCGTGACAACAGTAATGCCACCCTTTTTTGGAACGCAATGAATTGGGCAAACCCAAGGACTATCAGAGATCGGGTAAATCAGACCGGCATCAAGAAGTTTGAGAACCTCTTGTTTGATAACCTCATGAATCTTAGGATTCACCTTTCTCTGATGTTGGACTGCTGGTTTGAAGTCATCCTCCATTAAGATTTTGTGAGTACAAAACTCAGGGTTGATACCCTTAATATCGGAGAGTTTCCAAGCAATTGCTTGCTTGTGTGACTTCAAGACCTTTATGAGAGCAGTTTTCTCCTCCTCAGTCAAGTCTTTAGCAATTATGACGGGTAATTTATCATTACCCTCCAAGAATGCATACTCGAGATGAGGAGGTAGGTCCTTAAGTTCAACCTCGGGAAATTCATCAGTAGATGTTTGTACTGATTTGATTTCCTCAATTGTGATCTCTTTCGGAGGGAGTGAAGGTAATGGATCTTCATTAAGCAATTTCTCAAGATAGAGAATATCCCCCTCCGAATCATAAACACCATCAATTCCAGGCGGAATTGATTCATCAGTAGCTAGAAATTCATCGATCTCTTCCAGAAGGAAGTCACCTCCCTCAAACGGAGTGAGAGAGGGGGAAGAGTCGGCAATGATAGGTTGAGAAGATGCGGTGGAATTGGAATTCCCACTCACAGAATTATGAAGATAACCAAGAAACTCTTGAGAGTACTCCTCTGAAGCAATATCAATTTAATCAACTCGATTAATTGATTCAGTATCATAGTTTGAGGAGTACCTCGAAGTCTGATCGAGGTTAAAGGTAACAGCTTCATTACCCACATGCAAAGTGATTTCCTGCTCAAATACATCTATGAGAGCACGACCCGTCCTCAGGAATCCCCGCCCAACAGTGAGGGGAACTCGAGGATCAGCATCGAAATCAACAACCACGAAATCAGCCGGAAAATGGAACTTTCCTACTTTGACAAATACATCCTCGGCGATGCCAAGAGGACGCGATATAGATCGATCTGCAAGCTCCAGAGTCATGCAGGTAGGAATGAGTTCCGGAAGAGAAAGTTTCTTCCACACTGAATAAGGCATCAGATTGATGCTTGCACCAAGATCGGCAAGGGCAAAGCATTCAATCATCCCAGGAAAAACACAAGGAAGAAGAAATTTTCCGGGATCTCCTAGCTTCTCGGGAAGCTTCTTTAACAAGACTGCTGAGCAATTCTCATTCAAAGGAGTCTTAGCCATTTCAAACAGCTTTTCCTTGTTGCTCAACATGTGTTTCAGAGTGGATGCAAACTTGGGCATCAACATGATGGCATCCGCGAAGCTTATGTCAAAGTGAAGCTCTTGGAAAATTTGAAAGAATTTTTCCATTTGATGACTAGCTTTCTCGCGGAGCTTTTGCTCATGTAACCGTGAGGGGTAAGGAATAGAAGTTTTGGATTTAGGGTCAACAACTGGAGGTTCAAAAACAACTCCAGGTTTGGTGTTGGGTTTCGGGACAACCTGAGGATGGACATTACTGGGACTTCCGTTATTAGTAGGAAGTTCCTTGCCCTTTGTCGCCTCAGGTTCACTTTCCACTACCTTCGGGAGAGAAGAAGAAGAGGTAGTAGGAATAGCGGGTCCAGCATATGAAGTACCACTTCTTGTTGTGATCGCCTTTGCATCGCCCCTCGGATTAGCGATCGTGTTGCTAGGTAGAGTACCTGAGCCCGAGGGTCGATCATTTAAAGACTTCTTGATGTCAGAAATCTGGCTGACCAACAACCGATTCATTTCCTCTTGGGATTTCATGAATTGTTTCAACAACTCATCAGATGATGGTCCAGTTGGAACAATGGCTTGAGTTTGCACAGGAAAATTCTGGCCTCTATTGTTAGGATTAGGGCCTTGATTTTGATAATTCCCTTGATTGTTACCATGAAAATACCCTGGGTTGAAATTTCCCTGACCTGGGTTTCTATTGAAATTTCCTTGATGTTGGAAATTTTGATTTTGATTCTGAAAACCGTTGTTTGGACTGAAATTACCTTGGTTTTGAAAACCTTGGTTTGGTCTGTTTTGATTTTGATTACGGTTTTGATTGAAACCGGGAGGTCCAGGGTAGTGGTTCGGACGGTGGTTCGGGTCTACAGGAGCACGATATTGATTGCCTCCTTGATTAGACATCCCGCCCACAGCATTGGCTTCAAAAGGGTTACCATCGGTGGCCATACAATTATAGTAAGCATGGGGGCCACCACAGGTAACACAGACTTCCACTTTCTTTACTTCAGCAGGGGGTGAAGTTTGTGGAAAAGAGACTTTCTTTTGGTTGGAGAGAACCAAAGCTTGAATAGCTTCCGTGAGTTTATCAATCTTAGCATCGGTGCTAGACTGACTCACGGGCGATGAAGAAGAAGAAGGACCAACACTGACTTGGGAAACAACGGGCTTGCTTCGTGCAGTGCGGACTTTAGACTTGTTTTCGATTATCGCTAAAGCTTCTTTGACGGTTTTGCTTAGGAAATTTCCTCCCGCGGAGGAATTGAGAGAATCTTGATCAGATTGACTCACTCCATTGTAGAAAGTATCGAGTTGCATCAACTCGGAGAAACCATGGTGAGGACATTTCTGAAGCAATTCCTTGAAACGATCCCACGATTCACTGAAGGGTTCATCAAACTTCTGAGTGAACTTGATGATTTCATTTTTGAGACTCGTGGTTTTGGAAGGTGGATAGAATTCATTCACAAATTTCTTCACCAGATCTTCCCATGTCTCAATAGACTGAGGGGGTTGTTTTTCAAGCCAAATCCGGGCTTGCCCCTCAAGAGAAAATGGGAACAGAACAAGCTTAACAGCATCAGTAGGGACATTCTTATACTTGATGGTAGATGAAATCTTGTTAAACCATCGAATATGAGCATGAGGATCATCCCGCTCAAAACCGTAGAACTGATTTGAGGTTACAAGATTCAGTAACCCGGGCTTGAGTTCAAAATTTTCAGCCACGATGGCTGGTACAACGATAGCATCTCCATACCCGTCGATGGGTGCCTGGAGAAGCTCGCACATAGGAATTTCGTCCGCCATGATAACGGAAGTAGTGCGAACAGTCCGGATCTCAGATCCGACTGATGGAGCAGAAAGTCTACGAACACGCCTTCTTGGAATCTTGACAAGCTCACGAAATGGGCTTACAGATCTAGAAGAGCGAGTGCGCATACACAAGGGTTAACTCTAAGGAAACTCAGAGTTAAGGAGAGAAATGGGAATTATGAAGACGTTTTATAAAATTGGTGGTGAGAAGAATCTTTATGGGTTTTCTGTTTCTGACAAGTAGATATCACAACAAAATCAATTAACACAAGATCGAGGCAAAACAACAGTGAACTTAACCAATAATCACAATATGAATGGCTTCTTTGAAAAAGGTACACCAATCACAAGGACACAAAGGCAAGTTTTAAATCTTTAGTTCGGGAACTTATTATGGTCGCACCCCCAGTTAGGTAGTGCACTGCCTTGGTTTGCGGTAGTAATCTTTTAAGTTGTTATTATTAAAGAAAACGACAAATCTTTTTGTATTTTTTTTTTATATTTGATACATATATAGAAACAAAAGCAAAATATTTTTGTGTTTTATACGTTTTTGGATGTTTTTGGGTTTTTGGATTTTTTATAAGAAAATATGGATATATATATAGATGGATAGAGATGGATGATATAAACAAAGAGTGAGTATTCAAACAACTAATCTGCTAGACGTAAGACAATTAGCACAGCTCCCCGGCAGCGGCGCCAAAAATTTGATGCGTGCCAAACAGTCAAGCTAAATCACTCAAGTCTGCCACTTGTGAATGGCAGACCGTAACCAGCTTAAAACTGCCTAAGCACGAATGCAATGAAGATCTGAGGAGTATAGTGTTTCCCCAGGTCGTTATGTCCCAACGAGCCGTGCGAGAATAGTCAAACGTTTAGTGATCAAGAAGATTTGAATAGATACAGAGATTTGATTTGATTATAACTACAGAGAAAGTGTATAAATTACAACGGCTTAAATACAAATTAAAGGAAATTTAAAAAGATAAAAATATTAAATAAACGCTATCACTATATTTAAAATGATGTTTTTGTTTTTATGTTTTTATAAAACTTAATTTAAAACTACGTTACGTACAAATGAAAACGTGAAACTTACACAATATTAACCCTAAAAATATGAAAATGATATTTTTACAAACCTAATGATAAAAGAAAATTTATAGAAAAAGAAAATTAATTTTATAACTAATTATTTAATTATTATTAATTAAAAACTATTTCTAACTATTAAATAATAACCTAAAATACAAGAAATTAGGAAATAAAGCTAGAAAATTAAAATTAAGACTTAGAAAAATCTAAAATATCAAAATAGAATTTTCAAAACTATTTTTGTATTTTTCTGATTATTTTTCTATTTTTTATGGATTTTAAACTATTTAAAACTAATTAAATTACTAAAAATTACAAAATAAACTATGAAAAATCTGAAAAATTACTTTTTTTACTTTTTATATTTATCTAAACTTAATAAAAATGAAAAATTATTTTTTTGAACTTTTTCTGATTAAATTGTATTAAAAGCTATTTAAAAATGCTTAAAAACTAATTTAAATTAAGAAAAATAGCAAATCAACTTAGAAAAATCTGAAAATTTCAGGAAAACTCTAAAATTATATAATGAATCTAGGAAAAATAGAAAAACATGTGCTTGTGTGTAGGATTATGCAACTGCTATACAAGTGCTTATTGAAATAAGCACTTGAATAAGCCAAAGGGACACAACAAGTACCAAGCTGAAACAGAAAGTATATTAAGCTAAAAGACCTCAAAATGAACTAAAAACAACTATCCTAACCCTCTTGATTGCAAGCTTAAACAGATTTGATGAATTTGATTTCTTGTGCTAAAACAGTTGAGGGTATCAGATTTAAGCATATGAATGAGCACTGAAATAAGCTGGAAATTGGAAAACAGATATTGGTACCTATACTAGACCTGGTTGGCTAGTTGTGAACCAAAAATCAGCCCTGGATGAGCTCTGAGGAGCTTTTGACAAACATGGCAATAAGCTGAAAAAATCTCAGCTCTGACTGAGTGTTTGGAGCAGGGCAGATAAGCCCTGCTTGATGAGCTTTTGTAGAGCTTATAAAAATTGATAAAAATCTACTAAAATAACTATAAGAAAGTAGACCTGTTGAACTTTAAAAACCCTCAGTTTCACTTGATATGACCCAAGGATGAGACCAAGAAAATTCACCCTAGTTGGCCAAAAACTGAGATTTCAATATTTTTGACCTTTTTTGACAGTTGAGAAGTTTTGACTTTTTCCAACTTTGAGATTGATTTAAGGACTGATGTTGATGATATATGATGAAATAAACCTACTGCAACCTATGTTTATGAATTCCTAACACAAATCAAGAGATTGCAATTCCAAAATCACAACAGTGAGTGAATGAGACAGATTAAAGTGGATTGTTGACTATTATGGCTTGCAGATCCAAATTAAAGACAGATATGAGTTTGTATGGACTTGACAAGCATAAAACAACAAGAGACAACCACTGAGCACACCTTTAGTACAGATTAAGCACCAATGCCAAACACACCTTTATTAACTGTTTTGCCAATTTTAATGAAACAAACTGCTGACCCAACTTGTTTAAATGATCCAACTAAGCTTAACTAACCTAAGTACTACTATTTAAACAGGTTTCAACTACTTGTAACTACAAATATAGATTATGCTTTGAAACTTTGAAAAGCACTTACAATTGTCCTTAGCCACAGTGGCTTGCCAATATTGAAACCAGAACTCTATCCTATGTTATCCAACCCAAATTATTCAAAATCACCTCAATTCCATGGCTGCATCACCTATTTCCATTTCCATTGCCCAAGGATGAATCAGTTGACTTTTATTGACCAAATCTCTAAACTGCTTGAAACCTAAGTACAAGCTTGCAAAAAGCTATAATTAGCTTATGTAAGCTTGTTTCAGCTTATAGATAAGCTAATAAGACCTTGTACATAAGAACTTGAAGTGGAAATTTTCAACAGTAAGCATAAAATCTGTAATGTAAATAAGAACTTAAATTGCTGCTTGAGAATGGTTTATAATGATAAAATAACTTTAAATAAGTGCATAAAAACAGAGAATTACAATTTCAAACTTGAATTAAGACATTGCTAATTAAAACGACATACAAAAATATGAAAAAGTAACTACTGCCTTCCTCTTTGCTCCTTCTTCCTCTTTATACACCCAAACTGTCTTATCTCTCTCCTCTGAGCATATCCCAGCAGTTATCATAGCCATTGGATGGCTAGAAGTCATCTTGGCCCTTGGATCATTTTGGCGGGAAAATGCAATTTGACCTTGTGGGCTCTGATATAGCACTAGGGGGGGTGGCATTTATTGTAGTGGGTAAAGTTGGTGAGGGGTGGGTTTTGAGGTGATAAGGTCTAAGGGAGATGGGATGGTGAGTTGCAGGGCAACTTGGTGGGGGAGACAAGGTATGGCGGGTTTTTTTGGCTATTTGACTGAGGTTGACCAAAGGTTCAAAACAGGTTAATGACTGGGGGGTCAAATGGGTTAAGGCAGGGGTCCAAAATTCATTTTGACAAGGCATTTGTTTAATAATAACAAGGACTTATGTTGTAAACCTGCCAAACTAGAGGGACCAAACCTGTAATTTTCCAAACTTGTTTTAAGGGACCAAAATTGACAAGATTTGAAAGTTTAGGGACCTATCTTGTCATTATTGAAAGTTAAGGGACCTAAGTTGTCATTTTTGAAAGTTAAAGGACCTAAGTTGTAAATTTGTAATTTTAAATCTCAAGGACCAGTTTTGACAACTTAAGAATCCCTAGGGACTTTAAAATGATATTTCTCTTTATTTGGTTTTACCAGGGACTGTTTTTGACAACTTTTGAAACTTGGGGGACTAAAACTGCCAATTATGCAAACTTGATACGTTTTTCACCAGATTTTGATATTTTTGCATTTAAAACACATAAAACACTTATTTGTGATATTTTAATCATTTTGATGCATTTCTGAGTGTTTTCAGATGTTTTTGCAGTTTAATTAGTACAAAAATGATGAGTATTTAGACACTCATCAATGGTTAATTTGGTTGATTGGGTTTTTGATGAATCTAGGGTTTATGATGGTATTTGGGAATTTTTGATGAAGTGAATAATGTATTGGGATGATTATATAGGCGGGTGCAAGGGTTAATGCAATTTAATGCGAGTTAGATGGCACAGGAATTCTAGAACCCTTCCGAAGGTTTTCTAGTCTTGGGTTGGTTTCTGCCGAAGTATATTACATCAGCAGATTGACCATCTGTTTCTGCTGAAGCGTTACACTTTCTTTGGTCAAGTTGAAATACACGTAAGCTACGGTCAACCAAACGGTCTAATTCTTTTGACTATAACTTGGGGAACAACTACCACTCCACTAATAGTCATGTCCTCTTCCACCCCAACTATAGCATCTGCTGAGGCAGAAAAAGATATTTTGGATAGGAATGATGACATGGTTCTTTCTGCTGAACCATCTAAGGTTTCTGCTGAAACTCCTACAGAGATTGCTAGCTCACCTGACAAAACTTCATCTCCTGAACCAGTTGCCATTTCTTCTGAAGTACCTAATGTACCAGCTCCCACTCCATCTGTGGCATCCGTTTGCTCAGAAGCTGATAAAACAAGTATAAAAACGAGGAAGGCTAGAAACTTGCTAGTAAGGATGAATGCCATTCGAGAAGATGCACCATCTTTAGGAATCTATAAGCCTGGAAAAAGGAAGAAGAGAATGGCTAAAATTACTACCCTGGATCTTGAGGCTGATGAGTCAACCTTTATTAAAGAAGGGTCTTCTTCTGATTTTCCTGAGGGAGATCAAAATGTGCTGGTCAATTGGGCTCTGAAGAATGATGAGATGAATGTCATTCATCGAAGGGATAACACTTCAATGGAATTCACCTTTTTGAAGGAAATACTCCATTTGGTAGACAGGGAAGATTTGCTTACTCTGTACTCTCTCGTTACCAGCCATTACTGCAACATTGCACCATAAGGTACTGGGATGTTCTTACTGGGAGACCTTCAAGTCCTGTTTAACCCTCATTCTCCCAATAGTAGAGGACATTCCATTTGGGAGAACTCACATTTATGGCGAGTTGTGTCCTGGAGACTCTATCCTCTCCCTCGTGTGCATGTGCTTGAGACTAAAGGTGGAATCACAGTCTGCATGTTTGCTGAAAGAAAGTATCCTTTGCCCAAGAGACTTATGGAAAGGATGTTGTGTCAGAAGTTGGAAATTCCTCCAGAGCCAGTGGGAAATGAAAGACCAGGTGCTGAACGACTGATTGGATTGATCAAGACTCAACTTCTGCAAGCTCAAGCTGCATCTTCATCATGAATGTGGTATTCTACATTGTCTTTTGGTTATTTTCTTTGTTTATTTGTTTGTTAGATTCTTAGTTAAAAAAAAAAAAAAAAAAAAAAAAAAAAAAAAAAACATTCTTTTGCAGTTTTGTTGCACTTTTTGATGGTTTTTAACTCACCAGATATACCTCGTGTATATCAAAGAGTTGGCTAGTCCAAAGGGTACAGCTTTGGTAAAGACATGTCAAATCTGTTGATAGCTGTAATGGTTTGCTCAAAATCATAGGGTTTGCAACCACCCATGCTTAATTGCTGAGAGTTGTATGGTCATCAATTCACCATGGTCTATTCCTTTTTGGAATCCAAGAATTGGCTAGCCCACATGTATATGGCTTGTGGTAAAGGCAACTGAATCCATATTTGGTTATCAATTCACCAATTCTAAGAATTGACTAGTCTTGAGCAAACGACTACAGGTAAAGACACATCAAGTCCGTTTATATGGTTTCTGGTTTGCCAATAAATCAGATGGTTATCAGTGTACCATAGTTTTCGGACTTAAACATTTGGCTACTCCAGTAGTAATGGCTATTGGTAAAGAGACATCAAATCCATTATTTTCAATGATTCACCTCTCACAGGAGATAACACACCTAGATGTGATGAGAATAGTTTGCAACTGATAAGTATTGATGTACATTATGTCATTTGTTGCTGCAAAGACCTGGCGTTTCAAAGTTTGATCATCATAGAGATGAGATAATTATTGGTTCTTTGCTAATAATGTGTTAAAACAATCCTCTAGTACTGAAGTTCAAAAGATCTATCAAGGTAGGAAACTGGAACTTAACCAAGTCAAATTCCAGTTTAGGGGAGGATTGTTGGGAATTATGTGAAGTAGGATTTCTGCTGTCATTACTGCCGAAGGTTTCTGCTGAAGTAGAAGCAGAATCTGCTGAAGAAGTGATTCTACTGAAGAGTAAAAGCGTTGCCGTGTTACTGCTGAAGGGTGAAAGCTGACTAGGATCAGCATGCGCTTTATGAATTAAATGCTAACTCATAATTACTCTTGTACTGCCCAAGGTTAGCATGGGTATTGTTGTACTGCTCAATAGTGTTTAATGTATTAGTCATTAAATGCATGCTTGCATGCTTAGTCGATTGAGTTTTAATAGATTAGGGTTCCTTGTCTATAAAAGGAACCTCATAGTTTGTAATAGACAACAATTCGAAACATAGAGTTTCAGTTAATAAAAATATCCATAGAGGATCTAAGTGTTCTTAGTTATAACAACTTGTATTTACATTCCGCTATAGAATACGAGTTGTAGAGATTTTCTATTAGTTTGCTTATGATTACATAGGTAACACTAACGATCCGAGAGTGCTCAAAGATCTGTCAAGGTCTGTGTGTTTGAGTTCAACAGGTTACTCTTGAGCTATTCCAATGGAATTATGAGTATTAATCGGCCCATTAATAGCCTCATAATTATCCCCATTATAGCCGTTAGTGGTTACATGACCAATTAAACGTGGTCATAATGCAGTTGTAACTGCCATTTAGCAGTACTTTCCATAAGCAATACTTTCCACTAGCAATACTTTCACTTGTAGTGGAAATACAGCCTATTAGTAGAAGCACTGCTTATCAGTACTTTCATAGCACTATCAGTGGATACACCACTTTAGTGGAAACACTGCCTATCAGTGGAAACCACAAGCAGTACTTTCCACAAGCAGTACTTTCACCAGCACTACCAATACAAACCACTATTAGAGTCAGGGTGTTCATGGACCTTATGGGTGTACACTCCGTACCTCCTAACCCATTTCAAGGTGTGAACAAATCCCACAAGTGCACTAAATTTTCCAACAATCCTCCCCAAATTTAGTTCACTTACTTTGCATGAAAAATAAACATCAAGCAAAACATGTGCATAAACGAAAATGTCCTGAGGATTGAATTTCCATCTTAGTAATTACACGTTCAAATATTCGAGAATCAGGGTGTTCTAAGAATTGAACCCTTCAACCCATTTGAATACCTGAAGATAAATATACACAAGTTTTCAAACACTTAACAGCTCCTGACACTATACAAGCCATGTGTCCATATCCAAATTCATAAATGTTGTAAAAGCTAAAAGTCCAAAGCTTCCTGAAGCGGCAAAACTTCAACATTTACATAGGTGGTTCCTCTTTAGTCATGCTCCTACCAAGCACTTTTTCAAAGAAAATTAACCATTAAGAAGTAAAGACTTCATCCTCCTTTCAGCAGGTTCTGAGCACAACCTCGGGATGTAAATAAACATGTGCTCCAGTCCACTGAATGTTCAGCTTTCCACATTGAACTCAGCTCCCAAGTTTCCTCAGGAGGGAGTTGGGTGTCCTAGCATTCAGTGACTAAGTTGGACTTAAACCCATACCTTTAGCAGACTTTATAACCAAGTCTCTAGCCAGACCATTCGTCAAGTGATCAGCTAAGTTCTGTTGAGATCTAACAAACTCTATAGATACCACCCCATTCATGATAAGCTCACGAATCATGCTATGTCTGACACCTAAGTGTCTAGACTTACCATTGTACATTTGGCTATAAGCCTTAGCCAATGTAGCTGCACTATCACACCGGATAGAAATAGGTGCTATAGGTTTAGGCCACAATGGAATCTCAAGAAGCAAGTTTTTCAACCATTCAGCTTCTTTACCAGCAGTTGCTAGAGCCACAAATTCATATTCCATTGTTGAACTGGTGATGCAAGTTTGCTTCTTGGATGCCCAAGAAATTGCACCTCCACCAAGTAGGAATACCCAGCCACTGGTAGACGAATTGTCTTCAGTGTTACTGATCCAACTTGTATCAGTGTATCCTTCCAACACTGATGGGTAACCAGTATATGAGAGACTATAATCCATAGTTCTCTTCAAATACTTCAGTACCATCTGAACTGCTTGCTAGTGATAAGCACTAGGATTACTAGTATACCTGCTCAATTTTCCCATTGCAAAACCAATATCAGGCCTTGTACAAGTCATGACATACATCAGGCAGCCAATTACCCTAGAATACTCAAGTTGAGATACAGCCTTGCCATGATTAGGCATCAGCTTCTCACAAGTATCCATAGGTGTACTCACTGGAGTACAATCAAAGTAATTGAATTTCCTCAGCACCTTCTCAATATAATGAGACTGAGAGATATAAATTCTTTTACTTTCATGTTTAATCCTTATACCAAGGATAACATCAGCCTCCCCCATATCCTTCATGGAGAACCTTGATGACAAAAATTCCTTTGTCAGGTTAACCTGATTTTGGTCATTGCCAAAAATCAACATGTCATCAACATATAAACAAATGATGACTCCTTTACCAGATTCATCAAATTTGCTATATACACATTTGTCAGCTTGGTTAAGAACATAACCACTAGACAAAACCACTTCATCAAATTTTTGATGCCATTGTTTAGGTGCCTGCTTAAGTCCATAAAGAGACTTAATCAGTTTACACACCTTGTTTTCATTACCAGGCATGATGAAGCCCTGAGGTTGGTTCATATAAACCTCCTCTTCTAATTCACCATTCAAGAAAGCTGTTTTCACATCCATCTGATGAATAACCAGATTGTGGATAGATGCCATAGCAATCAGCAGTCTTATGGTACTGATACGAGCCACAGGGGCATAAGTATCAAAATAGTCTATTCCTGACTTTTGTTTAAAGCCCTGAATGACTAGTCTAGCCTTGAACTTTTCAATAGTTCCATCTACCTTCATTTTCCTTTTGAAAATCCATTTGCAACCCAGAGGTTTGCAACCAGGAGGTAGATCAACCAACACCCAAGTGTTGTTGCCCATGATGGAGTCCATCTCATCATTGATTGCTTCTTTCCAGAAAGCAATATCCTGGGACTTCATTGCTTCTTCAAATGTCTTGGGATCATCCTCAACAATGAAGCAATAGGAGTATTGGTCTGAGACCTCATCCCTAGTTCCTTCAACTAAGTATAGTTGAAACTCAGGTCCAAATAACTTTGGAGTCCTAACCCTTTTGCTCTTCCTGAGCACAGGTTCAGGTTGTTGTACCACAACCTCATCAGGGACCACTGATGGTTCATCATCAGGGACCTCTGATACACCAGTGTCATGAGTTCCATTAGGAATCCTCTGACTTGGTCTAGGGACTGATGAGAATCTATTCTCATCAAAGTCTGCATCCCTTGATTCAATAATGGAGTTAATTGAAATATATTCATTAGGTTCAATAACATAGAACCTAAAAGCCTTGGAATGCTCAGCATATCCAACAAAGATGCAGTCAATGCCTCTTTCACCCAAAGTTTTCATCTTTGGATCAGGGAGTCTTACAACAGCCCTACAACCCCAAACCTTGAGATAGTTCAGGTTAGGTTTCCTTTTAGTCCAGAGTTCATAAGGGGTAATCTTGTTCCTTTTGTTAGGAACCCTATTTAATAAATAGCAAGCAGTTAACATAGCTTCACCCCAGAACCCTTGACTCAGTCCTGAATAGGACAACATGGAATTAACCATCTCCTTCAGCACCCTGTTTTTCCTTTCAGAAATACCATTTTGCTGAGGAGTATAGAGAGCAGTAGTTTCATGGATAATACCAACAGACTGAAAGTACTGAGTATTCATGTACTCACCTCCTCTATCAGTCCTTAATCTTTTGATCAAAGACCCAAGTTGTAATTCAACTTCAGTTTTAAACACTTTGAATTTATCTAATGCTTCATCCTTGGAATGTAACAAATAAACATAACAAAACCTAGAAGCATCATCAATAAATGTCACAAAGTACTTCTTGTTCCCCAAAGAAGGAGTGGCATGCAAATCACACAGGTCACTGTGAATAAGCTCCAAGATCTTAGTCTCACGACTAACACCCTGAAAGGGTTTCTTGGTTATCTTGGTCAACATGCAAGTTTTACACTTTTCAGTGTCCATGTCAAAAGCAGGGATTAAACCATCCCTAGACACATCTTGCATTCTTTTATAGTGAACATGACCAAGTCTAGCATGCCAAAGTGTAGAATCAGTCTGATCATATGTGGTCACAAAAGCTGAAATAACACTGTCAGTGGTAAGATTAAGCCTGAACATTTGATTACATAAATAACCAAAACCAATAAAACACCACATTTAGAAAGAACAAATTTATCAGATTCAATAACTTGTTTATATCCATGATTATTCAAAACACTACTTGAAACCAAGTTTTTCCTTATATCAGGAACATGAATAACATTAAACAAAGTTACAATCTTTCCAGAACTAAACCTAAGATCTACACAACCACGACCATGCACCAAGGTTGTTGACTCATTTCCCATGTGAAGAATAGAACCATCATTCAGTGACTCATAAGTCTTGAACCAGCTTCTATCTTTACACACATGAACTGTTGCACCAGAGTCAACCCACCACGCAACATCATCATCCTGCACATAAAAAGATTCAGATACATATGTAACATAATAAATCTGAAAAGACTTATTAAACATATTCTGACCTTTCAGTGAGTTGGCTGAACCACCACTCCCTGAACCATTAGTGCCTGATCCATTGGCTTTACCACCAATTTTAACACCTTTGCAGTCCCTTTTAATGTGACCTGTCTTGCCACATTTCCAACAAGTAGGAGTTGCCTTCTTGTTAAGATCTGCCTTTGTGTTATCATGATATTTGCGTTTGCCTTTGTTATCATTGTACCTGGTGGAGTTGTTATGCTCTACCATATTGACAACAGATGGTCCAGCAGCATTGCTACTCTTTGGCTTGTCATTATCCTGCACCTTGAGAGATTCCTCAATGTGCAGATGACTGCCCAACTCAACAAGAGTTAACTCCTCTTTCTTATGTTTCAAGGTATGCTTGAAATCTTTCAAAGAAGGAGGAAGTTTATCAATAACACAAGAGACTTGAATAGTCTCATCCATGTGCATATTGTGTTGTGTAAACCTTCCAAGTATTCCAAGAAGTTCATTGTATTGTTCCATAACTGGTCTTGAATCAGTCGTTTTGTAATTTGTGAAATTACTAACAAGGAACTTCTTACTTGATGCATCCTCAGCCATATATTTGGCATCCAAGGAATCCCACAGTTCTTTGGAAGATTCAAAGTTTTGATAAATATCAAACAGAGAATCAGACATACCATTGAGAATAAGACCTCTGCATATGTAGTCATCATTCTCCCATTTGCTCCTCCTTCTGATCTGCTCCACAGTAGTATCATCCCCATCATCAGGAATAGGTGTGGTTAGCACATACACCATACTCATGCTTGACAGCAAGAAGTGCATCTTCTTCTGCCATCTCCTGAAATCCACCCCTTCAAACTTATCCAGCTTAGCAAAGTTTGAAGCCATATGTTTCATTGCAGCAGCAGCCATTGATTATCAAAAAATAGTTTACTTTGATTGTTGGTGTGTATGTCCCAGAACAGGGTTAAGACAATCAATGACAGTAGCAATACCACTAGGTGGTTACCGGATATCACTTGGAATCATGTGATCACTTTCCAAAGTAAACTATTCGACCCTAATGCCTGGGTATCACGAATATCTACTTGGGATAAGACCAAATGCAGTTAGAGAATTAGGCACAATTCTATAACCCTTTCGCTAATAAGTGTTTACGTTTTCTGTGTGTTTTTCATGCATAATCAGATCTCCTATTTATAGGAGGTTACTCTTGAGCTATTCCAATGGAATTATGAGTATTAATCGGCCCATTAATAGCCTCATAATTATCCCTATTATAGCCGTTAGTGGTTACATGACCAATTAAACGTGGTCATAATGCAGTTGTAACTGCCATTTAGCAGTACTTTCCATAAGCAGTACTTTCCACTAGCAGTACTTTCACTTGTAGTGGAAATACAGCCTATCAGTGGAAGCATTGCTTATCAGTACATTCATAGCACTAGCAGTGGATACACCACTTCAGTGGAAACACTGCCTATCAGTGGAAACACTGCTTATCAGTGGAAACCACACGCAGTACTTTCCACAAGCAGTACTTTCCTCAAGCAGTACTTTCACCAGCACTACCAATACAAACCACTATTAGAGTCAGGGTGTTCATGAACCTTATGAGTGTACACTTCGTACCTCCTAACCCATTTCAAGGTGTGAACAAATCCCACAAGTGCACTAAATTTTTCAACAATAATAATAGAAATGTACTCTCTACATGCACAACAAATGACCGAAACATCAATATTTTGAAAGCCAACCTGCTTATTCAGTTTAAGTGCACTTTGAGGACCATTCCATACAAGGCCTCACTTCGTTACAAGACTGGCATCCTAAAATCGAGTTTTTGTGAATAAGTACGACATTCTCAAGATGTAGAAAAATGGTGATGTAGAATATTAAAGTTATACAGTAACGTATATAGTTTGTGGATCCCAGTTACATCTTCTACTTCAAACTTCCACATTTGGGAGTTTTGGTCATCGGTCTCCCGTGTATATAGTTTTATACATGAATCGTTGTAACTGAAAAGGTTGCTATTTCATTGGTATAGATTCTACTCTTGTTGTGTTCATGATGTAATTAGTTAACTCATCATGCAGCAAATGTAAAAACAGTTGATTAAGTAATAAACCATACCTTGGTTTGATTAATATGGTCCAACTTTTAAACGTATGGCTAAAAACATTTCAGCCACATAAGATCTCGAGACTCGTGAATGCAAAAACAGTCTCTTAAGAGGTTGAGACTCGTGAATGCCTTGATATCCATATTTGACAGGGTATAGATTGATATATCTTACGAGTATTTCTAAAATCAAAGATCATGTGAAGATAAGGTGAGTAAAATGCATAAATTGAAGACGAAGTGTGAATCAGTAGGATCCAACCAGGGAACACTGGCCTCTATGTCATTCTTTGGTCTTCAACTCTATTTTTTAACTAGATATTCTTTGGACAAATATGGTTTGAATTGCCTGAACGAAAACTTTGTTATAATTATACAACTCGTTAAGTAATTACCTCGCTTCAAGTTATTAAGTGTGGCTCCTTTTAGCGTTAGCTCGAAAGATATGCCACAATTATAGAGAGTTGTGGTAAAGACTTTGCAAGGAGACTTTTAAAATCCACGGCTTTTCAAAAATCCTCATAATAATTGTATTCTTAACTCATACATGGTTGTATCAAATGGATGGGATTAAGCATTCTTGAATATTCAAAGTCGATAAGTAACTAAACATGATAATTGAAAAAGTAATTCGTGACTATCGTTGTTGTAATTGTGTAAGATCACATTTGAAGGAAAAGATGTACATCACTAGATGAAAATAAGATATTCGAAAGGATATCCTCATTATGAACCTTCAACTATTAAAATATGTTCATGTCATAAAAGGTTTTGGTACGTGCATGAATTATTTATTTTGCACGTTTTAACCAAAAGAATTCAGATGCAATTTTACAGTTCTATTGGTTCTTTATTAATTTTAACAATTTGTTTGTTATCCTTTCTAAAGTGTTTGAAATTAAAAAAAAAAAAAAAAAAAAAAAACGCATGTTTTAGAGTACGAAATGAAAAAAAAGCTAAGAGATCATATAAGTTCTCGGTTGTTTCTGTACCGGCCATAGTTTTTCAACCTGACAGATGCTGATGAAATATCCAAAAACATAATATTATTCTCAACACATTTTACACGCATACAATTATCTTTGTTGTAACGCCCCGACCCGACAAGGGTAAAGAAATCACAAGTAATGCTGTCATATCAAAGCAAACATAAATATCCAAAAGAAATCTCAACATAAACATTGAAATAATCCAAGTCAAAAGACTTCAATACATAGGTCCCAGCGGAAAAATAAACTCCAAATGAAATGTCTAAAATATAAAGTCTTAAATGGCATCATAAGATCAAAACTAAAAATCTCTAAGGTAAGTCCACACAGCACTCATCCCAAAGCAAAACCCAGCTCCAATGCTTAGATACCTGCCGCGGAAGAAAAGAAATGCGGCTGAGCTTCAAAAGCTCAGTGAACAGATATACAAGCAAAACGAATACGAAATGAGAACGAATACGAATACGAAATAAAGAGAAAGAAAGATAGTAAAATCATAATCATTTCAAAGTATAAATCAGGATAATAGAATAAGTTTTATAGCTAACTACCTCGAGCCCAAACACATATGCCATATCATAAACATATTCATATTCATATTCACATAAGGCAACATTTGTAGGGGAGACCTACCAAAGTTATGAAGGACGTGCATGCACGCAGCATCAATCATCAAACAACATATAGCATATAACATATAATATATAACATATAACAGATCTAGGATGCACCCATACGCCCCACAAACATATAAATTGAAAATAAAATATAAATTGAGCTCATAACAGATAACAGATAAGGGACGTGGCAGAACTTCACTCTACTGCCCTAGAGTCATGTCAGAAGTGCATCACTGACACGGACATGGAACCCCCATGACTAGTTAATAATTGGCTCGGGTGTCAAACTATCTTAGGTTAAATTGGAATGTCGTAACTGACATAGATCATATTTTATCAAATGTTTAATCCTGTTTTCAAAATCAAAGTCTTCCTATCATATAGTTCAAAATCAAATGTTTTATGATTCAAAAATCAAAGTTCAGATAAACAACAACTCAAATAGACACATTAGGGTTCATAGCAAAGGCTTAGAAAATCCTAATACAAAAGTTAATGAAAAGAAAACGTTATAAGAAACCTTTACTGAAAAGGTCAGAATATTTGTACCTTATTCCAAAGCAAATGATCGAAAAGCAGAAACAAGGAAAGCAAAGGATTACTACTTCTTCACAGAACCTATACACATTAACAGTCGTACATGTTATTTATGATTCCATAATCGTCGAAATGATCTTTTAATATTTGGCGTTCATACTTAGTATATTAATGATCTTAATACTTTAGGGTTTTATAATTAAATGAGACTTAAATGTTTTATAAACAATATCGTAGATTAAGGTTCATTATGTCATTTATTAAAGTTTAGGGTTAAATGTGAAAATAGTTTAAACGTCAACTCACACATGAAATAACGAATTAATGTACTTAGCCTCAAACCTTAATCGACTCTCATTTATGTTCTAGGGTTTTCTCATCTTTAATATCTCATCAATATGCATTTACTTACATGTTACGTCTTTTAATGACTTGTTACTTAACCTAACACGTCATAAAACAATCTTTCCTTTTATGTTTCACCATGTACGTTTATGATTTTATGTGACATACAAGTTACTTATTACTCGGATTAATTACACGTTTACACATTTATAAGTTCACTTGACTTATAATTACGCACGCATATGAGACACGATTCACAAACCATTAGGGTTTGGCATACCTTATTCGGTTTACATATCAAACTAGGGTTTATGTTTACATGACCTTTACTCGTTTAATACACGTTCAAAAACTCCATATGTGGTTCGGTTCAATCTAGGGTTTCGGCTAATAGGTTATTACGCAAGTCTTAACTCATCTACGTACTTTACACATTCAAGTTATTAAGTTTTATACCTTAGCCGAATTATACGCATGGTTCGGTTATAAATACATATGGTTCGGTTTTATATAATTCCGCTTAACTATGATCCGGTTCAATAATACTTATTACGTAACATACTCTTTAATACCTATAAGGTTTAAATTGTTAGGGTTTGCCTTGTTTGGACTCACACGGCTCGACACAAAGAAAAAAAGACACAAGTCGACAAAACGAAACAAGTCACAATACAATAACTTATGATGCATCAAAGGAAGACGAATAAACACGTTTATACCTTAGCTTGCTTGAAACAAAAGTCTCGACACCAATGGTGAAGTATTCGGCCGAGTAAGAAGAAAAGAAAAGAGAGGCAACAAAACTAGGGTTTCACTTTTGTGTTTATGAGCTATATTAATAGTAGTAATAATTTCGGTTTAGGCTTAGGAGGGGCTTGGGTTTTCGGCTTGGCCCAACCGAACACAACCAAATGCACGCCCTTGGGCTTCGGCCCTTGATCCATCGAACAAAACAATTGCGGCCCAAGTTATTTACGCGAGACGTTAAATCTTCGTCGTACCAAAATTGATCACATAATATATTTGTTAAGTTTTATTTATTCGCAAGTTAAGTTTTAAATTTCGTTAAACGATATAAATGTATTTTACGTATTTTATAAATTTCGATTCCAAGGGTATTTTAGTCTTTAGTCAGATTTTAGATTTTCTAGGTTTTACAATTCTTCCCCTCTAAAGAAAAATTTTCGTCCTCGAAAATTGAAACGAAATGAAACGAAAACGAAAACGAAATGAGAACATACCAAACTACTCAAAGAAATGAGGATAACTAGCTCGCATCAACTCCTCGGTTTCCCAAGTAGCCTCACGTTCCGGATGATTTTTCCAAAGAATCTTAACGAACGGAATGACTTTATTTCTCATGACTCTTTCTTGTCTTTCTAAAATAGCTTCTGGTTCTTCAGATACAGACATATCGGATTGAATTTGATCAAACGGATAAGAAGCAACGTGTAACGGATGATAGTTGTATCCCCTTAGGAGTGATACATGGAAAACGTCATGAACATGCGATAACTGAGGCGGAAGTGCTAATCGATACGAAACTTCTCCTATACGTTCTAGAATTTCAAACGGACCGATAAATCGAGGACTGAGCTTGCCCTTGATTCCAAAACGTTTCACACCTCTAAACGGCGAAACTTTCAAAAACACACGATCTCCATCCCGAAATTCTAAATCACGACGATGCTTGTCGGCATAAATTTTCTGACGAGACCTAGCTTCCTTCAACTTTTCTCTAGCAACAGCTACTTTCTCATTAGTGATCTCGATCATTTCCGGACCTTCAATCAAGCGCTCACCTACTTCATCCCAGCAAATAGGTGCTCTACATTTCCTTCCATAAAGAAGTTCAAACGGTGCCGCCTTAATGCTAGCATGCCAACTGTTGTTGTATGCAAACTCTACTAAACATAAATATTCATCCCAACTGCCAGTCCATTCTAAAGCACAAGCCCTGAGCATATCCTCTAAGGTCTGAATAGTCCTCTCTGACTGACCATCTGTTTGAGGATGAAATGCCGTACTAAAGTTAAGTCGAGTACCCCAAGCTTTTTGCAAACCTTTCCAGAAATGAGAAATAAAACGCGGATCTCTGTCGGACACAATAGATGCCGGAGTACCATGAAGTCTAACGATCTCTTGCTGAAAAATCTCCGCCAATTTACCAATACCATAATCCTTTCTGATTGGCAAGAAATGAGCAGATTTGGTTAGTCGATCAACAACTACCCAAATCGCATCATGCTTCTTCCGAATAAGAGGTAGTCCAGTCACAAAATCCATAGATATCTTATCCCACTTCCATGTTGGAATATCCAATGGCTGTAACAATCCACTAGCTCTTTGATGTTCAATCTTAACCTGCTGACAAATCATACACTTCGACACAAACGTCGCCACATCTTGCTTCATGCCATTCCACCAAAAGTACTGCTTCAAATCCCTATACATCTTGGTAGAACCAGGATGGATAGTGAAAGGAGAACTATGAGCTTCAGTCATAACTTTCTCACGAAGTACCTGATCACTGGGAACACAAAGCCTATCTCCATACCATACAATACTGTCATTATCAACCTTAAACTCCGCCGGCTTACCTTCTTCAACATTTTGCGCCACGGCCCACAGCTCGCCGTCATCTTTCTGAGCTTCTTTAATTTGCAGTATAAGGTTTGACTCCACCTTCATACTTGCCCAGTATCCATCAAAACCTCGTACACACAACTCAACATCCAAACTCTCTAAGTCACGAATAACCCTAGGCTCAATCTTGATACTTGCAAGAATGCCTGATTTCCGGCTAAGTGCGTCAGCAACTACGTTAGCCTTACCTGGATGGTACTGAATGTTGGTGTCATAATCCTTAAGAAGTTTTAACCATCTTCTTTGTCTCATGTTAAGTTCGTTCTGAGTGAAAATATACTTGAGACTCTTATGATCAGTGAATATATCACACGTCTCTCCATACAAGTAATGTCTCCAGATCTTCAACGCGAACACCACTGCAGCTAACTCAAGGTCATGAGTTGGGTAATTCTCCTCATAAGGTTTTAGCTGCCTCGAAGCATAAGCTATTTGTTAGGTCACTAGTTTTACAACACAAGCTTATATGAAAGAGATAGAGAGGCGGATGAACAAGTATCAAACACACACACACATAAAGAATAGGACCGGTTATGCGTAAGAGGTGAATGAGAGAAAAACTTGAACAACCAACCCTCAAATGAGGGTTTACAAGAGTTTATATAGGCAAGGAGCTAGGGCAACACTCCCTCTCCTTCCCTATTCCTTATTGGGCTTGGATCAAGCTTATGGGCCTTCTACATAAGCTTGACCTTAAACAAACATAAAGGCCATAATAAAGCTACCTATTACATATGAAATATAAATACATGAAATATGGTTTAGGAGTGATTCCAACAATCTCCCCCTCAAGTATATATGAATGTAAACGGTGAAGGCGTTGATGTAATAGTAGCAGTGACGTCTTCTGACATTCTTCTTTCTTGTGAGAGGAATTGTCTTGATTCGAACAATCTCCCCAGTGTAGAGAGATTGTTATCTTTGAACAGTTATGCTTTGACGTCATCATTAACTTTGTTCTTTGATCATTGTTCTTTGTGGTGAAAGTGATAGTATGTTGTTGTCTGCATCAGTCTGCCTCAGGTCTGCTTCGCTGCTCCAGTGTCTCCACGTCATTCTTCAACATGCTCACACGCTCTTTGACGTTGGAAATCAATACTGATGAAGTTCTTTAAGTCTTTGACTTTGTAGATTCTTTGAGTAGATGAAGAATCATTCTGACTGTTGTGTTGCATTGGATAGAACTTCCATTAGTGATGATGTTGGCGTGAGCATGAGAAGAATCAGCACGATCATCCCGCTCCGGAGCTTCCATAAGAAGAAAACATTTCAAACGGTTAGTAATAAGCGGTTTCCGGCACTTACAAGTTTGAACTTCGAGAGTGTTAACAGCATAGTGTGAAAACACAACTCTAATTCTTACAAAGGCCGTTCCTGAACTGGAGTCTCACAAGTGAGATAACGCGATGTACCGAAGTACATCTACAGTTCAGATGAGTCGCTGAGGTACACCGAAGCATCACCTCACGACTGTAGACCGTTTGAGACACACTCCGCGTAATCCACGGGGAGTTACCGAAGTGACCTGCTGTCAGGGCTGTTTGATGTTGACCCTGGCAGGAGTTTCCATTCAATCACTGAGGATCACAGATGTGAACCTCTCATAAATGTTCTCGACAGATTGCTAAGATCTGTGAAGGACTCGATATGAACCACTGATGATCTTATTGTTGATCATCAAGTGATTAAATGTCAAGTGTACCTAAGAGATCTTTTGATGAATCTCGTGGCTCTAGACTCAATAGTGCGTTTTGGTTTTCCTGAGCGGAGACAAGGGAGAGGGTCTCCTTCTTCAATACCAGCGATCTCTAAGAGAAAGCCAATAGTTTATGTAGGGTTCCCTGTGAGAATGAAACAAGCTTCTGTTGAGAGAAACTTGAGTGGCTAAGAAGGTTTAGTGCATGCGTCACTGGGTCCATGACGACTTTTAATCTTCAATACCGGTGTCACTAAGTGACAACCAGTAGCATATGAATTGAACCCGGTGTCTGCCCTAAGTTGAATAATCTGGAGGGCTATTTCTTTTCACCCTTTACTTTACATTTCTTTTTGATTCTTCAACTCCTTCTTTCTCCGATTCTCATTTTCTCCTTTTTATAATCATTCCTAAGGACTTCTAACACTAACTAATGGTAGTGTCCTTGGGTAGATCCCTCCGGCTCTGGCGGATCATAGGACGGTTATTCCTAACCTTAGTCACCTTATAGCTCCATGACTAACCTATGTTTGCCATTAAAACCACTGTATGTTAAAATCTCTCTCAAAGGGTTTGTTAATGAAAAACATGTTTGAACCACTGTGAGAGATGATGTTTTGCATAAATACTCCCCCTCCACATGTGCTTAAGAGTTTTAATGGTTAAATGCACAGTGAGGAAAGAGCGCGCACTTTTTGAATTGATTCACTGAAGATAGACAATCCCCCGCGAGACACGGTTACGTTGCATAGTTAAAGAGTTACATTGTCAGCTTTTAGGTGACAACTAGCTCTAATAACTACCTTGAAGGTGTAGACAAACCTCGAAAGGTTGTCATACCCGTCAGAGTTCATGTCTATCAAGAGTTTCTCGAATGGTACATTCTACTCAGACAAGTCCTTTGCGAGACACGTTTACATCACTAGCGAACTAGCTTGAAATTATTACCCGTCCAGGACAAGTCTTTTCGAGTTACTAACAGTTTAGTACCGTCAATTCGTAGGTTAAGTCTGAGGAACACAGATTCATTTGCATTTTGTACAACATATTTCTTATCACACGATTTTCTCCCCCTCAAAAATGGCATATGTAAATGTTATTTTTGAACGGTTGAGAATAAATATGACCATTTCGAGTTTTGCGGGAAGAGTGACCACTGTGAACAATTTGTGAACAAAGTTTAATTCAAATACTCCCCCTCAACTAGTGATATAAACGGTTGAGGTTTTAAAATCATATGGGGAAGTACTTGTCTTTTTGAGCAAAACCTTGAAAAATGAAAGGTTTGATAGGTTTTACTCAAAAATAAGAAGCTTTCGCTCCTTTTATAAGGATTGTGGCACTGAGGCGTACCACAGGGTCCTTTCTTGACCATTACGGGTTGTACACTGTTATGTGTGCACAAGCCATTCACATATAAAATCATACATCCAAAATTATATGAAGGAAACAATTCAAGGGGTACCAGGAAGTGCAGTGATGTTCCCAGGAGTGCGCACAGGGCGTTGAAAGCCGGTGATGTTTCTCCTGGGTCGACCACCAACATAGCTCTCCAAGCGTCTGAACTGATCCCTTCTGAACAACCGTTCATCAATCATGGTGATGATCCTTCTCACATCCCTCCTTTCCTGAGAGTTCCAGCGCTTAGGATTCCCAACCTTCAGGCGTATATCCTTCAATCTGTACGCCAATCCATCCCTAACCATCTTCAAGGTATGATCCCCGAATTTGTGGAGCTCACTACACGCCATTAAGCAGTTTCTGCGAAGTTCACTGCGGTAAACAATGCCGAAAGGTTTGCTGATGAGCGTAAGTTGTTTGAGCTGGTTGATGTCAGGAAGATCAAGCTGTGGTGGAGTGAAGTTTACACGTTTCTGATATGATTCAACAGCCATCTGGATATCTTCGACACGTTCTTTGATCACAATGCGTCTAATGAAGATGAGAACTGACTTGATAAATTCACGTTGAACTTCAGTCGAGAATTGTCTCATACGACCCTGTACTTTGGCAAGGTACAAGTCTTCGATGTCGTTGAGAGATAAGTTCTCAAAGTCAGCCTCTGAGAATTCATAGTCCTGTTCATCTTGTCGTTTGACTATGATATTCTTCAAGAATGTGTAGTCCCACTTAGACTTGAGATCAATGTGTTTGATGGCCACGATGTCCTTTGAGCAGTACACTTCATGTTGAGACTTCTGAACCAGGCAGCTTCTGTAGTAGATTCTTCGGCGTTCAGGCCAATGATGAATCCCATACAATGCATCTTGGTCGTATGCTTGCACGTTGTCAGAAAACAAGTGATTTGCACGTTCCTCGATAGCTATGCAGTTTGAGTAAATAGCTGCTGGGAATGGAAGAGTCAATGATGTAGCGTATTTTCGTGAACCATCGCTACCATGGAGAAGAAATTCCAGGTCTTTGTTGAAGAAATATCTGAAGGGAATCCGTGGTTCGTCTGCTTGGCCAATGGTTGGTAGAGGTTTGGTCCAATCGGTGTAGTATGGAGGGTTGTCCCTTTGTGTGAAGTCAAGGTTTGCTTCCGGATTGAGCCAATCCATGTTGTTAGACATGGCTCGAGCGATGTTGTCAAGGTGATATTCGACCTCGAGGGCGCTTTCAGAGCTGTCTGTTAGAAATTGAAATGCTTCATTCTTGATTCGCTTCAATTCAGATTTCGTCATTTTCTTCACATGGAACTTTTCTTGCAACAGTTTTGCATGCTCCAATGTTGAACCGTCTACCAATTCTTGGCCTTCATCAGGGTAGGGAGTTTGATTGACAAGTGTGGAGAACCATTCAAATTCTTCGGTTTTATCGTCATCTAGCCATGATACGACTCCAGGCTGAGTCGTCTGCTTCTTCTTTTTGGAAGGCTTAGATGATGATACTGGTTTCTGCACTTGTTTGGGTGAGGTGGGTTGTTGTCGGGGCTCAAGGACCTCTTCATCGTCACCACCCGAGTACTCAAAGTAGTCACCTGTTTTATGAGTCAGGGGTGGTAACTCGGAATCGTCCCGAGGTTTATCAGTAGAAGACCGAGGTGGAGGAGACTTATGTTGAGAAGAAGTCCGTGGTGGAGGAGGTGGCATAGAAGTAGATTGACCAGACTGCTTCTGACGTTTAGGTGCAGAGTCCTTATCCTTATCATCGTCATCTCTTGGTCGTTTGGATTGAATCGGCTGACTCCTTGCATGATGATCTGAGTTGATAGTCAAGTAGGATTTCGAAAAATTTAGCTTCATCCGAAGTAAACGTTCCAGATCTCTTAGACATTTGCATCACAAGTTTAGCGATTAACTCAGATTCAGAGAGATCAGCTTCTTTGGCCATTGTATGTTTAACCAATGCTACGATGTTAGGGGTGAGTTGTCTGGAAAATACTTCTTTTGTCACACTGGGGACAGTGTCGAGAAGAAACTTCTGGGTATGATCTCTTGCTGTCTTTTCCAGTTCCTTTTGGACTTTAGGAACAATATCCTGAAGGTACTTGTTGGTGTAACCTTCGATCATTTCGTTCAGTTCCTCCTTTCGATGACTCTTCATGAACGTCTGAACAAATTCCCTTTCTTTCTCCATCTTGTCTATCTCATCATTTAAGGACTGAATTTGGTCAGCAAACCAATTCATTTTTCTGTAAAGTATGTCCTTCTTTCTTACTTGTTGGACAGCTTTCACAATCTTTTGATGAGTCTGAGAAATCCAAGATTTTGGTGGTTTCTTCACTGATTTGGATGATGATCTGGTTGACTTTGTTGATGGTGGTGGTGATGAGTGAGACGAAGAATCCGATGATGAGGAGACATGAGGAGACTTCACGTCCTTAGGAGTTTCTGAGGTTTTCTCCTTTGAGTGTGTTGGACTGTCTAGAAGAAACTTTATATAATCATCCTCGTCATCTTTAGACTTTTCTTTCTCAGTTTCCTGTTTCTCAAAATCATACACAATGGTGTCTTCAACAGGCGGTTGTTGTTGCAGAAGAGTGGTGGCACCAGATCCCTTATCGGGTTGATTAACCGCATCAGGATCTGGAGAGGAGTGGGCAGCACCACTTGATCCTCCGGGGCCACCCATTTGATCTTTAGCAAATTCTTCGGCCTTATGAAGATGTCTGGCGATGTGAAACTTTTTCCTGTATGATTGATCCAGTTGCTCTTCATCTTCTGAGCTTGAGCTTTGATCATAAGGCACAAGTACGGGAGTCTTCCCTTTGCCATGCTCAGCTTTTGGACTTGGAGGTTTCGGTACTGAAGGATCTTTTGCAGTTTCAGAGTAGGTAATCTCTTCATCTGTGTTAGTAGCCTCAGAATCCTCGTCCCTGAGCTGTCTTTGCGGTTCAAGTGAAAGGATCGGAGTGGCTTCCTGAGAAGGAACTTTCTTCTTAGGGGTGGGTTTCCTCTTAGGAATAGGTTTCTTCTTTGGAACATTCCTTTGACTATCTGTACTTGTGACACTTCCAGCACTTCCTTTTCTGGTTCTCCTTACCGGTGTTCCAGAAGTTTTATCGTCGAGGTGACCAACTTTGCCTTGTCTGACTGCTTCCAGATATCTTTGGTACGATTCTAGCTTTCTGACACCTTCAGTTAGAAGGAAATCTGGCAGCACAACACCTTGTTTCTTTGTGGACGTTTCCTTGATTCTGACAGATAGAATAGGTTCCGTCAACATGTCGTGATTGTCGGGGTCATTGAGTCTCTTGGGAATGTCAGGATGAAGTCCAAGTGCTCTCTGGATCAACAATTTGGTATATCTGATGTAGGGAATCTTTGAGCCAAGTTTGTTGAGAAATGACATCATGTCATCCCAAATCAGAGCTTCAATAGCGATGTGTTTCATGTTGACGAATGCCCAAAATATTTGCAGTTCTATGAGCTTAGGATGCTCATAGCCGCTATCACGACCAGAAACAGACTTGGTGATGATCATGTAGAGTGTTCTCCATGGTTGAGGAATACTCTTAAGCTCTACATGAGAGTGCTTGGTGATTACTCCTGTAGCCTCATCATAACCGATATTGATTAAGAATTGGAGAGTTAGCTCTTCAGCAGGTGTGGCATAAAGTTTGGTTGGATTGACTTCAGGAATAAGGAGAGCAGCCCTTAAGTCTGCAGGTGTGATGGTGACTTGTTTGTGGTTCAGAGTCACTGTCACAGCAGTCCTTCCTTTGACCCTTTCCATAGTGTTCCAGAACTGTTGGATGTAGATCTCAGGAATGGTTGCAGAGTGAGTAAGCATGTTCTGATACGGATGAGTCCTCAGAATGTCAATAGCAATAAGACACGAAGATTCAGAGCAAGTGAGGGTGTCAAAGTCAACACGGAGGTTATTCTTTCCAATCTTCATTGGATAGCCATGAGGATAGATATCAGCAATGGAGAGAACTTCAGGTGCATCCACATTCATTTGTTCAGCCATGTCGTGATCTGAAATAACATTAGCCAAAAGAACCAACATATCGAAAGACATAATGTTAGTCAACAGAAGGTCTTATTGTCTAGTTATTGAATGTATAGTGATAATGATTGTTACGAGTCCTAAGTCACTTGTATGTTCAATAGTTCAATGATATCGTGAACTGTTTCGTGAGTTAGTTAACTTTAAGTTTTAAAGTTTATTTTATCACTTATTGTTCACAACATATCAAACGATTTAAGTTTATTAGTGACATTTTTGGATTCGTGATGATATGATTAGTTTATTTACAAGATTGTACAAGTAACAATTCATCATGAAGGTCAATCCAGGGTTAAGCGTAGTTTTGGCAAAGATACGCGTAGACAGGAATGATATATGCTTAGGCGTAAACTTACGCGTAGAATCCTAACTTACGCGTAAGAAATGTTACGCGTAGGAAAAGGAGACCTTATGCGTAGAGCTTATGCGTAGGCATATATTAACCTTACGCGTAAGGCTACTCGTAAGAGTTGACCTTATGCGTAGAGGTCACTGTTTACGCATATCCTTCACAGGATACGCGTAGTCCATTGTAGAACCTTACGCGTAGCTGTTATGCGTAGGATTTTCTTACGCGTAACATAACTACGCGTAGGGTAATCCTTATGCGTAGATAATCAAATGACCTTGATTCTGAATTCTAAGTGTAGCAATCCTGAAACAAAGCATCATATCATCAATGGTTAGCACATAACATTCATTTTATGACAGATCATTACATAATTGGACAGTTTAACAGTTATGCGTAGAAATCCTTACGCGTAGTCTAAAACCCTAAAGTTACGCGTATGAATTTTAGCCATAGAATTTGCATCAAAGTTTTTCTGGTATATCTTAGATGTTGTGAGAGCATATTGACCAAGTCTTAACACCTAGTTTGCAGTGAATCAAAAATACCCAATATTTAGAACATTAAACCCTAATTCCTAATTCAGAATCAATTAAGGTTTCTGGGTGGTTATAAAGCATGGATATCATCAATTCAACATCACATAAGCATAACACAACAATCTTTATGACTGAAACACTTCACATTCGAAAATACCCAATTCGACTCATAAACCCTAATTTTCAAACATCATCAATTCGTGTTTCTGGGTGGGTTTTGATAATTAAAACGGTATCATTGATGTGTTAGAAACGTTTTGACACTATTCTTTTAACCATAAACACCCAATCTTGATTATGTGACCATACACTTATGCGTAGACCACAAAAACGAGATTATACAAAGTTTTAACCGTTGGATTTTTGAAAGATTCAAAACCATTGCTTAAAAACATGTTGTAAACGCAAAATCACTTACTAAATGATGATCTGAAACACGGATTTCTTGAGTGAATACTATGCGTAGGATGGTTTTAGGTATTTTGTAATAAATGAGAAGTGAAGGTTAGGTGGAGGATGTTTTATTTAAAATAACTTTAAGTTTTTGACAGTTTTGGTCCCTCCACCTATTCCATTTTCATCCAAAGCCTTTTAACTTCCATTTTTGGTTACCAAATGAAGATTTTAAGAAAGAAACTTGACGACACTCCCCCTCGACTTGAGAAAATAATGAAAGGTTATTAATTAAAGTTCGAGGAGTGTCTTTGAACCAGGAAATGTACCACCATTTGTAAAAGAATCAACCGAGATGTGATAACATGCAAGTACACAGATGTTTTGAAACAGTTAAAGGATTATTTTCTCCCCCTCAACACTTGATCGGAAAAATACTGAATTTTGAAAGATTGAAGTGTTGACGGAAGAAATGTACTTGCCATGTTGATAGAAAGATAGTGTAGGAGAATATTTTTGTTGTTTTTATCGGATTTTATATTTTTGTATTTTGTTTTTGAAAATTTATTTACAAAAGATGTTTTGGTGCTTGACAGGTTTTTAAGACTGTTTTAAGAGGTCATCCAATTCCTCTTGAGTCAAACACCTCATACCAATTCGGTGGACCAACTCATTAAACCTAGCGGGAGGCAAGGCTTTGGTGAGCAGATCTGCCAATTGGTATTCAGTACCCACAAAGTATAATTCAACGGTACCCTGTTCCACATGGTCCTTGATGAAATGATAGCGTAGATCGATGTGCTTTGATTTCGAGTGCTGAACTGAGTTGCACGAGATTGCAATGGCACTCCGATTGTCGCAGTACATCGGGATTCTGTCAAATACGTAACCATAGTCTTTGAGTTGTGTTCTCATCCAAATGACTTGAGCACAACACGCTGACATGGCTACATATTCTGCTTCGGTTGATGACAGCGATGTACAATCCTGCTTCTTTGATTGCCAAGACACCAGTTTATCACCGAGAAATTGTAGAGCTCCTGAAGTACTTTTCCTTGAGTCTAAGCATCCTGCGTGATCAGCGTCTGAAAAAGCGATTAGTTCAAAACCAGAATCCTTCGGATACCAGATCCCCAAATTAATGGTTCCCTTGATGTATCGGAGGATTCTTTTAGCCTCAGAGAGGTGGGTTTCAGTTGGTCGCGACTGATAACGGGAGCATAGATATACGGCAAATACAATATCAGGTCTGCTAGCTGTTAGATACATGAGGGACCCAATAATACTTCGGTATTTGGTAGTGTCAACCACTTTCCCATGTAAATCAGCATCTAACTTCTTGGTATGAGCCATTGGTGTGGCATAAGTATCACAGGTATTCATTCCAAATTTGTTTAACAATTCAAGGGCATATTTGGACTGACTCAGAAAAATACCACGGGGTGATTGATGAACTTGCAGTCCTAGAAAGAACGTAAGTTCACCCATCATGGACATTTCAAAATTTTTCTTCATTAGTTTTGCAAAAGCGATTGAAAACTTTTTATGTGTTGACCCAAAAATGATGTCATCCACGTAAATTTGAACAATTAAGATGTGTGCCCCGTGATATTGTATAAAAAGAGTTGGGTCAACCGAGCCTTTGGTGAAATTATTGGCAATGAGGAAAGATGATAGCTTATCGTACCATGCCCGAGGGGCTTGTTTGAGACCATAAAGAGCTTTGTTCAGTTTGTAGACATGGTTCGGGAACTCAGGATCAACGAATCCATCTGGTTGGCTGACATAGACTGTTTCTTTAAGTTGTCCATTGAGAAACGCTGTTTTGACATCCATCTGATAGACCGTGATATTCATGTGAGCTGCGAACGCGAGAAACATCCGAACAGCCTCAAGACGAGCAACCGGAGCAAAAGATTCTTCAAAGTCTATTCCCTCTTCCTGACGATAACCCTTAGCAACTAGCCGTGACTTGTTTCGGATAACATTCCCGTCAGCATCCAATTTGTTTTTCCAAATCCATTTTAAACCAATGACGTAGACCCCTGTTGGTCTTTCAACCAGTTCCCATACTTCAAGACGTTTGAATTGGTTGAGTTCTTCCTGCATGGATTCAATCCAGTTGTCTTTTGTCATTGCATCCTTAATGTTTTTAGGTTCAGATTGGCAGACAGTGAGTGCATAAATGCAATGTTCACCATCTGAGTGAAGACGTTAGTCTCGTAACGACTGGTTGATTCGGGTTGCCAATAATGTTAGCCAGAGGATGGTCTTTTGTCCATCTATGTGTAGAGGGTTGATGTTGGTATACATTGTGCAGATTCTGAGGATTCAAATGGTTTGTTGAAGATTCCGCGACATCTGGTGCAGCAGTCTCATTAGCAAACGGGTTGAAGAACGCATTTGGATCAAAATCTGCAGGTGGGGGTACTTCATTCAGAATATCATCAGCTGGTTCATCATTGTTGGAAGCGGTGTGTTCAACTGTTGTGTTGGAGTCAACTGGTGTAGGTGCATCTTCAACAGTAGTTGTTGTAGCAGGTGTATCAGGTATAGGAATATTATCAGGTTGTGCAGCGGAAACATCGGATACACCAGGAGCACGTTCATCAATATCGTCACAGAACAGAGGAGCAAATAACCTTTCCATTTGTTGACGAGTTAGCTGAGGGCTTTCTTCAGCTGATGATGGGGGTTGAGGGAAGTTTAAACGGTTGTGACCGGGTTCTAAGCTGTTATACTCAGAAGCCATTTCCGTGAGTTCATCGAAATGAGCATGAATCGTTTCCATTACCTCCTTAGTTCGACGATTCCAGATTCGGAAACCTTTAGAATTGTCACAGTATCCAATAAAGACTCCAATATCAGCTTTTGCTTTGAGCTTTCCAAAATCATCACGATCATTATTCGGATAGCAAAGGGATCCAAATACATGAAAGTGTTTGAGGTTCGGTTTATAGTTGTGGACAAGCTCAAAAGGTGTTTTGTTGTGGCGTTTTGTGATCATGGAACGGTTTTGAGTATAGCATGCAGTAGATACAGCTTCTGCCCATAAGTAATCTGGAAGTTTAGCATTGATTAACATTGTTCTTGCAGCTTCCACTAACGTTCGGTTTCGTCTTTCAACAACTCCGTTTTGTTCAGGTGTCCGTGCAATAGATGTTTGATGCTGAATTCCCACTTTCTCATAAAATTCACGAAGGGTATTGTTAACAAATTCAGTTCCTTTGTCTGTTCTGATGATTCTGACAGTGTTGCGGAGCTGAACCTGTATCTTTGTGAGAAAGGTGATGATCATTTGTGGAGCTTGGTCTTTGCTACGAAGAAAGTAGACCCAAGTCCATCGAGAGTAGTCATCAACGATTACTAAGATGTAGCGTTTGCCATTGATCGTTTGCAGGCGCATGGGGCCACACAAATCCATGTGAAGAAGATGAAGCACATGCTGAGAGCTGTGTTCCACCTTTGAAGGAAAATGAGCGCGAGTGCTTTTCCCTTGTTCACAGGCTGAGCAAAGGTGATCTTTTGAATACCGGAATCGTGGGAGTCCTTCAACTAGTTTGTGTCGAGCAAGGTTGGTGATGGTTTGAAAGTTTAGATGTGAGAGACGACGGTGCCATAGCCAGGATTTTGTAGATGTTGCCTTTGAAAGTAAGCAAATGGGAGAGGAAGCAACCATGTCTTGCATAGAGATCGTGTAGAGACTAGAATTACGCGAGCCAGACATAAGATCGTTTCCTTGTAGATCACGAATGAAACAAGTTTTCTCCCTGAAAGCAACCTCCAAATCTCCATCACAAAATTGACCTACTGAAAACAGATTGTGACCGAGGCCTTCCACATAGTAAACCCTGCTGATTTCGATGTTCCCATTAACATAATCTCCGTAGCCCATGATGGCTGCGAAGTGATCGTTCCCGAATCTGACAGTGCCAATGAACTTTGCAATAAAGTTTGATAACAGTTTAAGGTTGCCTGTCATGTGTCGGGAACATCCGCTATCAACAATCCAGAGAATGATCTGTATCACCTGCATTACACACAGACGACACAGATGGAATAGAAGTAGATGTGGAACCCGAAATGTTAGAGGGTTCCGAAGCAGATACGTTAGACATACACACATTGACAATTTTAGGCATCCATTTAAATCCAAGTGTGTTATATATCCATTTCTGCCATCTATAACTACTCTTTGCTTTAGTCTTAGTGAAAACACTAGGTGGTACTACATTCTTAGGAGGTGAAGCAGGAGCTACTGTGATATCAATGGTTGCCTTAGAATCTAAAGAGGGTGGTTTACCAAGCACAGACTGAGAATGATTAGTAGGCCTAGAGGTATTCCGATTCTTAGGATTCCGTAATCTAGAGATTATAGCTTTAGCAACACATTTGTCATGACAATCAGAATTCATACTCTTTTGACAAATATCACAAGGTGCATCAGACTGAATATCAAAAGTACTTAACGGTTTAGCATTCGTTACATCACTATTTGTATTACATTTGCCAGACGCAACATCTATAGTGGAAGCAACATGATTTTTATTCAGAGTCCTAGGGTGTTCTTCTACTTTAGCATTCCTTATTGATCTTTTCTTAGGTCGCAACTTCCTATTCTTCGATTGAGTGCTCCTAGGCTGTGAAGTGCGGACGTTTGGAAAAGATGCAACTATTCCTGTTTCAGTAGAGGGAAACACATTAGCAACTTGTGATTTGGCAGTGGGAATTCTAGGTTCACGATTACTAAGTGTGACTGGTGCTAATCTCTTAATCACAGTAGGCGGGAGTTGTTCATACTTTCCTAACATTTCCCGTAGCTTAGAGATGGTGTGAATCAGATCTTGATTTTCAGAACGAAGATTACCAGCAAAATTCATGACTTCTCTAGTGTGAGCAAGATAGTGATCAAGTTCGTTTGATGCTTCATCTCGAGTCTTTTTGAGTAAATCAAATATGACACCATATTCCTGTTTAACTTTTAAAAGTTCTTGTTCATATTTTGAGATTTGACTTTTCAAAGACACGTTTTGATCATCCAGGTGCTCAATTTTAGGATCAGAAGATTTTTCACTCAGCTGAGCAATTTTCTTTTGAAAACTAAGTTGATGGTTGTGAATATCTTTTTCACACCAATGAAGACGTCGTTTTGCATTGTAAATTTCGGTGTAATCGTTTATTTTCAGCTTTTAAAGACTCGATCTGAAGCACATTATCGGTGTTCTCAACAGTTACAGCAGTTTCAACAATATCAGCAGAGATATGATCAGATGCATATGGCAACGAATAGAATAGCACAACATTATGGATATCAGCACAGATAACATCTTCCAAGAGTCGATCAACATCTTTTCTCAACAGTTTCTTTTTGCGTTTTGTGTTAGTAATAGATGTTTCTGTTTTCTCGAAAACGTTTTTCATTACCCCAAGTTCCTTATGAAAATCCTTTTCCCAGGCAATTGCACAACTTTTCAAGTTTTTAACATTAGGTAAAAGATTTTTCTGAAAGATGTCTCGTTGTTCTCTCGCCAGAGGCGATTGAAAATGTTCAACTTTGATTTCAGATCGATATTCTATCTCATGTTGTAAAATTTTGAGGTCAGCCATGAAAATGTCAAAATATCGAAGGATTTTTCGATTTTCAGGTTTTGAGTTTACTTCACTAATGGAAGGTAAAGGACCATAAGTTTGTGCAAAGACTGTTTTGGGATTAACAATAGAAGACTCGGGTGTTTTGATGATAACCCTTGGTGTGTTAGAAGAATCCGTTGGTGTGACGAAAGTGACCGCGTTTTTATAATTAAAAGGTTTGTTGTAAACAACATTTTTTAATTTTGATCGACTCTCGTCTTCTGCATCTAATTCCTCTTGACAATGGTATTCAACAACACTCATGACAGTATTATCAATTTTGTATTCTGCACTGGAAACTTCAGGAGTTGGTTTGAATGTTTTTAGTGAAAGCTTTGGTTTGTAATCAGCTAGATTTTTTCCATATCCATTTGGATTAGGTTTTAAGGTAAACTTTTCAATAGCTGTTACTGATTCACCATGTTTGTAAACAACAGTTTTAAACTCTTTAAGTTTGTTTTGCAAGCCGATGATTTCTTCAAGAAGGTCATCTACCCGATTCGTTGAATGCTTTTTGTATGCGGAGAACTGTTTTTGACAATTTAACAACTCAGCCTTAGCATTTTGATTTTCCAAGGTGAGAGCGTTAATTTGTTTTTTATGTTCATGTTTCAGTTGTTCTAATTCGGACAATAAAGCATTCTTCGAGGCGGCTAGATCACGCATCTGTCTCTCTAAATATTTTTCGTTTTGATGAGATTTTGCAAAAGCGGCTTCAAAACCTTTTTCACGGTTTTCTTGAGTTTTGAAAAAGTTGAGTTGCATTTGTAAACATTCAAAATCCTTGGTTAACAGTGCATTTTTACTTTTTAAGGATTGATTTAATGCATAACATTCCTCCATTTTGATTTTATGGTCTTGAATTAACCGAGCAAAATCCGGATGAGGCAACAGATCATCTTGTTCAACGTGAGTCTCAACATGATCATTCTTTAGATCCTCAAGTACGACCACGGAGTCAATTTGATTATCAAAGGAAACCATGAGGTCATCTTGATCGTCAAATGTAACTACAGGGTTAACTTGAAAATCATCAGAAGAAGATGTAGAAGACTCATTTTGAACAGTCTGATCCGTGCCGGATTCGGATATTGGCGGAGATATTAGTTCAGATATGATGATGGTTTGTTCGGGTACCTGAGACAAGCCATCAGTGTCATACACTGGGCCTGAATCACTCATGTGCAGCTCATGCATATTAGCCATCAACATAACAGCTGCATTAGCCTGCAAGTCCTCCATATCATCATCTGAGTCTGCATCTGCCATAAAGCTCTGTTCTTTGTTTGTGAGAGATCCACCAGCTTCATCCTTAAGAGCCAAAAGTAAGGCCTCTTTGAAATAAGCACTGCCCCGAGTCCTTGGCTTTGGACATGCATTAGCCAGGTGTCCCTTCTCATTGCAGTTGTAGCATCTAAGACCATTTAACCGATTTTGAGCATTTCCCTGTTCCACCACTTGAGCTCTGTTGTTATTCCTACCCACAGCATTAAACCCTTGACCACCGCCCATCTGACGACCATAATCACGATTCTGAACTTCAACACGTCCATTGTTCACAACAGCTTGAGTCCGTGTGTTAGATGAGGAACGAATACGATTGTTGGATTTGTTTGTGTAACGGCCAAAAGCATTAGCAATCATCACAAATCCTTGTTGCAATGCTTCGAACGGATCTGTTTCCTCAGTCACTTCACTGACATATGCTTGAGCATTGTTGCTGTATGGGACCAATTGATTTTGTTGATGTTGAGGTTGTTGCTGTGAAGGTGTGTTGGAAGCAGTTGGTTGAGTTGCTGGTTGAGAGGGATAATTCTGTTGAGCATACAAGGCAAGTTGTTGATTGTCCGGTTGTGACTGTTTAGCAATTTGAGCACGGAGAATCCTTTCCCGATCAACTTCCTTTTCATGAGGCTTCAAGTAATCGTACAACAATCCATAAGTAGAATGATGCATATTCTTCGCTTGACGGAGAAAAATGACATACTTCTCCCATTCTGGACCAAGACTACTCAGGAACTTAGTATTCACTGCAATTCTTGGCATGATGATGTTGTGTTTATCCAAATCATTAATGATGTCTGAAAATCGATGATGATATGACTCAAGTGTCTCTCCAGGTTCAATCATGAAGTGTTCATAAGCCAAGTAAATTTTGGATTCCAAATCCTCCTGATTGAGTACAGATCCTTCCATAAGAAGACGAATATGATCCCACATCTTTTGTGCAGTCTTTTGAGCATCAACACTACGAAGAATTGGGTTTGGTAATCCTAATAGGATGTATTCCATTGCAAGTTCATCAGCTTCATAGTGTAGAAGTTCTGTAGGATTTAAATCTGCAACAGTAGCAATGTTGGTTTGTTCATCTCTTGGTGGAACAGCAGTTGGATCTCCGGGTACAATGACGGTAGGCATCTCAAATGGACCTTCCAAGATAACCTTCTTTAAGAACTTTCCATGTGGCTTCTTCAGATCACAGAACCTAAAGAACCTTATCAACCATTGATCGTAGTTTCCTGGAGTGAGCATTGGAGGTCTATCAAGTGATCCAGCTTCATGAATTGATTGTTGGCTGCTTAAAGCTTCACACATCTTTGCAAACCAAGTGGGTTCCTTCATAGTGCTTCGTGATGGATGTTGATTGAAATCGTTTGTGTACGGTAGAGCTTGAAGGTTTGGTGGTGGTTGAACCATTTGTGGTTGTGGAATTGCACCAAGTTGTGGAGTATGTTGCTGATTAAATTGTTGTTGATAAATTGCTTGTTGTTGATTCCATTGTTGATGTTGTGGAGTTAATTGTTGTTGTTGTTGATGATTATAAGTGTGAGGGAAGTAGTTAGAGTATGGTGGTTGAGACATGATGATAAACTTGTGTAGTAAGAATGGATCTTTGTAGTCGAATGAACCTTTGTTGATGAAGTATCCTTAGGCGTAGAAATGACAAGAACCAAGTAGCACTTATGCGTAAAAACACCAAAAGTTACGCGTAACAAGAATAGTTACGCGTAGGATTTAGCTTACGCGTAAGCAGGAGAAAAGACTAAAGTTATGCGTAAACAGTAAGTTAGGCGTAGAAAGTTAGGCGTAGGATTACCTTATGCGTAGGACTAGGTCTACGCGTAAGATGAATCTTAAGCGTAAGATTTTCTACGCGTAAGCTTTATGCTTAAGCGTAAGATTAGGGTTTTATCCCAAGTGATCTTTTACACTTCACAGTGCAAAAGATATCCAAAGTCGACGTATTTTCAGACTTATCCAAGTAAGAAAACACGGAATAAACCAGGAAAATGAAGATCAAGCCAGGAACAAAGTTACGCGTAGAACTACTCGTAAAACTAGGGTTTTGATACGCGTAATCCTACTCGTAAGAATGATTTTGTCCAAAGATGTTTCTAAACCAGTTTTTGTGTGATGAAATAGCTTCAATAACACCAAAATAACACAAAAGTGTGAAACTTGATGATCCAAAGCACTTAAAACAGTTACGCGTAGGATAACACTTGCGTACAAAAACAAGCTTAAAAACAAGGAAAAACACGTAAAGTTCCAAACTTTTTGCCAAAAACCAATAGTTTAACACCTAATAACGTTGAAAGTACAAGAATCTTGGATTCAAAAGTGTAAAAAATCAGTTTTTAAGCGAACCAAAGATTGTGTTATCTTTACGCGTAAGACCCAAAAAACCAAAACTTCAAAAACAAAGTTTACACCCAACTATTTGGCGATTGATACCACTGTTAGGTCACTAGTTTTACAACACAAGCTTATATGAAAGAGATAGAGAGGCGGATGAACAAGTATCAAACACACACACACACAAAGAATAGGACCGGTTATGCGTAAGAGGTGAATGAGAGAAAAACTTGAACAACCAACCCTCAAATGAGGGTTTACAAGAGTTTATATAGGCAAGGAGCTAGGGCAACACTCCCTCTCTTTCCCTATTCCTTATTGGGCTTGGATCAAGCTTATGGGCCTTCTACATAAGCTTGACCTTAAACAAACATAAAGGCCATAATAAAGCTACCTATTACATATGAAATATAAATACTTGAAATATGGTTTAGGAGTGATTCCAACACTATTACCTTTCCATGCTGCATCAAAACACAGCCTAATCCTTTCTTAGATGCATCACTGTAAATTTGAAATCCTCCAGAACCATATGGAAGAGTCAAAATAGGAGCGGACACCAATCTCCGTTTCAACTCTTCAAAACTCTTCTCTCGTTCATCCGTCCATACAAACTTTTCCCCTTTCCTCATCAGTTGGGTTAGGGGTAGAGCTAAGCGAGAGAAACCTTCAACAAAACGTCGGTAATAACCAGCAAGTCCTAGAAAACTCCTGACCTCAGTCACTGTCGTAGGTCTTGGCCATTTAGTGATAGCCTCAACTTTAGACGGATCCATGGTGATACCATCAGCTGATACAATATGACCAAGGAAAGCGACTTGTCTTAACCAAAATTAACACTTCGAAAATTTGGCGTACAACTTCTTCTTCCTCAAAATCTCCAAAACTATCCGGAGATGTTCTTCATGCTCTTCTTCAGACTTTGAGTAAACTAAAATGTCGTCGATGAAAACAATAACGAACTTGTCGAGGAACTCATGGAAAACACGATTCATCAGGTCCATAAACACAGCAGGCGCATTGGTCAAACCAAAAGGCATAACGAGGAATTCGTAATGACCATATCTGGTACGAAACGCAGTCTTAGGAACATCTTGCTCCTTCACACGTAACTGATGATAACCAGACCTCAAGTCAATCTTCGAAAAGAACTTAGCTCCTTGCAGTTGATCAAACAAATCATCTATACGTGGCAGAGGATAACGGTTACGAATGGTAATACGATTGAGTTAACGATAGTCGATACATAGGTGCATGCTTCCATCCTTCTTCTTCACAAACAAGACAGGTGCACCCCATGGAGAAACACTGGGTCGAATAAATCCATTTTCTATCATCTCTTGCAGCTGTTCCTTCAACTCCTTCAGTTCTACAGGTGCCATGCGATACGGAGCCTTCGAATTCGGTTCAGCACCAGGAATTAACTCAATGCTAAACTCAACTTCTCTAACTGGGGGAAGACCAGGGAGTTCATCGGGAAAAACGTCGGTAAATTCGCAAACAACCAAAAGATTTTCAATGTTAGGACTCTCCAAAGATGTGTCCTTAACAGATGCTAGAAAACCTTGGCACCCATGAGCAATCATGGTCCGTGCCTTCATAGCGGAAATGAGTTTAACGGATTTGAGAGGTTGAGAACCATGATAAACGAATTCGGGATGTTTTACGTCTCCAAAGATCACCGTTCTAGCATAGCAGTCAATTGAAGCTCTATGATAAGCCAACCAATCCATGCCTAGAATGATATCAAAGTCGACCATATCGAGAGGATACAGATTTGCAAAGCGAATACGATCATCAAAACGAAGAGGACACTTAACGTATTTATGATCAATGATCACGTGGTTTTTCATAGGCGTAGAAATCGATAAGTGATTTGTTAACGGTTTGGGCTTCATATTAAGTTTCTTAGCAAATATGATAGATATAATGGAGTGTGTGGCACCGGTATCAAATAAAACGAAGACAACATAATCATCAATGAAAAGAGTGCCCGTAGTGGTACCTGAAGTGCGCTCCGCCTGGTTACGAGTAGTAGCATAAACACGTCCAGTAGTAGTCGGCGGCTTGATGTAGTTTCCAGGAATCACCGGGTTCTTCTTAGGGCAATCTTTAATTTTGTGAGCAGTGGGGGAGGCAAAACCTCAGCTGTCCTCTGTTGACCAGAAGATCCTGAAGCACGACCCTGATTTGATCCTCGAGCTAACTGATCCTTGTTGTAACGCTGGTTATTGTTACCTTGGTTCTGACGATCATTTCCATTCTTACCAGCATTTCTATTATCTTGACTCCTCGTCTCAGGGCGCCCAGTGTCAACATTCCTTCCTCACTGACCCCGCTGATCATAACTCCTATCCACTTGACCCCTCGAATCGTAACTCCTACCAGAATTTCCCTTATAATCATTGCCTTGAGTCCTACCTTGAATCCGATCACCATCGCGATTACGCTTGTTGGAACCCGAAACCTCATGAAAGATCTCAATGTTACGAGCTGCATCATTGCAGGCCGACACATTCTCATACTCAATATTAAGCAATCGGTCCAACACCCACTTCTTCAGTCCCCACTTGAAGTGCTTAGCTTGACGCCTACCATCTCCAGCAATCGCTCCCACAAAACTCACCAGCCTCATAAACCTACTCATGTACTCATTGGAATTCTCATGATCAAAATGGTAGATTGCCTGATAATCCCTCTCATACCTTTGCTGCTCAGCATCAGGGAAGTAACGGTTATAGAAGATAGTCCGAAACTCAGTCCAGGTACAAGTAACAGCAAAAGCATCTCCTCCTCTTGCTTGTTTGAGTGCCTTCCACCAATTCAAAGCATCACCTTCCAATTTGAATGCAGCCAAACGAGTCTTAAACTCGTCTCCACAACCCAGTACTTCAAACAGCTTCTCAATATGAGTGATCCAGTCCTCGGCCTCAGTAGGAGTAGCAGCAGTGCTAAACGAAAGAGGCTTGAGCTTACCGAAACGCTCGAGCCAAGTGTGAATGCCGACGGGTTGATTTCCTCCACCACTACCCGAAGCACCATTCCGATTACGAATGTTACTGATCACCTGTTCCATCATCTCAGGTGTAGTAAGACCAGGGAAAAGAGTGTTGAGAGCATTAGCAATCGCAGCATCCATGTTAGTAGCATCATCGTCTCCATCCACGCTACCGGTAGTACGAGTTCGAACCATCTGAACGATTAGCAAAATGAACAAAGGTGAGATACGAAATGGAAGTACGCAGAAGGAATCCTAAAGTCTACCCAAATCCTCACAGGTCAAATCCTAAGCTCTAAGGTCTCAAAACCTAGGCTCCATATGTCACAGGTCTTGACTACAAGTCGTAAACCTGGGCTCTGATGCCATAAATTGTAACGCCCCGACCCGACAAGGGTAAAGGAATCACAAGTAATGGTGTGATATCAAAGCAAACATAAATATCCAAAAGAAATCTCAACATAAACATTGAAATAATCCAAGTCAAAAGACTTCAATACATAGGTCCCAGCGGAAAAATAAACTCCAAATGAAATGTCTAAAATATAAAGTCTTAAATGGCATCATAAGATCAAAGCTAAAAATCTCTAAGGTAAGTCCACACAGCACTCATCCCAAAGCAAAACCCAGCTCCAATGCTTAGATACCTGCCGCGGAAGAAAAGAAATGTGGCTGAGCTTCAAAAGCTCAGTGAATAGATATACAAGCAAAACGAATACGAAACGAGAACGAATACGAATACGAAATAAAGAGAAAGAAAGATAGTAAAATCATAATCATTTCAAAGTATAAATCAGGATAATAGAATAAGTTTTATAGCTAACTACCTCGAGCCCAAACACATATGCCATATCATAAACATATTCATATTCATATTCACATAAGGCAACATTTGTAGGGGAGACCTACCAAAGTTATGAAGGACGTGCATGCACGCAACATCAATCATCAGACAACATATAGCATATAACATATAATATATAACATATAACAGATCTAGGATGCACCCATACGCCCCACAAACATATAAATTGAAAATAAAATATAAATTGAGCTCATAACAGATAACAGATAAGGGACGTGGCAGAACTTCACTCTACTGCCCTAGAGTCATGTCAGAAGTGCATCACTGACATGGACATGGAACCCCCATGACTAGTTAATAATTGGCTCGGGTGTCAAACTATCTTAGGTTAAATTAGAATGTCGTAACTGACATAGATCATATTTTATCAAATGTTTAATCCTGTTTTCAAAATCAAAGTCTTCCTATCATATAGTTCAAAATCAAATGTTTTATGATTCAAAAATCAAAGTTCAGATAAACAACAGCTCAAATAGACACATTAGGGTTCATAGCAAAGGCTTAGGAAATCCTAATACAAAAGTTAACGAAAAGAAAACGTTATAAGAAACCTTTACTGAAAAGGTCAGAATATCTGTACCTTATTCCAAAGCAAATGATCGAAAAGCAGAAACAAGGAAAGCAAAGGATTACTCCTTCTTCACAGAACCTATACACATTAACGGTTGTACATGTTATTTATGATTCCATAATCGTCGAAATGATCTTTTAATATTTGGCGTTCATACTTAGTATATTAATGATCTTAATACTTTAGGGTTTTATAATTAAATGAGACTTAAATGTTTTATAAACAATATCGTAGATTAAGGTTCATTATGTCATTTATTAAAGTTTAGGGTTAAATGTGAAAATAGTTTAAACGTCAACTCACACATGAAATAACGAATTAATGTACTTAGCCTCAAACCTTAATCGACTCTCATTTATGTTCTAGGGTTTTCTCATCTTTAATATCTCATCAATATGCATTTACTTACATGTTACGTCTTTTAATGACTTGTTACTTAACCTAACACGTCATAAAACAATCTTTCCTTTTATGTTTCACCATGTACGTTTATGATTTTATGTGACATACAAGTTACTTATTACTCGGATTAATTACACGTTTACACATTTACAAGTTCACTTGACTTATAATTACGCACGCATATGAGACACGATTCGCAAACCATTAGGGTTTGGCATACCTTATTCGGTTTACATATCAAACTAGGGTTTATGTTTACATGACCTTTACTCGTTTAATACACGTTCAAAAACTCCATATGTGGTTCGGTTCAATCTAGGGTTTCGGCTAATAGGTTATTACGCAAGTCTTAACTCATCTACGTACTTTACACATTCAAGTTATTAAGTTTTATACCTTAGCCGAATTATACGCATGGTTCGGTTATAAATACATATGGTTCGGTTTTATATAATTCCACTTAACTATGATCCGGTTCAATAATACTTATTACGTAACATACTCTTTAATACCTATAAGGTTTAAATTGTTAGGGTTTGCCTTGTTTGGACTCACACGGCTCGACACAAAGAAAAAAAGACACAAGTCGACAAAACGAAACAAGTCACAATACAATAACTTATGATGCATCAAAGGAAGACGAATAAACACGTTTATACCTTAGCTTGCTTGAAACAAAAGTCTCGACACCAATGGTGAAGTATTCGGCCGAGTAAGAAGAAAAGAAAAGAGAGGCAACAAAACTAGGGTTTCACTTTTGTGTTTATGAGCTATATTTATAGTAGTAATAATTTCGGTTTAGGCTTAGGAGGGGCTTGGGTTTTCGGCTTGGCCCAACCGAACACAACCAAACGCACGCCCTTGGGCTTCGGCCCTTGATCCATCGAACAAAACAATTGCGGCCCAAGTTATTTACGCGAGACGTTAAATCTTCGTCGTACCAAAATCGATCACATAATATATTTGTTAAGTTTTATTTATTCGCAAGTTAAGTTTTAAATTTCGTTAAATGATATAAATGTATTTTACGTATTTTATAAATTTCGATTCCAAAGGTATTTTAGTCTTTAGTCAGATTTTAGATTTTCCAGGTTTTACATTTGTAGTCTATATCTTTAAAAACGGGTTCAAAAAAGGAAGGTGTTTTTCGAGGAGGACCAAAAGGATATTCTGTTTCCATTCCCAAAACTTTTAAAAAACAAGAATCAAAATCTATTAATAGCCAACAACTTCTATCTTCAGCCTATGTGGGATTGAGTGTTAGGATAAAAGGTTTCAAAATATATTCATAAAAAAATATTAAGAAAGAGATAATTCAAGAGTTCTTAAGAGTTGGTGAAAGAAAAATTTGTTACATGGCACATCAAAGTGAAGTTTATAAGCAACTTTTATGTGTTTATAACGCGAGACATAAAGGCGACAACTTGGATGAAGAACCTATGATGATTACGTTTACTTATTTGAAATCGTTTATATAGAAATGTATATGCTATTGTATAAGTTATCTTGCTATATTGTGATACTTGTTTAGGTTTGTTTGAAAACATGTTCTGCCGAGTACATATCACTACGCATTGAGATAGTTCTTCACCTTGTAACATTCCTGTGAATATCACTGTCATTCCTTCAAATGAATTGTTTTGATATACATGAGAAACTAATATTGGTTAATTGAGTTACTTAAAGATATATTAAGAGCAATTGAGTGGTCATTACGACCATTGTCCATCACTACTGTCAGTTTAGCACCAAATCTGTTTATTCTCTGATCACTCTCATCTATTTTACTTCGTTGCAGTCGCTGGAAAAAACAACGTTAAGTTTGATCATGGTTCAAACCATGAGCTGATGAAAGCCACCACGAACTAACCACTTACTGTATCACTCTCAAATCATACAAGGCAAGTCATTATAAACGTGTGGTTAAGATTTCACTATAAGCAGCTAGGCAATTCTTGTAAACTTGAAAAATTCTCGTTTTTGTTTTCAACAAAGGCTCCAGCTAAGTAATTGGATTACATTTGACTCTTCCCTTGTTGTATAGTAACATACTAACTTACTAAGACCGGGTGTAGTGGGTCGGTCGCCAGTACGTTGGCCACCGTTACACCACCCGACTTGAGACGCGTCACAGGAGGGAAAGATAGAGCCGGCTCTTTGGGGTAGGCAGCCAAGGCCCAAGCCTAGGGCCCAACTTGTCTAGGGGCCCAACAAACTAGATATTTGCGGTGAAAAATTCGAGGAGAGCCGCACGTTTTCTTTGAATATGTAAGCTATATTTTTATTTGCTATAATACTTTATTGAATTATTGTTATCAAACTTATGCTTTATTATTGACTTTTATTTAATTTATCAACTTGAATTTTGGGGGCATATTTTTTTTCATTTGCCTCGGGCCTCGTCTTTTTTAGGCATTCTCGGAGACGGCCCTGGGAAAAGAGACATGAATCGGTCGCATATGCGACATAGCTCAAATGAAAAAAGGACGAATGTTTGTGTGTGTGAGAATTTAATACGTAGTAATTGATTTTTTAAGTATATTTTTTTGTGATGTCCCCGGTCTTCTTATTATATTGAGTTCGTAATAAAAACATTTTGAAAACAAAAAAAAGAAAAATATTTGATGTGCTAACGGTGTTGATGGCTTCTTAGTGGTCACTAAACTTAGGCTAACATTATTTCATACGTACACCACCCTATATTGATTATCATAACCCGAGTTACAAAACCGCCACTTTTACATATAGGGTCAAAAAATAAATAGACAGGTCACAAGGGGTTTATGCCTCTGTCTGAGTTCTTCCTTTTTATAAGGGTCACAGTTCTTTTTATTGGTTAATCATCCAATCATAGTTTCCCAAATAACTTAGGAGTCTCTTATTTTCAAACTTTGACTTTTAAGCCTTAATAGTTCGTTTTGACATTTTTATTGTTTTGACAAATTTATTGTTTAACTCATTTCATTTGCAATGTATAATGATTAAAACAAACTTGAGTAATATGATTGTTACTCGCACTTTTTCTCAGCGTTTAGTCATTCTTAAGTGACTCAAAAAAATGTTTTTACTTCTTAAGCATTGCAAAACTAAAGATTAAAATGGTTTCCACCAAAACATGTTTTATAATTAAAAAAGATAGTAGAAAAAAAGTTTGAAGTTCATACAAATTTTCACGTAATGAACATCTGGGAATTTTTACAAGTTCTCTTTTGAGCTTGTAAAGATTCCAAGATGTAGTGTACATGAGAACAGTGTACTATTCCAGACACATGTAACCTACATAAACTAGTTGATATAACTAACTGACAAGTTCTTTCTTCAATCAATGTGGGACAAAATGTTAAGATAACAAGTTAGAAAAGTCTTCATATCATATAAAAGATTTTTATGTACATGTAAAGAAAGAAATATATATTGAAAGAGTTATCAACAGTTGGTGAAAGAACTATGTGTTACATGGAACTCCAAATTGAAGTTTAGAAGTGAACTAATTTTGTGTTTTTGGAGCACGAATTATGAAGGGAACATCTTGGATAACGTGAAAGTGTATGTTGTTAGTGCTCTAAAACTGAAAGATTGCATATGTTTGAGTGTGGAACTAAAATAACCTGTGATTTTTCTTAAGAACAAGGGGTTAGCTTCTACTTATTTAAATATATCGTTAAATAAATTACTTTTTTGGCCATGGGTGGTTAAGCAAACTTTATATGGCACCAGTACACATTATTGAATGCTCATTGTGTTTGAGCAAAGTTTTCGACAAACATGGTTTTCGAAAAACATGCTTATCAGATAAGTAGTTAAGTCAAATCTATAAATAAGTAGCCAAACAATCCTTTATCATATACGGACTCGATAACATAAATCATGTGTTTTTATTAATCTGAACTGCACTGTTATTCAAGTAGAGATCGATATACATGGCTAAATGAATTACGAGTTAAGCTGTCCGGGACACCGAGGGAAAGTATTTCTATATTATGAAACTTTTTTTGTTTGTTTTGGCCCTAGGTTAAAATCTCAAGTATGTTAAAAAGAGTACTTATGTTAACATCTCTTCTTAAGATTCTAGAAAATGCTTTATATATAGGGAGTTGACTGCAAATATTTATAAGCATATAACAAGAGTACAAGATATAAAAGATAATTGGACCTCGATACATAAACATGCATCATTTCAACCCAAAGTATTGGACCTATGTCTAGTAGCCATCTTTCATCTTATTTTTCTTTTCTCCCAAAGGCTTTAAGCCCAATAGTTGGACCATTATAAGTTATAACGAGTGTGGAAACCCGCGCGATGCAGCGGGATTGGATTCAAAGGACTTACTTTGTAGTGACACTTAAACCTTAGGGACTAATTTTGCCAGGTTGCTAACTTACCTTGCAACGCGGCGTAAACCTTAGGGACTATTTTTGCCAGATTGCTATAGATTGCAATTAATGCCGCAGGACTAATTTTGCAGCGCCACTTGAACCTCAGGGACTATTGTTGCCAAGTTGGAAAAGTTTGCATTTAATGTGTTGGCTTTGGGTAAAATATACTCCCCATCTTTAGTATATACGAGTGTGGAAACCCGTGCGATGCAGCGGGATTGCTTTTGTAGACGTGAGTTTGGATAGGGACTATTTTTGCCAAATTGCTCAAAAGGACTTACTTTGCAGCGACACTTAAACCTTAGGGACTGTTTTTGCCAACTAACTTGGATTTACTACGCGACGACACTTAAACCTCAAGGGTTATTTTTGCCAACTTGCAAAACTTACCATTTAATGTGTTCACACTTGCAAGTGTGAACACACGTCTTGATGTATAGTATATATAGTAAAGTAATATATAATGGCTTACATTGCGTGGATGACAACCACAATGTCATTATAAGATTAGTTTACTCTAAATTTAAATTGCTTACCTATAACCTACTCTAACGAACCGTGTCCAAAATGATTTTCACAACATCCTCATATTTTTTAGGCGGCTTACTATGAATTCTGTTGTTCAGTTCCCGCCATATAAAATAAGAAGTAGCTGCAAGTACAAGTCTCCCCCACAATACTCGTTACCTTGTTTCTCTTCGAAATAGGAATTAGCCAATCAAGAATATCGTTCCAAATGGGTGATACGTTTGGTTGATCATCTTCCTTCAAGACCATAGCCCATACGGCCATACCTTTCTCGAGAAGGAACATTCGAAAAACAAGTGCCCATGAGAGTCGGGCTGCCCTTTACACAACGGGCATTGTAGCAGGTTTAAGTCGACATTACTACTGACGTCCCATTGCTTCAATCTATCTTGCGTTTAAAGACGTCTTCTCATCACGAGCCATAAGTGAATGGAATGACGAGGGTCGAGGGATCCCATGTTTAGATCAGACCAAGTGGTGCCACTCAACAACATTGCCACGCTCCCTGAGTCCCTGATCGCCTGCCATACCTCACCAGTAGCAAAAGAATTCAGAATGCCTACAAGAGTTTTCCAAACTAACGTATCCTCTTGATCATGCAAGAGAATAGGAAGATTAACCTCATGCCAAATAGGAATTCTAGAATACAGGTCTGTGGCCACGTCCATGCATTATTAACCACAACATTGGCTATCATGGTTTGATTACTAAGCCCTGCACAAGTTATAGCCCGGTTAGTAACATGATCCATTAACGGGCAGAGATTGTCCCATTTATCAAACCAAACAGGCGTTTCCATACCGTTACCAATCTTGTGCCAAATGTGATGCCGGATTAAAGGTCGGATACTCAACAATTTCCTCCAACCCCAACTTATGTCAAGAATTCATATTAATTAAACCATATATGATTTTATTCATGCTATGTATGGTTAGTTTGCAAATCTTTTATGCGTGAAGAAAATCATATACCTAAAAACGTAATACTAATCTAGCCACATTAAACTCTCGTACACTATGGTATTTTAGTAACCAACAACTTCTTTCTTCAACCTATGTGCGATAGAATGTTTTGATACAAAGTTCTAAATATTATATACACCTTTTAGAAGAATATAATTTTTGGTTAGAAGAGTTATTAAGAATTGATGAAAGAAACTCGGAACTCCAAATTGAAGTTCAGTGTGTTTAGAGCATAAAAATTATATATTGTTATTACTTTGATAATGAAAGCTTGCAAATGGATATGAAGAACCTGTGACTTTTTTTAAGCATTTACTAGTCTGAAATATATATATCGCTTACTTAACTTGAATCGGTTATGCGGTAGTCTATATATCACGTTTTTGGGTTATAATCTGTAGAATTTTTATGTAATATGTATGATACATGCTTTGGCCCTTGACTATTTAAAAAACTTACTGTGTCGATCCCTAAGCCTTTTTTTGAATTATGAATGCATATATTCAAGCAGAAACCGGTATACGCCTTCATAAATTATTTGTTCCGCTATTTAGTAGGTAAAGTATTTCTATATTATGATACTTGTTTTGACACTTGGTTAAAATCTCAGTATGTTAAGAGAGTACTTACATTACAATGAACAAAACAAAATTGAGTAATATGATTGTTACTCACACTCTTTCTCAGCTTTTAGTCATTCTTAAACTGACTTCAAAAATATATTATCTTCATAAGCTACGCGAAACTAAAGATTTAAACGTTTTCAGCCAAAACATGTTTTATAATTTAAAAAATAGAAGAAAAAAAGTTTAAAGTTCATACAACTTTTCAAGTTCAAGAATTAATGGATTCGTACAATTTAAATTTGTAACCAATCAAGAAAGTAATGAACATGAGAATATTATACTCTTTTAGACACATGTATCCCACATATACTAGGGTATATAACTAACTAACAAGTTCTTTCTTCAATCAATGTGGGACGAAATGCTAAGATAAATAGTTAGACAAGCCTTCATATCAACAGTTGTTGAAAGAACTATTTGTTACATGGAACTCCAAATTGAAATTTAGAAGCGAACTAATTTTGGGTGTTCGGAGCACGAATAATGAAGGGAACATCTTGGATAATATGGAAGTATATGTTGTTATTGCTCTAAAAACGAAAAATTTCAGATGTTTAAGCATTGAACTAAAAAAACCTGTTGTTTTCTCTAAGAACAAGAAGTTAGAATTTACTTATCTAAAATCATTCGCGAAGAACTCTTATACATCGCTGAATGAATTACGTTTTTCAGTTACGGAGGTTAAAATGATTTTGCATTATGATACGTGTTATGGCCATGTGTTGTTTAGTAAACTTATTATGCCGATCACTACACAGTTTTGAATGCTCAATGCGTATATTATGAATTAACAAATCTAGGTTTGCAAGTAGCTAAGCAAACTTTTTGACAAACATGTTTTTCAGATGAGCAATTATGTCAATATCTAAAAATAAGTAGCCACACAATCGTTTATCATATACGGATTTGATAACGTAAGTCATATCTTTTTATTACTGTGATATAAATGAATTATGGGGAAAATGTTAATATCTCTTATTAAGCATATAACAATAGTACAAGACATAAGAGTATGGATCTAGTGATAAGGATTATTTAAATAAGAAAAGTGAAAAAGAATTGTAACCACATATTTCAAATGAGAAAAAATAAATAATAGGGAAATGCATCTATTTTTATGGATGCATCTAATATTTGTGGTTGTGATTTATTCTCATTCTTCTCATCTTAATTTTTTTCTCATTTGAACCTGCCTCCGAGACAAAAAAGATAATTGGGCCTAGGGCCATAGCCATCTTCATCTCCTTTTCTTTTTTTCCAAAGGCTTTTAAGCCCAATAGTTGGACCCTTATAATTGCTCAAAATCTCAAATTGCCTAGATGATAACCACAATAGACTAGTTTACTCTAAATTTAAATTGCTTACCAGCTTAAACATCGTTAACTACTTTCTTCAAGTCATCAAACTGTAGTTCCTCTTAAGATTAGCTCGAAAGATAGGGGAAATTGATTTGGCAGTTGTGGTCCTAGACTTTTTAATAGTGCGCAGCTCAGTTGGTTTCAGACGAGAAATAAAACTCGTAAAATCCTTGGTCTTTTGTGAATGCACTAATAAATGTTATTTAAATTCGCCCGTGGCTGTAGAAAATATTCGGGAATACAGAGCATTGTTTGTATGGACCTATGTATAACTAAGATCAAAGTGGTGCCACCATAACATGTTTTAGAATAAAGAAAGAAAAATGAAAAATGGACAAAAAGTCAAGGGTTATATGAATTTTCAGATAATGCAGTATCTCACAAGTCTTTTTAACTTGCAAAAGACCAACATATCTGGAAACATTATACTATGCTACACACATGTACCTTACTTATAGTACGTTTTATTAGTTACAAACCATTTCTTTCTTCAACCAATGGGGGATTACATTTTTGGGTCATGAAAGTTGGAGTTTATCTCGGTTTGCAAGTAGCTAGTCTAAGTCTATGACAAACATGCTTATATATGTCAAAATCTAAAAATGAGCAACTAGGCAATATCGATACTTATAGTCTGAATGTTTACAAACTGTTTTGGTTGTTGAGTTAGAATGCTTATATATATGCCTGTCAACATACTTTTGCTTTTGCATTTGTACATTACATTCCCAATTCACCCAAATGTAGGCAATGCATTAAGCAACACATAAAGTGATACTTTCTGTTTTCGAGAAGGTTTAAGAAAAACTCATGAAAGAGCATAGGGAAATACGTTTTGTAATCAACTTATGCTTGCTATTAGTAACGATGAAACACATTGCCGTAAAACCATAACAAAATAGAAAGTGATGTTTTCGTTTAAGAAAAGCTTCACAAATAGAAACCATGTAGCATGAGATTACATCAATGGTTACTTTACTTCACTTGCATTTGCTATTTGTAACAATCAAAAAATTACTATTAATATAAAAATATAGGAATTTTACATATATGTAAATCCCGAACCATTCTCATACATGGGTTGTTTAGTTCAATTACATTTGCTATTTATTGTGATCAAAGAAAAATTGAGTAAATTGTTTCTCACACTCTTTCTCAATTAACTTCATATATATCTTTCCCTCTTCATAATCTATTTGTAAGTGAAAGATTAGAAAGGTCTCCACAAGAACATGTTTTATATAATAAATAATTCGTAAATGTATATATACACAAAAGAGTTAAGAGCTAATATGGGTTTTGAGATGTATTCTTGTCCACCAATTTTTTATAACTTGGAAGATGGTATACATCTAAGAACATAATATTATTCTAGACTCTTTCTCAATTAACTTCATATATATCTTTCCCTCTTCATAATCTATTTGTAAGTGAAAGATTAGAACGGTCTCCACAAGAACATGTTTTATATAATAAATAATTCGTAAAAGTATACACAAAAGAGTTAAGAGCTAATATGGGTTTTAAGATGTATTCCCGTCCACCAATTTTTTATAACTTGGAAGATGGTATACATCTAAGAACATAATATTATTCTAGATATGCGTAACAAGCATACACTCGAGTGTATTAGTAACCAACAACATATTACTTCAACCTATGTGGGATAGAATAGAATGTTTGACTAGAAATTAGAAGATGTTCTATAAAAATATGGTAAGTTGTTATATAGAAGACTTTTCTGTACATAGAAAGAAATAGACATGTCACTTGAACACCAGATTGAAGCTAAAAAGCAAATAGGTTATGTGTTTGTAGCACAAATTATGAGGTGACATCTTGGATTAACGATATCTATCTTTTTTTTTTCTACCAAAGCTTGAGCCCAGCAGTTGGACCCTCGGACCATGAAACTTTGTGTACCTATTTCGTCTTCGACTCTACTTTCTAACTACATGTTCTTAGGACATACATCGGTTTAAGTAGCGTGAACAACAACCACAATATCATCATAAGACAATATTTTGATTTATTTGTGTCTGCTTTCATAGTTTAAATCAGTTCATTACTTCTTTTCTAGTTATCAACTGTGGCTCCTCTTAAGAATATAGCTCGCAAGATACACAACATTTGTAGGAGGTTGTGGCTAGGCCTTTTAAAATCCTAGACAAATTTCATAAATTTTTTGTCCAAGACTTTAATTCTTTTCGTGATGCGTAGCTTAGTTTGGTTCCAAATGAGAAATAAGATTTGCAAAATCCTTTGTCTTTTATATATACTCATAACAAATGTACTTTAAATTCACACGTGGTTGTGAAAAAGATTTGGGAATATAGACAATCGTTTTGTATGGAGTATGGACCTATAAATTTGGAAATCCTTGAATATTCTAAGTCGATAAGTATAAAAATGATGATTGACATAGAAGTTGTTGACTGTCACTATCGTTGTTGTGTATGTGTAAGACCACGTTAGAACGAAAATATATATGACTGGATGGATATAAGATATTCCGAAGGATGCCTCACTTTGAACATTCAACCATTAAACTAGGTTCATGTAATAAAAAGTTTTGATATGTGTATTAATTATCTAATAAGATTTATGTTGGTTGTTACTATTGAGTTAGATTTAACGTGTATTTATTTTGCATGCTGCATTTTAATAAAAAGAATTCAAATACATTTTACATTTCTATTTGCTTCTTTATTAGCATTCAATATTTGTTTTCTTTTCTAAATGTGTGAAATTAAAGATTAAACATGTTTTAGATAACCAAATTAAAAGGAAAAAAAAATAATAAATAAATTAAAAAAAAAAAAAAGGCCAGGAGTTCATATAAGTTTTCGAATGTTTCATGGTCTACCGGATCTTTTCAACCTGACAAACAATGAAACATCGGAAGACATAATTCTATTCTCAACACATTTAGCACACATACATTTATTGTATATTAGTCACTAACAACTTTAATCTTCAGCCTATGTGGGATCGAGTATTAGGATAAAAGGTTACAAAACATCTTCATAAAAATAAGGTAAGAAAGAGGCAATGCAAGAGTTCTTAACAGTTGGTGCAAGAAAATTTTTGTTACATGTAACATCAAAGTGAAGTTTAGAAGCAACTTTTATGTACATGAAAAGAAAGAAAGAAATAATGCAATTACAACTTTTTATGCAATTACGACTTTTCCTAAGCGTTTACTTATCTGAAATCTATATAAGTTTTGGGTCATAACTTATTCTTGCACTCATGATTTGAGGTTCTCACAAAACACACCTACATAGCAAGACTTACAACTAGAGAAAACAAATAAGAAATCGTAATCTATATTTTCATACACGATGTTGACTACTTAATTTTGGTCTTTGAATTACCTTCATAGAGAAGATTTAACTGCTTGGATCGGAATTCTTTCTCCTAGGTTAAATTAACCAAATCTAGCCACCTTAAAACAAAGATTAGAAAAAACGAACAACATTCAGAGTTAGAGAAAAAGTAACTAAAATTTTAAACTTTTACGCCATCTTTATTGAGAAAACATATAAGATAGACTACCTTCTTTAACAAATGTACGACTTTGCTTTCACATTGCAGACTATAGCAATGGAGCCAACATGGTTCAAATGGTTACGGGGTGTTTAGACATACGTTTTGAAAGGATCTTTACAATTTACTTAAATAAATAGATTCATAGCACCTAACTGGAAACTTATCTACGGACGGTTTATTCCTTAAACGAGTTGATAATGACTCACTTTATCAGAACATCAAAACTTTATAATCATGAAGTTAGACCAAAATAATCCTGTTTAGAGGAAATATGACATGGGGTTGGCGAAAATTGCTTCAAATTTGACCAACTATTCGCAAATTTTTTTGGTATAAAATCGGTAATGGTATGAATATCTCAGCTTGGTTTGATAATTAGGGTCCGAATTGTCCCTTAATGGACTCTCTTACAGCTAGAGAGATTAATAGAGCAGGCTTTAATTTATCTTCGAAAGTGGCAGATATTAATTCTAATAACAAATGGAAGTGGCCCTTCAACTGGGAATTAAGATACCCTACCATCTTTAATGCTTGTGTTCCAGAGGTGAATCTTAATAATATAGATACGTTGGTTTGGAGAAATCGATTGGGACAGGTTAAGCCATTTAGTGTTGTTGTTGCATGGGATGACATTAGGCCTCGAGGTGATGTTATTGCATGGACATATGTTGTTTGTTTTTCTCATTGTATTCCACGGCATGCGTTCTATTTATGGCTTGCCAAACAAAGGAAATTAAAAACCCAAGACCGACTTAGACAATGGGATGTGAGTCCTTCAACTGACTTAAACCTGTCTAGGTGCTCTCTATGTGAATTGGTTCTAGACTCGCACGAACATTTATTTTTTGAATGTCCTTTTTCCAATCATGTATGGGATTCGGTTAAAGGGAAGGCTGGTATGGCGCATGTGTCCAATTCCTTGGATAATATTGTTAATTGGATTAGTCCATTTGCAAAGACAAGATCAGCCCAAGGTACTATTGCTAAGATTGTTTTTGCGGCGTCTACATATTTTATTTGGCAAGAGAGGAATGCAAGGCTATTCAAGAAGAAGAGAAGAACCCATGTGCAAGTCTGTGAAATTATTTTAGCAACTATTCGTCTTAAGGTTCTTACGTTACGTTTCAAGAGAACAAGTCGTGTTGAGAGGGTTCTAGATGAATGGAATTTACCTACACATTTGATTATGCATAGATCAACGTAGGCTTGTTTTTAGTCTAGTCGATATATTTTTTCAAGCTTTGTTTCTATTTTTTGGCTAGGCTTTAGATCTTATGTTTGTAAGATTGGCATGTCAATCTTATGTTTTTGGTTTGAAGCACAAAGGGTGCGTTGCTTGTAATAGTCAATATGGTGCCTTGCCGTATTGCCTGAACATTATTGATTTTTAATATACTTTACCAAAGTAAAAACCCTTTACAAAAAAAAAAAAAAAAAAAAAAAAAAAAAAAGGTACATGTTCTGCAACCATTTTCATAATTCTCGTTTTTGGAAGGTAAATTCTCGATTAAGATAGATCACCTTTGTGTTACCCTTCACACCCACCATATGTAAGTGTTCACGATCATCCATCTCCTTTCCTCTTAACACCAACTTTTGCTCTTTAGGTTTTAAACCATTTTCTTTTACGGTCACGATTTTCAAATCGGCTTCATTGATAAAAAGATTTTTGATACTGGTGATAGTAAAACATAATGAAGAGAAGCATACTAGTGTAGATGTGGAAAAATGGTGGGTCTGACAAGTCGGGTAAGGTATGAAAACAAGTTCGTTTTGAATGGGTCAGTTTTGGTACAGGTCAAAGTAGGCGAGTTTTGTTACGGGTCAATCCAGTACTCTTCTTCTCGGTACCAATCCACTTTCAGCACACGCCAGTCAAGTGTAGACGTCAATTGTTGGCTACCCTAATTGACTTTGACCGAAGCAACCCAAACTAGAATTTCGCATGGATAAGTAATACGTGTCAATCGAGTACTCTTATTCTCGGTACCAATCGCACTAGGGTCTTAACAGCTTATTTTTCCGACCCGACCCCAACTCAGGGAACAGACCCAAGTAATCTCCGATATAATTATGTAAACTATACCAACACCAAACGATAACTTTTTGGTGTGTGAAAAGGAAGTTTCCAAATACCTCTCAGAAGGCATGACTGATGTGAAATGGCAGCTGGGATAGTTTTTCATCCAAAGAGATAACTGATATTTAGTACTTTCTATGTCGATCTTTCTATGAAGAATTATTGTCTACATGCATAACAAATGAACAAAACATCAATATAACCCGTGCTTGAATCTTTGGAAAGCCCACTTAGTTGCGATTTGAGGAGCATTCCATACCCGGCCTTGTTTTGTTACAATACTGGCATTGAGAAAACGAGTTTCCGTAGAATAAGTAATACAATCTCAAGATGTAAAAAATGGTCAAACGTGTAAAAATAGTTTTTGGAATGTATAGTGCCTGCCCAATCACATCTTCTACTTCAAACTTCCATATTTCAGAGTTTTGGTTGTCACTCTCCTGTATACTTTAATACAAAAATTGTTGTAGTGGCTTAAATTGCATGAATAACAGCAAGTGCTACAACGATTGCTTCCATAATTTATAAGTGTTCATTACTCACTTTTTCTACTCATCAAGTGTTGGAACGATTGAGTTAAATAAAAACTTTAAGTTTGTTATCCAGAACTCTATGAAAGTCCCGTGACACCACGAGACCACCAGACCTGATTCCGTCGCTGCACGAAAATACATGGCACTATATGAAAAGAAAGATATTTTAAAGGGTACCCCTGCTATAAATTTTCGGCTGTGATTAAAGTATGTTAAGATCTAAAACGGTTTTAACCTTTGCGCATTCTAATTAACGTGTGTGAACTCAAAGATAAAAGTAGTTTCCACCAAAACATATTTCACGGTAAAAAAAGATTTAACAATTTAAAAAATTGTTAAGAGTTCACATGAGTTTTCAGGCGTTCAACAAACAACGACTTAAGTTTTTCTAAATCGCCGGATGGTGAGCACCCTGATTCCAGACGCATAACACTTACATACTTTTTGGTATATTAGTCACAAACAATTTCTTTCTCCAACCTATGTGGGATAAAATGAAAGAATAGAAGGTTAGAAAAAGCCTTCAAAAACAAAAAATGGTAAACTATTACAATATAAAAAAGATTGTATGTTCATGAAAAGAAAGAGATAATGGAAGAGTTGGTGAAAGAAAGATACTTATTTACTTAAACCACAAATTGAAGTTTATAATAAGCAACTAGTTTATGTGTTTAGAGCACGAAGCATGAAGGTAACAACACAAAGCTACATGTTTATAATAAGTAACTAATAGGTTGTTAAGTCTTATTGGTCTAAAGCATTATGTGTTCGGTTAAGCCATATTAGCATGGGTTCTTTATGATTGACCCTCATCAACTACGTTTGATTCTTCATTTTACTGCATCTAGATTATACGCTCTCTTATTCACCCGGGGTGATTGAATTGGTAAAAGAGCTCGGTGAGCACTCAATATCATCACCAAAGTACGATAGGTACAAATTCAAATCATGTTTGGAGCAAACAAACCTAAAGCGGTCACACCAACTTTCTAAAAGAGAGAGTTTTACGTGATTTAAGTCCGTGTGACGACATTGTTTGAAACCCATGGATTAGCCAACTAAAACTAACCAAAAGTAATAAATGAATGAAACATCTAATCGAGCCGGCCTCGGGTTGTACATATCTTGTTGCCTATTTTCTCTTTGCTTACATGCTTTTTATTTGACAGATAAATGAAAAAAGGATTCAAACTACCAACTCGACCAAAAACTCTATTTGAGCGAACTGATTGCTGACTCTTGAGTTAGATCATACGTGTATATATTTTGCATGTTGCATTTTAATACGACACGTTTTTACATATCTGTCTATACGGTCACCACCAAAACACGTTTTATAGTACAAAATTAAAAGAAAAAATTTGAGATTTTTTATTCGTTTTCGAATATTTCTAGACGTGTCTGATTCTTTTGATCCGACTGATCAAGATCTTTTAATAGTACCAAATTAAAAGAAAGACCAAAACATGTTTCAGAGAACAAAATTAAAAGAAAAAAGTTGATAGTTTTATTAGTTTTCTAATATTCCTAGACGAGTCGGATTTTTACAATCCCACTCATCCAGACCTATTCAAAAGCATAATATTACTCTCAACACATTCAACATGCATACACTTATGGTATATAAGTAACCAACAATTTCTATCTTCAGCCTATGTGGGATAGAGTTTCAAAATAAAAGATTGAAAGATGTATGAACTTAAATAAATACATATTGTAATCAACTATTTGTAGCGACGTAAAACAATGTGGTAACATTACAAGTAACCATTTTAGTTTAAACCTAGCTCTAACATTTCCACAAAGTCAAAATAGTAAGTGATATTTCATTTATGAAAAGTCTCACAAACAGTAACCATGTGTGATGGTTTCCAGATTTTCTGTTTTCTATTTTACTTCACTTCCATTTTCTATTTTTCCCATATATATACGTGCACATAAAGTGATGGTTTCTAGATTAAAAGATGTTTTAAAATATCATTTCATTTGCTATTTATAATGATCAGAACAAATTGAATAATTTTTTTTGTTTCTCCGCTCTTCTTAATTGATTTCTAAAAACACTTTTTCCTCTTAAGCTATCCGATAGACCAAATTTGCATTCATGTTTGCAAAGTGTAGCAATGGAGTTAGCATGATTCAATTGGTTGGGGGTGTTTGGACATGCGTTTGGAAAGGATCTTCTTAATTTTCTTAAATAAATACGCAACCACTAAGTGGAAACTTATCTAAACAGATTGTTTAGTCCTTAAACGAGTTGATAATGACTCACTTTATCGGAACATGTTCTGCAAACTATTTGTTCTCGTCAATGGTTTCCATTAGTTCAGCGTTTTCTCAATCCTTGTTTTAGTAGGTAAATTGTCGATTAAGATCACCTTTGCATTACTCTTTACACCCACCATATGAAAGTGCTTATGACCATCCATCTCCCCAATCTTAACACCAACTTTTGCCTCGGGTTAAAAACCAGTGTCTTTTGCAGTCACACGTTTCAAATCAGTTTTGATGATAAAAAAAGATTTTTGGTACTAATGTTGGTAAAACATTATGGAAAGAAGCATACTAGTGTAGATGTGGCGAAATTGTGAGTCATATAAGTTCGGTAAGGGATGAAAATGAGTTTGTTTTGAATGGGTCAATTTTAGCTACGGGTCAAAGCAGGCTAGTTTTGGTATGGGTCAATCCAGTATTCCCATTCTCGATATTGATGCAGGTTTTACTGACCAGGTCTTAATATTTATAGTGTCTCGCTATACCTATGGTCTACCCTAATGCACTAACGGGCAGTGTACCCGGTCGTGTGTAGTGTAGTAAATGGTAAAGCCGAGGTCGTCCCAAGAGCTATGTGTTTCAGATAATTACTAAGTCTAATTGTCACAGAATATTAATGGTTTGATAGGGTTTTAATTAATTAAACAACTAATGCAGAAAATGAAATAAAAGCAAATAAATGTGTAAAGGGAAATCAATAGAGGAATAGTGGTGCTAACCTAGTTAATCCTCCTAGCTAGTTATGTCTACGTCTACCTACTTTCAATTACTTCAGGTGGGGTCAAATTTGAGAGGACAACATTTGGTCAATTCGCCCTAACCTATCAGCAAAGATGCCACCACAGGAGAAATCAGGCGCATCGTCATAAGTCCTGTTGTTCCTGGTCCCCTAAGCCGAGTCATTAAGTACCGCTACATGCTAGATTCTAAATAGTGAGTGCCTGGCCGTTAGGAACTTATACACTACACCCCCCAATTCTTAAGTTCATCCAAACGATAGGTGATCAGTTGGTCAAATCGCACAAGTAGAAAGGGTCGTCAGTTGGTCATATCTTACCCTTCCCGTCTCAGTCCGCTCACCTAGGGTCAGTTGGTCATATCTCCTAGGCAATTGGCCTCTATGGCCATTCAAAACTACCAAACCAAGGGTGACTACCAAAAAACTATGCATGCATACACTTAGAAATAATTGTACGGAAGTAAAGATAAACGCTAACAAAACAATTAAGGAATCATAACTAGGCTAGCACCAATGGGTGCTTAGCCGCTCATATTAATCATGCAAATCAATTCAATATTCAAAGGTACGAAATACATGAATTGAAAGTAAAAGAAATAATAAACGCTAAAGCTTGTCGTAATGGTGTGACTTCTCCCTTGGAAACAGCTCCGTATGCTTCCCTAGACCTGCCTTGAGCTTTTTCTCACGTTCTCAGAGTGTTGTGTGTGGAATGGGATGCTTTGAAATGCTGGAATTCGTGGGGTATTTATAGGCCAGGTCTGGGTTAGGCGTAACCAATAGAGGAGTTACGCCGTAACCTTCTATTTCTTCGTAAAAGTACTAGATCTGCTAGTTACGGCGTAACCTTATAAGTGGTTATGCCGTAGTCTTCAATAAACTCGGTTACGTCGTAAGTGATGCAGTAGTTACGGCGTAAGTATCAGCGGCGTAGAACCTCTTTTGACCTAATGGAGTTACGTCGTAACCGTTGGGAAGAGTTACGCCGTAACCTCTTGATAAGTTGGACTTCTGGGTCACGCAATAGTTACGGCGTAATGTGAGAGACGAGTTACACCGTAACTTCTTCAGAATAAGCATACTGTGATAAATCTTTAGTAATGTTTCCATTTCCGCGTCTCTTTAGTTCCAATGCTCGCAATTTATCTGAAAGTGGAAAACAAGCGTAAATCCATATAAATGATATAAATAACGAACATTATCGGGGGAAATTGACACTTAATATTCAGGACTATTTGATGTTATCAAATATCCCCCCACTTGAACTCTACTTGCCCTCAAGTAGACCTTATAAGATAGATTCCTAAAAAGATATCTCCCAAAGCCTGGAAAATATGAGTTTACAAATCCCTTATGCTAGAATAAAACAAAGCCGAACACCTCACGAAAGGGGCACAAACACTCAAATCTCTCAACTATTCTAAGTGTCAATTTCGGGGTGATCACTCAATCGCACAGTCATAGCATGTATTATATCATAAGCTTGGCGGTTACACAAATCTCGACCACTAGAGTTAAGGGCTAAACAATTCTCGAAGGCAATATGGGTAGAACACGACAAAGGTTAAGGGGTGACTCGTCATTACTAACATGTCATGGCGAAGTGGACAAAATCAATGATACATGACCAAATCCATGGCCAAGACACCAAAGATTGCTCGCTGCATCACCTAGACACGCTTCAAGACTAAAGGGTAGGATAAGACATGGGATATATAATTGGTGTAAAATGAAAAACAAGCAGATAGTCTAAATCTATAACTAAGTCATCACCACTTACCGTCCGCCCAAAGTTCAAGCTTAGAAGTCTAGAGACCGGATCATGAAATGCAAGGTAGATGTGTCATTAGAGGACGTCGTGATGGGCACACTACCTCTTCTTCTTCAGTTGGTATAACTCCAACTCCAATATTCTAATGTGACCGAGGTGGCCTCCTCGATACTAAACAATAAAGCTCACACTATATTGCTTATAACATCGCACTTTACATACATCAATCAACTTTTTTTTTTTTTTTTTTGAACATAACATAATAACATAACATCCCCCCACTTGAGATGAACAATAGGAATTCGGGGGGTCATCAATGATCTTCATAATTGTTGTCGATGAAAGCGTGATTTCCAAACCTTTCCACTCGAACCTTGAACTTAGGCAAATGATGACTTCCCAATTACAAATAAAGACTATAGGGTAGGCTAAGGTGTAAGGGTGTAACGAAACAATATACTGGGTTGACGAAATGAAATGAATGGCTCAGAAGGGTGTATCTAGGGGTATCTTGCACTAAAGGGGAGTGCAACAAAAGGGTTTCACATGGGGGTCGAAAAGTCGAGGTGACTAATCGATAGACTCACAATGGTAGGCTGTTTGGGTGATAATCCTAAAATACTGCCTTCTAAAACTGAAAAGTCCAAATATATCGAGCTAGCTCAACATACCTCGTCTATGGTCTCGAAATGATGCAAAGGCCAAGTTCTAAAGTTTACAAGCTACTGGCACATTCATAATTTGGTGGATTTGGGGTAAAATATTGGAAACGGATAAGGCTAATCTCACCATGTAATATCAAGGGTTGTATGTGCTCGGCTAAGGTCTAATCTAGTTAGGTTCGGAAAAACATGTCAAAATTTTAAAAATGGCATAATATTTCAAAATAAACTAGAAAAATGAGGGCGAAATAAAGTTCAAGAGATAATTATACTCCCGTCCCCCCACTTGAGTTGTACAAAGTCCCTTTTGTACTAGGCATTAAAATAAAGGTGAAGAGAAAGGTAGAATTAGAGCGAGAACTTCCCTGAAATTTGCTCAAAAAAGAAGAAGGCCCACGAGAAAGGATCGTGCCTTCGTTTAAGCGTCATGAACAAACTTCAATCCCTGAAATCACAATACTGACAAGCATAATTCTAAAAAGAAAAAAAATAAAATGAAAAATAAACCTAACTCACTTTCGTAGGAATCAAGGTTGCATTTAGCGAATGCAACAAGCCTTTTGAACCACTTAGTGTCCCAAGTGGACGAGTGAAGTCTCATGAGGGTTTATAGGGAACACACCCACAAAGTTCATTTAAAAACTAATACAAGGTTACTGTGTTTTAAAATGAAAGAATTAAAGCAGAGGAGAGTTACGTTGTAACTCCTATGAGAGAGTTACGCCATAACTGGCAAAACCTGGTATGAGTTGTGAAGCGAATAGTTACGGCGTAACCACTGAGATGGTATTACGCCGTATTTGGTAATGCGTCAAGAATTCTGCTGCTAAAATGTTGGTTACGGCGTAATCACAAAGATGAGTTACGCCGTAACTCTGTTCAGATCAGCAAGTGCAGCAGTAATTACTTCCTTTCTCCTGCAAAAATGGTTAGAAAACACAAAACCCAATAAAAATGAAATAAAAACAGAAGAAAGGGATAATTCGGGTTGTCTCCCGAAAGAGCACTTTTCTTTATTTACGAGTTTTTAAGTTAGACTCAGAGCCGCGGGGCTACCAGTGCTTGTCCGTCATGTCGTGGACTGGGCAATCTCCATGTTGAAGCCAGCTGATCAAATTCTCATCCCGTTTGTATCCATTCCCAAGTTCTAAACACCCTAAGTAAAATATTTTGATCTTTTGGTAGGGGTGATCAAAACCTTTGGCCTTATCTTCTTCACTAATACCAAGCAGCGGTCTAGCATAACTTAACTGTTTTTTTGTCCAATTTTTAAAGTTTTTCACAGTCCTTGGCATTTTGAAAACAGCTTTATTATCGCCAATCTTTAACCAAACCAGTCCTTTCTTCTCGTTTTTATCAAGCCCAAATATTTATTTAAAGGGTTTTCCGAAAATCACCCCAGTCAGCCCATCTGCCACGAATTCGCTAACATCATCCAAAACTACAAAGTCGACTAGAAACGAGTGTGTTCCAACAAAAACTCGTATTTTTTTGCTATCCCGAGGAAGTTATTTCTTTTGTAATCAAGCTCCTTTTCCATAACCTGGTTGTCGCATTCCTTAGAGATAATGTTAACTGGGGAATCTATGTCGATAAATGGGTGAAAGTCAATGAACCTAATTTTGCATGAGATTTTCAGATAGTGAGGATTCCTATGATGAATTCGTTCCCCCATCTCATAAAACTGCGGTTGGTCCAATTGCAAGAATGTTTTTTCAGAGTTATCTTGCCAATGGGTCATCTCGACATCACTAGAGAGGTCTCCAGCACTTAACCCTAAGTTATCCTCTTCCTCAAAATTCACGAAAACATCAAAATCCTTCCTCGAGTCAACTTTTCCAGGATCCGGGGGGTCGCTAAGAAACTTTTCAAGGGCTTCACCAAAATTCCCCACTGGGTCAATTGCACACACTTCTTCGGGGTAGACAAATGTTCATTAGGTCCGAATGTGGCGATCTCACCATTAGCTTCCAGAGTTAATTTTCCGGTAAAGACATCCACTTTAGTGTGAGCAGTAGCAAGCATGGGTCTTCCTAAAATGACAGGTATCTTGTTGTCTTCCGGGATATCAAGAATCACAAAATCTACTGGGAAAAGGAATCTCTTAATCTTCACTAATACATTTTCAACAATTCCTAATGGCGATTGCATGGATCGATCGGCCATTTCAATTTTCATCTTGGCCGGTTTTAAGCTGCCAATTCCCATACGCAAAAACATCGAACGAGGCATTATGCTAATACTAGCTCCAAGATCTGCCAGGGCGTTACACATGTTTAGGCTCCCGATGTAGCAAGGGAGAGTAAAACATCCTGGATCTTTTTCCTTTTGTGGTAGCTCGTTCCTCAAAACCGCTGAGCATATTTCGTTGAGGTGAATAGTCTCATCATAACTTAATTCCTGCGTAGTATCATGACGATTAGTATTATCAGAATCATTAGTAGGAGGGTTTACCAGCAAAGTTTGGTCCAAAAGTGATTGTTTCTCCATGCTGATCCGTCGCTTAACCTTTTCTGAAAAGGTTAAAGGTTCTACGAGGATAGTTTCAATAGTGTGGACAACTTCTTCCTCCCGAGCTTCTAGCTAATCATAGATGGCTTCTGAGCATGAACTAACACTTTTCTCTAATCTTTTTATCCTATCATCGTGAATTTTAATAGAAGAGACTTTATTATCCACGAATGCTTTCATCATCTTTTCTATCCTATCGTAGCGCTCTCTTGATTCTCTGATGTGGTCAAGAATCTTTTTCTCAAGATTTTTCCCGGTATTGGTCTCAAACACACTTTTAACTTTCTCAACCCTACATGCTTCAGCTTCTCTTTCCAACCTTCGTTTTTCGAAAATTTCCTCGTAATTGTATCCTTGCTTCGTTATTGTCTTCATTACCTTATGATCGAAGTTATCTCTCGGTCCGCATCCTGTATCCATGTGCCACTTGTAGCAATGTTCAGAAATCCGCTGAATACATTCCAAGGCCTGATCAAGAGTCATGCTAGGAATAGGTCTTGGTGAATCAAGGAGTTCTCGTGTTTGCGCATTAATCCCCCGATAGAAGACGTATACGATCTGATGTTTGTTTAAATCATGAGTAGGGCATCGATAGAGAAGCTCATTAAATCTTTCCCATGCTTGGTACAGCGTTTCTTCTCCAATCTGCACGAATTGGTAGATTTGCCCGAGAAGCCTAGCCATTTTTTAAGGAGGGCAAAATTGCTGGACGAACTCCTTTCTTAGTTTTCCCTATGCTTCTTTACTTTCACTAGGAAGTTTGTTATACCATCTTCTTGCTGTTCCAGTGAGAGTCATAGGAAAAATCCTTGCAGTGACTGAATAACTTTGAGTACCCCTGACATTGAAAAGAGAAGATAAGTGGAGAACTTCATCTACGTAATCCTGAACGTCCTCATCTTCGTCTCCAGTAAACTTAAGCTCATGTAACTCTCGAATAATATGATCTGGGATGGAGTATTTTTCGGTAGGAGAATCCTTAGTGAAGCTTCGTTGGCAGTTATCGTTAGGTCGGTCCAAATACTGCTCCATGGTTAGGTCATTGATATTATTTTCATTGATGACCTCTGGTTCTGTGTCCGACTGGTCCAATTCGTAAAATGAGAAGATGTTGTGAATAGGAACCGGAGAATAGATCCTCTTTTTCCGAAATTGCTTCTCCGGGTCAACAAATGGGGTAGCCAGAAAAGGCCTAGAGCTGCGAGTCTTGTATCCTGACATTATCAAAAAGAAAATTAAAAACAGACTTAATATGAAATCCTAAAATAGCTCCCCGGCAACGGCGCCAAAAACTTGATGCAGGTTTTACTGACCAAGTCTTAATATTTATAGTGTCTCGCTATACCTATGGTCTACCCTAATGCACTAACGGGCAGTGTACCCGGTCGTGTGTAGTGTAGTAAATGGTAAAGCCAAGGTCGTCCCAAGAGCTATGTGTGTCAGATAATTACTAAGTCTAATTGTCACGGAATATTAATGATTTGATAGGGTTTTAATTAATTAAACTACTAATGCAGAAAATGAAATAAAAGCAAATAAATGTGTAAAGGGAAATCAATAGAGGAATAGTGGTGCTAACATAGTTAATCCTCCTAGCTAGTTATGTCTACGTCTACCTACTTCCAATTACTTCAGGTGGGGTAAAATTCGAGAGGACAACATTTGGTCAATTCGCCCTAACCTATCAGCAAAGATGCCACCACAGGAGAAATCAGGCGAACCGTCATAAGTCCTGTTGTTCCTGGTCCCCTAAGCCGAGTCATTAAGTACCGCTACATGCTAGATTCTAAATAGTGAGTGCCCGGCCGTTAGGAACTTAGACACTACACCCCCCCCCCCCAATTCTTAAGTTCATTCAAACGATAGCTGATCAGTTGGTCAAATCGCACAAGTAGAAAGGGACGTCAGTTGGTCATATCTTACCCTTCCCGTCTCAGTCCGCTCACCTAGGGTCAGTTGGTCATATCTCGTAGGCAATTTGCCTCTATTTCCATTCAAAACTACCGAACCAAGGGTGACTACCAAAGAACTATGCATGCATACACTTAGAATAATTGTACGGAAGTAAAGGTAAACACAAACAAAACAATTAAGGAATCATAACTAGGCTAGCACCAAAGGGTGCTTAGCCGCTCATATTAATCATGCAAATCAATTCAATATTCAAAAATACGAAATACATGAATTGAAAGTAAAAGAAATAATAAACTCTAAAGCTTATCGTAATTGTGTGACTTCTCCCTTGGAAACAGCTCGGTATGCTTCCCTAGACCTGCCTTGAGCTTTTTCCCACATTCTCAGAGTGTTGTGTGTGGAATGGGATGCTTTGAAATGCTGGAATTCGTGGGGTATTTATAGGCCAGGTCTGGGTTACGGCGTAACCAATAGAGGAGTTACGCCGTAACCTTCTATTTCTTCGTAAAAGTACTAGATCAGCTAGTTACGGCGTAACCTTATAAGTGGTTACACCGTAGTCTTCAATAAACTCGGTTACGTCGTAAGTGATGCAGTAGTTACGGCGTAAGTATCAACGGCTTGGAACCTCTTTTGACCTAATGGAGTTACGTCGTAACCTTTAGGAAGAGTTAAGCCGTAACCTCTTGATAAGTTGGACTTCTGGGTCACGCAATAGTTACGGCGTAATGTGAGAGACGAGTTACGCCGTAACTTCTTCAGGATAAGCATACTGTGATAAATCTTTAGTAATGTTTCCATTTCCGCGTCTCTTTAGCTCCAATGCTCGCAATTTACCTGAAAGTGGAAAACAATAGAAAACAAGCGTAAATCCATATAAATGATATAAATATCGAACATTAGCGGGGGAAATTGACACTTAATATTCAGGACTATTTGCTGTTATCAGATATCAATCCACATTCTGCACACGCCTAGTTAAATATGGGCAACAGTTGTTGGCTACCCTAACGGACAATGACCCAACCAACCCGACACGGGTGTAGCAGAACCGAACTAGAATTTCACATGGATAAGTAATACGACAATTTTATTTGTTTAATCATTTGATCAAATACAGCTAGCAGCTAGGGTCTTATGAGCTTATTTTTCAGACCCACAACCAACACAGGGATAGACCCAAGTCATCGGCAATATAATTATGTAAAGTATACCAACACCTAACTATAAATTTTTGGCGTGTGGAAAGGACCTTTACAAATACGTACTCTCAGAGGACATCACTCGTGTGAAAGATGGCGGTCCATAGATTAGATACTTGCACTACTGGGGTCCAGGATCTTTAATCCATATTTCTACCATCTTGGATAAGAATAGAGAGAAATGAACTTGAGTACTTTCTATGCATATCTTGCTCGAAAGAATTAGTGTCTACAATTCTACATGCATAACATTCATGGTTATCCTCTTTGCATTCTAATTAACCTGTGTGAAAATATAGATAAAAATAGTTTCCACCAAAACATGTTTTATGGTAAAAAGATTTAAAAAAAATGTTAAGAGTAAACTCGACGAACTAAGAGAGACTAAAAACATTATAGGTTATTCAAGACACATGACACTTGCATACATTATGGTATATTAGTCGCAAACAATTTCTTTCTCCAACGTATGTGGGACAGATAAACCTAATGTCACCAACAACTACTTACGATGACACCTTATATATAAAGAAAGTTCATAATATGGATTATATTATAATGTACCTTCCTGAAAGCTGTCTCCCAATATCCTATAATTCTAAACACATGAAATAAACAATTTCAAACATATACGATCAAGTTTATAATGACTAATAGGCCAGCTTTAATGTCATTGTCAAAGTATCTTAAACACATGAAATAAACAATTTCAAACTTGTTATTAGTGATCATTTCCCATTCCAGAAAAGATATGCTACGATTTCCAATTCAAGGACGACAAAGGGAATCAGAAACTATATTTATAAACAAATGAGTGCAGTAACGAACCATAACTAGTTTCGTCGTCTTTACTACTAGAAGAATATTGATAAAATCCAATACCATTCATTTGAAAGTCCATCCTAATTGTAATTTAAACGTAATACAACTCAATTGTAATCGAAACAGATTCAGAACTTTAAAAAAAATATCCATAAGTACATTACATCTTTTACCTAACCAATACGACAACTTAACGACTAAAAATTTGCAACAAAATCTACGTCAATAGAGCAAAGTACATGTTCGAGACAAGTACTCAAGCTAATTGACAACTATCATGTTTTAGAGATACCATTTGCTCCATAATTCACAGCTACCTAAAATATTACACATATAGCCAGTGGCGGACCCAGGAATTTACAAGGCGGGGGGGGGGGGGGGGGGGGGGGGGGGGGGCAAAAAATTTTTTTTTTGATAAAATTCGTGATGCACTTTAATATTTTTTGATAAAAAAAATTTTACACTAAAGCTGATAATATTTTAGATTAAGATAGAGATTTAAGGTTTTTTACATTGTTTGATCTTAAGGTGGAGGGCAATTTGATTTTGTAATGGGGTACACTTTAATAAAATAGTCCTAAAAAAAAAAATTTACGCTAAAAATTGATAATTTTTGGCGAACCATGAAGAGCACCGCCCCCCCCCCCCCCCCCCCCTCCTCAAGTGATATGTAGTTCCGCCCTTGCATATAGCCAGGTCTTTCTCCGGATATAGTCGGGTCTAACCGGATATTTCTGGGTCTAGCCGGGTCTTTGCCGGAATAGCTGGTTTTAGCAGGGTCTTGGCCGGATCTAATCGGATATAGCCGGTTCTTGGCCGGATATAGCCGGTTCTTGGTCGGATATAGCCGGGTTTTGGCTGGTTATTGCCCGTTTTAACCGGGTCGTGTCCGGAATAGCCGGGTCTTTGCCGGTTATAGCCGGGTCTAGCCGGGTTTTGGCCGGTTCTAACCGGGTCTTGGCCGGTTATACCCGGGTCTAACCGGATATAGCCGGGTCTAGGCCGCGTTTCGTTCGTATTGTGGTGGTGAGATAACATAAGTCATATGTTTTTATTGCTCTAATATGAATTGTTAATCAAGTTTAAATTTGAGATTCGACTAAATGAAGAAGTATGTGCTCATGTGTTTGGGTAAAGTATTAGTATTATGATACCTGTTTTGGCCATAAGGTTAAAATCTAAAAATTTTAAAATAATACTTATTTTAACATCTTATATTAAGTGGCTTTGGTAAAGTAGTCATTTGTTTCTATTGGCTTCTAAAATATGTGTTCCTTTCAAACTTGTTTGAAGTCAAACACTAAAATGATTTCCCAAAACATGTTTTTGAGTAACAAAATAACATAAAAAAGTTAAGAGTTCATATGAGTTTTGAATGATACAGAACTTCTGGGATTTCTTCAACCTCATAAGTGGTATATCACGAGAAGACATAATACTAGTCTTAATACATTTAACACACATACACTTATATTATATTAGTAACCAACAACTTCTATCTTCAGCCTATGTGTGATAGAATGTTAGGAAAAAAAGTTAGAAAAGGTCTAAATAATATTAAGAAAGAGATATTAACAATTGGTGAAAGAAAGATGCGCTACCTCGAACACCAAATTGAAGTTTATAAGCAACTAGTTTATGTGTTTGGAGCACGAATCATGAAGGGAATTGTTTCGATAACATGAAATTATAAGTTGTTATTGCTCTAAATATGAAAGATTGCAAATGTTTAAGCGTTGTTGTAAGAACCTTTGATTTCTTACAAGAGAAAAAGGGTAAATGTTTACTTATCATAATAGAAAGTGATCAACTTATCTTTGCTATATGTGATGACGTAACATATTGCGGTAAAATTCTAAGTAACCATTGGTATTAAATCGAGCTATGTTTCCATAGATGCAAAATAGAGAGCGGCGTTTTCATTTATGAAAAAGTATGAGACATCATGTATGAGATTACATAAATTGTCAATTTACATCACTTTCATTTGCTATTTAATTTGATTGTTACTCACGCTCTTTTTCTCAAGTAGTCATTCTTAACTGACTTCAAAAAAGTTTATACTTCTTAAGCTATAGGAAACTAAAAATTAAAATGGTTTCTACCAAAACATATTTTATAAACAAAAAAATAGTAGAAGTCTTCATATCATATAAAATTTTGTATGTACATGGAAAGAAAGAGACATAATGCAGGAGTTATCAACAGTCGGTGAAAGAACAATTTGCTACATGGAACTCCAAATTGAAATTTAGGAGCAACTAATTTTGTGTTTTTGGAGCACAAATTATGAATGGAACATCTTGAATAACATAGAAGTATATGTTGTTAGTGCTCTAAAAGCGAATGATTGCAAGTGTTAAAGCATTGAACTAAGACATCCTGTGATTTTTCCGAAGAACACAAGGGGTTAGCTAGTGCTTATCTAAAATCACTCGCGAATAAATATAAAATATTGTTGAATAAATTACGTTTTTTGGTCATGGAGGTTAAAAGTATTTTTGCATTATGATACATTTAATGGCCACGGGTTGTTTAGCAAACTCATTATGACTATCACTACACATTTCTAAATGCTCGATGTGTTTATATTCTGAATGTAAATATTTCGTTAGCTAGTAGCTAAGCTAAGTTTTCAACAAACATGCTTATCAGATGCGTGCTTAATATGTTGTTGTTGCTCTAAAAAGAAGAATTGTTATTCAAGCAGGAAAAAATTACACGTTTGGTCCCTATGGTTTGCCCAATATAACAAATTTATTCCCTAAGTCACTTTTATTACACCAGCAATATCTAATTTTGAAACTATGCACGCTTTTGGTCCCTAAAATAGACGGACGTTTATTTGGCTCGTTATCTCATTAAAATACAAGGGTAAACATGTCTTTTCTACTTATCTTTTATAATAAAAGACACCCACCAAACAAACCAAACGGATCCTAACAGTTCTTGGTTCTCCACGGATCCACCACGACAACAGTTCTTGGTTCTCCACAGTTCTTGGTTATCTCATTAAATCACAACGGATCCACCACGACAACAACACCGGTCTCTTGGTCCCAGTCCTCTCCAACAACAATAACAACAACAATAATCAATCTCAAAACAACCAAAACCCGGACCCTTGGTCACGGTTGGTTACCAACAACGCCAACATCATCCATCCAAATCCACGAATCCGAATCAAACATCACATAACATAAACAATAATAACAATACTCTGCACGACACAATACAAACACGATATCAACTAATTTATTTTCATTTTTATTTATTCAAAGCATGTATTCTTTGCATTTTTTCCGCTTAACCCGAACCAAACAAATCGAACGTGACTCGGAGGTCACCAAACGATTGTGAAACTCGTTTTTCTCACCTTCTTTCTTCCTGATCTAGGTGTGAAATGACGAAACATTAAAAGTGGTGGCGCGTTTGGGTTGCTTGGGTGGCGGTGATGGTGTGTTAGAGCGCTTGCAGTAGGTATAAATAGAGAGGGGAGTCAAGCGAACATTTTGGTGGTGGAGGTGGTGGTGCACGCGCGGCGGTGGTGCGGTGACCGGAGGTGGCAGGCAACGAAGGTGGTTGTGATTTTGAAGATGAAATAAATGGGATTAATGAGATAAATGGGAGGAGAAGTCAACGAAGGCGGTTGTGAAAATGATTAATTAGCAGAATTCCTTTTATTATAAAAGATAAGTTGAAAAGACAAGTATACCCTTGTGATTTAATGAGATAACGGGACAAATAAATGTCCATCAATTTTAGGGACTAAAAGCGTGCATAGTTTCAAAATTAGATACTGCTAGTGTAATAAAAGTGACTTAGGGACTAAAGTTGTTATTTTGGGCAAACCATAGGGACCAAACGTGTAATTTTTTCTTCAAGCAAAAATGGATATTTGTCTTCAACTCCACTTTCATAGGACATACAATGGCTTAAATAGTGTGAACGACCTACTACAATATCATCATAAGACAATCTTTTCATTTATTTTTTATTGCTTTCCTGGTTAAAATCTGCTCATTACTTCTTTTCTAGTCATCAAGTGTGGCTCCTTTAAAGATTATAGCTCGCAAGATACACAATATTTGTAGGAGGTCGTGGCTAGGGCTTTTAAAATCCTAGCCGAATTGCATAAATTTGTTGTTTAAGACTTTAACTCTTTTAGTGACACGTAGCTCGATTAGTTGGTTCCAAATTATAAATAAGGTTTGCAAAATCCTTTTTCTTTTAGACATTGTCATAATTGCTGTACTTTAGACTCGCACGTCGTTGTGAAAAAGATTTGGGAAGATAGAGAATCGTTTAAAATATAGTATGGACGTATGGGTTTTGAAATCCTCGAATATTCAAAGTCGATAAGTATCTAAACATGATGATTGAAATAGTAGGATTTGATTGTCAGTATCATTGTTGTATTTGTGTAAGATCACATTAGAACAAAAATATATACGGCACCATCTAGATGAAAATAAGATACACCAACTCGTTATGAACTTTCAACTGTGATTAAATATGCTCATTGCATATATGGTTATGATAAGTGTATGAATTATCAAATGAGATATATGTTGGTCGTTGATTATTGAGTTAGATCGTATGTTTATTTACTTGCACGTTGCATTCAAATCAAAAGACTTGGAGATACAATTTTACAATTATGTTGTTTCTTTATTAGCTTTCAAAATTTGTTTTCTCTTCAGACATGGGTTTAATTAAAGATTTAAGATCATTTGAGGACAAAAGATTATTTACATATCAAGGGATCAATCTCCACCATTCATTTTTATTTGATCTAATGGATGAGATTAATTCAAACAATTTAAAAAACCCACTTTCATCATCTTTTTTCAAATATTTATAACTTTTAAACCGTTAATCGTTAAGCGAAAAAAAAATATCATTGCGACGAGTATTTAATTATCTTTCTATAGATAGGCACTTTGATATACTTTCGACAAAAAAAATTTTCGTATTTTTTACATTTTTTTTTAAGTTTGTCGTTTTTTTACGTTACTGAAATTTACATAAAAATGTCATATATGATATAACACTATTAGTGTTATATCGTATATGATATTAGTGTTATATCATATATGATATGTATATCATATGTGATTTATCATTTATGAGATAACAATAGTATCACATATGATATTACGTATCATATGTGATTTAACACTAATATCACATTTGATATTCAAATTAGTGTTAAATCATATATGATATTTCATGCAAATTCCAGTTTCGAAGAAAAATGAAAAAAAAAGACGAAAAAACGTGAAAAATGATTTTTTTTTCTTTTTTTGAAAGTATATCAAAGTGCCCGTCTATAGAAAGATAATTAAATGCTCGTCGCGATGGTGTAATTATTTTTGCTTAACGGTTAACGGTTTAAGAGATATTTAAAATATAAAAAATAGTTAAAATAATAAAATGCTTTTAATCTCAGCCATTGATTTCTTTTTAAATGAATGGTGGAGAAGAGTCCCTTGATATGTGAGAAAAGTTTGGTATGTAAAATAACTCTCCTCCATGTTTTAGAGTTCCAAATTAAGAGGAAAAAAAGCTAAAAGTTCATATGAGTTTTCAATAGTTGAATGTGATTTTTTAACTTGAAAGATGTTCAACTATACGAAAACATAATACTAGTCTCAACGCATTTATGTGGGATAGAGTGTTAGGTTACAAAATATCTTCATTAAAAAATGGTAAGAAAGATAGAATTCAAGAGTTCGTAACATTTGGTGAAAGAAAGATTTGTTACACGGAACATCAAAATGAATTCAAGTTTAGAAGCAACTAATATTATGTTAGAAAGAATGCTAGAGTTGGCGCATGAACCTGTGATTTTGCATAAGCGTATATTTAAATAGAAATCTATATAAAATTTGGGTCATAACTTATTCTTGCAATCGTAATTCGGGGTTCTTACAAAAGAGACCTACATAGCAAAGCTTACAACTAGAGAAAACAAATAAAAAATCCCAATCTGTCTTTTCATGTTACATACTTTCTTGTGGTACAAAATGATATTCACTAGTAATAGCGCACATGACGTTTGGTTCACAGTTGGTCTAAAACAGCAATGTATGCAGCAAAAATATACTCAATGTTATAGATGACACATCAAACGTTGTAGGATCAAAGGTGACCCCAGTCATTGCGACTCAGCTACGAGGACTAAACACTTTGGGCATCTCAATGGTTCGAGTTGATTATGCATCATGGGGACTTAGGGAATAAATCTTTAATCCTTCTCACACTCACCCAAGAGCCATTGAGATCCTTACAGTTCTTGAAGGGACCCTACAAGTCGGATTTGTCATTTCTAACCCCGATAACCGTTTTATGACTTTATCAGCAAGGTACTCCAAAAGGGTGATGTCTTTGTATCCCCGGCCGGTAGGACTTTTGCATTTCCAGCACAATGTTGGACATGGAAATGCAGTAGTTATTGCTGCATTGAGGAGTCAAATCCAGGTGTGATAACAATTGCAAATACTGTTTTTGGCGCAAATCCACCAATTCCAAGTGATATACAGGATTATATTAAACTCTCAAAATAGTTAGAGATAAGGGGCCAGTTTATAAATATAGTATTAGAGTGCATCACTTCAGCCCAAGCAGGCTTCTAAATAAAGAGAAGTATAGGATAATTTAAAGATTACAATGGTTTTAGCAAAACATGTAGCAGAAATAAGATTGAAAAAAATAAGTAAACAAACAAACAAAAAATATAAATAAATAAAAAATAAAAAAGCATGTTTCCAAGAAAGAAGTATCCGAAAACATAATACTATTCTAGACCATAGTCACATAACTCGTAGCCACGAATTGCAATCCGGTTCGTTCGATTCAAAACATGGTACGAAATCGATCCGGATCGACCGGGATCGCGAATTACATCAGTGAAATCGTTCCAGAAATTAATTGATATCTGAATCGGAATAGAGCGATTCGTGTTCTAGTTATTTCCGATTCGCGTTCCAATTAAAACCGATTCACGTTCTAGTTATATTCGATTATGCTTTTTAAGCTATATGTTGGTAATAACACTAGTTTTCATATTTTTTAAGTTATGTTGCAAAGCCAAAAGGCCGGACTAAGTTTAAAATCTAGTTTTTTTTTTTTTTTTTTTTTTTTTTTTTTTTTTTTTTATTGTCTTTTGGATCTTGATTATATTTTTTTAAGTTGTGTTTTTGATGAAACTTTTATAATATGCTTCTTTAATTGAATTATGAGAATATGATAAGTATTATATTATGAATGTTTGGATTTTAAAGTAATATATTAATTATTGGCTACATGGGTACATCGTACCACATTATTTGGTACACCGTACCGAAACGATCCCAAATGAACCTTACCCCATCTAACCGAATTTTAGGTGCTTAGCGAACTGTAATCCCGTACCAGAGCGATCGCCGTTCCATGTGACTATGTTCTAGACTTCTTTAACCCATACACACTACCATATATTAGTAATCCATAATTTCTTTTTTCAATCTATGTGGGATATGATGAATTGAATAAGTCATTATATAAATAAAATATTTTTAAGCACATATGTTAAAATCTAAAAGTAAGCAGCTAGGCAATCTTTTATTGTATACTGCTTTGATAACATAAGTCATATGTTTTAATTGTTCTGATATGAACTGTAAGCTATTCAAGTTTAAAATTGAGATTCGGCTAAATGAATTACGTGCTCATGTGTTCGGTTAAAGTATGTCTATATTATTAGTTTCCTTTGGTTTCCTTGGTGCCTTAGGTTTATAAACAAATTGTAACTTTGAACCAATTTGAACCCCACAAACAACTTTCCTTGGCGCATTTGTGTTCCTAATAACATCCGAGAGAGGTTTCTTAAGACATTCATTAACAACATGACCAAATACCAAATACCTTACAGTTTGAGCATCTTGGAGGTAACCACTCATACTCGATATGGATAGTATGCATTTAAACTAGTATTGAGTTATATTATATGTGTATATATTTTGGGCATTTTAATCAAAAGAATTAAGATGCACTTTTACATTTCTATTGTTCTTTATTAGCTTTCATCATTTGTTTTCCTTTACAACCTGCGTGAAATTAAAAATAAAACGGTCTCCACCAAAACATGTTTTAGAGTACCATATTAAAGGAAAAAAGTTAAGAGTTAATATGAGTTTCCACAAATCTCACTGTCATTATGAATTAGATTCAACATGACAGTGAAAAGTCGGCAAACATAATATTAGTCTCAACACATCTAGCATACTTACACTTATTGTATATAACTAACCAACAACTTATATCTTCAGCCAATGTGGGATAAAGTGTTAGGATAAAAGGATACAAAATTATTTTAATTTAAAAAAATGGTAAGAAAAATTTGTTACGTGGAACATCAAATTGAAGTTTATTGCCAACTAGTTTATGTGTTTATAGCACGAAACATAAAGGAAACAACTTGGATACAAGAACCCGTGATGTTTTGTTCAAAGAATAAAGGATTAGCGTTTACTTATCTGAATTCGTTGATATAGAAATCTATCTCTGATACTTGTAACGAGTTTAGGTCTTGAATACATTTCCTTGTTATATTGTGATACTTGTTTAGGTTTGTTTAAAACTTGTTGTACATATATAAATTTGCATGTAACTAGGGAATATTCATTTTTCTTGCAAATGCTTGAGATAGTTTTTTGTCTTGTAACAGTCCTTCGAATAATTGGTTTTAATATACATGAAAAATTAAAATTGATTAATTGAGTTACTTGAAAATATATTTAAGAGCAATTTAGTGGTCATTACAGTCATCGTCCCATCAATACTGTCAAGTTAACACCAAATCGGTTTATTCTCTCTTCACATTCATCGTCCCACGAGCTGATGAAGGCCACCATCAGTAAACCACTTACCGTATCACTCTCAAAGCGTACATGAATCGCTGGTTCCATCATCAAAACCTGTTTAGTAAATCAAAACAAGCCACAATATTGCGTAAATGTATCTTTCTTTTAATAATGTGAGTCATGTTACAAATGTATGTGTGTATCTCAAAATCTGATCACATTACCAGAACCGGAATTGAATAATGTGACTCATGCTAAAATCTAAAGTATGTTAATAAAAGTACTCATGTCAAAATCTCTTCTTAAGCAGCTAGACAATCTTTTATATACCTCAAATAATATGTAAGAGTTTTTTTTTGTTTTCATAAGGAGTTGACATGGAAATATTTATAAGCATATGAAAAGAGTACAAGACATAAAAGATGAATAGGCGTGGATATAAAATCATGTATCATTTCAACCCAATTTATTGGGCCTATGTCTAGTAGCCCAAATTTAAATTGCATGGATTATAACCACAATGTCATCGAGAATTCCAGACTAGTTTACTCTAAATTTAAATTACTTGCCTACTTTGACATTGTTAACTAGTTTTCTTCAAGTCATCAAAGTGTAGCTCATCTTAATTAGCTCGAAAGATATGCGAAATCTGTTAGAAGTCGTGGTCCAAAACTTTTAGTGGCGCGTGGCTTAGTTGGTTTCAGATGAGAAATAAGACTCAAAATATTGTTGGTCTTTTAGGAAATCACACAATAGTTTTATTTAAATCCGCCCGTGGTTGTAGAAATACTTAGGAAATATAGATCAATGTTTACGCTCTGTTCTCGAGTTTTCTTTTGTGGGAATAGAAATGACAGATAAAGAAAAGTAAAGAAATGAAGTGGAAAGAAAAGAAAGTGGCATTTATATTTCATGTTCTCGAGTTGAAAGAAAATGAACGGAAATGGAAGGAAAATAAACAAAGTCGTGTTCTCGAGTTGGAAGGAAAAGAAAGAAAAAAAGAAAAAATTATAGTTATGAATTTTTAAACATAGAAATATATCTATAACAAAAGATATATAAAATAATGAAGGTTATATAACTTAGTTTATAACAAATAGTTTATGTGTAAATTTGTTTCCTTCCAAATCCGCCAATATTTGGCCGGAAAATTTGGTAGGAAAAAACCTCTTAATTTTCCTATCAAATCCTTCCTATTTCCTTTCATTTCTATTTGATAAAAACTCTAGAACACACCAATTTTTCTATTTCCTTTCATTTTCTTTCTTTTCCTTCCAAAAACAAACTCGAGAACGCAGCGTTAGAGTAAAAGAAACAAAAACAAAAAGTGAAGAGTTAATACGAATGTATCTCACATATTTTTTAACTTGCAAGATACCAGATGATCTGAAAACTTTATGCTATGCTAGACACATGAGTCTCACTTAGACTACATCATATTAGTTACAAACAATTTCTTTCTTCAACCAATGTGGGATTACATTTTTGGTCATGAAAGTTGAGGTGTATCTATGTTTTCATATTTGTCTCCGCCCTAGATTGTTTCGAAAACTTATTATGCCGATCAGCAAGCATGTCTTGAATGCTCAAAAATTTAGGTTTGCAAGTAGCTAGGCAAAGTTGATGACAAACATGCTTATGTCAAAAGATCTAAAAATAAGCAGCTTGGCAATCCTTTAAGGTTATTATAGTCTAAAGTGTAAATGTTTAATATATAAATCGTTTCCATATGTGTATGAATTATTGCATGAGACACATTTTGGTTCTTGTGTTAGACGATAAGTTTATTTTGCACGTCACTATTAATTGTTCTTTACTAACATCTTACCATAATATTTTAGTATTTTAATAAAAATTAGGATATACCCATTGTCGACACACATATTCTTTGCTTTTGTATCAATAACTTCATCGCAAATGAACAATTGATCGGTCAAATAAATTAGGAGGAATAGATTATGAGTTCGATCTCAACTCCTTACTAAAAGGTCGCTTGAAAGTGTGTTCAATGCATGGAGCTAGGCCTTTGGGGAAGCGTCGGTCATGCCCTAAAAGAGTGTACGACGTCAGGATTTCCCATCTATTTAAATTGAAGAAGGCATATTCTCGCTTTTGCATTTGCCATATAACATTCCCAACGGCAACAGATTGATAATTTCTATTTTCTATGAAGTCTTACATAAATGGATAATTTACTTCACTTCCATTTGCTATTCGTTGCAATAAATTACACCAAAACTATATATCAAGAAACAATTTTACATACATTAATCATTCTCGATAAAAAGAACAAAAAACCAAAAAAAAAAAAAAAAAAAAAAAAAAAAAAAAAGCTAAGATTTTATATTAATTTTGAACCATATGATATCACGCATGCTATGTGTTATTAGCTTGCAAACTTCTCAAGCATGAGGTTGATCATACAGCCCAAAACATAATACTAGTCTAATAACATTTGACTCATGCACACTGTGGTATATTAGTTACCAACAACTTCATTCCGCAACCTATGTGGTATAGGATGTTAGGATACATATATGGTTGCCATATTTCACTGTATTATATATTATGCAAAACTATTTCATGTACATGAAAAGAAAGATATGACTCAAGAGTTAGAGCATGAAACATGAAAATATATTTTAAAAAAACATGTGATTTTCTCTAAGCGTTTACATGTTCAGTCGTTGAAGGAATTACGTTATGTATTACGATACTTGCTCTGGCCCTAACTTATTGTTGCACTCATGATTTGGGGTTCTCACAAAACACAATTGCATAGCAAAACTTACAACTAGAGAAAAAAAATGCTATTCACCAGTAATATCGCACAAGACGTTTGGTTTACAATTGGTCTAGAACTGCAAATTATGCAACATAAATAAACTCAAGCTATAAAATGAATAACTAGTATTTGTAATTTTGATGAGTAATGAACATGAGATGTTGACTACTTAAATTTCCTCCGAAAATATGTACATCACCAGATGAATATAAGATATTACAAAAGTTATACTGGTTATGAACTTTCAACTATTATAAAGATATGGTTGTTGATTGTTGAGTTAGATTGTACGTGCATATCTTTTGCATGTTGCATTTTAATCAAAAGAATTAAGATATAATTTTACAATTATATTGTTTCTTTATTAGCTTTCACAATTCGTTTTCCGGTGAACCTGTGTGAAATACGGAGTATAAGATTGAAATAGTCTCCACCAGAACATGTTTTAGACCAATGTTTTGAAACCCGGGTTTGTGATCGACCCGGCCAAGACACCGGGTCACCGGGTCAACCGGTTCAACCGCCGAGTCAACCCGGTTAGACCTGGTTTTATGCATATGTCCAAACATCCATTTCTAATTGTCCAAACATAATGTCCAAACACTAGTTTTGCAGTGAAAAAAAGCAAAGAACCATTTTTCATGCTCTAAACAACAAATCAAAGGTGGACAAGGATATAAACCTGCATACCTGCATAATTTTCTAAACAACCATAAATGCTACGGGATTACATGTTTCATACTTCAAATGGCATAAATCCTACGAGATTACAAGTTTCATACTTCTAAAGACATGCATCCTACGAGATTTACAAGTTTATTTTTTGAGGTTTTGTACTAAAAAAAATGATAAAAACCAAACCCGGCCGGGTTTCAAAACCCGGGTTGACCCGAGTCACTTAAAACCCGTCGGGTCTAAACGGTTGACCCGTTTTTTAAAACCCGGGTTTTTTTTACCCCTTTTTTGTCCGGAACCGATCCAACCGGTTAACCCGGCCGGGTCGACCCGGGTTTCAAAACATTGTTTTAGAGACTACCAAATTGAATGGAAAAAGTTACGAATTCATATGAGTTTTCAAATGTTTCAGGTCCTGTCGGATTTTTCGACGTGACAAATCCTCTGACCCTAAACTATTTGAAAACATAATAATATTCTCAACACGTTTAACAGACACTTATTACGGAAAAAAGTTAAAATATCCATGGTTATTTTTCCATGCATTTGAAAAGGTGGAGTTTTAATTTTTATTTTTACACGGAAATAAGTGTGCTTAAAATAACCACATTCATGTGTGTGAATTTCACATTTAGTTGACGATTATAAGCGTGTAGAAGCTAAAAGAAGACCTGCACTCTCACAAGCGTGGATATAAAATACCATAAGTTACGGAAAAAAGCGTGGACAAAAAGTTTTCATACAAAAATTAAAAAAAGAGAAAATGCACAATACAAAGCGTGATTTTTTTTACGTGTCACTTTCATATATCTCCTCAAAATGTTTTAGATGGCATTTCCATTAGCTAGGGTTTTAAAATGTTATCTCAAATCTCAATTAGGGGTCAATATTTATTTTATGATTATTTCATTTCATTTACATTTATACATTATAGTTTCTGGAAAGCCCTAAAACGCTCAAATGTCTCCGATCATCGTCTCCGGTGAAGTGATCTGTTCATAAATTCAAATAGCGTGTTCCGATCATCTTTTCCGATGACGTTTTCCGATTGAGGCGACGATGTTATAGTCACTATTCACGGCTTTATATTCGTTCGTTCATTACCACAGTGAGTCCGATCTGACCTAATTTGTTCTATTTTGATGTAATTTTACTCATGTGATAGATTTATGATGTATGTGTAAAATGTTATTCAATTTGAATGCTTAATCGTAATTTAGGTTATACTTATGCGAATTAATGATTTATGAAGGTGTGCATTTTAATTAAGCTTTGGCGATTATCTCAGTTATTATCGAGGTTTTGTATAAGCTAAAGTGTGTAGAGTAGTTTTTTTTTGGAAAAAAGGGACCATCCCCGGCAAATATATAAAACACCAGAAAATTACAAATAACTTATATGGACATACCCATATAAGAAGAATCCAAATGACATTCCCAAAACATGCTTCAGGAACATCACGAGAAAATATAAAACTCTACAATAACTAGCTTTATTACAAATCAAAATGCAACTAACAAAATAAAGCCACCAAACCATAGCTATAGTCTTCCACATCCTATCCGAGCACATCACCATGAAGTATAAAATGGAGCAATTTGCCAAGTGAGATTGCCTCCTTAAAAAAAACCTTTCTGAGTAAAACCCAATGGGAAAAACCACGGATAAGGAAAAAAGAGTACAACTCTCTCTTAGGACTCGCATAATAATACCATTAGCCTTCTAATCATCAAACACAAAATGAACTAAAACCTTAGTAGACATCATTACCCAATCAGACCCATGCCATATTAGATGATTCCTCTTCCACGTACAAAAACCTCTAACAGCACCAACCTCAAAAGAGAACCAAATATACCAATAACTCCAAATCAGCACAAAACAATTCATAATGAACCTAAGAGATGCCATATAACAAGTAGCAAGCCCATCAAGAAAACGACCCAAGACTAGCTCCAAACACTCCATAAACATCATAATATCCAACATACTATAGTCCAAACACCCCTTATGCAACAGTAAGTAACAGACATCAGTAAAAAACCAGAAAATAGCTTCAAAATTCTCCACCATACACCATTTAAAACAAATACCATAATTCTCCCAGATCAATACACACACCATAGCATAATAACCATCCCATACAAACCTCCAAGAAATCCAGATAGCATCAGCGACCTTATAACCTCTATTACAATTCACCACCTTAAAATTCCACACACTAGACTCCATATCAAAAAATTCAATCCAAGCCCAATCAAAGAACTTGAGGACAAACAAAGACCAGTCTTTCCAAAATAGAATCAGCATTTAACAATTTGAATCCCTCCCCATATTACCATGCATCACATGAAAATTCTAAATCTTAGCAGCTTCCAAAGATTGCTTAGACCTCTTAATCTTCAAACTTAAAAGCCTAAGTCTAACAAGATCTCTTATACAATTAGAAATATCATCAGAACTTCTAGAGCTTCTTTGAAATAATCGATTATTCCTTTCAATCCATAAACAATACACAGTTGCTCCAATAACTAACCTTTGAATGATACTCCAAATAGACTTACTCGCAAGCCTAGGGGAGATATACTCAATAACAGAAAAAAGGTTATCAGGAACAATTTCCAACTTCATAAGATCCTTAAAATAATTCCACACTCTTAAAGAAAAATCACACCCAAAGAAAAGGTGATCATGATCATCCTTAACAGTGTTGCAAAGAGGGCATAACAGAACATCAACCTTATTCCACAAAGCTATCTTATCTTGGGTATTTAATCTTTTATTTATGGCAAGCCATAATACGAACGCGTGTCTAGGGATGTTTTGGCTAAACCACACAATTTTATACCACGGAACAGAAGGCAAAGGATCAGATAAATCAGACCAGACAACTTTGACTGAGAAAGAACATACCTTATCATTCCTGTCCTTCCAAAGAGCTTTATCCAGCTTCTCACGAAAAATTAACGGAGGTGGAAGATGAAATAAGAATAAGAACTTAGACCTCCAACATTCAGGCCATATCCACTCACCATGACTAACAACATCAGCAATTTTGCAAGAAAGAGAAAGACCAGCTTCAAAGATATCCCTCTTAGAGATGAATTGACACAAGGGGCCTAAAAAAGACCAATTATCAAACCACACAGAAGTACTCCTTCCATCCCCAATACTAATAACAATATGATTCCTTATCACATCTCTATACATCAATATCTTTTTCCAGCTCCAGCTAACATCATTTAATATAGGAATGTCCCAAAAATTCCTTTCAACAGATCTTCTATCAACCAGTCTATAAGACTTCACCCATTTCACCCACAACGAATCTTTATTAGAAACAATATTCCAAATATGTTTAGTCATCAAAGCCACATTCCACAAATGAATAGATTTGATACCTAAACCCCCCTGTTCTTTCAACCTACAAACATCAATCCATTTCATCTTTGCCTTACCCCTAAGGGAATCACCTTGAGACCATAAGAACGCCCTCATAAGTTTTTCAATCTCATAAGCAACAAACTTAGGAAGAAGAAAGACAGAGGCCCAATAAACCTGAATAGAACTAACAACAGACTTTATCAGTTGAAGCCTGCCAGCAAAGGACAAAGACTTATTCTTCCAGTTTTGCAATTTAAGCTTCACTTTATCAATAAGGGGAGCACAATGTTGCTTGCAGAGGCGTGAAGAGATAAGAGGAACACCAAGATATTTAATCGGAAGGGAACCAACAGAAAAAGGCATGATTTCCAAAATAGAAGACTTAACACGGTCAGGGACATTGCCAAAGAAGACCAAACTTTTCTCCATACTCGGCTTAAGACCAGAAATTCTACTAAATTCTTCCAAAGCTGATTTAATAACAGAAACAGATCTCGTAACACCATTAGAAAATATCATAAGGTCATCCGCAAAACAAATAAGAGTAAGATTCACTTTACTACATTTCCAGTGAAATTTAAAGAAACTACTCTTCTGAATCTTCTGCTTGATTAACAAAGAAAGGACCTCCATGATTAAAGTGAAAAGATACGGAGACAAAGGGTCACCCTGTCTTAGGCCTTTCATTCCTTTAAAATAACCACAATGATCACCGTTAACACAAATAGTGAAGGACGGAGAAGTCATACAACTCATAATCCAGATAATCATCTTCCAAGGAAAGCCAAAGTGAACGAGACACTGCCCAAGAAATCCCCAATCCACAGAATCATAGGCTTTTTGGATGTCAATCTTAAAAGCAACTTTAGAAGGGCCACACTTTCTGTGACAATTTCTCATAAGTTCTTGGGAGAGAAAAATATTATCACTAATCTGCCTAGAAGGAATGAAGGCACTTTGACAGTCATCAACTAGAGAATTTAAAACCCCTTTAATCCTATTAGCAATAATTTTGCTAATACACTTATAAACAACATTACAACAAGAAATAGGCCGAAAATCAGAAACTTTTTTGGGAGTATTAGATTTTGGCACTAACGCAATGATAGTAGCATTAACTTCTTTTAAAAGCTTACCATTAGAGAAGAAATCAAGAATGGCTTGAGAAAAATCAGCACCCACAATAGACCAGGCAGCCTTAAAAACCCTAGGAGAGAAACCATCCGGACCGGGAGCCTTATCATCTTCCATACTAAAAAGAACCCCTTTGATCTCTTCCAAAGAAACAGGTTTAACCATAATCTCTGCATCAGCCATAGATAACTTGTTAAGAAATAAAGAAGAAGGATCATGGATATGATCAACCACCTCACTCCTACCAAGCACACTTTCAAAATATTTAACAAATTGCTCCTTAACGCCAATCCCAGAATACCCATTACCCTCCAAATCTTCCACATACTCAATCCTGCATTTATTCCTTCTTTCCTTCATGGCATTGTGAAAGTACTTAGTATTAAAATCACCTTCACTTAACCAAGTAATCTTCGACCTCTGCTTAAGAAATAACTCTTCATCTTTAACAGCGGAGTTATAAGCTCTAAGAATATCATATTCTTCAACCCTCAAAGCAGCATTAAAAGGATCCCTCACCATTTCTTCTTGAAGATTACACAACTTGACTTTTAACGTCTTCACTTTCTCAGCCAAATCCCCTTGAGCATACTTCAACTTACGTAAAGGCTTCTTCAACAACTTAAGCTTAGAAACCAAAGAAAACATAGCATACCCAGATACCTCCTTTTCCCAAACATCCTTAACAGCAGGCAAGAATTCAGCTTTAGAAGACAAGAAATTAGCAAATTTAAAAGGCTTAGGCTTAGGACCAGGGATATTTGGGATGTCCAAAACAGAAGGAGAATGGTCAGAACTAACAAATGGCAAAAAGATGGCATTAGAATTAGGGAACCTATTCAAAAAACCCATATTGCACATAACTCTATCAAGTTTCTTTAAAAGGCCATTAGGAGAATTAGGGCTTTTGTTCCAAGTAAATTTAAGCCCAGACATCACCAAATCACTAACTTCAATATTGGAAATACAACTACGGAAATCTTCCATACCAGCAGTCACACAAGAAGAACCAAAAGACCTCTCACTAGGTTCTAAAATGACATTAAAATCACCTAAGAGAACCCAAGGAGCATCTTTGATAGCTACACAATGCTTTGATAAATCCTGCCATAACGACTTCCTTCCAATTTCCTTATAGTGAGCATATACAAAAGTACAAAAGAACTTTTGATTACCATTTATAGCTTCAACAAAGACATTCATGAGCTGAGAAGTCTGACTGTGAAGCATAATCCTGACAACATTTGCATCCCACCCAACAACAATGCCAGTACCACCATCACATGAAGAAGAATTAGAAATCCATTCCCATCTACCCAAAACCTTAGAACAAATTCTAGAAAGCTTCTTCTTTTTCAATTTAGTTTCAAGAAGAGCACAAAAACTAAAACCACCATCCCTAAGCAAATCAATGACTTGCCTTTGATTGAGATCATTATTAAGACCTCTAACATTCCAAGCGAAAGCTTTAAGATTCATTAATAACAGATTTAGAAGCTGTCCCAATATCCACTGATTGAGGGACACAGTCATTAACAACATCAGATTTCATTTCAACAGCCATTCCTTCATCTTCAGACTCCACATCATCATCTTCTACATAAGGCTCCATACCATATTTGGAACAATTATTATAAAAAAAAATCCAATTGGGATAAGGACCAGTTAGACCTAACTGACTCAGAAGGGTAAACACCAGACTTCATAACTTCCTCAACTTCACACTGCAACTTTGGCCAAACAACACTCTTATATTCATCATCAACAGACTTAAGAAAACAATCATCCTTGTCTACCATATCAAGATCCTCCAAAGCTTGAAAAGAATTATTCACCGGAACATTTTCACCTTTAACATCCAAAGGCTTATTAGAACCAGAACCTCTAACCAAGACTTTAGGCTTAAAGTCAGCATTATACTTAGAAGATAAAGAAGGTTTTTGAACAAGACCAGACTTGTCATCATTTTGCTTAACAGACTTCTTAGGCGGGACAACATCAACCTTAGATTTCATATTAACATTACCCTTTTCCTTACTAGAAGACTCATCCATACCCTTAGCTTTCAAACCATTACCATAATTATAAACTCCACCAAAACCATTTCTATCCTGCTGATAAGAGCCTCTACTAGCATAATTAAATTGGCCATTATTAACATTAAACCTACTAGAATTTTGGAACCCTCTACTTTGGAAAGAATTATTGACACCTCTATTATGATACCCATTTTGCTTAACAAAACTCTGTCCACCAACAGGCTTATTCTTCTTCCCAACTTCAATAAAACCAGCATTATCATCATTTCCTCCCACCTCCGTCTCAGAAATAGATTTATTCACCTTCAAGGCATCCTTAAGGATTTTAGCAGCAATCTCTTCCCCAGTTCTAGGCCTTAACTTACAAGCAACAGTAGCATGACCAAATGTTTTACAAAAAGAGCATTGAGGAGGCTTCCATTGGTATTTTACATTAAGCTTACCAATTCTACCAGGTTTGTCACCAATTGCAGGATACTCGATCTCAAGCTCATTAGGCAAAACATCCGAAGCAGAAACTTCAACAAGCACCCTAGCAAAATCTAACTTACCTGATTTCTTTAAAAACCTTTCTCGTGTCAATTTATCCATGAGCATAGGCTTACCTACACCACTTATGATTTTACCAATACCATTACCATTACATAACTCAAGAGGAATACCATATACACAAACCCAAATTGGAATAGTACTAGGCTCCACTTTCTCCAACCAAATACCAGGTTCCCACACATTTAAAACAAGAGGCACATTATTGATCATCCAAGGCCCACTTTCTAACACAGATTTCATACCCTCCTCGTTCTTAAACTTAAAATAAAAAAGCCCTGCACTAGTTTTAGTAATATCAGAAATCCCATAAGCTCTCCACATTTTACTTAAATTAGCATTCATAACTCTATAATCTATAGAAGTACCAACAAAATACCCATAGAGCTGCAACGCACATGCTTCACTACCCTTCTTAATGTCTTCCATAGAAATTGCAATTCTCTTTGTACCATTACTTTGCATAGATACAGCCTGAGGATCAAATTTCATCTGTAGCTCTCTATCTTCAACTCCTTTTTTCATCTTCTCAGCAAATGACTCAATATTTAAAGTACCATCTGATTTAGCACCACCAACCCCATGATTTCTAGATGACCAAACATTGCTAGATTTATATAACAAACTAGGGCCAAACTGAACCTTGGTTAATCCAACAGGAGGTCTATTAAGAATACCCTTGTTCCTTTTTACATCCCCAAAAACAAACCCAGAATCCAACTCAACCTTATTAGTTTTCCTAATACTTTCATCCACACCATGCTCAACATCAGCCATGGTGGACTTACTAGCATTATTACTAACTAATGAAGGATCTACACAATCATCCACACCACCCCCCTTATTCTTCAAATCCAAATTACTATCCACCATATCACCAACAGACTCAATAGGATTATTAATAAACGACCCATCATTAACATCAACTAAACAGTTACTATTATTTTTAGCACGTCTACTATAATCTTTATCACTATCATTCACAACTTCCTTAAAAACCATTTGCTCAGAAATACTTTTATCATAAGCTAGCCTATCTAAGACTTTAGACAGGACACAATCAACAGGACCGCTACTAGAGTTAGAACGCTTACCATTACCATCTTCCATAGGAGAAGCATCTGAAAGGTTTTATGGATATTTAAATAATAGTATGTCAGGATTCGAACTCGAGACTTCGGGATTGCACACATTACGTATGAGAATTGATGTATATAATTAATATAAATAAAACGTTATTATTATTATTATTAATTATTAGTCGTGAAATAAACATAACGATAGTTAAATAATTAACGAGGTTTGGTTAACGGTCGTTAAATATTAACTAGAAGGACTAGAGATGAAATTACAAGTCAGGAAAGTTCTAGAATCCCCTTTGGGGATACTTTGGCCGATCTGTTAGGTTCCAAACCCAATCACACACAAACTTGGTCACCAAGTTAAGTTACCTATAAATACAAACCCTTGTATTCATTCATAACTTAATCTTGGATCACCAATAACCTAATTTCTCCTCTCCTCTCTCCCTCTTTGTGTGGCCGGTCGAAACTCCCTAACCCCAAGGGTTTTCGATTTTGCTTAACTCAAAGACACAAGTGTTTGGTTTATTTGTGATTCAAGGAACTAGCTTTTCCACATCAAATCGCTATTAGTACGTGTGTACAAGAACGAAGGACAAGCACGCTTGAGCTTGTAATCTTGGTGGTCGATTCTTGTGTTTGGGTCGAATTGATAAACGCTAATTATTAGGGTTTTGGGTTTTGTTCTTGTTTAATCAACGTTTGATTCTTGAATTGCTAAAAGGTACGCACTTTCTTGTTTGGTTAATTATTTACATATATTATTCCTATTGTCTTCCGCTGCATGCTTTGATGATGTTATTTGTTTTATGTATAATTGTTATGAGTATAAAATTCCAACAGTGGCATCACGAGCCGTTAATATGATGTAATTAATTACTGAAACACATAAAAATTGAAGCTTTATGATTATATGCATGTTTTTATGGTTTCTAGGGTTTTGAATTTGAAACCCTAATTTTTTAATGTATGGGTCGATTACCCTTTATTTATTTAATTAGGTTTTAATTTTGTAAAACTTGTAGAAACCCTAGGAAGCATGCTAATTTGATGTGGTTAATTAATGAATAATTGTTATGTGCCATGTAATATGCGTATCTTGGGTGATAATTGTTATGCGGAATCCATGGTGGAACATGCATGTTTTGCCATGGAGTATTGTTTATTGGTTATTGATTAATTGTTAAGTGATACACACATGTTTTATTTATTTAATAATTATTGAATTGGGAAAGACCTCAATTATAACTAATAAAATTCGTTATGTGCTAATTGGTATACTATTAACTTCGGCTTATGCAATCGACTTGTCGATGTATGTGGCTCATCTTCTCGCGAGATGAAAGTCCTAGTTAATGTATGCATTTATTTACGACTAGAATTGTTATTAGAGTTTATTGAAATAATTATGCATGTGGCTAGTTGTTTTTACATATGTTAAAATTGTTTAGTTATATGTTTATACTATTTGAGTGTGTTTAATTTTTATTAAAGTGCTTTTTTGTTTATAAATTGTTTGACACGTTAGTAAGCAAAAAGGGTTTTTTGAATAGAAAATTAAATGGACTAAATAATGGCGAAATTGATTTGTTATCTAAGAATTATTCTTGAACTTTTAATCGATTGATGCGACTGTACTAAATGGTTAGAACGGCTCACCCACTAGAACAAACTATAAAGGGGTTATTTAAGAAGTGAGCACAGTCTCACTGAATGGATGTCTAAGGTTATGCTTTAACGCTTACCTGGTCCTCTGCCCCTGTGAGTTCGATTGGAGCTACCTAGTATAACCATTCTATGTACGAAGCATCTTAGTGCAAAGTTGTAAGTTTCTCAACGCATCGATTAAAACTTTGTAGAATTCAATCTTAGCAATTAAAATCTATAGTAAGTTTTTTCGAAAATTTTATGGCATAAAGTTGTATGCATGGCACTTTATACATAAGTTTTGATTACACGTCAAAAATTGTACCCTTTAAATTTAAGTTTATGCCATCTAATGATATGAAACACTTGAAGTTGTAATTTAGTTATGTGAGACCTTGATCTAGATTACAATAACGAGGTGAATTATTTTGTTGTGTGAGACCTCAGCTTTATGATTTGCAGTTTCTAAATTAGACAACTTAATTAAGTTAGTTAGTGAGACCTATAACTTAAGGCATAAGATGGGATAAAACATGCTTACGTTTTGCATTAATTGTTTTGGCAAAATTGTAAATCCCATAAATTTTTGGAATTGAAAACTTGTTTGTCAATTATCGTTTTTCAACGATTACCTATTCTATACTTTCACCACTAGCAGATCAACTGATGTGGTGGAACTAAGATAATGAGGATCCAAAATTCAAGGAAAATTCTATAGTTAATATGAATATTGACCAAAGGGTATTTTATTTTCTTGAATGTTTACTTATCGAAAGAACTAACTTTTGAACTTTATTTATGTAGAAATGGCTCAAGCTGAATCTACTGCACTAGCCTCGTCGTTCAAATCTATGTTTGATCGAGAGAAATTGACTGGTAGCGCGAATTTCAATGATTGGTATCGGCAACTCAGAATTGTCTTGAGGGTTGCTAAAAGACTCAATTATTTGACTACGCCTTGTCCTCCTGAACCTGCAGCTGATGCTACTGCTGAAGCACGAGCTGCATGGCAATCTGAGTATGACAAGTATAATGAGGTCTCCTGCATTATGCTCGGGAGTATGAACTCAAGCTTGCAAAAGCAATTTGAGAATTACTTCCCTAATCTCATGCTGGAAGAATTGCAAAGGTTGTTTGAAAAGCCTGTGACTGTAGAGCTGTATGACTTGATTGATGCTCTTCATAGTTGCAAGCAAGGAGAAGGGAAACCTGTAAGCGCGCACTGCCTGGAAATGATGAGGTACATGGACCAGTTGGGGCGTTTGAACTATGTCTACCCTAATGACATACAAATTGGCCTGATCAACAGATCCCTTAACAAGGAATTTGATGGTTTCGTGCGCAATTATAATATGCATTGCACGGGGAAGACAGTCAGTGAGGTACATGCAATGCTCATTGATTACGAAAAAGGTTTGCCCAAGAAGGCCTCTACACCTGCGGTTTTGACCATCCAGAAGGGTAGAATTTCTAAGCCTAATAAGCCGCTAGCGAACAAGAAAGGGAAAGGTAAGGGTAAAGCTGATAAGGGAAAACAAGTTATGACTTATCAGCAAGAACCCAAAAAGTACCCTCCCAAAAAGCATGAGAATCCGAAGAGGGATCAGGCTTGTCATCACTGCACCGAGGTTGGACACTGGAAGAGGAATTGTCCATTGTACCTTGATGAGTTGCGCAATAAGAGGTATAAAAATACTGGCACTGTGGCCAATACTTCAGGTACTCTTTTGATGATAGAATTATTTGCTTTTTCTCATAAAATAAATTCCTGGGTATATGATACTGGATGTGGTATTCACATATGTAATACACTGCAGGGACTTAGAGGAGCAAGGAAGCTTGCCTATGGACAGCAATACCTGCACGTGGGTAATGGAGCACATGCAGTCATTGAAGCTATAGGCACGTTTGATTTAGTTTTACCTTCGGGTTTAGTACTGTCATTAAACGATTATCATTACTCACCTTCCATTGTTAGGGGTGTCGTTTCTGTTTCCTTGTTAAAAGATATTGGTTTCGTTCATGCATTTACTGATTATGGAATTTCTGTTTCTTTAAATGATGTTTTTTACTTTAATGTTATTCCAGTAAATGGTGTGTTTGAAATTGATTAGCATGATAATATGATTGATAAAAATAATTCTGTCTTTACCATCAATAATAAAAGAATCAAAGGTGTAACACCCCCGAAAATCTTAATGACAGCGGAAGACTAATTCGGGTGTTACTTGAATGGAGATCATAGTCAATAATTATAGAAAACGACTCGAAAGAGACGTTTTATTAAAATAGTTATCATTCATCGAAAACTCATAGTTTGTTACAAAATATTGTAAATAGATCAAGTGTTTTTCCCCAAAAGAAAGATCATGAGTTTGAAAGAAATGATAACTTTTATGTTTTACACCACCAAATAAGCCTTGCCATGCCCCATTCCGCACCTTGGTCATAATCTTCACTGATTACCTGAGATAACATGCTTAAAAAGGTCAACAAAAAATGTTGAGTGAAGTCCATAGGTTTAAAATAAGTTGAACACAAGTATAAGATCATGATCATTGTAAACTAACAATATCATAAGAAAATATCACAGATTATTATGCACTAAGCTCATGAAACCAAGACTCAACTGCATACACCGAATTACCAGTGTACGTAAACATGCCCCAAAGGAGGTAATAGCCAATTACCTAAAGAAATTCGATATGGTGCGCCCCGGTTATTTCTCTATAACCGAAACGGGGTTCGTTAATCCCCATAGTACTATTCACGATATCTACGTTCACTCGCGGTGACTAATGGTTCATGATCAGGGGACTTGTGGCTAACAACTTAGGCAGTACCAATAATCAAGAAGATCAAGCATTTATGAAAAACCTTGTGTTCTAGTTTAGAGCATGTATCTTCCTCGCGGGGTTTATAAAAATAAAGTAAAAGCGAGGCTATGAACTCACCTTGATGATAATGTACACGCACAAAAAGATTAAGCACAATGTAGCGGAGGTTCCAACTCGAAACCTAAAATGATGAGATGGCGAATCTCAGTAAATGAGCATTTTGGTTCGTGACCAAAATAATAGAGCATTGAATATTCTTATTTAATAGATCATTGGATTGTCCAATCCAATAGTGTGCGATCGTGATTAACGTTTTAAGTTAATTTACATGCTACATTGTCTTAACTAGTGATCCTCACTTACGCGTAAGTGAAATGTTTTCCCCCGTTGTGATCTTAGTAAACTCGTTGAGTATTTTAACGTATTTAGATTCCCCGTGTGTTTTATCGGATTTTTATATATATATAATTATAATCTTATAAATATATATATTCGTAATATATTAACGTTATCCGAAAATAAAAAACTCATATGATCAAAAATACTCATTTTTACGAGGCTATTATGAAATCATAAGTTTCGCTAAACTTTTTCTAAATTTACACTTTTTACCCTCGAGTTACAAAAAGTACAAGTTTAGTCCCTCAAATTTGAGTAATTTACACTTTCTACCCAAAGTGTATTTTATATCAAAACTTTCAGAAATGACATCTTTAACCCTTGGTAAAACTGAATTTACAAAAACAGCCCTCCAAGTTATGTTTATACGCTTTAAACCTTTACTTTTCACACTTGTCACATTTAACCCAAAAGTTTAATAATACAAGTTCTCGTAAATTACAGGTTTGGTCCTTGTGGTTTTCATGTGCACATGCACACGTACATGCCACCCTTGCACTTTCGACATCGACCCTTTTCAGCCCTTAGACTTTTACAAATTTCTATTTCGCTTATAAAAATGATCCTTTAGCTTTACAATTTATTACCCTTTGGACCCTTCGTTTCATATTTTGCAAAAATAGTCCGAAAACATTCTTTTATAAAACGAAACTTTGTAAAAAGGTTTTCAACTATACTTTAGCTTATCTTTAGAGCTTATTTGCTTATAATAGACTTATTGGGCCGGGTAGGGCTTCACTTGGACTTCATTTGAGCTTATTGGGCTCGACAGTTGGGCTTCGGGCCCATTTGGTGTCGTGTATATAATAGTCGAGAGTTTTGAAGTGTTTGAAAAGGTCATGTAACTAGTTTAGTATGTGAGTGTATGTTGTATGGTGTTAGTACTATATGTAACACAAGTTTTAAGGTGCGATTCTATAACTTAACGTGTGATATAACCTGTTTACATGCGTGTGAATTAAATGAAATGAATTAGAACGAAATGAGTTTAGTTGAACTTACTACACTCGTCAAGAGTTGGGATGAAACAATGAGAAGGTGGTTTGAACTCAATACCCCGTGTTCTCCTTATAATGCTACCCGTATTCTTATTTTACTCAAGTTTTCTCCTAGCTTAAACCTTTCTCTTCTACACCCAACTACACGAGCTAAAACTCTTTTGTGTTTCTCCTTTGCTTGACTCGAACTCCACAGTGGATGATGTATGAGTGAGAGATGTGTGTGAGCTTTGTTGGTGAAATGGGAGAGTTAGTTTGATAAGTGATTTTTGTGTGAAAGTTTCTAAGTATCGAGAGGGTTTTTAAAGGAGGAATGAGTATGGCTTTTTGATTTGTTTAATCGTGTTCTCCCACGTTTTCAAAGAAAGAATAAGGAACTTGGATTGAACAATTGCCTGGAATTTTGGCCTAGTTTGGGTGTGGGCACTAAAAAAAACCCGGAGCAATGGGTTAAGCTCGGGTTGAGTAAATAAGAAACCCGGAACAGAGCGCAGGCTAGGTTTGTTTGTTTGGGTTGTAAAAAAAAAGAGAAAAGGAAACCCGGAACGACAATCGGGTTGTATGGGTTCATGGTTAAACTCTTTTAATACTATGATGAGAACAAAGTAAAAGGAACATGGGCCAGCTTGATCGTTTTGGTTCTGTTTTGTTCTGGTTCGTATAAAAGAAAACAAGGTTTACCAAATGCACACACTCATACGTTTTCTCTTTGTTGTGTACGGTAATCGGTGGGATTTGGGAGTAAATTTATTGTGGATCATTATATTTTTGATTGGATTTTTGGGAAACTGATTGGAACTGAAAAAATTGGTTACCTGGAACACAGATATAACTAAACTGTGTTGTGGAGGTGCGGGTTTTACATTCGACTCTGGTACGTACGAAGTTCTGTTGGAAGTGATAGAATAAGAAAGAAACTTTTGCACCCTCTTGTGCTAATTTGTTTAGTTTTTCGGTATGAGTAAGGAGGAAATTTTTG